>OY560204.1:2482410-3718615 GCA_961405105.1 Perizoma affinitatum | reverse complement strand
AATAACAACTCCATCTTTTTCTACTTTTTCCCATGCTCTGTAATTAAGATGATTGACTTATCAATTATGTTCTTAATTAATGTTCACAAATATTTTATTGTGTAATAAAATAGCTAGGTACCCACCTGTTTTTCCACAAAACAACTCCATGCATTTGTCCACAAACACCAATTTTTGCAACATGTCGCAATACATCTTTCGGAAGACGGGAGACACAGTAGTGAACAGCTGATACTATTTTTGGCACATCCTGCTTATTCCCCTCAATGCCTTGATCACTCGGTATATTTGCCGCAGTATCCTTGTTTTGTTTAGCCACAAGTTCTTTTGTATTAAGATCGTAAACACACACTTTCACTGAAGTTGTGCCAATGTCCATACCTAAAACGTACTGTTTGTCCGTCATTTCTTATAGTTTTTTTTTATGAATCGGAACGCCACTATTGCGACGAGCTCACAGCTCGCTCTTGTCTAAATTAAAAATGGAAGTACCTACCTACCTACCTAGTTGTTAGGACAAACCCGTGGTTTTTTATCTGTGGTTCATCTGACCTCGAATAGGTTATTTATTACGTAAAGGTAGACGCGCGTTTATGTATGTTATCTCATTGAGTGGTCGATGTGTTTATCATACACTTCAACATTTCACTGACTTACAGCCAATAAATTACTGTTGTTGATATTAGTTTAGAGATAACACACGTAGATAAATTGTTTCTCTTTCAGGAATTCAATGTAAATATTTTTTCCTGAATTTGATTCTCAAAACATTCTATACCTACTCTGAACACCAAATCTACTTTGAAATAAACGAAAATTAAAATTAACGAAATTTAGACGAATTTCAGCCCAGTTGCTACTGTAGGCTTTTGAATATTGGTTACTTTGATTCAAGAAGTATCTGCTAGCTATAATGCAGGATAGCAACAAGATGGCATGGCATGGCATCTGTCAAATCTGACTAATCTGCTTGTCATTGGTTTATCGACATAAACCGACCGGCTTCTCTCTCGGAAGATAAGAGTATTCGTATTTATAGAATCAGAACTCAGCTTCAACATGCTAATTTTATAGCGATACGTTTCGTGACTGGTCATAATGTTACACTAGTAAAAAAATACGCTTAGCCACGTTGGTTTTCTATGGTGATAACCTTGGTAGGTAATATTTAAGGGTAATAAACAATTGTTCATGTAATGTAAATTAAATTTAAAAAAACAATTGTATTCCCCATGATGGACATCCTCAGATACAAACTCAGTGATCAGTGTAATTTGAGGATACCAAGTTGGTGGTAACCCACCACCGCTTATTGGAACACTAACTGATGGGAAAATTTTGAAAATTTTAACACCTGACTTGTCTATTGTCGTCTATTGCAGCGCCCCCTAGCTACTTGTGGCGATAAAAACTACAAACAAATTGATTGTAACAAAACAGAATTTATATCGGATAACCCGTTTCAAAATGATCCTTGCTGGGAAATATGGAGTTGAAGTGAAATTGCGTGATTGACAGAATAAAACTTCGATACAAAATTTAAATCATTATTTTTCCGTGTTGGCCTAGTGGGCGATACCCAATAAGCGGCGATGGGAACCTGTCACGTGGAATGCTTACTACTTGCAAAACTAGTAATGTTTGGACGTGCTTCTGACGACCCCCTACTTGGTATCCTCAAAGATCTACTCACTGAGTATGTATCTGATGATGTCCAACAGGGGGAAGACAGTCGTTTTGTTTGTCTTAAAACTACTAATTTCGTTACAGGAATGATGGGCAACAAAAATAAAAAAACCAACAAGATGGAAAATGAAGAAGAAAAAGTCAACACGAAAAACAAGAAAAGTAAACCAGCCAGTCAAAGTATTTCTACTGTTTCTGAACCTTCAAAAAATAATATAAATAAGGACCAAAACAATACCAAAACAGGAATCAAAAATAAAAAGCTTTATAATGGAAATCATAATGAACGAGTTATTGATAAGCCCTGTCACGGTAAATTGGAAGAAGATACCAAAAACGAAATTTCAAACGAATTCAATGACGTACGTCAAAACATCAAAATAAAGAACAAAAATAAGAAAAGAAAAGCGGAAGATGTTGGACTAGGGAATGTTGAACCCAAAGTGAGAAAAGCTAAAACTTATAAAGCCCACGAGCCAAATATAACACAAGAAAAGTCCGAAAACCAGAAAATAGTGCTTGTTAATAAATCACAAGAGAGTTTGGCCAAAAATAAACATACATTTTTAAACGACGATGAAGCTGAAGTCAGAGATGAAGACATTGATAAGTTTTGTGATGAGATAACAGACGAAGATAATGAGACTTATGAAAATTGGGTTCAATTATTTGAAACTCATTTCAAGAAAAGTAAAAAGCCTACAACTTGAACATGCTTCATGTTCACTGATATAATGTTTGTTAACTTTACTATAAAACTTTTGTTCTAAATCTTGTAATACATAAGTACCTCTATGATATTTATTTTAAAATCATAGTCGACAAAAAAAAAGTTTTACCGGAAAGTGAGAAGGTTAAGGGAGAGAATGCTTTTTATCTTACGGCTTCGCGCACGTGCTGGCCGGGTTGTTTTAGTAACCAAATAATTAATTGTGTTATTAATTAGATTTCTCATTTTATTTAAATCAGTTTAGCCTGAGGTTTTAATATGATTATCGGTATTAACAAACACCCATATTTTCTTGTTCGTAAAATACGGTCGGTGGTCAAGAATGTGCAACGCAATTATAAAAAGTAATGTGGTTTTATCAATAAGTTATTATATTCTATAAGCACCCCTGAGGCAATCATTTCGAGTGAGTGGGTCGAATTACTTTGTGCCATTCGAATTTTGTATTTCTTCCTCATGATAATTATATCTTTCCGTCAGACTGTCTGGCGGTCTGGTGGGAGCACTTTCTACATTTATTTATGTATAGATCTGCAGTTATAAATTTATCATAGCAGCTTGATCATAGAACTTTTGCATTATAAAATATGTTTCCAGCATCCGTTTACCGAGTTGCAGCTCGTAAATGACTATAGTCAATTACGTGTCGATACGGACGGGAGCGACAGCTACGACGACCGCATAACTGACAGACTATATTAAAATAAATACCTACATAACTTTAAATATGTATTTACATATCCTATATAATATACATACTAATAATAATAATGTGAGATAATAAGTATGTAACGATTAACTAGCAACTCTGAGACATAGAAAGGAAATGGTTGTATACCATAACTTTAAAAATATATTTTGATGTTCTAATAGAAAGAGGTAGGGCGTTCCATAGTCGTACAGCTTGCACCGTAAGGGAATTACTATACAATTGTGAACAGTGGACAGGAGTATGAAGTTGTAGAGTTTTGGAGCGAAGGTTTCGGTCATGCGCGTAGTGTAAAAATCCAAAACGCTCCTTCAGATAAGATGGTGATGAAGGATTAAAAAGAACACTATAAAGAAAGGAAAGAATATGTGCATTCCGGCGAAGGCCGATGGGAAGCCACTTGAGTTTTGCGCGAAATACTGAGATATGATCATACTTACGTAAGCCAAATATGAATCGGATACAAAGATTTTGAAGGCGCTCAAGTTTGTTAAACTGGGCTTCGTTGAGGTCGAGGTAGCTGGCGTCAGCATAATCTAATATAGGGAGTAAAAGGGATTGTACAAACTTGGTAGTAATTGGCAAAAAGTTACGAAGTTTTCGCAGCGAAGCAGAAGACTCAAACATCTTACGACTGATCTCGGCAATGCAAGGCTCCCATGACAGCTTGGAATCCTTAATAATACCCAAGTTTTTCACCGATCTGCTGATAGGTATCGGCGTGCCATCAAAAAGTACGTGCGGAAGTTGTGCGAAATTTAGCTTGGGTATCATTTTGTGACTACCACAATAACTTGCGTCTTTTTAGGGTTTACAGTAAACCCTAAGGCCAAAAGATATACTCCAGTCACAAATAAGGTCCAAATCAGAATTAATTAAGTTAATTTCTCCATGCATATTTTCAATTGTTGACTGTGTAAATCATCCGCATACAGGTAAAAAGATCTCGTTTCTCATCTTATACTAGTCTTTAATTATTAAATTTTAATAATTAATTGGTCGTTTAGTGTCCGCGATTTCACCAAGAAAAGTCTCATAATTGAACCACCACATGCATAAGTTACCTACTATTGATTCAGGGCCCCAGTTAAACTAATCAGTCCTATCATTAACAAAATCTCACTTTCCTGATAATTATTAGCTATTAACCGATTCAATGCGGCGGTCTTTTGGACAAACTTTTGCGCCTGGCGGCGAACAAATATTTTGTGGCTCCACTGTGGCGCTTTACGCTAGGGACTTTGTTGGCACCACTAAGGTGCCCTCCGCCATGAATTGTTACTTAACGCTTTTTTTTACCTGTTTTAAACGTGCTGTAAGTTTAGTCGCCACTCGAAACCGAACGAAAACGGTTTAACTTTTCGATTAATACATATAAAAGTGACTATCTACGTGTATTAACGGAAATGGAAGGTAATTGCATTATTTCAATCAGGTGTTGTAAACATTTTTGTAGTTTTTTGATGGATTAATTGATTTAGTGTTACTGTACAATTAATTATGAACAATTTAAATATGCAGAGCGCTATGATAGTTATTTTCTATTATTTTGCTTGGAATCAAAATTCAAATTCATGACAGGTTTTTAATTGAATATCAAAATACCCCTGACCACGCTATTTATTCAGATGAAGATAAACACCAAAGTACGATTAGCTAAATACTGTTTCTTGTCTTGTGTTGTCTGATCACTACAGAAAGCAAACCAGAAGTAAAAACAGAAACAAGTACCCAACGTTTGACTTTGGGTGAAGAACCACCCCAGCGATACAAGTCATAAAAAATAAGCATAAAATACGAAATACGAGTCGTTTTAACCTTACATATATGCTCTTAACAATAGTTTGTTTATACAAAATAATGCCATGCTTCTCATAGATTACCTTGTCGGTGTCGGCTTCTGTTAAGTCTTTTGTTTTGGTTTCGAACGCGGCACATCAATCAGTGCGAGACGTTTATTTATTCACGTTTTTTTAATTTCTTTGTAAACGAATAAGTAAACAGATTACATAGGCTGACTTTTTGAGATGACCGCATAGCTAACAATAATTCTCTTTTCTAAGAATCGTTTTTGTTGTACTCATCAAAAATAAACTATATTGACTTGGATCGGCAGTCCGGGTACATCTGACATTCCTGGCTATGGTTATGATTTTTTAAGCTGGTAAGTAGGTACTTACAACACAGATTTGAACAAACTAGCTATTATAATAAATTTGCAAAATGGCCATAATATTTTTTTTATTGAAAAGGTTTACAATCTCTGAAGTGTGCGAAATCACGCGATATCCTGAAACTGACACTCGAGGAAGGATCTGTGTGACAAATAAAGACATTTTTGTTCACAGAACACCTTTGATAAACGTCAAATTATACGAGTTTTATTGATTCAAATTTTGGCACCTCTCGGGTGCCAAACGCCATACACAAAAGATTTCCATGGCGCCACTGCGGTGCCATCCGCACGGAATCGGTTAACTGGCAACATTTATAGATGACAGTGGCATACAGAATCGAATACAGGTACTATTTCAATGTCAAGCTGTCAAAATAAATTGTTTTGATTTATCAAATGGTTTTGTTATCATTTCGTTCGTTTTGCTTGGAGAAACTTGTTTACCGGTTTGCAATCTGGGTTACTGTGTTATACTGAAACTAGTGCTGGTATGAATATCTACGGATTTTAATACTTTTGACCAGACTTCCGTGCAACAGAAGTGTAGTAAAGTTCTTTCTGCTACGAATTACAATTTGCGTAAACAATCATACCATGGATGGTGACAAAAAATGTGAGGATGTGGATGTGCCAACGGATGGTGGCAATCTACTCGAGCAGCCGAGGGAGAGGCTGATATCTACGCGAAGTCCCCTGATGAAAGTACGGACTTATGTCGTGGCGTTGCGACCGTGGTCTCTGAGCGCCAGCTTACTGCCGACACTGCTTGGCGCGGCACTTGCATACAGACTGCCCGGTGAGAGTGGATTCAGTTGGTGCACGCTACTCCTAACGCTCTGCACGGTGCTACCTGTCCATGGCGCAGGAAATGTAGTCAACACATACTTCGATTTTGTCAAAGGGATTGACAATCGCAAGTCAGATGATAGAACTCTCGTGGATCATATACTGAGCGTGGATGAAGTGGTCTCATTAGGTGCTATCTTATACTTGGCAGGTTGTGCTTGTTTTGTTCCATTAGTTATTTTGTCCCCTGCTCGAATGGAACACTTAGCGTTAGTTTACTTTGGAGGTTTATCATCATCATTCCTGTACACTGGTGGTATTGGATTGAAGTATATTGCTCTGGGTGATATATTAGTTCTTGTTATATTTGGGCCTGTGTCTGTAGTGTTTGCTTTCTTGGCACAGACTGGAAGAGTGGAATGGCCTATTATCTACTATGCAATACCCTTAGCTTTGAACACAGAGGCTATACTGCACAGTAACAACACAAGAGATTTGGAAACAGACAGTAAAGCAGAAATTGTCACATTGTCCATTTTGATTGGAAGGACTGCATCATATCTTTTGTATGCTTTTCTATTGTTTATCCCATACATTGTGTTTGTGGTAGCTTCAGTGCGGTGTTCATTTTGGTTTTTAATACCAATGTTAACTTTACCAAGGGCTTTTGAGATAGAGAAAAGGTTTCGCAGCACAGAAACCATGAGATATGTCCCTCGGCAAACAGCTAGATTAAATTTCTACTTTGGAATGCTTTATATGATATCATGTTTGTTTGCTACACGATTGCCTTTTTTACTTTGATAGTTAAGCAATATTTTAGATTTCACCATTGTGAAACTTTCTGGTAGGCAAAGTAGAACAGAACTTTGTTGGGTTTAAGAAGTATGACTTCCTTCCAAAATTAATTATGTATGTGGATCTAGTGATTCTTGTTCCAGCCTCATAAAAATGTAAACAGTAAAACTGAGTCAAAAGATATTGATCAAGTGTCATGACCTCTCAGTCAAAAGGAAATCTCTATTGTTGTGTAACTACCTCTTACTGCTAAGGATTACTAAAAATCACTTGCAAACTTGTGCATTTTATGTTAGTTAGTTAGTAGTTTTAGTTTTAAAATCATGTACTTAAGAATTTATTGTAATTAAATTATTTTTACCAGTATGTATCTACTTTTTAAGTTCTACAGAATACTGCATGCATTGTAAATATGGCCTATGATTGCTCCTGTTATCATTATCTTCATGTTCATGTCTTGCTTCATTTCAAAATCAAACATGTTGTCACAGGATCCCCAAAACCCTATCAATATTTTTTAAATAAACATTTGTAGCAGATTCAAATGTTATCTTGTTTCTAACTAGATGGCAAAAGTGTGAATTGGAAGACAATGGAGAAAATCTATATATTCATATTGCTAGCATTTTGGCTCATCATGTAATCTTCCACACCCCTCTTATAAAATACCAGCTACTGTATTTATTTTTATTGACATCAACATAAAATACCTCTAGTTTTTAATAATATCCATTATAGTATTAAGATAAATTACAAATTATTATAATACAAGTGAGACCAAAATAAATTTCAAGAAATGGATTCAATTTAGGAATGCCTGTTCTACATACAATTTTATAGATTGGCAGTGATTGCAGAAGTATTTCAGATGCTCAACACTAATTTACAGTTAAATAATGTTTGTCAAAATGTAAGAATTCTAACTAAATAATGAATTAAAATCCATTTCATATACATTTTCTTTCATTAACTAATATTAAAGGAACAGAATCACATTGATTGAGATACAAATTGATAACATAATGTTAGCTAACAAGAACTAAACATAATATCACTGATGCAAATAAAAAACTAAAAAAGTATAGTTTGATACATTTTCAAATATTTTATTTGCACAAAAATATTTTTTAAATCAATGTTTGAAAAAAATCCTAATGATTAAATATATTTAATTAAATTTTTCTAATGCATATTCATTAGTTAAACTAATGTGACTACTGTTTAGCCTAAAATCATATTTAATTGCAAATACAATTGGATATATTTCCTATGAAATGCATGAATGTTAAATATTTTCAGAAAAGTGTGCTTGTGCCTTGCTGATGTAAAGTTTTAGTCAAAAGTTATTAAGCACTGCTTGAGAGATAATTAGGCCTACTAATTGATTGTGTGATGTTTGGAGAAACAGAAAGGTTCTGTTCACTACATTACGAGTTATTTGCGTTTATTAGGTGAATAACAAATTATCACTTAAGAAGTTCTTGCATTAATGCTAAGGTGGGGCATTCATAGCTCAAGTGACCTCTGACGTCACATATATTGAATTATGGTAGAAGTATTGTTATATCTACAAAATCGTCTTTAAATACTATGCTTCTTATGAAACATTATATAGATTCAGTGTATCATTCTCACAAGACTACAAACATGGAATAATCATTCATGCATGGACAATAGTCCAATATAGAAGTAGAGGCGGAAACATCCAGCCGAGGGTCTTTATGTTACTTATTTACATCAGACTTGTATGTTGGCTTTGGAGTTTATTTACGACGATGTCTTCTTTTCGCGCTGCCATTCTATGATTTTCGCTTTTAATTCAGTTGCTGTGAACAAAACACGATTAAAAAACGTTGCCAATGTGTTACTAAATAAGATCATTGTCACAGAATAATGATGCTATTTTTAAAACGCTTATATTAGCGTCACCTGTAAAGAGCTAACAAACAATTTAACCTATTTATTACAGTCATATTGAAATTAAAATTGTATGTATATGTAGTTCGGATGTCAATTCTATTATTTGGTATTTTGGAGCTGATCTGATGATGGGAGTCAGGAGGTGGATAGTGGAACTCTAGAATGGCTACTAGTAAACCCCTCGAGTTTGGGCTCATATAATTCGTTTTGACGAGTTCAATTGATTGCACTTGGTGTCGGGGGCTGATGATGAAGCCAAGAGGTGGATGTTGGAATTCTTCAGTGGCTACTAGTAAACCCAAATAATAGACCCCCTCCACCCCCCCCTTATATGAGCCCAAACTCGGGGCTCTTATAATTCGTTTTGTTCCAATAGATTGGGCTTGGTAACAAGGGTCTGATGATCGATATGAAGAGGTGGATAGTAGAATTCCTTTTTTAAAATTTATAATGTATAGTTTTTTTAAGGAAAGGGGTTTTCAACTGTTGCATATTTTGTTTGGAAAGTTACTCATATTTACCTGGACGCAATTGGTCTTCGGTAAGCGGCTGTCGGTTAAAGGGATCCGTGGCACTGTTCAGCAAATGACGCAGGATTACAGATCTGTCCATTACCTGAGAACATTGTTGCAATATGCTTAACTTGTGATAGACATAATATTGACGATACAGGTCCGGTGGTTCTGAAAACCACCACCACTTGGATGATCCATCATCCAAGTGGGCGACATACCGGTGTGACAGACGGACGAACATACATACAAGCGGACATGAAGATGCTACCTATAATGCCGCATCTACATGTTGGCCCAACCATAACCAATCCCAACCCTCAGCAAACCTGAAAGACACTACACAAACTGTAGCTATCCTCACGTTCATGAGAGCTTGCGTGTTCTGAAGAGCCTATCATGGCGGGCGTCAAACTTGTGGCGGCAATTACGTTCGATTTACCTTATTTTTGTTAAAAAAAAAGAAAAAGAAAGGAGCTCCTTGCATCGCCGGTAAAAAGTGTGTGATTCGTTTATGAGAGAATTCTATGCGTTCTAAGTTTACCTTTCCTGAGGGCAGGAACACGGGGTCAGACATGAGGGTGTCCATGAGAGGATCCTTGAACTCTTCGGGGGCATCCGCGAATTCGTCACTCCTTTGCTGATTTGATACTGAAACAAACAATATACTTACATTTCTTACAGATACAATTAAATTAAATTAATTTGTCAATTCAGACAATAATACAACCTGTTTTTTTTAGTTTGATGTATTATTTGTATATATAACTTAAAAAACTATGTTAGTGTTATACCCAAATATGAGTACATGCACGCAGGCTCACCCCTCACTCACATCCCAGTCAAGCAGTTTCTACGAGACTAATTGAATAGGACCCGAATGAAAGTCTTCATTACAGGCAGGTCAGCCATGCTATTGGTTCTACCCCGAAGTCTGCTCAGTATTGAATAAGTTTTCTGCGGTGGCACGAAAACCAATAAGTCGCGCCTCCACAAACATGGTAGATGCATTGCAGAATCGAGTTAGCTCCATCAGTCAGTATTTAATGAATAAATAATGCTGGACATTTTTCACACAGCATCATCTAGCCCCAAACTAAGCAGAGCTTGTATTATGGGAACTACGTGACTGATATACTACTTATATACTTTTTTTTTGTAAATATATACATATTATACATAGAAAACACCCAGACCCGAGGCAAACATTACAAACATTTGTCCCGCAGCGGGAATCGAACCCGCAACTTTCTGCGTCTCAGGCGGGCCTTCGCCCACTGCGCCACAGAGGTCGTCATTTTGCTCTACACACTACACAACATTGCGTAGTGTGAAGGGCACAGCACGCCCTGGAGATGTGGCTTAATTGTAACTGACCTGCGACTTGTCACGTGGGAATGCTAACATGCAAAATGTGGGCATGTACCAAATGTAATGTTTGGACATGCCTCTGACTACCCCCTACTTGTTATCCTCAAAGATCTACTCACTGAGTATGTATCTGAGGATGTCCACCATGGGGAAAACAGTCGTGAGCGTGTTTTTTATTTTTATTTTTTCAAACCGACTGACAGTGGCTATCAAAGGGAAAATATTGTCAATGTACTAATCACTACCTCCACCGTCGCCGTGGTCACGCTAGTTTGCGCAGGCCTCCGTGTCCGTAAGACGGGGTGGTCCGTGACCGTAGATGTCATACTAATATAAAAATTTTGCATACCTTAGAAATAAAAAAGTTCACTCTCTTTTCATTCAATTGAATGATCTTACTTGCCCTCTCGCTTAGGTATGAAAGCTGTATGACGGCATTTTAAACCCAGCTTTCCACCCCGTCTTAATTGCCAGGAAAAAGGGAAACATGATAGTTGTACTCACCAGCGATTTGATATGCATTATCAGCGAGCGCCTTGAAGCGTTCGATCTCTGTCGGTGTCTTGATGCAAGACTTCGCGAGTCGCACAGATGCTTCCTCGAATAACTCTTTGCGGAATGATCTCTGTCAAATTAATCAAGATTATAGAAACTATAGAGCTTTTCACCGCTCTATAACAAAGCACGCTGATACTGTTGCGGAAAGTTGGTGGATGTAAGAGGTCAGAGACAGTATGTCAATGGTAATTTGGTTTTATAGTGTTAACCCACACTTAAGGTAAATTACAAGAATTTATCTTTGTATAAGCAAAGTGACACCTCTCGTCAATTGTACTATAAATGTAACTTTAGTCATGGAGCAGGCTTGGAAAACTGCAAAGTTTCGCCTGTATGTGAAGCCTCGGCGCTTCGAGCAGATATATCCCAAGAATTTCGATCAGGCTGGTAACGATCTCGTGGCTTAGTTGGTATAGCCCACCGCGAGTTGCAGGTCGCAGGTAGACAGTACGTCATTTCATGACAGAGGTCTATGGCTGATTTTACAGTCTTTTCAGGTATTTACGTAAATCAAGTTATAGTTAAAAAAATAACTGTTCAACTCTCCCTCTATTTTAAACCGGCCAAATTTCGGTAAACTCCTCTCCATCGCCTTTTTTAAATCTTGTCGATACTACATTGGCAAAGTTATGGCAACCCTAACCACAGAAGCCGTAAACAAAAGTTGAAAATGAAGTTGATTTGCAGTCATGGCTCGGTGACCAGCGTGACACTCAAACGCATACTAGAAGTAGAGGCGCGTAGTCTCCGCCTGCGCCCCCAGCGCTCAGCAATAATTGTAACGGTACATTTATAGCGTATTCCGATAGCATTACCATGACGACGCTAAATAACGTGTTGCCGGCTTGGCTTCATATCCAAACGGCACTAAACCACAATAAAACAATCTTGGAATTCGGAAGGTAGTTACATAGACCCAGGAGTGTGTCAACTGATCCGCGAACCAGAGGCAAGTTGCCTCCTTAGCCGTTCAAAAAGCTAGATCGAAAAGCTTAGGCATTTTTCCAAAACGGTAGTTTGTCGTGGATGATGTAATAGTATTGTTTTTACCTCGTCTGCAGCGAGCGCGGCTTGGAACTGCACCGAGTCGAGATTCAGGTAGATGTCGACGAGCTGGCTGAGCAGTCGCCGCGGCTCCCAACCGTACTTCTCCGGACGACGGACCTGGGAAACACACACAAAACTAATTTCAGCTCTAGATTTTTTTTCAGCTTTATTCTTTCAACAGACAACCCGGTTCTCTAGACAAATACCTCACAGTTAGTTTTAATTTCACGCTAACGCAAATTCGTCACATAAAGATATGGCAGCACATGACAACAGATGTTCTTTTCATAATTTCCATACAATTTGATCTTTCCACAGGCGTTAACGCCAACAAAAAGTGGTTGTTGTCCAAGCGGACAGGTCAGATCAGGTGACCTACGCAGGGTGGCCGAGAAAGAACCGGTGATACGACGAAGCAGAAGAACGGAGTTTCAGTATAGACAGTGACTTGCATACCTTGAGGTTTTTACATTTGGGTCCGCACAGCTGCTGCAGATTGAAGTTGAGCATGGACGCCAGCCTGTCGACTAGCTCTGCGCGCAGGAAGGGCTCCTTTATCTCCACCGTCAGGTACTGTAGCATGTCCACCGTCTCTCTGGAATTTACAAAACATTTGTACCAGTTGTCTCATAGAGGGGCACAGCAGGTAAAAAAGAATACTAAAATATTTATTTTGTAACTTATAAATTTGTGTTTACAGGGTTGTCTTCTTCTAAGCAATTGTATGCTTGAATTAGGAAAACCCGCTCTTCTATAACATTTTTATAAATTATCTTATAAGTTGTACCTAATAGGAAAATACAAATGAACCTAATAGGGTCAACAGCTGAGATACATGAAGTCTTAAAATAGTTGTTTTGGCAAGGGTTTTCCTCGCTCGCCGGTAGTCCGGTGACCAAGCCCATCTGCAGCACGGAAGCATTCATTCTAAAAAAATTCCTGATCTGGATGCTGTGGTTCCAGGTACTCGTAGTATAACCGAAAAACAGCGAATCATATCATAATTTTTTGAGCAGTGACGGCATTGCCTCTCGTTCTGCGCGGCGCCGCCACTATTCACCGTAACATCTTGCGCCTCGTGGATGCGTTTGAACTGACCTGGCGAGTGTAAGGTATGACCGGCATTGCCTCTCGTCCTGAGCGAGCGCCCGCGCGCGCGCCTCCGCGGACTGCGCTGCGCCGCTACTGCTCGCGACGCCCTCCTGCGCCTCGTGTATGCGTTTCAGGTACTGGAACAGAGACATCATTAACTTTTCTAATTGTATATCGGGGAAACAAGATCTGCAGTGACGTCCCGCATCGGTATTTATTCTCCCTTCCAGCGTGACCGCGACCATCGTAACCCAACAGCGGGGAAGGACTTTGGTGTAACGACAGGAGTGGTTCTGTATCCATTACCCCGTGGAAGTTGATGTTAAAGGATGTCAAAATCAATGATCATCATTCATGCAAAATCATGTTCGGCAACATCTGTTGATTCCATTTTATGCTCTCCATCCAAAGGTTATCCGAAAGAGATCGCTTTAAGCGATAAGACCGCCCATTGTACTTCTTATATTTTTTTTTATATTATTGTTTTTGTATTTTACTTTGGTGTGCAATAAAGAGTTTATCTAGCCATCTATCTATCTATATGTTTCTTCGTAGGCAGAAGGTTATTCAGGAAGGTAATTGCAAATAAAATAACAAACCGTAAGACATTCGTCTAGCAGGAAAGTGGTGTCATTCATCAGCATGTTGATGAATTTCACGAACTGGCGCCCCGACCGGGACTCCTTCACGATCGCCTACAGATACAAAAACATTATGAACATTGTGTGCGTTACAATGCTACTCGCTATGCACGCTGAACCACACCACACTAGTGTGTCGAGCTCTGTGGCGCAGTGGGCGAAGGCCCGCCTGAGACGCAAAGGATGCGGGTTCGATTACCGCCGCGGAACAAATGTTCGTATAGATCAAAAAACAAAACAAACACACCCATGATGGACATCATACATACTCAGTGAGTAGATCTTTGAGGATACCAAGTAGGGGGTAGTCAGAGGCAGGTCCAAACATTACATTTGGTATATGCCCGCGTTTTGCAAGTAGTAAGCATTCCACGTGACAGGTTGCAAGCCCATCGCCGCATATTAGAACACTAATTGTTGGCACATGCCTTCGAATTTCTGGTTCCAGGGCATGCCGGTCTCCTCACGATGTTTTTCTTCACCGTTTTGAACACGTGTTAATGCGCACATAAATTTTTCGAGTAGAAAAATATATTGGTGCACGACCGCCTTCGAACCCACGACCTCCGGGTCAGAAGTCGGGGTATCGCCCACTACGCCACATATTTATATATTTTTCATATATTTGTCTAAAGTCCAATGATGGACATAATCAGATCCAAGCTGAGTATGCAGATACGTGAGGATACCAAGAAGACGGTAGTCTGAGGCAAACTCAAACATTTGTATTAGCACATGCCAGTATTTATTCTAGATACTTTTAAATATTACATTTATTTTTATTATACTCCCAATAGACACATACATAATCCTGGTCTCACACTAGGATTCACTGTGTCGTGGACTGACACATCCTACTACTATTATAATAGCGAAAGTTTATGAGGATGGATGTTTGTTACTCTTTCACGCGAAAACTACTGAACGGATTTTGATGAAACTTTACAGTAATATAGCTTATACATCAAAATAACACATAGGATACTTTTTATCCGGGTACCACGCGGGCGAAGCCGTGGGCACAAGCTAGTATCTTATTATTGGTCCTATTGATGCAAAAAACATGCAAATTTATCTTGTATTTTTTTTCAGGACTATGCCTCGCTACGTCATCGCTTGCTTAGTTTTAAGAATAAATAAGCATAACCCATTTGGCATACAAAGTATATTAAAATAATTGAGTTTCAGACCTGTTTGTGAATCGGCCGATCCCACATCCCCTTCAGTATAATGCTGATATGGAATCTGATAGTGAACTTGTCGTAGAACTCTGTGCTCTGTCCCGTCGTCTCGATGTCCGTGTAGAATCTCATGAGCGCACTCGGCAGGAGCGTTTGCGACATCGGATGGTCCATGAACTTCTCATAAACGTTCTTCAGTTTCAATTGCACAGATAGGTTGATCACGAATAGTACCTACAATATAAATAAAACCCATAATCGGCTTAATACGGAAATATAGTTGCGGCCTTCGTAACGTCAGGAAAAAAATAAAACAACGCGATTACAAGGCTTAAGTGAATTAAAAAAAAAAAAAACCAAAAGTACTTCTCTGTTCTATTGGCATATTATAAGGGCCCGGTCAAACTGAGGCGGTGGCGGTGGCGATCAAAGGGAAATGGCTGTCTAAGTTTGCTTGAATGTAATGAGCGCCTCCACCACCAGAACCAGACACTAAGATGGTATTTAAAAAAAAATGTTGAACAATTTTCACACAGCACCATCTAGCCCCAAACTAAGCAGAGCTTGCATTATAAGAACTACCTAACTGATATACTACTTATAAGTTTTTTTTTGTAAATTATTATGATTAAGCAATTAATTATAATAATTATTTAATTATGTATTAAAAAAAATTAATTATGCTGGGTGTTAGCATAGAAAACACCCAGACCCGAGACAAATATTTGCAGATCATACAAACATTTGTCCCCGGCGGAAATGGAAACCCGCATCCTTTTGCGCCACAGAGGTCGTCTGTGGCAAATCTTTTTAAAGTTCGTCTTATATAATAGAACGATCCTTTAGTTGTCGGTTCAGTAAGATATGCCAGCTCATTGCGTTGCTATACTTTGAGCAAGGTCAATGACCTTTGTCTTTTTATTAATTTAGATAAAGAAGGTATTCTAAGCTACAAACCTCGATGATTTTGGCGACGAGGTACGGGTTCTTTATCAGATTCGGTTGGCATATCGCGATGAGCACCCAGTTTATGATCGGATCTTCAATGTAGTCGGCTACTGTTTGAGGGACGTATCTGAAAACCATTTTAACGGTTACAATTGTATGGAGACGAGATCCTTGAAAGATCATGATGTTACACATGTATGCAGCTGGAATGAAGTATCCGGTTGGAAGGACCAAAATGTGTTCGGCCCGAAGGACACACCGCTGGGAACCAGCAGTGCGATAGGTTTACATATAGGAATGCACTCACTGCACGGCGAAGAGCATGAACTCGGCGATGTCCTCGACGTACCACTCGGGCGTGGCGCGGAACGCGCCGGACGCTCCCGCCGCGGCGGGCTCGCTCGGCCCGGCCTCCGCCGCGGCCTCCATCTGCGCGCTCAGCAGCGCACACGCGGACGCGTAGAACTGCAGCGTGCGACGCATCAGCTCGCTGTCTAGCAGCGCCGTTTCCGCGCACTGCTTCGATCTACAAACATAGATAGATAGATAATAATTAATTCAAACCACCACTTACAAATTATGTTTACTTAAGAACTAAAACATATTATTGATAACTAAAATATAAAATAAAATAGAGAAGGCTACACAGTGGTGGTGAATCGGCCTTCAGCTCAGCATGTGGTACTACATGTTGGCATGCCGCGATGCTGGTTTTCAGCTGAGACCGGTGTTGACGTCACAGACATTTTGACACAGGTCAGAATAATTGGCGTCTTGCCTATATCACTTGAGATTAATTGAATAAAATACAACTACTAAGTAAAACAAATGCACCCTTGGTGCATTCGTTTTCTTTCGATATGTTCTTTCCAGTACGGAAGTTCAGTAACCCAGATCAAAACAGTATGCTGGAGATTATATTTACGTATCAGCAAAGTCGACGTAAAACAGTGCTAATTAACCGTTTTCTTTAATATTTTTAAATACAATTTTCAAGTTAACAGTTTGTGTTTCCGGATTCCCGTATAAATAAAAATAGCCATCAAACTAAGCTTGTCATAATTTGTCGATTCAATAGATAGTTAAATAGATCAACTCTTTATTCTACTTTACACCTAAAAAGTATCAAAAAAACACAACTAGGTACATACTTAAGGCCCGGTCAAACTGACGCGGTGGCGATCAAAGGGAAATAGTTGTCAAAGTTCGCGGTGATTGCCACCGCCACCGTATCATATTAACCGGGCCCTTAGATCTTACTATTATTATAAACGCGAAAGTTTGTGAGGATGGATGTTTGTTACTCTTTCACGCAAAAACTATTGAACGGTTTTTATTAAACTTTACAGTAATATAGCTTATACATCAGAATAACGTAGGCTACTTTTTATCCGGATACCACGCGAGCGAAGCCGTGGGCAGAAGCTAGTAGAAAAATAAAAGAAACATACAATCGGCGACCTCTTCCAGGCTGCCTTAGGATGGAGTGGAACATTGAAAAAACAGAAGTTTTATCTCAGCTTGAATTTAAAGATTATATCCACCGCTAACCTGTGTAGACGTTTGATTTGGCGACGCCATCTGCGCAGGAGTTCTCTGTTCCGCGGAGCGGACAAGCTGTTCCGCCATTGAGGCTCAGCAGCAACCAGCTCTTCGATCACCTTCTGCAGGTCGCGGAATGCACTGGAGAAACAAGCATTAGTATGTAATAGTGTATTCTTGCAAATAAATATAATTCATTCATTCATTCTTCTCGGGTGCCTATTATTTCTTGGTAACCGTGCGTGAGGAAAGTGGTTTAAATAAAACCACAATAATAATAATAATAATACAGTTGATTGACTAAACAGTGCATTGTCTCAATCTGATGTGTCATTATCAACTGTTTTTTTTTGTTTGACGAAAGAAAGTAACAAAGAAAGAATATCTACATATTTATTTTCCGCCGTTTAAATAAAGCGGTTACCAGGCGACCAATTGACATCTGCAACACCTAGGGAATTGCTGATAAGTTACTAGCTCTGAAGGAATTTTTGTATTTTTTATTGTTCAAACAAAATCAACAGCCCTTACGTATAAATATTTCTAACCTTTATAATCTAACTTACGACCAATGAGATATTTAAATTTTATAAAAGAAACTTACAAAATACTGACAGTCTATTTTTTTTAAATATATTTTTTAAGCGTGTCATGTTACATTGTTACTTGTAAATAAAACTTTTTAATAAAACGTTATGATGTCGTCGGTCCGGGCTATAACAGGGGCAGGGCTATAACATCTCGTTGGCTTACCGAATACGTCTCTGATGAGTGTGCAGCGCGGGAATGAGCGCGACGTGATGCATATGCAGCGTTAAGTACCAGCAAATAGTCTGGAACTTGATCTCGGGAAACTTAAAGCCGGGTTGGTTGCCTGTTAATGTAAACAAATAAAAATAAACTTAATTTATTAAACACCAGCTGACCCGACAGACGTTGTTCTATCTTTGAATGTGACCGATACGAACTGTCAATTCAACAACCATAGAGGAAGTAACCACTACGTTCGGCAACCAAGATCAGTTTGTATGGGAGAAATAAACAAGTTTTTATTACATATTCTGAGTTTTTTTTCTTTCTATAAAAACCTAAAATAATAAAAATAGTCTCGCCGTTCTCAAGTGATGCGCTTACCAACGAACAGCGTTTGATTTTTTATTTATATAGAGATACACCTTTTATTTATATGGATATCGGTTCTCGAATAAAGACCAAGAACCAGACGACGCAACGTGGGAAGGCCCCCCCATCCGATGGACCGATGATCTCTAGGTTGCTGATGTCGTTGGATGGAATTAATCCAAGATCGTTCATCATGATTCTGTTTAGGATAGGCCAATATCCAGCAGTGGATTTTTAGGCTGTTGATGATGATGAAACAAACACGACTAAAACCATTGAGAACCACTGCAGTTCTCAGGTAAGATAATAATTTAAATATTGTACAAATGCTCTAATATGTAAAAAAGACGACATTTTGTTTTGACCTCTCTTCTCTTACATTCTTTGGACAAAATAAGAGAGAGGACGATTAAAATAGCGTCGCAGTACCATACTGCTTGGCCAAGTATAACAGCCAGCTAGCAACGTTCCGCTTGGTCTCGATACGGATGGGTGACCGGTAGTGGCATTCGAAAAAACTATAATTAAAGGACAATTTACTAGACGCTTCAATTCCAGGTTTAACAGGAAGCTAGTACTCTCCAATTCCAGTTTAAAACGCCTCTTTACACAAAGCAATTAACCGTATGCTTTCTTAAAACGCATGTCACAAATTGCAAAATGTACAGATAGATCGCCCACATTTGATTGCATTTTCAATCAATTGCATATTGTGAAAAGGCTTTTAGCAGCAATGTAAGTCGCCAAAATTTATCGCGATATAGATGAAAAAGGACAGCAATAAACATGTATACTCACGCAAGGCGTCGACCCAGTCCTGAGCTTCCTGAGACGTGTAATATAGTCGCGTTTCCTCCTGGATGTTTATGTGAGCATCTGGCATGAAAGTGTATAGCGGGTACACGCGCTCCAGTTTGACACGGACGGAAAGTAACTGCAGCACCGAGCACACGTTCAACATGAAACCATCCCCTGCAAACAAGAAGTTGGTTCAGTGAATCTGGTAATCAAAGTTGTTACACTGTCTTTAATTAGGTAAAAGTAATGCCGCTCGTAAACGGGCTAGTTTTGTGGCAATTTCTTACTGCAATTTGTATAGCCATCCCACAATGAAGGCAATTTTTACAAAATTGAAAAACCCCCGACGTGTATTTCCATCACCGATTGCAACGCCCTCTAGTGACTTGTAGAAGATAATACCCATGTAAGAACCATCGGTTCATCCGTTTGGCAGCCACGATGCTAGACAGATACACACGTTAAACTAATAAAACCTCTCTGTTTGCGTCTGTGATCAATAAATACAAGAGCAAAGAGATGAACTTTGCAGCAAGAAATTGCCACAAGACTAGCACTTTTACGACAACCATTACAGGTTCGGCCTTTGTTACAATGTTCTATATCTCTATAATAAATGAGTGAAATGTTATGAATTGAGGCGAATTTGGTAATAAATGTTGGGTCCTTGGATCACCGTTGTTTTAAGTTCACCCTGCGTTAGGTCAGTTAAGATATTGAGGTTAAGTAAGTGGCTTTGCTTTGGGCCGACTGAACGAAAGGTCAAACAAAGGATTCAATGCGCAGAGGCTCCTTTCATGCACAAAATAAAATTTGGTACATTTAGGCGAATTTTGTGATATATATTTTTAATAAACTTATTTTAATTTTTCAAAATTTTAAAGCCTATGCCGTGTTTTGCATCTCGTATTGGAGATCTCTAGTGACGTATGACATAAAAACCTACCAAAGAACCTTTCCAAACGATTACAACAAAACTACAAGACGATCGGTTATACTGTTTTAAAATCCATCGTCTATTGTGCGCAACCTAGTGACATGTGGCGTTAATAATACTAAAATAAAAAACAAATGAGACATATCAAACAGGCCACAAACAATTCGAGTCTATTCTTTAATGCATTTCGCCTTCTAGCCAGTGTAGGGATTTAGCCCGTTTTACATAATCATAATGCAGAAGGTAAATCGATGCTAACAATAACAGTCTTACAAGTGAGAGTACTTACATAAGAGACGACGCAATAAATATCAAGTAGGTCACATCCTAATTGATTTGCAGATTGATAGCACAGACCAATAGGTACGCAGTCTGGTACAATATACCAGGGAACGACGTAGCTACATACTCATGAGAGCAACGCACTTTTACGTAATAACAACTTAGTTATATGTAGGTACATTATTTTCCCCCCAGTCTAGGGCGATGTGTTAATACAAAACGATCACTGTCTGCTTTATTCCTGTTTTCAAGTGTTATTAAGTAATGATTTATAGATATGAAACAAAAGTTCGATATGGTACAGACATTAAGCACTAAGAATATGAAGCGATACCTTAGTGAGTTTCTTTACCTCTACACTAGGTCTGCATCGGTCCATCTTTGTGGGGAGCAAAGATGAACCGATGCAGATTAGTATCTACCATAGTTTTTTCTTGGTCACCATGCGTTCGGTCAATGATATGCGCAGAGGGTGAGGGTCTATGTTGAGTTTATAACATGTCAAAACGGTAACCATATCAATAACATTTCCATAGAAAAATTGATGAACCTGTCACTATATTGTCAAGTTTTTAACGTATTTAAACTCAGCTTAGAGGCTCTGGATTAATTATTGTGGCGCTGAATAGGGCATAGTGGCCGATTGTGTAAAAAACATTAACTACCTTGAGGGATTTGATTTAATCACATACTCTGATTGTTATTCTTATGAGTTATGACACAATAGGTACGGCTTACGACTAACCTCGTCATCTCATTAAAGCATCCATTCGCACAAAACGTTTTGATTCCACATTTACAATGTGGACGACGGATTGGTATCTTCAAGGCAAGATTGAATAAGTGTTTTCTAGATCTTTGCTCCATCGACACACGGCCACGTTACCACATAGGTGAGATTGTGGCCAAACGGAGGTACATTAATGATAAAATATGCTCATGTTATTCTTTCTATTGAATAAAGCTTTGACTAGTCTTTTCTCGAACAGGATTTATAGGTATCAGATTTTGTTTTTTGCAGTCCAACTTAAATCGTATATTTGTAGTCTGTTAAATCAGTTAAACTTTGAACTGTGTAATTTGTAGTCTGTTTAAAGTATGTCAATGTTCCAAGGTAATACATAACTTTGCATAACTAGGGTGCATTCGCGTGTTTATTACCCGACTGCCAAACGGAAGGTGATGATTTCCGCAAGTTTATTTGTTTCTCACACAGTCACTTGTAAACATAAATATTTGCAGACTCGCCGATTTAATCGGAATCTGTAAAGTATTGGATTATAGCCAAAACAAATCCGTCTATGAGACGAGGTGAGCGACATTATTAGATCTATTTCAGTTAGTAATTACTGAGCCACGTAATCAATGTTGGAGATTAGTAAAATGCCAATGTTGTAGGTCTTTGTCGGTTAATTTTAGAGACGGCTGAGTCTCGACTAGACTACCTACATTTACATCAAAATACAGGCAAATAGCTGTAAACCTCTTACCATATAAAATAGCTGTGGCCACGGCTCCTCGACTTATAAAAAAAACTATAGGTATTCCCATACAAACTTTCACCTCTGAAACACGTCATTATTTATTTATGACTAAATTATTTATGACTCATCATAAATAAATAATGACGTGTTACTACTCCTTTAAAAATCAATACTCCCATACAAACTTTCGTCCCCTTAAAAAGTGATAATCCAAAAACCATGAAACACGTCATCATATATTTATAACTTTAAAGAACAAAGACTTTCATACAAGACTTTTTTTTTTAAATTATACAAATCGCTTGCAAAAAAAACCGCTTTTCAATCGGATAAGCCGTTTCGGAAATAAATCGTAACCGACAAACCGACAATTGACAGACAATTGTCAATTGCCTGTCTCCTGTCATCTTCGTTAAAAACACAACATAGAGTTTGTTTTGCTTGCATGCCTGATGAATGTTATGAAGGAGAAAATTTAAATTATTTTGACCTATACAATGCACAGCATCAATCAGTGAAAAAGGTACATCCAACACAATAGGTAAAGATCTACATAAGAAGGGAACAACAATAAATAACGTTATTTAAAGTGACAGTCGTGTCTAGCTCTGTTACCGATGTCTTATAATGTGTATATGTATCTATATATATATATATATATATATATATATACACACACATATATAGTAAATCTGTAGGTATGTATCTTAGCATATTTATTATAGATATAATGTTGTAGTAATATTCTTTCATTATTATCCTCTCCATCCAAATCGCGATAAGACCGTCCATTGTACCTTCCTAAGAATAAGATTTTGTTTATTATGTAAGGTGTACAATAAAGTATTTTCATTACTTCAAAATAAGCTTTATGTACTGGTCCATAAAGTCAGGTTGTGCTGATTATGCATATTAGTGCTGGGGACTCACCAGCAAGTGATCGTTCGTCAGTCTGCAGCTGCGCGCGGCGCTCATTCCTCTGCAGAATGTTCGAGAAGAAATGCAGGATGGGCTCCCTCGCGTCGGGGCAGAGCAGAATGTTGTGGCAGATTGTATGGAGTGTGTTCCTACAGACTTCCACCTCGCGCTGTAAGGCGAACGCGAGGCTCCGGTCGCCAGAGCCTGTTGCGAACAGACGCTCCGCTAGGCGGGGGTTCTCTTCTGCGAATAGCGATACCTGGAGATGAAAATAGACCAGACTTTTGAATCCTGTATTCGAGACAAATTGTTACGCAGCCAACGATTTTACAATTGAATTTAAATCGAAATGCCAACAGTCTATTTGACGTTTTAAATTATAGTATTTTTTGTTACGGTTCTAGTATAATCTTGATTTAGATGCCCTGACAGAACTCGAGTTCAGACCACCTATCTTAATGAGACCGTATATTTCAGTCATAGTTTCATGTCACAACACTTCTTTCATAACACTTTATTCAACGGAATACCTACAGAAATAACCCTACTAATATGTACATAGTTTGTAATCTGTAAGTCACATTTTACACACATCTGTTCATGACACGGGCCTGTCAGAATTGTGATAAACAGTCACAGAAGCCATAATCAAGAAGTCAAGTCATTAACCGCAAAGAATGGTCCCAGGAAGCTAGTTCGAGCGATTTCCCTCCCTGGCGCAGTAGTGACAGACTTGGGGGTCAAGCTCGGCAGTTTAGCCAGGAGCTCGCAGAAAGGGCGCAGGGCATGCCTGGGCCCGGCTCGCAGCTCGCACAGCGACCGCAGCGCTCGTAGCGGCGCGCCCTGACCGCGTCCCACCAGCGGCGACACGCAGCTTCGCATCTCCTCGCGTATACCCATCAGCAGTGGAATGAATACCTGACAATGAAGAATACATGATCAAGTATCAATATCTGCCGCAGAGCAGTAATAATAGCTTAATTATGCGACACATTTCGCCAGGGGTCTAGACAAATACCGCATGCTTACTTTTCCTTTCACGCTAACGCAAATTTGTCAAGGTAAAACTTGGCAGCGGGAATTCCCATACAATTCAATCTTTCCGCAGCCGTTAACGCCAACGGAAGTGGTATTTGTCTAGACCCCCGATCACCTTTTTACATCGCCACAAGTTACTAGGGGCGATAGACGATAAAAATCACGTCGGGTTTTTTTTTTTAATAAACTTGTGGATAATTGCAACTGCTTCAGATCCATGGATGGGACCAAAATCCCCAATGTTTGGCTTTCGGGTGGCCTAGGAACCCCGACACTATACTCACACAACTCATACTTATGTTCTGGTGAAATTCTAGTAATCTACTAAAACAACAAACATTTTCTAGTTTGGGCTGTGAAAAATAATAAAATACTTTTAGTCCTCGATAGAAGTACTCTTAATAATTTAAATTGCATCATATCTTCTAGAGGTTTCCTCATATTGTGTTTTCTTGTTCTGGTCTTAAACAAAAACAAAATCCAGTCAACAACAGTAACCAATGAATAATTCATGACTCATTTCATTTGTAACAAAGAAAAGTACAGGAAAACAGTATATTTATCGGATTTATTTTAGGAACTAAAATAAGACATAGGATCAAACAATTTGAGACTCAAATGCTTCTGGTTAAGTACCAAGCAATTGAGAAATAATTGATAAATCATGTGCAAAAAAGTAGAGTTTTGGCCAGTTTGGCCTACGCGAGAAGAGAGGTCTAGGTATTTTGTGTCTACATCCTGTCATGGTCCATCCATTCCATTACGATAGGGCCGAAATACCTGTATCCTTTTTTGTGAAATTGTGTAAATTAATTAATTTTTTTTCTTCTGTGTTCTGGTTGAAAGGTTATGGCACATGGAATATGCAGGTACTTATAAGATAAGATAATATAAATGTCTTAAGTGGATGTGACCTCAGAGATATTGTTGTAAGATACAGGGTCAAATACTTATTATGAAGAGACTTATATCAAATACTTTTAAACACCTACAATTACGCCAGGTTAACCCAGGTCAGATTAACCTAGTCTCAGAATTAGAAAGTTTAAGTGACTTATAGGTTGCAGAACCGATAACAGCTGGATAATAAAGGTCCAATAATGGAGACCACAAATTGTACAACATAGTGTAGAAAGTCCCTCCACCAATGACATTGAAAAGATAGACATTTATGAAGTGTAGGCCAATGACATTAAAAAATAAGTTCGTGGATTTTTTAGGTTGCACTTTCTTCAGAAGCTGATGATGATAAAGCATGAAAGAATAGATAATACATACCTCTGCAAAAACTTCTTTGTCCTGGTAACTGGCAAGCAGCAAATCAGAAACAATCCCAATAGGAGTATTTCCAATCAAAATGTATGGCAGCAGTGGAGATTTTCTACACTTCTCCAATCCAAACTTTCCCAGTAGCACCAACACCAAATGGTTTACTATGATACTCCTCAGGTTTTGGAGTAGATCACTCATTGGAGGCTCAGAACTCTTCTTAGCATTTTCTCTCTCATATAAATTAATGTTATTGTAAAACTTTAGTATATAACTAACAGCTAAGCCTTGCGAAGGCATAGTCTCAACAATAGGCAGTGACGGTGCAGGGCACTTGGTCTTTTCAGTATCTGTCTCTGAACTGAGGGGTTCAGTCGTCGGTGTATCATCTTCAGAGTCTTCAATTATTGTCTTTGAGGTTTCGTAGATAGCCACTGGTACCTGGTTGAGAGGATCAGATCCATCTGCTAATGTGCTTAGTACGTCCATCAACGCTTCTGAAGTCAATTCATGTAAGCTTAGTTTGGGATTGTCAAGTAATGAAGCTGCAACTGATGGCACGAAAATTCCACCTAATTATAAAAGAATAAGATTAGTTTAGTATTTTTCACAACATAAACATGTTAAGAAATCTTTATTAATGCACACACAATATTAAGCAGGGAAATGAGTATTTTCATCATTACGTCTCAGCACATGTACTGTGCACATATATTGAGGGCCTTTGTTAGCTTCATCAACATCTAGCACCAATAATATACTCTACTGTTCATATTCAGATGTGTTGTGAGACTTAATTGATAAACAACATAAAACTCACAAAAGAAGGCAAAAAAAAGGACACAGTCATCCAAGCTGGACATAACATGTTCTCTATTTGGTTGTTTTTGATCAAAGAAAACTTATATGTATTTTTACCAGCACTATCTTCTGACCAGGAGACCTGCAGAATTCTGGCAACAATATGGCGTAGCTGCTCTTCAGTGAGCTCTGTGCAGCTGATAGTACGAGATCTGTGTATTTTTCTGGCAGGCGAAGCTGTGGGGTCATCTTCCACCTGTTAATATAGTAAAAGTTGTTAAATAAGTTTCAATGTGAAGCCAAAAAACTAAGTTTTAAGTGATAAGTTTTAATATCCACCTCTATCATTTCTACCTCCATAGGTTCATGTTGTGTTTCTGACTGGGAGTGTCTGTCTTCATCCACCTCCATTGATAGAGAGCGCCGGGAGCAACTTGGTGATGCACTGGCGATCCGGGGCCTCACAGGTGATGGCTCCACAAATGGTGTAGGGGAAATGGAGCGTGATGTGCTGTCCTCTCGCGTAGATGCTCCACCCACAGTTGACTGGGGCAAGCTGCCTACTCTCACCGAGCCACAGCTTAATAAAGTGTCATCCCCCATGGAATCAAAGCTATTGTATTGTCTGGTTTGAGAAAGATCTGTCATCTTAGTATCAGGCATTTCATCTAATAGATTACTGTCCGTTTTTTCTGTTACGATTAAACTGTCAGCTGGCGGTATCTTTGTCTGGTCTGTAGCTTTGGAGTCGCCATCTGGGTAGTTGGGTACTTTGTTTGTGTTTGCGTCCGGAGTGTTGGGCTCGGTGGAGGCGCGTTGCGCGAGTGGTGAGAGGCGCGCCTGCTGCATGTCGAGCGCTGGCATCGACGCGCCCGCAGTCACCGCCGCGCTGCCGGACCCAGGTGCAGCACCTGCGCCTGCGAGACCCGTCAACCGAGCTAAGCGACGTCTACGTATCTGAAAAACATAACGGAGACCTCCAACACCACGTGTAACAACACTATATGCGCGCTACCGTAAGCCATTGACGCTTTGTTTTGTTACGAAATTAGATTGGCCATACGCAACATCAGAGGTTCGTTTACAAAACAAAAACCAACTTTACCTCCTCTTGACTTAGTTCACTCATGATTTCGGAGTTTTATATCACTTTCAAACTATGAATTCTGAATATACACTGTCCGAATAATATTTTAGTTTTACAAGAAAGGAGAACAAGCCACACAAACGGCAAGTCAGTCACCTCGCTCAGCTGTTTGACATTTATCTCTCATGACAAGAAATTATTGAAAATAACCGCGTCATCGTTCGCAACAAACCTGACCCAGCCAATCACAGCTCTGCGAATGAACCTGAGAATGAACGATGGTTGAGTTTTAATTGCCAGAGCATATCGAAAAATCACCACAATTTTCAAGCTACGCTCAACTCAACTTAAACCCTGTTGATCATAATAGGAAACGAAAAAAATAAAAAAAGATTATTAATAGTAAAAACAAGTAGGAAAATATAATCTCTATATAACCGGATAACTTACCGGTTTTTTCGTCGTTGATAGAATTGTGATTCCTTAGTGTCCTACAATCAATCAATCAATGTCAGTCAAATGGAATGGCCGCATGTTTTCGATATTTTGTTTACGTTTTGATTGTATCGAAAGAATCTTAATGCTTTCGAAATCATTATGTAAGTCGATAATGTAATCCTGTTTGTGTAAACCATGCAATCTTTTAACTTAGTCAACTTCGCTCTCTCGTTGAATTTCGCGTAATGGACATAAAAATATTTTGAGGACACAGAACTGCTAGAAGTGTAATTGAATCTGTTTTGCGGCAATATGAGTTACAATGTGAGTGAAATGGTGTGGGGCTTGAAATCCCGGCAACCTGAGACGCAGCATAGCGCCATACGCGAGTTGCTACAATTTACAAAAACAGAACTGCGAGAGATGTCTCCTGAGGCTCTCACGCAAGTCTTAGATGATTTCAACCAGCAGATTCATGCTTTGACTTGTAGCTACGATAACAACGAGAGGAAGGCTGGAGTGCTTATTATAGGTAAGACTTGGAAAAGAAGCCATCCACACCACAATCTTATGTAAATGTTTACATACTAATTAGGTATTTAACTTTCAGGATGTCTCATTGGTGGTGACACGGAAACCAGTAAGACCAGAGCCTTCCGCTACGCACATTATTTGAGCAATGTATTCCCATCTTCAGATGTGAACCTGCTTGAACAAGCTGCCAAAACTATGGGTCGGCTTTCAACAACACTGGGCATTAAAAAAGGGAAGTTTGTTGAAAGTGAAATAAAAAGATCTTTTGAGTGGCTAATAGAAGAGAGGAATGAATCAAAGAGATTATCTGCTGTGTTAATACTGAGGGAGCTTGCAATAGCCACCCCTTCATATTTTTATCAGCAGATTAATGGATTTTTCAACCACATCATAATAGGGTTGAGAGACCCAAAAGAGCAGATTAGGGAAGCTTCAGCCAAAGCACTGAGAGCAGCATTTGTGCTGACTGCCCAGAGGGAAATCCCTGAACAGAGTAATAAAGCTCACTGGTACATCCAGAGCTATGAAGAAGCTATGAAATTATTTGATGAAGTTGTGGGGAGAGAACGGTCATTGACTAGAGATGACCATGTTCACAGTGCTTTACTTATTCTAAATGAACTTCTCCGATGCTCAAATGCTGTTTGGGAAAAGAAATACACACTGCTAATGCAGAAGCTAGATTCAGAACCTGATATATCTGATGATATCAGCATACTTCAGTCGAAAATTCAAGGCTCGTGGCCATCACAACACTTTTCAGATGATAGACCTCATCAACCTATGATTCATGAATCAGTAATTTGTAAGAAGCTGATTATAGAGAAATATGAGAAGATTTGTTCTGGTAAGTTTTAGTCATTATTTTATTTGATACATGTATAAAGGCCTTCGTTTCTGGGCATTGGTTTTACTGGGTTCCATTTTGTAAACATCTTCTATAGACTCTTCAATGGGTGTTCTTGACTTGCAGATGTAATGGCTCAGCAAATATCAAGGGCACACAATGTCCACCAAATGCTACTCATCATGATTCCTAGGCTAGCAGCCTTCAATAAAGAAGCTTTTGCAAAGAAACACCTAAAGTCTACCATTAATCATCTGATTACCTTTCTAAGAGGAAGGGATAAAGAAAAGGCGATGGCATTCACTACACTTGGGTTACTCTGTGTTGCGGTAGAGTCTGCTGTCCAGGCATACCTGCCCAGAATCATAGAAGAAATCAATAAGCTAACTTTTCAAGATACTCCAAAAAAGCGAAGCGGTGTTGATACTCCATTATTCAACTGTGTCACTTTACTAGGATTTGCTATGAAGGAAAATGTTGTCAATGAAGTTAGAGATTTGTTGGATCCAATGTGCGCAAATGGGCTAAGTCCGCGGCTAACGACGTGTTTCAAAGAGTTAAGTCAGAACCTGCCCTCATTGAAGAAAGAAATCACTGATAGGCTCCTCAATATGCTGTCACTAATATTGCGGAAGAAACCTTATGCGATAAGTAACGGCGAAAATCAGATCGTTCATATGTTCACTACAGCTATGCAAGTGGAGGCCCATGATGCTTCTAAGCTAGTCTTGGCGTTACGCACACTGGGTTCCTTCGACTTTGAATGGAATAACACACTTATGTCCTTCATCAGAAGGTGCACAGACCATTACCTGCAGAGTGAGCAGCACGATGTACGTATGGAAGCTGTGAAGACTGCTGCCAAGTTACTGGTCAAAGCGGTAGAAAGATGTGCTCAAACGAACTCTCGAACTTTAAGCTTGTTAATAGACGAGTCGCTGGGAAAACTTCTATCAGTTGGTCGGTCGGACTTCGATCACGAAGTTCGCTATAGAGTGCTGGATATATTCATGAATCCTGTCTTTGATAAGTACCTGGCAGTTGAAGAGCATCTGAATTGCCTTTTTGTTTTAATCAACGATTCTAACAGCGACGTAGGTGAACTCGCTTTGTGTGTTGTTGGGAGACTGAGTAATTTGAATCCAAGTTACACAACACCCACATTAAGACAGTTGTTTGTCCAAGTTTTAATGGAGCTACAGCATTCAGAGTCGACGCGTAACAAAGAACAAGCATTACGAATGGTGAATAACATTATCTCTCACGCGCCGAGAATTACGCGACAATTCGTGGACACCATACTAAAGGTTTTGGTCCCTAAGTTAAGAGAAAAAGACAGCAATTCCACTATGGTTTCAACAATACTGAAAGCAATCGGAGATTTGGCGGAAGTCAATGGTGGAGGATATGCGCTCAATGAATGGTTGACGGAATTAATGACGGTTCAATTAGAGATTCTTGCTGATCAGAATCAGCTAGAAAAGAGAAGCGTAGCTTTATGGTCTTTCGGGCAAGTAGTTAGCGCGACTGGCCATGTCGTTACTCCCTACACAGAGTATCCAAACCTTATGGATATGCTTTTGAACTTCTTGAAAACAGAGCATCAAACGAGAGAGCGACGCGAGACGATTCGTGTTCTGGGGATGTTGGGAGCGTTAGATCCATACAAGCATAAAGTCAATCAAGGCCTGATTGATTTCCAAACAGTCTCCACCCTGATACCTGTTATAGAATCATTAGCGAATGAGAATGTAGATTCTACAGTCAGTGAAATGCTAGTTAACATGTCTCCTGTGGTTCTAGACGAGTTCTATCCAGCGATTGTTGTTAGTACATTGATGCGAATGCTGCGCGACCCATGCTTAACACAACACCATAAAAGCGTCGTGCATTCGGTAACCCTAATATTCCAGACTTTGGGTATAAAATGCGTTCCGTACATCTCACGCGTAACGCCAAGTCTCCTATACGTGATTCGCACTACGGATAATAATAACTTCAGGGAATTCTTGCTGACCCAACTAGCACTGCTGATTTCGGTGGTGAAAATCAATATTCGAAATTATCTGGAGGATATTTTTGATCTTATCAAGGAGTACTGGACTCCAGATAGCCAGTTACAACCGACTCTGATAATGTTGGTTGAACATATAACTGTGGCCATTGGGACTGAATTCAAGATCTATCTTCGAAAGATACTGCCAAATATTTTGAGGGTTCTAAAAAACGACGGTAGTAAAGACAGAGTCCTAACGGAGAAACTTTTATTGACAATACAGAAGTTTGAAAACAATTTGGATGATGTTCTCCTTTCGATCGTTCCGGCGCTGACGAGATTGTTCGACGGGAGGAATGTTCCCATGCACATATCTAAACTAGCAATGGAAACAGTTGAGCACTTATCAATGTTCCTATACTTCCGACCTTATTCAGCTGTCATCATACAAGCATTGGCCAAAGTTTTAGATTCGAATCCTCAATTGAGGCAAACGGCGATGAATACGCTTTGTGCCTTGATAGTACAGCTAGGGAGAGAGTACATAGACTATATACCTTCGGTAGATAGGATACTGATGAAGCACAAGATCCAGTGTCCGAACTACATAGTGCTAGTTACAAGACTGCAAGTTATATCCACGCTGGCGTCGGATGATGACTATTTGGATGAGACGAAATCACGACTGCGGAACCAGAAGAGTGACGTAAGTGATGTAAAATAATTAGCCTTAATATCCTTAATATATACACACTCTCCTGTCGGCTTTAGTGGTTAGAGTGTACCTATACATAATTTCTGGTGATAAATGTGATATATTTATCACCAGAGTATTTAGTATGAATAAACATTGTCCCCAAATTCTCTAGAAAATAAACGGGGGGGATTTACTAAAATATTTTTTTTAATTGAATTGAGTCAATCTAAATAGAAATAGAAAAAGTATTTATTGCCAGAAATTATGGTCATAACAGCATCAGGTTACATACCTAATTAAGTAGGTGCTTATACATAATAAAACTAACTATATCTATCTAAGCAATTGCCATGACTATATTCAGGCAAAAGGAGCACACTCAGCAAAATGCTGGCAGACAGGCGCAGCGCTGATTTTTAGTGTACCCCTATGCACGACAGGTGTTAGTCGGCAGAATGTATAAATGTTTGTGTGTATATGTATGTGTTTGAGTCTAGATGTTTGTAAATATTGATTGTATGTGTGGGTCTAAAATAAACACTTGGTGTTTTTACGAACCAATACACTCAAATTTCCACGCCTTCGCTTAGTGGATACTTTATTTATTGACCTCAATGCCATCAAGAACGATTTGTAGGCGATCGCCCAGAATATATAAAGATGGAAGGAGTTGGAAGACGAGATGGGATATAACAATTAAGAAATATTTTCACTATACATTTTTCAGATGGTGTCCGATATACAAACTATAAAGAAGTTGACGTTAAACGTGCAAAGCCTGCGCAAGAGTTGGTCCGTCACCAACATAGTGTCGAAAGAGGACTGGCTGGAGTGGCTTCGGCAACTGAGCGTCGCCTTCCTCACGGAGTCTAATAGTCCTGCTATTAGGCGAGTTATGGTCTTGCGATTCTCATAACTACACACTATTTTTTTACCTTCAATTCAAATTCAAATTAGAAAACGGTAACAAGAGACGGCCGTCTCGTGATTGAAAGAAGACTTTAAGTTTCTGCTATTTTTACTACTAACCGTATCCTTCTCATACCGTTGTATATCATTTATATTCTTCAACCATCAGTCAATATGCCCTTTTCGTTACCATCATACCTTAACTCGCGATTTTTTTTTTCAGAGCTTGTTCAACCCTCGCACAGAACTACCCTCAACTAGCCAGCGACTTATTCAACGCCGCATTCATGTCGTGTTGGACGGAGCTGGACGACTACCCCCGTAAAGAGTTAGTCTTGGCTTTAGAACAAGCGCTGATGGTACCCGAGTGCCCTGAGGTATCCCTCGCCGTATTGAATTTAGCCGAGTTTATGGAGCACTGCGAGAAGGGACCGCTACCGATATCTACGAAGCTTTTAGGAGATATGGCTATCAATTGCAGGGCTTATGCTAAAGCATTGTATTACAAGGTAACCTATTCTACTTAAAATAATACGACTAGTTCAATCTATCTTAGTTGATTTGCTGACGTTTCGTAGCTAATTCAGAACCTCTCAATCAATTTAAATTTTTTTCATCAAAGTTTCTGAAACAGAATATAATTTTACAGCCAATTTTAACATATTGTTTTATAGTATAAAATAATGTGTCCATTTGGAACCCTAAAACCAATCAGTTGAAATTATGTGTAGTTCGGAATTATACCTATTCGATTCTGTTATTTTAACAGGAACAAGAATACAATAGAAATCCGTCAACAAAAGTTATAGAAGCCCTTGTGCATATCAACAATAAACTTCAAAGAAAAGAAGCGACGAACGGTCTTTTAGAGAAGGCTGTAACACACAAGCAGAATGGTGAAGGCACCACGATTTGTGTACGCTGGTATGAAAAACTGCACAATTGGGAACAAGCACTAGATCTTTATAATAAGAAACTAGAAGTTGAACCTCATGACAATGAATCTAAGTTGGGTATGATGAGGTGTTTAGAGGCTTTGGGTGAATGGAGGAAACTCCAAACTATAACTGAAGATTGGGATACCTTAAGCGAAGATATGAAGGTGAAATCAGCCAAAATCGCAACGGCATCGTCCTGGGGGCTCCAAGAATGGGAACCCATGAGGAAATATGTGGATTTGATTTCCGAAGAAAGTCACGATGGAGCATTCTATAGAGCGATTTTGGCCATTCATGAGGGCCAATGGACGGAGTCAAGACATTACATAGATACAGCTAGAAGTATGCTAGACGTTGAACTAACTTCAGTCGCAGGGGAGAGCTATCAACGGGCTTACGGTGCCCTAGTCAATGCGCAAATGCTGACCGAATTAGAAGAAGTGGTAACCTACAAATTGGTAGAAGAAAGACGAAGCACCATCCGAAAAACTTGGTGGTCAAGACTTCAAGGTGGACAAAGGTTAGTGGAGGACTGGAGAAAAATGCTGCAGATACGAAATCTAGTGTTAACGCCCAGAGAAGACTTCCATACTTGGTTAAAGTTTGCCTCTCTGTGCAGAAAAACTGGGGCAATAAACCAAGCTCATAAAATCGTCTTGAGTATTATCGGCAGTGACCCGAGTACCAACGCCGATGTGTTGTTACGAATGCACGAGCCAAAGGTAGTCTTAGCTTATAGTAAGAACTTATGGGATGCTGGTAACAAAAGATACGCGTACGATGTTCTGCAACGATTTGTGGACAACTTCGACGCGGATAATGAAGAGCATTGCAGGTTGCAAGCGCGGTGTCATTTGAAGCTCGGCTCTTGGTGCGAGTCTCTGCAAGAAATCAACGAGTTGTCAATCCCAGAAATCCTAAGAAACTTCGCGGCTGCAACAATTCTTGCGCCCGATTGGTACAAAGCATGCCACGCTTGGGCTTGCATGAACTTTGAAACGGTACTGTTTTACAAGCAACAGGATAATTTATCTGAGAGCTCTATGGCCGGCGGTTCGGGCGAGAAGAAAGTGTCCCGAGCTGACTTTATCAATACCCATACTATACCGGCGATTGAGGGCTTTTTCAAGTCCATAAGTTTGTCCAATGGTAGTGCCTTACAAGATACGCTAAGATTGCTCACGTTATGGTTCGACCATGGTCATCATCCATCCATATACGATGCCTTATTCGAAGGTATAAGACAAATAGACGTGAAAATTTGGCTGCAAGTGATACCTCAATTGATTGCTAGAATTGACTCGCCTAGAAGCTTAGTAGCTAAGCTAGTACATATACTACTGATAGATATAGGAAAGCTACATCCACAGGCTTTGGTTTACCCGTTGACTGTGGCAACGAAGTCTTCGTTTGTGACGCGAAAGAACGCTGCACATTATGTATTAAAAACGATGTGCGCACATTCGCAGAATTTAGTGAATGAAGCAGCCGTTATATCGGACGAGTTGATTAAAATAGCAATTCTGTGGCACGACCAAGTCGTTATTGCATTGGATGAAGCATCAAGGTAATTTTTTAATTCTATCTTTATTTCAAGGTTTTGGGCTAAGTTTACATAAAGTTATCCGACTCATATAAAAACTTTTCTATACTGTTCAATATATTGAACAGTATAGAAAAGAAATATATTCAATTCAATTCATTTATTTGCGAAACATGGGTACAAGCAGTAGATAGTACAGTAATAGTAAGTCCAGCCATGATCTGCTTTACAGCATGCAAAATTTTATATAAAAATTAAGTAGTTATAAATCTAAATCTAAAGAGTCATGTAAGTATTCGGTTATACAACCAGGCTAGCTAAGGTCACAATATTGTAGGTAATGAAAAAAAAATGTATATAAAATGTCAAATTCTTAAAGTTATCTAAAATTTGTCAAAAAGATATTCATTTATACTGTAGTACGCCTTTAGTAATAAAAGTTTCTTAAGTTTCAATTTGAATAAGCTTAATGTATTAATTTCGAGAATGTCAGTAGGCAAATGATTAAAAATACGAGGCGCCATGCAGAAAACACTGTTGTTAAACATTGCTGTCTTGCTTGGAGGACAACATATTTTCATGTTCTGTCGTTTACTTTTAAATTTTTTAAATAAATACATTTTGCTTTTTACAAATAAGGCCATCTCATATATGTACATAGAGGGTAATGTCAAAATATTCAACTGGACAAAGTACGGTTTGCAACTTTCGATTTGCCTTATCTTACAAATAGCCCTGACACATTTCTTTTGCACTTTAAAAACCTTTTCCTTACCAGTTGAATTGCCCCAGAACAGAACGCCGTACCTTAAAATGGATGCCGCATAACCGTGATATGCAGTGACCACTGTTGAGATGCTTGTAACTTTAGAAAGCATATAAAGTGCATACGATTGTTGATTTAGTTTCGTACATAGGTGTTCAACATGCGAGTTCCAGCTTAAATTGCAGCCAATGCTTATTCCTAAAAATGTAGTCGTGTCAATGGGAAGAACTTTTTGTCCTAGGTAATCTATGTTAATGTCACTTATTTTAATTGCCCTATTTCAAAAATCATTGCATTCGTTTTCGTTAAGTTAATTTTTAAATTGATTGAATTAAGCCATTGGATTATGTCACTAAGGGTATGATTGATGTCGTTTTCCAGCAATGATTTACTAGTACCAGAAAACATAACTGTACTGTCATCAGCAAACATTATTGTTTGATGTTTAGCAATTTTAGGTAACTCGTTAATATATATTATAAAAAGAAGAGGCCCAAGAACAAATATATTGAATGTTTTTATCAATATATTGAATATATCAATATATTGATAAAACATTGATATATTTAAAGATTTCTTGCTAATTATTTTTTTTAAGTTATTTAGTTTTTTAGTGTTACCCACACCTATGGGACACATAAAGATGTTTTAATATGCTATAAACTATCATCCTTTATAAGGATAAAACTTGCGATCTCTCTTTTGGTACGGGTGGCAAAAGCAACTTTAGAACTGGGGCTCCAAGCTCCTACAGGGGAAACGATACAGTATCCATATCTGTGTTTTTTTGATGAGAGGTTTTGCGTTATGTATATTCAAACCCTGGACACAGAATACATAGTATTATGATAATATTATAAAATCTTAATTTATCTTATCTTTGAATGTTTGATTCTAAGGGACGATATGTTTTTATATAGCAACAAACACATTAAAGTGCAGAAATAATTTGATTGTAAACAACCAGTTTATGTTAGAAGTTTTTTAAGCCAAATAACATTTTTTTTCTACGATTTCAGATTATATTTCAGCGAGAAAGACTACAAAGGAATGTTCAAAACGCTGGACAAAATGCATGCAATGCTGGATACAGGTCCCGAGACGTTGAAAGAGGTGTCTTTCTTGCAAATGTATGGAAGGGATTTACAAGAGGCGCAAAGGTGGTGTGAATTGTATAAGGTAAATGGTTTTTCGGTATTATATTGACTAACTGAATTAAATATAATATAATTGGATTGAATAATTTAATATGATTGAATTTATCAGATTTTTATATATACAGGGTGGTCAAAAAGTCGTGGATCAAACAAAACAGGGAGATAAGGGAGGTAATTTCCAACAAAAAATCTTTCTACAGTATAGCCATAACTTCATCGCACGAAAAGTCATGACCATTTTTGTATTTTTGAATAAAACTACCGAGTTTTTTTACAATTTAATCAATAAAAAATTAAATTGATTAAAAACAATAAAACAAAAGGTGTTGTATTATGACTCAATAATGTATCAATACTACGAAAATTGTATTTTAGCTCTTGGTACCGAATTTAACGAGCAATGAATTTTTTTCCGTAAATTTTGACAAAAAAAAATGTATTACGGAAAAGTGACCCTGTATTAAAAAAACTTACTAATTTAATGCTGATTAAAATGAGGTACAACACTTTACTGTTTGACATTTAGTTTTATTTTTATGGTCGTTTTTGAAAAATACAAAAATGGTCATGACTTTTCGTGCAATGAAGTTATGGCAATGCTGTAGAAAGATTTTTTGTTGGAAATTACCTCCCTTATCTCCCTGTTTTGTTTGATCCACGACTTTTTGACCACCCTGTATATTCCTCCTAAACTATTCAAAGTTGTAAAACATAATATGGGGTGATTCTGATGAACTATGAAGTCTTCTACAAATATGTTACCTTTAGAGCATGTATCTTGATGAAATTATTAATATTTTAATTTTTTTAAGCTATAAGACGTCATGCAAAAATATTTGGTTAAAGTTGTGATCTATTACATAGAATCAACCACATGATCTGGGTTATCATACATTCTCATGCTGTGTGAAAAATGACCAGCATTATTTATTTATTCAGCATTATTCCTGAACCACTAACCAGTCACAATTGCATTCTACTTTAGAGTGAAACGATGATTTGTTACCTAAACTTGAAGTAGTCATCACCCCATTCCACCTTCTAGGAGTCAAACGAAGACAGATACCTGAACGAGGCGTGGGACCTCTACTGTCACGTGGTCCGTCGCATCACGTCTCAGTTCCGCTCGCTGACGTCACTGGAACTGCAGTACGTCAGCAAGCGACTGCACACGTGCAGGGACCTAGAGCTCGCTGTCCCGGGGTCGTATGTACCCAACGAGCCCCTCATACGGATATCGCATATACTCAGTCATTTGCAGGTTAGTACTGTCATAGTTTGCCAGTTATAGAGAAAATAACTGTCGTGTACCAAATATAGATATTGAAGATGATGATTAGCTTCCAGCTCCGCTATATCACGGCCTTTTTCAGTTTGATTACGTCATAGTTCCGTCTGATATTATTCATACTTTGGGATCACAAAGAACACTGAGTCACTTCAATTCAAAAGAGTATAAATAATAGAAAATTATAAAGTTACAAGGATTGTTCGACAGTTGCAGCTGTATAGGGGCTTTGTCAAGTCAAGGTCAGTCTAGATAACAAAATAATTACGCCAAAGTTCCAAAGAAAAAAAATATACAAAGTCATAGTTAGTATTACAGTTCTATCGCATGTTGTCACATGCCCACTGTAAAACGCCACAGTTCCTTATCATTATGACAGTGGCTTTTTTTATTACAGGTTTGTAATGAATTATAATTTATTTATTATGCCACCTATACTTATTACATCCGAGTGCTGACATATTACACCCCAGTTCCACAATATTACACCCCAGTTCCACATGAAATATGGGATTTTTCACGTTCCATACTAGGTTCCGTACTAGGTGAAGACACCGACTAAGTTTAGATTCTTCGAGAGTCTTTATCAGGGTGAATGTTTGCATCGCACTCCCTTCACTTCTTCTTCGTTCTCCGCCGATAGTACGGTACTATCAGAAATACCGTACTATCATATTCACAATAGTTTTTGGAACACAATTCTAGGTGATAAAGTCGAAACAGCGTCCCCGTCGTCTCACCATCCAAGGCTCTGACGGCAAACAGTACATGTTCCTGCTGAAGGGTCACGAGGACCTGCGTCAGGACGAGCGAGTGATGCAGCTGTTTGGACTGGTCAATACATTGCTACAGGTGAAAACACAGTGTTTTTTTTTGCAATTTTCATCATATATTTCCCAATAATTGCGTGAATGTTTTTCAATCGACTTCAAATAGGAGGAGATTCTCAAATCGTCTATATTTTGTGTGTGTGTGTGACGCGATATAATCGCCAATTGTGAACCGATTTTAATGAGTTTTTTTATTAATACTTCAAGGGGACCTATATAGGTAAATTATAAATCCCGCGTCGTAATCCGCGAAATGTCATCCCTCATTTTTCTAATCACGGTTGGAAAAATGAGGGATGACATTTCACATTAGACTTTTTATAATCTTCTCGTTATTTGAAGTATGTTTTAATTTTTTCCTAAAGAAAACATGTCAAAACTTTACTACTTTCTCTAACCTTTCGGCGACAAATAGTGGTAAAAATAGTAATCCAGGTGCATGTTTTCAGGCGGATCCGAACACGTACCGTCACGATCTAGCCATCCAGCGCTACGCGGTCATCCCCCTATCCCCGAACTCAGGGCTGATCGGCTGGGTGCCTCACTGCGACACCCTCTACAACCTCATCAGCGACTACAGAGAGAAGAAGTCCAATAAGATGTCTTTGAATACGGAGCAGCAAATCATGTTGAGGAACGCGTCCGATTATCAGAAGCTCATGTTGAAGCATAAGGTGATTTTATGACTTGTGTAACTACCGATTTGTGTTCATAGATCAATTACTTACCATGGCAACACATTATTAACCGACTTCAAAAAAGAAGTCGATTCTCAATTCGTCTGTATACATACACACAAAAAAAATACGCGATATCTTCGCCGATTGTGAATCGATTTAATGATTGTTTTTTTTAATGATTAGGTTTATTATTTATAAACCTTTCCGTTATTTGAAGTAAATATCGAGAACGCGGCAATGACTTGAAACCCATCGCAGATAGAATGCTGAAATAAATAAACAGCCAACAGAAACGTATAGTCCTGACCCCACACTAGGATTCCCTGTATCGTGGGTATCAGAAACTACGAGTACCGTGGCACCACAACACCCAGACCCGAAACAAATATCGGCAGAACATTCAAACATTTGTCCCGCAGCGGGAATCGAACCTCTTGCATCGCAGCTCGCCCAACCGAAGAGTATTCCTCGGAGAATGTCCATCATCAGGGTTACAGTCGTGTATTTTTTCGTTTCTCCCACAGGTGGAAGTCTTCGAGCTAACCCTCTCGCAAACCCCCGGAAACGACCTGTCCCGTCTCCTCTGGCTGAAGAGTCCTTCTGCGGAGGTGTGGTTCGAGCGACGCACCAACTACACGCGCTCCCTCGCCGTCATGAGCATGGTCGGATACATACTGGGACTCGGAGACAGGCATCCTTCCAACATCATGCTGCATCGAGTGACGGGGAAGGTCTTGCATATAGACTTCGGGGACTGTTTCGAAGTGACCCAGAATAGGGAAAAGTTTCCGGAGAAGATTCCGTTTAGGCTGACGAGAATGCTAATCAATGCTATGGAGGTAAGTTTCTTTACTAATTAAAGTGTCGATAACCTAACCTACCTGTTGGTAAGCGGTTACCGTAAGCTATGAACGATTGCAACACCAAGCGCGTTGCCGACCCTTAGACATAATAGTGAAAGTCTTATGGGCTTGTAATTTCACCGGTACCCATACCCTTAAAACTGGAATACAGCAATGCGAGCATTAATGCTTAGCGGCAGACATAGGTATGGTGGTAGTACTGTGGTAGTCAGTGGTGTTTTTAAATGATAACTCCTTAAACTTTTTGTAGAACCAATTTTATTTTGGGAATATTACACAGCGCACACGGAATCACCGGAATAGAAGAACGAGAGGTGTTGCCACTCGCTTACCTTAGCTTTAAATTATAATAAAAATAACAATCGAATCTTCATCGATTACTGAATTTTATGTCTCGGACAAGTACTTTCCCGGACAAGCGCTTTCACAAGGACCTCTACTACTTCTAATAATATAGGTACATTGTCTGGTGTAATTAGAGAACGGTTTCATTTCGTAATTGTCTTAATTGTGTAGTGAGCGAGTGGCTCAGTCTACATAATCCATAGTGCTCGGTTTGATCCTACAATGGAATTAATTTATCCAACATTTTTGATTGAATCTTATTCAATGTCACATTTTTATTGAGTGAACTACATATCTTTAGCTTGCAGAAGTCAGTTCTTGGCTATGTGTAGGCCAAGTAGGTCACAGTACCAAAAACCGCTGGGGAGTAAAGGTTCTCGAGTGGCGTGTATGAACCGGAAGACGTGTATAATGACGATGAGTGATGGACCGATGATATTGTAAAGGTCGCTGAAGTTCGGTGGGTCTAAGCGGCGCGGCGTTTGTTGAAGCATTCAATAGAGAAGGCCAAGATACAGTTTATACCAATACCAATTTACCATATGTTTTATTATTTTTATTTTTAAGTAGGTACTTACTTATTCTAATAATTTTATTATTGTAATTAGTTTTTTTGACATTTCCAAGTGTACCTACCAATATAATGTATCTTTATGGAATAAATTGCACTGAATTGAATATAAAATGATACCGACTGATATCACCTTGGATATCATCACTATATAAGTATGATATCTTTCAATTTCCATTTTTAAACCCCGACCAAAAAAATATGTTACAGGTCTTGACGTTTTTCTCTCAATATAGGAAGCCTTTCATTTGAGGCTCACCATGCTGTTATTTTTGTAATAAACCTGATGTTTCTTAGCTATTTTTGGCAGGTATTGGCGCAGCCAAACAGATAGTATTGTATTCTAATATTTATGTCACAGGTAACCGGCATCGAAGGTACTTACCGCTTCACTTGCGAATCCGTGATGCATGTACTCCACAAACATCGAGACAGCGTGATGGCGGTTTTAGAGGCATTCGTATACGACCCTCTACTCAACTGGCGATTGGTCGAAAACGATCACAGATCTCTCACGGAATCCACGTTCTCCTCAGACATAGACTCGTCGTACACTATGCCGAGTCGGAGTAGGAATCATCTACATTACGAATCGTTGGAGATACTACCCGAGGCTAATCTTAATAAGAGGGCATTGTCCATACTAAACAGGATACGGGATAAGCTGACAGGAAGAGACTTCCCTAACGTGGAGTCCGTGGTGAGCGTGCCTAAGCAAGTTGATCTGCTTATAAAAGCGGCGACGAATAATGAAAATCTCTGTCAGTGTTATATTGGATGGTGCCCGTTCTGGTAACTATCACTTAACTTTAGGACTGCTGGGAATCCAGGCACAATAAAAAATCTATTATGCCTAGACTATCTGTGCCTAGGTATGCGACCAAGGATAAAATCAAAACTACATCAGGTAAGATATTTTTGTTTATAATGGTGATTTGGAAGGATTCCTAATACAGGTTTATTAATCAAAAATAAATAGACACCTAACAGACACGTACGTAGTCCTGACCCCACACCAGGGTGTGGTGGGTATCAGGAACTACGATTACCGTGGTACCACAACAGACGCGGAAAAAATATCTGTTGAACATATTTGTCCCGCAGCGGGAATCGCTTCCGCACCCTTGTGTCGCAGCCGGCTACTCCCCCGTCGCGCCGTCGTGGTTTTTAAGAAAACGTGGTTCAAACTAAAAAGGTTATATAAGAATTTTATTTAGATAGTTCATAATTCATTTACACACCTAAGTAGGTACCTACTTTAATTGTTAACAACTATAATTTATATAAAATACCCAGTTATCAAAAATTACTACTTTACTATATTAAGAATACATTAGAAGCCTTTGAAACATTATATAAACGCGGACTGAGAGTTAATTTATGTTTTAATTGAAGTATAGATCTTAAATTCCTTACAGAATAAAACATTAAGCTTAAGCGTGTTTCAGGGACAGATCTATGAAAAATGTCAGTAAGACACGCCTAAGTCTTTGCCTGTCTTGATGCAGACAGGTTTTAGTCATTTATGTTATGTTTGGCTGGTAAGAAACTAATCTCGCGCATTACTATAACCAATTTATATACTGTGTTATATATTTTTTTTATTAATTAGACCTCATGCATCTGTATAGTTATTTTGCATTATTTATAAGCTGTTAGTGAATATTTCATTTTTATTAACACTGCCATGCTTTAGTATTAAGAGTGGCATTCAAGCCAGCGAATAGCAAGTGACGATTGTAAGGGTATTAAACTCCAAAGCGTGACCCCCTCTGTTTAACCCGCTTAACAGTATTGCGCCAATGTACCACCGTATTTATTGTTTTAGCACCGAACACTTGTGTATATAACAATAGTTCCTCTTATGTTTCGGGAACTCCCCGTTTTGTTCGGTTATTTTTAGTTTTTTAATAACTTTACTGTTATACTTACCGTAATTATAACTATATCTTAGATACGTATAAGCATTTTGTAATATTTTGTAATCCTATTTGTGTAAATACTAAAAACAATTAAATTGTTGAAAAAAATATCGCTTGATTTTTTATTTAAGTATATAGATTTGAATTGCATCACATTTTACTTCGATCGTTCCAATCACGCGGTCAATTTCACCAACATTTAAATGAGCGGTAGTAACCGACGATTAGAAGTGTAAAAAATTATATCAAGGTAAACGGGTAAACTTGCGACAAATGCCCCGGGCTACATGTCGCCAGGCATTGTAGTACGATATCGCCAAACATTGCAAGACATTTGGATGAATTATCTGACGATTTCACATAATATGTGAAATCGTCAAGAAATAAACTTTCGCAATACACACATTCGTTACAAAATCGCTAGAAGAAGGAATCGGGTTTTTCCAAGTCTGATAATTACGGAACACTACGCCGCGATATTGTCTTTTTTATAGCTCACGAATGAAAGCGGTAATATCTGTGATAACTTCGTACACAAGACTTTGTCTAGCGTCGGCCTGCTCAAGTAGATTTCTATGTCCCCGCCTGGACTACAGAATTCGTTGAGGGTCTGTCTACAGACGCCGCATGGAGCGGTGAATTCCTGCTGGTGGGCTACCACCGCCACTTTAGTGAACCTTATATACCCGTCACACACTGCCTTGGATATCGCGGCGCGCTCGGCGCATATCGTCGGGGCGAGCGTTGAGTTTTCAATGTTACATCCTGTGTAGACTTTAGATTCGTCTTCTGTGAGCAAAGCGGCTCCAACTGAGAAGTTTGAGTAAGGGCAGTATGCTCTTTTCCGTATCGCTGTTGCTTCTGTCACCAGCTTCTGAATATCTTCGCCTAAAAAAGTAATTTAATGTAAAGTTTGCATAAATTGTAGAGCGTCCAAGAAAAAAACGTTGAAAAAATTCAGTACTCTTTTAAGAGGTACCAACCAAAACAGACTTGTTTATATGTATAGTGGTGGTAAGAAAAATTATGTGCGCGATTCCGACTCACATCTGTTATCATCATCAGCATGTATATAGAATTATACCTTAGAAGGTAAAGGTACTAGACTGGTAATTAGGTATAACGACAGATGCTGTGTTGGAATTCCTACGCTAACATAACTAATAAAGTTCGCAGGAAATAGGTTGTCATGGCTTTGTATTATGGTGGCTAAGTCGAAATCATTACATTTATGAAATAAAATTGCGAAATTTGAATATAAATAAAATTGCTAAGATAAAGGCTACTTGAAAACTGATTATCAATGAACAATGGTTAATAATGAAATATAACTTCTATGATCAAGATATTGATCATGTATTAACGATATGACAGCTTAGTAATCTTTAGTCTTTAATTATCAGGAATAAAATGTTTTTCATTATCATTAGCACAAACAAACAAGTTTACATAATTTCATGGGTATACAATACATAACTCTGTAGGTGACAAGTAGTTCAAATGGCGCTCGATCTATTTGTAAACCACTTTGAGACATTTGTTTGAATATAACTAGCTCAATTACGTCGCAGAATGTCTGCACAAATTAATGACCGAAATTAACCGCATTAATTTATAACGTTTAAATTGATATTGTGTTTGTATTTAATGCATATAAAGATACAATGCATGACATTTATTTGAAATAGATAGTTTAAAATTGGAAGTAAAGCTCAAGGATATATGGTTTTAATTTTAGCTTTTCTGAAGTTTTCATGGGCGTTCCAGTGATCGCTTGCCAAAAGATGTATATTAACAAGTAACTACCTACATATAGGAGGTATATAAGATATTTTTGATCATTTAGGCACAGATTTAGGTATATTTGATTTATGCCAAAATACAGCAATAATAGCTAGTAGTAGTAATATCTCCATAATCAAAGTTTGGAAATAATCTCTATCAAGCCCATAAGATTATTATTAATCATTTTGTCTCGATGACTTCGTTTCGATCTTACTAAGGACCTATGTACGTACTTTCAATGCTACTGCCTGCTAGATCCGATTGAGGAATGACAGAATTTTAAACATCTTTGTTTTGATAGAATACTCACTCAAAGTACTGAAGTCGACGATTTTGAAATTATCCATCGCGAGCGCGTGTTATTAGCGATTTGCTTCGGAGGGTGCGACCGTCTGTGTCTGCGGTGACCGGCCAACTGATTAAAGTCAATGATCGTCGATTAGATTGCGGCCCGTATTACTATAATTTCTTCTGTGCCTTTATGATTGAATATCTGTTGCTGTTTGCGACAAACAATATTTTTGTTTGAATGTATACGACGGTAATTTTCTTTGCTTGGCTGAACTTAACTAATGTTTCGAAGGATTTTGGTTCTAATTTATTTCTGAGAAAAATCCACGCAATGATGGATAGATAGATATAACACTTTATTGCATAGGTACACCAGGATTAAAAAAAAAACACTTTACAAAGGTAGGTATGCATTTACCTATCCTGCAAATTATGCGCCCCGAGGCTTCGCCCGCGTGCTAAGTTGATAAACCACCAGCTTTTAAGTGTATAAAACCATACAAATTTCAGAACTTTATTGTACAACCTAATGCACACAGGAGTAGTTTTGAAAAAAAATACATGTTTTATTATTTATTTTAAAGTTTATTTGTACCTAGTTTTGAGCTAATCTACCAAGGAATAAAAATTTCCATAGAAACTTTAATACCCTGTTTAACCCCCTTAGGGTTTGATTTTCGAAAATTAGATGTGTTATTCCGGAACCTCAGCTAAAATTCCAAATTTCATCAAAGCGGTTTAGTAGCTCCGGAGATACGTCTTGTGTATAAATGTTTGGTAACAAACATTCACACACACAGACTTTCGCATTTATTATATTAGTAGGAATTCTGGTAACATTTCAAAATTCATAGATTGTGGACCTCTTCGATGAAACTTCTCTCATTTCATTTCATTTCATTATAACTGAAATGGCACATACTGAACAGTGTCAATTAGGTACCTTTCCAGTGAAAGTTAACGACGCAATTTATGCTAGAGAATAGAATACAAGGCCATTCCATTAACGATATGCAGTAATATTAACACAATGGCTTATTGTTGAATTGTTTGAGATAAAACTTTATATTATCTCAAACAAAATTTCTGACCGTAAACTGACCTACACCTATCAAAATAGACAGACCTTTTCGATTGAATGGCAATAAAACGAACGCATCTCAACAAAGTGCATTTAATTTATTTGCAAAACAAAATTGCTACAAAAATATTAACAAAAGTATAACGTAGTTAACTACATAGACAGCTGAGTATACATTATACACTAAAACTGTGTTATGTAAATTATAACTCTGGCAGTAAATATTATTATTTAGGTATTTCCCAACAGCTTAAGCATTAAATCTATGACTTATACTTACAAGTATCGTATTGTTCTCCATATTATAGTGATAGAGAATAAAAAGTCAAATATTAAAACTTACAGGCACATTCCATATTTTCCGCATTGGCTCGCATTTTTGACCCAACTTCGAAGAGTAAACCTCTCGTACCTTTCTTTTGATACCCCAGGCAACTTATTCCCATTACGAAATAACGATACAATCGTTAGAACTATTAGCTTTTATATTTTCAAATATAGTCTCAAGAGAAACACTTGTTACTTTGAGAAACGGGCCCCTCAATACAGTCCAACTTTCTAACACACTGACTTCTATTGAGTTCTATTGATTGAGGATGTTGACATAAATACACCCGACAGTTGTTATAACAAGTTGTAACTAAATACTTTAGGATCTATCTTCATAAATCATCAGCCTGTAGAAGTGCATTGCTGGATATATTGGCCTTCCCCAAAGAGTACCATCGAAAGGTTTTAGGCCAACTCCATCCACCAAGTTCCCGCAACCTTTAAGATGTCATCGGGCGAAGGCCATCCTACACTGCATCGTCCGGTCGAAATTACAAGGCCGCGTGACAAATTTTTATATGATTTGCAAGTTTGCTTGGGTCTGAGTATTTTCATGTATAATTATGTATGTATTTACAAAAAAATATATAAGTACCTATGTAGTATATCAGTCACGTAGTTCCCATAACACAAGCTGCTGCATACTTTGGTGCTAGATGATACAGTGTGAAAATGACGAGCATTATTTATTGATTATTTATTTTATTCTCCCCCAGTTTTTTTGTTCAAACGTTTCCTTCCCCAACGATGGTCGGAATTACGAGATGGATGTAGGTGACCCAATATGTTCGTCATGGCTTTTTGTAGGAGACACATATCCAGACTTCTACAGGCTGTTACTGAAGCCATTGACTTCTACCTACATTAATTAATCACTGAGTCCAGCTTTTACCAGAACGGGCACCAGCCCACATAGCACTGACACAGATTCTCGTTACTCGTAGCTTGCTGAATCAACAGATCGACCTGTTTCTGAACCGACACCGTCTCGTATATATGCGGGAAGTCGCGTCCGGTCAACTTATCTCTGACGCGGTTCACGATGGCCAACGCGCGCTTGTTCAGGTTCGTTTCTGCCGGCTGGTCTAATGGATCGTTCAGTCCTATTTGTATGCTCTGTGGTCTGGGTTTCGGTGGGGAGGTGGCCGGTTCGGATGGGTCGGCTTCGGTTCTGCTGCGTCTGCCGGCGTCGATGAGTCGCCAGTTCAGTAGTGGATCGTACACGAACGCTTCGAGCACGGCCATCACGCTGTCCTTGTGGCGGTGGAGTACTTCCATGACGGATTCGCAGGTGCGACGGTATGTGCCTTCTATGCCGGTCACCTGAATAAGGGATGGTTCAATTATGATTGTTATCTGACTGTGTGACGTAGGAGGTTATTAAATATTCGATTCATTTATGATCCAAGAGTTTACTAGTTGATTATAATCAAATATAAAAATTGAAGGAAACATACATAAACTCATGCCTGGTTCCGGGAGGGGTAGGCAGAGACCACGGATTTTCACTTGCTACGATCCTGACATACCTATTATGCTTCATTCACTCAGATCACATTCTTCATGCACGCTCGCCGGCTGACCTTTCTCAATAAAAGATTAAACTTTCTGAAGGAAATTTGCTCAAAAAAAAAGTGCAGCGTAGAGTTTCGGAAACTATTTACATTAAACCTTGTAAAAATATCATCATGGGTTCTTGAAACAAATAGCTGACACACTTCTGCTACTGTTATGACGTCATTAGGTAAGTCTGATAAAAAAAATAACTAACAAGCTCACGATTATAATCCCCATGATGGAGATCCTCAGATACATAATCAGTACGCAGATCTATGAGGATACAAAGTTGGGGGTAGTCTGCATACGTTTAAAAATGTTCTATCAAAAACCAGTCAAAATAATCATCAGGAAAAATTCCTTAACTTTGGATTCAATATGGTGTAATCAACAGAAGAACCATACCTCCATAGCTAACTACGAGCATATTATGGTTATTGATTGCACAACTAGTTATTATAGGTGGGCACAGCATGCTAAAAACTAGTCAAAATAATCATGAGGAAATAGTTCCTTAACTTTGGATTCAATATGGTGTACCCAACAGAAGAACCCTACCTCCATAGCATTGATGAGCATTCTCGTCAGTCTGAACGGAATCTTCTCCGGAAATTTGTCCCTCGTCACGGCCACTTCGAAGCAGTCCCCGAAGTCGATGTGCAGGAACTTTCCAGTAACTCTAAAATTCAACAGAAAAACAAATGAATTGTGTAATTTTACTATAACTCCCGAAAAACTAAAAGGGTGCGTTCAGAGTCTAAGCTTTAGAAATTATTGAGGTTGAATAAAAGTAGAAAAACAATAATAATTTGATTTATCATGAGTCTGCCTTTTTATATCAGGATAAGTTTCAAAGTTGCCCGCTGCAGTGACCAATCTACACTACCTACACTAGTATTATAAAGAGTTTGTAAGTTTGGATGTAGGAATTCAGTCTCAGAAGCTGCTCATCCGATTCAAACAATTCTTTCACCAATATCTAGAATGAACCTTCTATATTATCACGTTAAAATAAAAGACATTTTCGTGGATATAAATTTTGCAACGTAAGTAGACAAAACAACAGTCGAGCGAATGCTACTTATTATCCGGGTACGAAGCGGACATTACTGCCGATGGCACTAGCTAGTACTAGATATAGAAGAGATATTTAAATACCTATCCAGCATGATGTTGGAGGGATGCCTGTCTCCGAGTCCCAGTATGTATCCGACCATGCTCATGACGGCGAGGGAGCGCGTGTAGTTGGTGCGTCGCTCGAACCACACCTCCGAGGAGGGACTCTTCAGCCAGAGGAGTTTAGCGAGGTCATCCCCGGTCGTGTGCTCTAACGCATGCTCGAACACTTCCACCTACAATGTTAGAATAACTTTAACATTTGTAGATTCTACTGATGAACATTGAAGGAGGTCAACAGTCGAAGCGTAAATTCACTTTTAATTTTAAATTTATTCGTTTTTAAGTTAACATTTCATGATGATCCTTGTAATTTCAATGAATAAAAACCTTGTCTTTAAATAAATGCTGGACATTTTTCGCACAGCATCAAAGTATGCACTTTATGGGAGAGCTTGTGTTATGGGAACTAAATGATTGATATACTACTTAAATACTTTTTTTTTTGTAAATACATTCTTAGTATACATAGAAAACATTCAGACCCGAGACAAATATCTGCAGGTCATACAAACATTTGTCCCGCGGCAAATTTGACTTTACCTTTGAGTGGAAAAGGCATAAATGGGCTTATTGCGTCGCAGCAAGCCCATTTATGCCATTTCTAGTATGTGCCTTGTTTATTTCCTTTCTTTCCTTGCTTGATCGCGGAAGAACAGGCAGTAGGTAAAATTTACATTTGAAAAAGAAAAAGACCAAATGGTTCATAGTAGTTCAATGAATAAATGAATTTCGACTTTGACTTTGCCGTAAGATTGTTATCTGCGAAACAGCTAATGGCGAAAAATGTATATATGTAGTATATATGTCATGTAGTTCCCATAATACAAGCTTTGCTTAGTTTGGGACTAGATGATGTTGTGTGGATAATGTCCAGCATTATTTATTTATTTACTGCATGCTAAAAAATAAAACCAGGATAAACAACTTAAGTAACCATAAAGAAAGAGACAATCGAAGTGAAAATTTCACCACCTACAAGAAAGATATTGAGAATATACAAACAAACAAAACAAACACGCTCACGACTGTCTTCCCCATGGTGGACATCCTCAGATACATACTCAGTGAGTAGATCTTTGAGGATACCAAGTAGGGGGTAGTCAGAGGCACGTCCAACATTACATTTGGTACATGCCCGCGTTTTGAAAGTAGTAAGCATTCCACGTGACAGGTTGCAAGCCCATCGCCGCTTATTGGAACACTAACTGTTGGCACATGCCTTCGAATTTTTGGTTCTAGGGCATGCTGGTTTCCTCACGATGTTTTCCTTCAGCGTTTTGAGCACGTGTTAATACGCACATATTTTATCGAGTGGAAAAATCCATTGTTGCACGACCGGGTTCGAACCCACGACCTCCGGATCAGAAGTCGGGGTATCGCCCACTAGGCCAACAGGCTCATAATCACTCAGTAGCTTGGCTCTAACAAATTTTATCACGCTGCTGAAGTTAGCGAGTGATTATGAATAAGTGGTAAGGAGTTCACTGACCTTCTGTATCAACATCAGTTTATCGAGATCGGTAGCCATCCTTTGCATAATCCTATGCTCAATGTTCAGTAAACATTTCCTCTTCTCTCTGTAGTCCCTAATAAAAACAATCAAAGAATGGAAATGTTTTTGGTGAAGTTATAATTCAGAAAGGCCCGCTTCTGCACAGCTGCAAGAGGTGCGAGTTCGATTCCCGCTGTGGGACAATGTTTTGTCATGTTCTGCAGATATTTGTTACGGTTCAGTTCTGTGGTACCACGTTACTCGTAGTTTCTTATACCTACGGCACAGGAAACCCTAGTGTGAGATCAGGACTATATAATGTGTCTGTTTATTTATTATTATTTTTGAAATCATAGGTAACTTAAGATCCGCTATGCAATATAAAGGTAACATGCACTTTATAGCTACTTAGTAGTTCAGTGTATTTATCCTAATAATATTATAAATAAGAAAGTTTGGATGCTTGTTGATAATAATCCCTGTAATGGCTGAACAAATTTGGATGAAAATTGGAACAGATGTATGTACTTCGTGACTTAGTTAACACATAGGTTACTTTTATTCTTGTACCACGTGGGCAATGTCTATAGATAGCGATACCAATTAGTGTAGTCAGAGGCACATCCAAACATATTTAGCACACATCCACGTAACCTATTAGTGTTCTATACGTTCCTATGGTTTCAAGAAACGAATACTAGTATGATTGGAAACTGTTACAATTACAACATTTATAAGCTTGCAACATTTCACGTGGAAAGCTAACTACTGAGTTAGCTTTCCACGTGAAATGTTGCAAGCTGATCGCCGCTTTATTGGAATTAATTATTAACTAGAATTATTTATAAATAGTAATGTTTTACCTAATAAGTGAGTGCAGCGTGTCACAGTGCGGCACCCAGCCGATCAATCCCGAGTTAGTGCTGAGCGGAATCACGGCGTACCGCTGGATGGCCAGGTCTCGTCTGAAATTAGGAGTAAGTGTCACTTCCTGCTTACCCACCTAGTACCTCAGACCATTACAACGTTCTCATGACGATATCGGTGGCGCAATGGGCGACGGCCCGCCTGAGACGCAGAAGGTTGCGGGTTCGATTACCCGCCGCGGACATTTTTTTGTATGAACTGTAGATATTTACCTCAGGTCAGGGTGTTTTCTATGAATAATATGTATGAATTTACAAAATAATATAAGTAGTATGTCAGTCATGTAGTTCCCATAATACAAGCTCGGCTTACTTTGAGGCTAGATGATGTTGTGTGAAAATATCCAGCAGTATTTATTTATTATTCTTCTTTCTATACTCCTTTGTAGAGAGGAAGAATGTTGGAATGAGGGTAAGAGGGGGTGGAACGGTTTGAGGTGCGAGATGGCACAAGGAAAGAAGGTATTGAGAAAATAAGTACAGGATTACAAGGAAGTAGGATTTATAAAAAGAAGTATATTTAAGACGAAGTAGGAGTGAGGGGAAGTTAGGAGGGACATGTCTATGTACGAGTATAATATGTATTTACAAAAAAATATATATAATTAGTATATCAGTCATGTAGTTCTGATACAAGCTCTGTTTAGTTTGGGGCTAGATGATGCTGAGTGAAAATGTTCAGCATTATTTATTTATTATTTACAGATAGCTCTTACCTGAAGGTGTCCGGGTCGGCTTGCAGCAATGTATTGACCAGTCCAAACAGCTGCATCACCCGCTCGTCCTGACGCAGGTCCTCGTGACCCTTCAGCAGGAACATGTAGTCTTTGCCGTTGGACCCGCGGATGCACAGGCGCCGAGGACGCTGCTTCGATGTTATTACCTGCGTCATAAGGTAGATATTACATAGACAAGTCGTGTTTCGGTAGTGGCCAACTCACATGTCGGAGTTTAGAGGCCGCCCAAAGGCGATACGATTTTTATAGACTAACAATAATAAAAAATGATACGTAATTAATTAGTTTAAGTTGGTTAGTGATGACTCTGTTGTTACAAGCGTCTATGGGTTGCGGTGACTGCTTGTCCACAGGTGGGCCGCAAGCTTATTTGCCACTTTGTATGTTGTATAAAAAAAAACATTTACATCCAATTGGCGAGTAGGAGGAAAGTTGTTTAACTTAGCTGATTTATTAAGAAAAAGGCAAGCTACGCCATGAAGTGTGTGATAAAAAGAGAGAAAAGGCAGAGTTACTTTGCAACCTACATGATCGAACTCAAAGTTGCAGCGCCATGCATCTACCTACCTATGTATTATTTGAACATCTATACTAATCTGTGTACATCATCATCTTTTTGTCCTCATCCCAGATTACGTGGAGTCGGCACAACATGTTTTCTTCTTCTCTATCAGCCGTCATCTCAGTATTCACTCCTTTTTTAACCATGTCATCCTTCACACAATCCATCCATCTTTTCTTTGACCTACCTCTGCTTTTATTTCCATCCACATTCATATTTAACACTCTTCTCGTAATGTGACATTCTTCTCTCCTCATGACTAATCTGTGTACATGAGAGCAATAAATATGAATAATAAAGTAGGTCACCTGCAAGCTGCTCTGTATATGTGCGATGCGAATCAGTTCCTGGTCAGGGACGTATGACCCCGGAACGGCCAGCTCCAACTCCCGGCAGCCGAGCAGGCGCGGCGACACGTACTGCAGCTCCAGTGACGTCAGCTGAGGCAGCTGCCGGCTGATGCGACGGAACACGTGGTAGTACAGATCCCAGGCTTGGTTCAAGTCACGGACATTTGTTGATTCCTGAAAATTTTTAACTTAATTACTAATTCATTGTTTTCAAATTTTATGTTGTTGCAAATACAGGGGTCATCTCGATGGTGTCTGAAATGATGAAGTCGGATTTTGTAAAAATATGCGTACAATCAGATTATAAAAAAATTACGCGAGTACGACGATAAGGCTGACGATTGAATCGATCTACAAAACAAATTGAACAGACGAGCGTTCACGAGTACTTGTTCACTTTGGTACCATGAGCGAAACTTTTAGTGGACAGAGATGAATATGTTATCCTACCTGTTGCGCCAAATAAAGTGACGCGTATATCCAATAACAGTTTTTTTTAATCAAAAGCGAACCTGTATAACACTGGATTATATCAAGGGCCAAGAACAAACGAATAGAACTAGCTTTTCGTATTTTGTTTACTCACTTACCTTGAATCTGTTGCACCATTCTTGAGCCTCATTCAGTTCTCTTCCATAAGTTTGGTTGAAGGAAACTTCCTTCAACGTTTGCGGGCCTCGCTCCAACATAGCATGCAACGGTTCCAACGTCTTAAACATAGCATTCACATCATTCTCGCTGAAATATAACCTTGAGGCCTCTTCTAAGGCCTCGTGCCATTGCTCATGCCACAGTATAGCTACTCTGATAAGCTCTTCGGAAATCATAGCAGCTTGATTGACTAGTTTACTAGAATGCGTACACATTGACTTTAGAATCTGATTGGCGGCGTTTTTTCGCGCTACGAATGAAGATTTCGAAGCTACCGTCAGAGGGTAAACCAATGCTTGCGGATGCGACTTTCCAATATCGATTAGCAGAGAATGGATAAGTTTCCCGACGAGAGCTCTTGGCGTATCGATTCTGGCAATCAGTTGTGGGATAACTTGAAGCCAAACATTGATTTCTATGGTCCTGATACCTTCAACCAAGGCTTCGTGAACTGCTGGATAGTGGCCGTAATCGAACCACAGTGTTAGCAATCTTAGGGTATCCTGAAGCGAGCTGCCGTGTGATAACTTGATTGATTTGAAGAATCCTTCCACTGCTGGGACGGTGTGCTGCTGTATACATTCAGGAGTTTGACGTTTTTCCACAGTGTCTGAGCCAGCGTCTTGGTGCTTATAAAATAGCACAGTTTCAAAGTTCATGTAAGCCCAGGCGTGCCAAGCTTTGTACCAGTCTGAAGACAGTTCAGTCGCCGCTTCGTAGTTGCGCAGTATTTCGGGGATTGAATGCTCGTTTATACCGAGTAAAGATTCGCACCATGAGCCTAACTTCAAGTGGCAACGGGCGAGAAGCCGAGCATGCTCCGGATCACTGGATTCCGCGTTTTCGACGTAACGCTGAAGTTGGTCGTAGGCGAGTTTTTTGTCATCGGCGACCCACAGATGTTTAGCATATGCAAGGGTTAATCTCGGCTCGTGTGCGGGTAAAGGCATGTCGCGATTCTTGCTTGGGTCTATTCCCAATAACATGACCAAAGTCTTGTGGGCTTGACGTGGGGCGCCACTTTTTCGGCAGAGGGAGGCGAATTTCAGCCAAGTGGCCATATCTTCTTGGGGCGTCAACACTAGACTGTGCACTTGGAGAATTCTGCGCCAATCTTCGACCAATCTTTGGCCGCCTTGTAGTCTCGTCCACCACGCTTGCCGGATAGACTCCCTTCGTTCAATCACTTGTTTGTAGGTAATTACCTCTTCCAATTCGGCTAGTAGTTGCGCATTTACGAGCGCTCCGTACGCCCGCTGGTAGCTTTCTCCGGCGACTGCGGTCAATTCAGAATCGAGGATCGTTCGAGCCATGTCGATAAACTGTTTGGAGATGTCGAAGTCTCCTTGGTGGATGTTGAGAACTGCTCTGTAGAAGGCACCGTCTTGCGTATTCTCTGGTAGGAAATTGACGTATTTGGACATGGAATCCCATTCGTTAAGCCCCCAAGCGGCGGCCGCGGCTAATCTAGCCGCTTTGTACTTATCTTCAGATTTCATGTTCGGCCAGCTTTTTGACACAGTGTCGTACAACGTCACCCATTCTCCTAGAGCCTCATAGCAGCGCAGTTCTCCAAGATACGAATCCATATCATCAGGCTCTGTATTCAACTTCTCTCCGTATAAACTGAGAGCTTTCTCCCAGTTATGTAGTTTCTCGTACCATCTGATTTGAACCTGTAAAACCAAATACAATGCCCAAGTCTTAATATTGAGTGAGTTTTGTTATCAGACTTCCACTCGAAACAACTTGCTCGATTTCGTCTATCTTGTACCTATAGAGTAAAAGTTATTTGTTTGTAATTCATGTTTTTTAAATGTTATTTGAAGGCAATCAGGTATACGATACGGCTCACCGGGTGGTAAGCGGTTACTGTCGCAACACCAGAAGCATTGCTGATGCATACATATCCTGCCAGAAAGATAAGGTTATGAAGTCTCATGTACCTGTCTGATTTATATCGGTGATCAGCCAAATCGAGCGGCTGAATCAGCGGCAGGAAACTTTGAAGTCTGTCTCCATTCATAACTCGTTGCAGGCAATACGTTTAGTCATAAGTTTAACGGAAATTACACTACTTTGACTATGTATTTAATGAGGAATCATGCACCTTAGAAAAACCACTACAAGGTTTAAAAAAAAAGTATTTTATGTAAGAAGTAGTTAGTTTATTGTCAATCTAACCTTAAGGTTGGCGTCGCCGGCTTCACGTTGAGCCATTACGCGTTCCAAAAGGCCTTCCGCCGCTTCTTTCTGTTGCAGCTTATTGTTAATGTGTATCAGAGCTTCGACCACCTGCAATGTAGCGCCGCTGCGGAACTCTTCTTCCTGCGAGGATAAGACAATACTTTCACCATAGCATCACTTCATCATGCTCAGACTATAGAAGAAATCGTTTCTCGAAAACAGGTTGAAACCTCTTGGGTAAAAATATATCCCAAAAATACGATGCAACAGAAGTGTAGTGTTCACTTTAAAATGAACGAACTGGTAATTAAACTATACGTTAAAATCAATACGCAAATTATAGTCGAAATAACGCCATTTTGTAACACATCTGTCTCTAACTTCGGACCAAATATGAGGGTGATAAAAAATGGTATCTTTCGATTCTATAGATTTTTTTGCCGACTATACTGATACCGAGTGTTCCGATCATAATTATTTGTTTTGAACAATGACGGGACTGAAAATTGATAATGGACTGTTGAGGGTATTTAAGGACTTACCTTATAATGCAGCGCTTTGGCATACGCTCTGCAATGCATAGCACGCTCTCCTAACAAATGCGTGGATATCGGTAAGGTTCCTCCCTCACAGTGTTCCATAAACTCGGCTAGATTCAACACAGTGTGTGCCAGCTCGGGTGCGTCAGGAGCCGTAAGCGCTTGTTCTAAGGCATTCGACAGTTCGTTGTGCGCTGTATTGTCAAGCTCCGTCCAACAGGAGACGAAAGCAGCGTTGAATAAGTCGCGGAGGAGTTGAGAGTAGTTATGTGCCAGTGCTAAACACGCTCTGAAAATTTCACTAAATTTAAGCTCAAAGAAACAAAATGGGTGCTATTAGTTTTCTTAAAGCCGTGGTTTGTCTGTCTGCTTGGGGATCCAGAGTCCTTAGCAAAGATTTTTTTACATATCACATACACCTCATATTCAAAACTCATGATACCACTGCTCCAGGAAACAAAAAGGAACACTTTATATCTAAACGGTTCTTGTTGATTAATAGACCTTGGTAGATGGATATCTGTTCTGCCAAATATTTAAGTCTTTTATTTACCAAGTATTCGATGTACAGTCAATATAATAATAATATAGGAAAACCTGTTATTCAAATAAACAAATAAATACTTGATTAATTAGTTCAATTCACAACCTTTCCATCCAAAGGTTTTATGGACGAGATTTTTCGATCGTATAGCTTTTAAACATTAAGAACGTCAACTGCATCTTTAAATTTAGTATTTTATTGTTTATTTTGTACAATAAAGTATTTTCAGTCATTCATTGGCTTCAAGAATTTGACATTGTATCATCGTAAATATTTACCTAAGAGCAGGACTGTGAGATTCAGTAAGAAGTCCGATACTGAATCGTCTCAGCCATTCGAGCCAGTCGTCTTTGGACACGCGACTCGACGAAGTCCAGGCTAGCTTCAGATTGTGAGCGTTCACGCATAATTTGCGGATGGATTGAGATGTATCACATACTAGCAAACGAGCCTGGAAACACTTTACGTTTTAGAACATCCTAGCTAGATGCTATGAACCAATAGAATATGACCTCTTTTCTTACCTCTTGATTATTGTTCCTCGGTTTACGTCTTGAGCTTTGCATGACCTCGTCCAAAGCCAAGTTCTGACTTGACTGCAATCTCGATAGTAAATACTCGTAATTCTGATGTTGGATCCTATGTTTTACTACCACCTTATGAACTAATGGAATAAAGTCAGAGTATTTTCTTCCAAGTTGAGAGATCAGGGAGCAAAGTGTGTCCATTGCAGTCAGGCGCAGAGGCGGGCAAGTATCCAAGCTACGTACTAAAGGATGGATTATCCTAGACACAAGCTCCCCATAGTTCAAAGAATCAGACAGATAATCCACAGTTTCTAAAGCAACCTTCGCTACAGATATCGGGCAGTCGGTCGCGTCGAAGAGTTTCACAATAGATGGGATCACAAGATGCATGTAATCTTCTAAGTTGTCTTCGAACTTCTGTAATGCGTAGAGAAGATTTTTCGTCACAATCCTTTCGTCGCTCGTGTCGTGAGCGAGCACTCGCAATATTTGAGGCATTAATTGTGGAAGGTAGACTTTGAATTCCGATCCTAATGCCACTGCAATGTATTCCACAAGCAGAAGTATAGCTAACGTGAGTTGTAAGGGACTGTTCGGTGTCCACATCTCTTTCACGAGATCGAGAATCTTATCCAGATAATTCCGAATGTGTTGCTTCACGATAGCGATCAATTTAGCGAGTTGTGTGAAGAGAAATTTACGGAAATCGTTATTATCGGTGGCCCGTGCTACGTAGAGTAGGCTAGGCGTTACGCGCGAAATGTAAGGAACGCATTTTATTCCCAAGGATTGAAATATGTCTGTCACAGCTTGAACCACGCTTTTATGGTGTTGCTGTAAAGTTGGGTCACGTAGTATACGCATCAGAGTCGATATAACTATAGCTGGATAGTATTCATCCAAGACAGGGGATGACATATTGACAAGCATTTCACTGGTCGTCATGTCGAAATTATTTTCTTCAGCTTTGCTATCGGCAACAGGTACTAAACTGGAGTCAGGTTTTCCATCAATCAAGCCTCTTGAAATCTTATGCTTGTAAGGATCTAAGGCACCTAAAAGACCCAGAACTCGGATCGTTTCTCGCCTATCTTTTGGTTGCTGTTCAGTCTTCAAAAAGTTCAACAGCACATCCATTAGATTGGGATATTCCTGGTAAGGCGTTACTACGTGTCCAGTCGCACTTATCAACTGTCCAAACGCCCATAAGGCAACGCTTCTCTTTTCCGTCGCGCTGGCATCAGATAGCAAATCTAGAAGTATTGATAGGAGTTCAGAAAGCCATTTTTTAAGGCCAGTATTATCGCCGTGAACGTCGGCCAAATCTCCTATAGCTTTTAATATGCTGATGACCACGCCAGGATTGGAGTCGGATTCTTTCAGCTTAGGCACTAGGACATTCAGTATTGTTTCCATGTAGGGTTTGACTAGTTTTGGCGCGTGGCGAATGAGATTGTCCAGCATTCGGGCGGCTTGCTCCTTGTTCCTGCTCATTCCTGAATGTTCCAGTTCAGTCAAGAATTGTATCAATGTTTTACGAAGACCTGGCATGACATAGGCCGGATTTACAGTGCTCAACCTCCCCACAGTGCAAATGGCCAATTCTCTTATATCCAACATTTCATCATTCATAGCTATAAAGAGAAAGCTCAAGTTTTCGATTTGAGCTAAATGGGTGTCAAATATATTGTGGAGTGATCCAAGTACCCAGTAGCGGACCTCATATTCTGGGTCAGTCACAGCAACCACTAGAAGTTTTCCAATCACCTCAGCAGTCAGCATAGTGAGGGTTCTAGAAGGAGTCACCATCGTTTGAACAGTAGCATCAGCTAGGAGCTTGGCTGAAGTCTTTACAGCTTCCAATCTCACATCTCTTTGGTCGCTATGTATGAAGTGATCGGCACAACGCCTCACAAAAGTCAACAAGCTATGTTGGCCCTCAAAGTTGAAGCTACCCAGAGTTCTCAATGCCAATACAATGCTAGCAGGATCATGTGGTTCTACCATCAGACTCATATTACTCATTTGCTGTTCCATGCTCCTTGGTACTCCAGGATGTAAAAACGGTTTATTTCTCAATACCAAGGACAACATATTCAGAAGCCCTTCTGATATTTCTTCTTTGAGGGTAGGCAGGTTGATGCTGAGCTCTCTCAGACAGACAGTCAATGGCGGGCTAAGTCCTGTGGCAAACATGGCATCTAACAGCTCTTTTATGTCCGAGATAACAAACTTTGTTACAGCACTACTCAATAGGGTGATGCATGCAAATATTGAGGGGTCAATAAACATCCTCCTTTTGGCCTGTGAATCCCTGATAGGCAGTGTTTGTTTTACCACATTCATTATTGTGGGTATGTAGGCTCTGATATCATTTTCGATTGCTGCTGCCATCAGACCGAGGGTTGTGAAAGCCATATTCCTCTCTTTATCTCTTGGGCGGAGCGAATTGAGTAAGAAGCTCATAGTTGAACTGAGGTATTTCCTGATAAAAACCTTTTTATTGAATGCAGCTAATCTTGGAATGAGTATTAGTAATATTTGTGGAACCCCTTGAGTTTTTAACTGTCTTGATGCCATCACATCTGAAAATGAAAATAGTTTAAGTTGTGTTGAACTCAAAAACTATGAAACATAAACTGATTCACCATCAACCTAATTAGAAAATAAGGTCTTCTAATTAGGTTTTAAACCACAAAAAGCCCTTACCTTCACAAATCCTGTCATATTCATGTGTGAGCAGTTGCCGACAGACTTCTGATTCATATATAGCCACAGGGTATTGTACATTTTCAGTCTTGAATCCATCACTCAGATAGCCTCTCTTCACAGATGCACTGTGCAGTTTGGTGCTGACGCAAATGATTTCATCAGAAACATAGATATCTTGCTGTGTATCCAGACTCTGCATTAGCTGTGTGTATTTTGTTTCCCATTCAGAATTAGAACACCTCAGCAACTCATTCAAGATAAGAAGTCCACCGTGGACTTTATCCTCTTTGCCTGTCTTTTCTTTCAGTGTGATATCTTCAAACGACTGCATTGCTTCATCATAGCATTGCATGTACCATTGGGGTTTGGCAGTGGACTGCTTAGCTGATTCTCTCTGTGCTGTGACTATCAGACCAGCTCTCAAGGCTTTGGCAGCGGCCTCACGAATCTGTTGCTTTGGATCTTTCAGTGCAACAAGAATATGGTCGAAGAAGCCTGACACTTGCTGATAAAAATATGTTGGCATGGCAATAGCGAGTTCTTTGAGAAGTAGCACTGCTGAATGTCTCCTTCCCTCATTGCGCTCTTCCTGTAGCCACTCAAAGGCTCTTTTGACTTCAAATTCTACATACTCTGCTCTTTTGACACCAGATACAGTTGCTAGACGACCAACAGTCTTGGCAGCCAGTTCCATAACACCCACATCAGAAGATGGAAGTAGGTTACGGAGGTAGTTCGCAAATCTTGTTATCCTTGTTTTTGTGGTGTCGCAGTCTCCACCAATGAGGCATACTGAAAGAAAGATGATTGAAAATTTAGATTTTGACTATTCTTTTAAATCTCCGATGAGTTTTACTATCATAGACCCAGAGTCTTTCTCTGTTATTTCAAGGAGTTGGGTGGTTGGGGACAGGTAAGAAGGGGGCTGCTACACAATACACCCCAATGGAAGAATGTAACATTATGTTTGTTAAATATGAATGTGAATGGAAATAAGAGCAGAGGTAAGCCAAAGATGGATGAATTATGTGACATAGTAGAAGTGATTACTGATATGACGGCAGATAGAGGAGAGTGGAAGAAAAGGTTACTAGGAGGCGCTGCAATAGACGACGTAAATATGTTCGGGGGTTAACAATTTTGCAAAAATGTGGTGATTATTCCATATTTAGATGGTAGTATAGTCTTTATAAGCTTGCAGCCTGCGCTGCGGTCAATGAGCGACTTACATCGCTGTTTATTATTTTTAATTGCGACGTATAAAAATTCACTAAATTACCGATAGCTAATACGCCGCCTTTTTTCTCGTGCGCGTCGTTGCTGGATACCATTTCTGATATCTGATGGTTGAACTCATCGAGGAACTGTGTGAGTTCTTCTTGAGGGACTTCGCGGAGCTCGGTCTTCGCATAGTGGTAAAGTTCTCGTGCGGTCTTTATCTGAACATCCACGTTTCTAGACTTCAGACCTGCTACGAAATGTGCTACTTGATTGGACATTTTGTGTTACTTCATATCGTAACACAAATTCAATGCCAATTTTTGCAAAATGCACGTTTTTATCAAACAAAAACAAACATGAAAACACACAACACCATACCACACCACGGTTTATATATTTTTGGTGATGGCTATTTCAATTTCAGATTTGGAGCTCCTCACCATTTTTGCCAGCCGGGTCATGACAAAAGTTACCTAAAGTAGTTATGTATGTAACCTTTTAGTGTGAAAAATAACCTTTCTTATTTTTTTCCTATAATAAGGAACTAAAAGTTGATAGACAGATGTTGGTTGTATTAACTTACAGAAAAAAAATATAATTTATTAGTAGTTATAAGTTAGTATTTTCCATCGAAGTTGCATTTCACAATATTACTTCATATTTTTTGCCAAAATTGCAAAAAAATTGCAACAAATAGTGCCAGTAAAAAATTAAATACCTACCTATGAATCCTACGAACTTCAAAAATCACCTAAAAGTAACCTTTTGATTTGTGTAACCTAAAAGACGTTAAAAAGCCGATATATTATAACTATAGTGTTAAGAAATTCAAAGTATTTAATATGTAAGTACAAATCACTGTTGATATTCCTAAGTCAATCAAGAAGAAGCTGAAGAAGATAAGCTTTCTTTTTCGCAGCTAATATTTTGTATTTGAGAAAACGAACATGGTGGTGATATTTAAGAATATAGCAGCAAAGCCCAATAGCTCATTATTTAAAAAAAACTGATTGGCGAAAGCCAAATTTGTTGTAACGTACTATGGCTGATATTAAGTGTAAAATTTTAAAATTGCACCTAGGTACTGCTTTTACCTGCCAGATTTTAAAATAAAAAAAAACATCTCTATGGTGAAAAAGACTGACCGACGACGTCATTTCATTCATTCTTTTTTGACTTGAGCTTCTCTCCTTCCTTCTGTCTGCTGTCGTTGTTTATGGTTTTCCTATACACGGGTGGTAATCATCGCCGAAAAAAATTGTTCAAAAAATTAAATGACGGTGCTCTAGACGTTGATTTTATGATAAATCTGTAGGTTATTAATTGTTAAATAATGATCTTACTCGAGATCAATAATAGAATTATAGAAGAAACGTTAACTGTAAAATATAAAAATGCACTGGCGCGGTGAGTACGTTACGCTTAGAAAGTTTGCTGTTTTTTCATGTATGTGACCTGTTTTCTAAGTGTTGAATGTGCTTGTTTTTTTATGGAATGTACCGTGATACGTGAAGCTACCTTCGTGGGGGTCCTTACCTGGTCATAACCCCATTTCGGGACTGCGAACCTTGACAAGTGTCAAATGCGAAGGGTGGGCCCCACGTTGACCAAGTGCCGCATATTTAAAATTGTTTCAAAAGTGCCTACAAACACAAATCAGTTGAGAATTTATCTGTATGTCACCAGTGTCCTATGACGCGTAATGCCTATCTCAGCATGGATGAGTCATGTCGGTTGTTATTGGGCGAGGATCTACTTGTGTGCGTGCGGAAACATCCTATATAATAATTTCGGAGTCCTTTGGCGGTAACCAATGTAATGATAATGTTATATGATAATTCTGATGCAGAGGAAGGTTGGGGTTACTGGCTAACATAGCATATTAAAAGTCTACATGTTGATTATTAATGTAGTTAATGCTATTTCCAATTTCAGCTTAAAGCCAGAGTCAATAGATGTAACAGTCGCAGATTTTGATGGAGTTCTCTTTCATATATCCAATGTCAATGGAGATAAAACCAAAGTTAGGGTGAGTGGCTGCTAAATAAATAAGCCTATTAATCATTGCATAATTGCATAATTAACAGGTAAACTGAACTGTTTGACCAAAATTCACTTATAACCTACTATAATTGAAACAGCATAACAATGCTTAATGTATGTATTAATATATATAAACTGCAAGATAAATTCTAAGTGTTTATCTTCACAAAAGAATTTTGTTATTGTTTTGTTGAGGAGCAAAAAAAACAAACAAATTCTTGATAACTGTTGCACAAACAGCTTTGTTATAGATTGATATGTATGGTTGGTTACCCTTGATGCTGTAATGGTAATGTAAGGAAGAAACAAATGTCCCTATTAGGATTCTAATCCTTATAAGGAAATTTGCTTTTCCTTGCTGTAGTCAGCTACATTATTAATCCTTCTAATATTATAAATGTCAAAGTTTGGATATTTATATGTTGCTAATAATCTAATGGCTGGACTGAGCTGGATGAAATTTGGAACAAGTATTTTTGTCAATAACACATCCTGGTACCATGCAAGTTAAGCAGTGGGCATAGAATGGTACTTAGATAAGCAGAGTTTTTTATGTACACATTATGCTAACTACTATGTAAATATGTACCTAATTTTTGAGGCAACATCTCTTGCAGGTCAGTTTACCTTTGGAAAAGACCATTATTAGAGTTTTTTTTTTTTTTTCATATTTTTTTTCATAGTATGCAATGGTGTACAACAAAGAAGAAATCTCTATATTTAACTTAGATTATGTTATCAAAAGTTTTTTTTTAAATTTATGACATAAGAGGTTGTTTTTTTGTCAGTTACCATTTATCGCCGAAACATCTTATCAATTCTTATAACTTCAATGTTCTTAAATCATTTTTACCACCACAAGTCACTAGGGGGCCGGTGCAATAGACAATGGAAACTATTGTGAAGAAAAAAAATAAACTTTTTTCATGAATTAAATAACCTTTCACAGGTTAGTATATCATTGAAGTTCTACAAACAATTAGAGGAACATGGAGCTGATGAACTGCTTCAAAGAGTATATGGTCCACTCCTCACAGAAGCAGAATCAGGTAAATTATAAAAAATTGTTGCATGACCCACTGTCTGGCCTAAGCTAAAGAGTGCCTCAGTAAGCACAGTAGTCTGGTTGAGTATAGTCCATCTTGGGGATTAGAGGCTGATAACTTTTTTAATGTAATCCTATACCAATATAATAAAGAGGTAAAATTTTCAGGCTATATATTATTATTTTAAAATAAAATGGCTTTTTGCTGAGACCAATTTCAAATTCTACTGTTCATGGCTAATTTTTATCTGGGTACTATGTTAGCGAAGCTGTGGGCAGTAGCTGACTATGCCTCCTTTCGCTTCTGCCAGCCTTCTCTGTCCTGCCCGCTTAGCATGAGCACCCAAGATAATGTTTCGTCTACGAAAGGGAAGTCAAAACTATTTTTGTTGCCTATTTTGTCAAACAAAAGAGAGAAACAAAATATTTTTTGTTTTCTCGGCGGTAGGTAAAACTGTTGTCTTGGGTTTTCATGCTAAGCAGGCTGTGCTCATACATTGAATGAAGCGTACATTATGCCTATTTCCAAATACGACATAGTTGGCTGCACTTCAACTGACTGCATAAAGTTGAGAGTGAACTCAATAACTTTTTGATCCCTTACTCAATAACTTGTATAGCTATTTTAATTCAACATACAATTTAGTTATCCACAATATTTGTATGTTGTTTTCCTCAATGCATTTCATGAAATAATAATATCAGGATAATGATATTTGGTGTTGTTGTTATGTATATGGGGAAAACATTTATTCAACTAATTATCTAATAGTAGTAGCATAATTTTGTTGTTCTTTTTGAGTATGAATAAATATTTTAATGTATGCACCTAACACATTAATTCAATATTTTACCAGGTGCAAGGGGACTTGATATCCTAAACACAGGGAAACCTAGTAAGAAGTTAGAGCTTGGCCATGTACTATTATAGTGTCATGACTGTGATCCCAGTTAAAATATGAACCAAGTTATCACACACACTTATAAATTAATGTGGTTACTTAGTACCTACCTACTTAGCTTATAGTACATGGATGTTTACTTTAAGAAAGTTATGGTCTAAATAAATTATTATTATTTAAGCAAGCTTGAATGAAAAATAAGATTTAGAATATCAATCTTTATCCAAAATGAAAAAAGGACCTTCATTATCCTAATTGGTCGAATGGATGGGCACATTATTATAAAATTGAAAATCAATTTTTTAATAATATAAATAAATATGGTCAGTATATAATACTAGAAACCCGCAAGTGATAAGATACTGTATACACAAAAGTGGAAAATGATAACTTATCTCCCTTAGCCATTAATTTTCAGCACTATCTTTTTACAACATAACATGTATGTATTTTTATGCTTCGATTTTAGTATAATGTGTAACACTATGTCCAAGGAATATTGAAGTGGTGAATAGTCACTGAGCCATAAATAAAATAATGTAATCAATATTTCCTTCTATGATTCATTGAAGGTCAAATATGTGCTTAGACAAGCTACAAAGATTCTGTAATGATCACTCATAGGGTGCTACTGCTTTGACTTAAGCTGTTGTGACTGTTTATTTTCATCATTGGCTTTTGTAGTCACCATGTAGGTGGCATACCCCACCTCAAACGCCACACCAGTCAGCCGTCTGGGCCTATGGCATTGATTTGCCAAAGCTCAATTGTATCCCCTCGACCAACACTCAGTCAGAGCCTTACTCCACCTTCTACCACTAAATCTTGCCTAGTTTACTCCCCAGCTTCATTTGAGTTTCGTAATACAGTCTCCAATATCTACCACCTTCGTTCTACGTCTGATGCAATAGATCCAGTTCGTAATTTCCGTATTACGAACTCGATGCATTGAAGAGACGCCGATCATGTCACAGACTGACTGTTGATTTTACAACTGCAGGCTTTTTTTACTACTTAAGAGGCAAACAAACTAACGGCCCACCTGGTGGCAAGCAGTTACCGTATGGACGCTTGCATGCCAGAGGTATCATTGATGAGTTGCCTCCCTGAGATATCAAGATGAAAGATCTCATGTGCCTTTACTTTCAACTGCAACCATATCTTTCAAACCGGAACACAGCAATGAGAGCATTACTGCTTGGCGGCAGAAATAGGAATGGCGGTAGCACTTCCCCGGACGAGCCATTTCACGGAAGCTCTACTAATCTTAACGAGCTTGTTCCTGCGGGAACACGAAATGATTTTATGGTTTCGTTTGCCTCGCGCTGCAGTTGCGTTTTATTGCTCCTTAATTGGCCAAAATGTAAGGGTACGAGACAAAGAAACTCAATTTGCCAGGCATAGTTATGTCCAAAACTTCTAAAACTTGGAAATAAAAAAGAAAAGTGTTCCTATTGCAAGTTTTAGAAGTATTGTCGAAATGAAGGCTTCTCAATTGCCATTCTGTTAGTGCTAATTTCCGATTCTAATTCAGAATTCCATGAAATTAGAGGGTAAATTAGCACCCTATACCATGTTGCTTAGCTACTCTTTCCCCATGGAAATGCTATAAAATAGTTCAAATTGGAAGCTCTCGTCGATTCCAGGTTACAACATCTCCGTTCTGCTGGACCTGGACAGCGAGTCCATCCCCGCGGACTGGGAAGAGCTCGTGAAGAAGGTCGGTCTCCTCAAGAGGAACTGTTTCGCATCTGTGTTCGAGCGCTACTTCCGTCTCCAAGAGGATGGTGACGTCACACACAAGCGGGCGGTTATCAACTACCGGCAGGACGAGACATTGTGAGTCACAAACAAATCATCATCATCACCTAGCGTGTCTGCACTCGCGTAGGGCGGCCGCTGCGTTAGGCGGGACCCGCGCGTGCTCCCGTCACCCGTTACAACCGGCGCGTAATTCCCACTTCACTCCTTTCCCCGCGAGTACTCATCACTTAGAGTCCTCTTCATCTAAAGGTTGTCTGGAAGAGATCGCTTTTAAGTGAGAAGACCGCCCATTGTACCTTTAATTTTAATGTATTATTGTTTATTTCATAAGGTGTGCTTATTGCACACCTCCACAGTATTTTTATTATTCAATTCATTTGAAGCGTTACAAAGTTACCATTTTCTTCTTAAAACTGAAAACAAATAGTATCTGATACTTAAATGTCTTTGTTTTTAGCCTGTATATGTCTTTGCCATAATAGGTATGTTTGTTTGTATGTCACCCTTTATACCCGAAACGGCTTATCAGATTATAATGTGGTTATTTGTAAATTTATTGTAGATAAGATTTCATCGCCGCAAGTCGATAAAATCAAAGATGTATGTTTTGGAGATGATTCCAAAAGTTTATGATACTAGCATGAAAATATAACAATTATCATTGTAGAAATATATAGTTATTTTTACAAAATTCGCAAAATCATCGTTTGCAGCGAGCGCCGCACTTTTGCACTTTTGGAGATGTATGTAAATTATAATGAAGAACACCAACCGGTGTTTATAGAGTTTGCCTAGCTTCGCAAACAAGCTTATAATCCAGGTTTGCTTTTGAAACAAGTATGTTTAAATGACACAGATTTAACCACAGCTACTGCTAACTTAAACGTTACTGCAATTTTATCCTGAATATCACCCAGGCAGATTAATACTGGGTACAATGTAGTCCGGAAAGAATATCAAACTAAAACTAGACGCAAACAATAAACTGTCACAAAATCCTTTTGGTTGGTTTTCAGTTTGAGATTATTATTACAAACTTAACATACGACTGACGAAATGTTACAGATATGTGGAAGCACAAACAGACCGAGTGACAGTGGTTTTTTCAACGGTGTTCCGACATGAGGATGATATGGTGATTGGCAAAGTTTTCATGCAGGAGCTCAAAGAAGGCAGAAGAGCATCCCATACTGCCCCGCAGGTATTATTACAGGCCAGCCAATAACAGGCGTCACCCATACTGCACTCCTATTCGAAAAGGATGCATACAGCACAAACACAAAACCGAGAAAAATATTTAATTGAATTAAAAAAGTTTAATTAAATCAAAGATGAGATGCAGATTTTTTTACTGCTCTCTGTGGTATATTTAACTCAATTTTGATAAAAATGGTAGATGCGCCTTTTTCGAAAATATTATTACCCTATTCGCCCATGGGGTATTGACTTGCCTGAAATGCGTTTGTCCGTTTAACTTCAAATATAAGTACGTCATTTTCCAAGGATTGCATCAAATACTTCATTAGTTTTTAATAGTAGAATTTTACTACAGTTAAATAAGCCTGTCCAGTTCACACAGTCGCCGGAATCGGCTACGATATCATCATCATTGTATTACCATTTAAAATTTCAGTATAACAGCACAGATGAACAGATTTTTTTTTTTTTTTTTTGCATACCTAACATATAGTTTTTTATTTATTTTCCAGGTTCTGTTTTCACACAAAGAACCACCGTTAGAACTCGTGGACACGGACGCGAGGGTAGGAGACAATATCAGTTACGTCACATTTGGTGAGTCTCAGATATTAACCTTCACAAAAAGGGAAACCGCTGTGTAAGTAAGGTTCTCAAATCCGCTGGATCCAAAACTCTATTGGATTACTGACAGCATTTGGTCGCAATTTCACACGGTCGTCATAGCACCATGTAGCACTTAATAGGTAATCTGCTCCGCCAAACTTCAAACTAAAATAAATCAAAAACAAACACGCTCACGACTGTCTTCCCCATGGTGGACATCCTCAGATACATACTTAGTGAGTAGATCTTTGAGGAGACCAATTAGGGGGTAGTCAGAGGCACGTCCAAACATTACATTTGGCACATGTCCGCGTTTTGCTAGTTAGCCTTCCACGTGACAGGTAGCAAGCCCATCGCCGCTTATTGGAACACTAACTGTTGGCACATGGCTTCGAATTTTTGACTTTCAACTGTAGGATTAACAGGAAGGTCCTGTTAATCCTATTGCTGCTGGTCGGGTACTATTTTTTCAATAAATTCGCAGCCAGCCATCATATTTGAAGGCTTTTCCACTATCCGCTACCTGTTGGAACCCTGTTATGGATCTTGCAGCTCAGCCCTAACACAGACCATTCCAGACTGGAATTGCTATCTTATCACCGGTAACACAGTGCTCATTTTCCAGTGCTGTTCCCGCGGCACACGTGCGCCAGCGCACGCGACAACACCATCGACCTGCTGCACATGTTCCGCGACTATCTTCACTACCACATCAAGTGCTCCAAGGTATGCTTCTCACCACACTGGTTGTTATACCAGCAGTCGTTGAACGTTACTTTTATTAAAGTATGTACCTAGTGCTGCCCGCTTAGCATGAGCACTCAAGACACCGTTTTGTCTACGAAAGAGAAGACAAAAATTATTTCTATGATAGAAATAGTTACAAAAACAGAAGGACAAAATATTTTTTTGTTCTCGGCAGTAGAGAAAACCGTTGTCTTGTGTTTTCATGCTAAGCAAGCAGTATGACTTAAGAAAGAAAGAAAGAAAGAAAGAAGAAGAACTAATGAATTGTCTAAATAAGTAAAATTTACTAGAAATAGTATATTTACGAAACGTGGTAGAAGATTATAATATTTTTGAGTAGAACTTAAGTTGTAATGTGTGATTGTGATTTGTTCAGGTGTACGTGCACTCTCGCATGCGCGCTAAAGCCGGCGATCTGCTAAAGGTGCTCAACCGAGCGCGTCCGCAGACCACCAGCCGACCCACCGAGCGGAAGACCATCACGTTAGTATACCCAAGAGTATTCCCTCTAGAATAGTATATCCTCACGACAACAACTCAGACACATGCTCTTTCATTTAATTAACTTATTTCATTTCTATTAAAACGCGTTGCGTGCAGGTATAGGTATGAATAAAAAACCAAAAACAAACAAACACGCTCACGACTGTCTTCCCCATGTTGGATATCCTCAGATACATATTCAGTGAGTATATCAAGATTTTTGAGGATACCAAGTAGGGGGTAGTCATAGCCACGTCCAAACATTACATTTGGTACATTGCCGCGTTTAGCAAGTTAGCATTCCACATGACAGGTTGCAAGCCCATCGCCGCATATTGGCACGTGCCTTCGAATTTTTGGTTCTAGGGCATGCCGGTTTCCTCACGACGTTTTCCTTCACCGTTTTGAGCATGCTTTAATGAATAAACAACTACAATATAGCACAAAGCATAACAGTTAGAAGTTCCAGTTAAATTGCATACTGTTGGTTGACTTAACTTGACCTCATTTATAATACAGCCTATGTATTATGCAACAGTATTGATACCCACGTATCGTGAATCACAACTCAAGGCCATGCGGCGACCGACAATGCATATTGCATAGGCTACTATAATGCATCTGCAGATGTTAGACGATTTTGAAGCAGTTACGATCGTTGGATTGTTTTGCCAAAACTGATGACTAGAATGCTTGCCAAATTCAATACCAATACAATATTGTTACAAATAAATAATGAACACCCTACATTCAGTAACATACATAATCCTGATCATACACTAGGATTCCCTAGGTCGTGGGTATCAGGAACTAAGCGTACCGTGGTACCACAAACAACACCCAGACTCATATTGGGACAAATATTCGCAGAATATGCAAACATTCCCGCCAATGCCCGAAGTCTATTTTATTAATAAAAATGGTCACGTTATGAGTATTGAAATAGGGAAATTCACATTTTCAATTGGCTATCGCTACTCTTAAATTATATAATCAATTTTTTTAAGAATTGAGCTTCTAATCTTATGTTGGAGAAGAAACCAAATGACTGATAGTAATAAAGTGGTGAATTGTCGTAGCCTTTATTTAGATTCCGCTCTAATTACAGTATCATATTCTTTGACATATGATTTATTTGTGAATTTTCTTTGACAGGGGGAAAACGTTTATCAGGCGAGATTGAGAGTTGCGTGCCGGCGGGAGATAGTCGCCGATAGCCTAGTACTAATACACACCGTGCCGACATTCTGCTTACATCCATCATACATACATACATCCAAAATATTGGATTTACACCAGTCTGTTGGTTTTATGAAATGTCCACCGTAAAATAATGCGTATTTTCGTCAACGTACTATTAAAAAAAATTAAGCCACATATTTAGCAATCATATTATCTCATCTTTTTCAGTCTGGATGCCACCTTTGTGACTATGATGAACTATAAAAGGATACTTTGCCACCGATCAAAAATAATACCTGTCATTAGAATAAATATGCGACTTAATGTGCGACGATCAGTGAGGTGGGTTATGCCTTAAGGTTAAAATTGGATTTTGCTTTTAACAAATAACAAAAGAGAAAAATAATTTTCTAATAGTTTTCTCGTAACTATTAATTGTTTTAGAGGACATTTATTTGTATTTTTTTTGACAATATAAAATTGAATTTAAGGATGTCGGCAGAGTGTTGGTTTCTTCCACGTCAATAATACAACTGTGAGTACCTATATATCATGTATACAAAATTTAATTTGGTATTTATTTATTAAAATAATCAATAGTTAACATTAACGTCACAAAGTACTTATTCTCGACAGTAACTCAATGCCAACAAGAGCTAACAAAATGCCAAATCATTTCCACGCTCAATGTATTATCTACTGCCGGTGGACAGTTTTAATTGATGGACACATCGTAATATGATTATATTGTCAAGTCTTCAAAGCACCAAGTAATGTGGCCGTACTTGTTAATATCTAAATTATGCTTTATTAAAAATTGATGAGAGTTCTATTTATTGTGGTACAACATTCACTTGGGTTCCTATATATCACGTTCTGTAACTGTAGTGTCCATCCGGAGAAAACATGACTTGTAGCTTACGTTATTGAGCTATGCTGACTCATGATATGGCGTATTTGCGCACGTATTTGTTTTATTTGTCCAAAAGCAAATTAATAAAGCAACCATTTATTAACACAGTACATTTTTCCTTTGCTATTATGAGTACAGCAAATATTTTCGCAGTACGCCTTGTCAAGTGCTTATCAGCAGTTGATCCTCACGTAGGATAAAATGTATTATAAAATCTAGCATTTCGTATCGTTTTAGCTTCACTGTAAAAATGTAAATCGCGGAAATTACAAACAGGTATAAATGCACAAATGAGAGTTATGTTATGTTAATAAACTAATTTTACGTCATCTATCCTATTATTAGTTCACGATAGTAATTACGGTACGAACAATAATAAAATTATTCACGTTTACGTTTTAGGTAGGTCTGATTCAATTCTATGTAAGTGAAAATGTATAGTATTCTCAATAGTATCCTGCGGGGAGCTGATGGATAGATTATAATGGCCTTATTTATGATGGTTGAATTGAGTTCGTGCGGCGACCTTTCCCATTAGGGTGATTGGAAACAGCTCTATAACAGACGAACCGACTCGGTACCTACTACGTCGAATTTTGTTGTTTCGCGATGGTTAGACAGCAATCGAGGGGGCGCTAATCACCCTACAGGTCCGGCAGCGCCGTCCGCAATAGAGTCGCTAGGTTAGACCACGATACATTACGTATCTAATATTTAAATGCAATTCAAACACAATGATTTCCAATTACAAATTGTATTTTTTAGTAAATATTGAAATTGGAAAAGTTTTAGTAAAATTGTTTATCGTTTTGAATGTTTCTTCAGTTGGGCACTTTGAAAAATAACACCAATTATTAGATTTGCTCAAAGTTCGAAACAAAGGTTATTTGAGCAGAATATTTGATCAAAGCGATTGATGTTTATTCATTTATCTATTGAAATATACAAATTGAACATTATTAAGGGTAAGATTACCGTGTTAGCGTGAGAATGGTTAACGAGTTAAGGACTATCGACACCTATCCAATCCATTCATCAAATTGTACCAACGATATGCTTTTCGATGCATAGAATGTAGATAGTCCTGTAGGGGTCATGGACTGACGTGTTGGTTAGAAAAAATTTAAGGTTTGAAACGACCTCTTTAAAAAATAGCATAAGTCAAATAAACGTGAAGTATGGTTATAAAGTAATAACACATTAAAAAAGAAACATTTGTGTGAGCATGGAAAAGTAATACTATCATTTAGGGACAATTTAACTATTTAAAAATATTAGCTAACTTGAATTTATGTAATTTTATTTGCAAGATGTATTATTTATGTATAATGTAAGTTAAACATTGCTTTAAAGTTATTGCATTCATTGGATAATTGTTTTTAATGTCAGTTTTAAATGTGGGATGATGTAAACTGCAGATTACGGAAGTTATTTGTGAATATGTAATTAATCTTATGATTTAAAATCCGTTTATACTCTATTTTTTATTTTCTAGATTAAAGAAAACTTACTGCAACTTGGATTATCATTTATTTATCTACTAGGCACACATATTCTAAATTATATTACAAACCTACATGTGTTCTAAACATACCTACTTGTATTGTTTACATAAAACATCTTAACTTCTAATAAAATAAGTTTCTTTAATCTTATCAACAGCATAGATGCCTTGATAAATATTTACCTTACATTTTGGGGACATCCCGACTTTTAAACTCGCGACTGAATCCGTTTTCGCCCGTTCATTCGTGATTGATTAGTGAAAGAGTGAATACAACAAGATGTCTGGAAGAAAAAAGATGCTGCATGGGTTTATTTAAAACAAATTACAAAACCAATAAAACAAAATCTAAGTTAGTTATAAAAATAAGTGTCTGCGACTGCGGTGAAACACAAACGGTTTTATGTGAATTGTTCATTTGTTAATGTTAAGTTAATTAGATAATATTGTTTGTAATTTTTTTGTTAAATTAGACAAAAATGCTAGGTACTGTTTTTTTTAAATATGTTTTTTATTAATACTGAATAATAATTAATGAATGAAAATATTTTATTGTAAACTACAAGAAAATAAACAATACAAAAACTATACTACTAACATAAATAAACGTACAATGTGCGGGCTTATCGCTTAGAAGCGATATTGTGTTATTTATAACAATAACTGACTTTCAAATGAAAAATGATGTTAAAAAACGAAAAAAAAACGAATTTACATCAAATAAATCTGAATCTTGGCCGAAGTTACCAGCTACGAGCGTGTCACCAAAGAAACACATCCTTTTGCAAGGCATGAACAAAAAAAATATATCTACGTCATTAGTCCACGATGTTGCACAAACTTAAAGAAATAATCGCGATATGTCACGGACTCGTCGTTCTATGTCGGGTGAAGTCGCACAACATTTCATGCGACACGAATCCTGAGGCTTTTGTCCCCTAGTGCACCGATATAACAATACTATACTAGTACCTAATGGTAAACAGAGTTTACTAGAAGTCCATCTTGGTCCCGGAAGGCGTGGGCGACGTCGGTGACTTGGGTGCGCCCAGCTTCGAGAGCATCGCTACCTTCGAGGCGAACTTCACGAAGCTGAGACCTGATACCTGCGGCTCTGGTTTCTGGCCGCCTTCCGGCTGGAACGAGGCGTCGAGCGAGCCTGGGAAATTAGTTGAGCGAAGTTAAAGATAGCGGTGATCATCAAGATCTGGCAACATCAAGAGGTGAAATGTATGCTTCTGGTATTTCAGTGACAGCTCAGTGGAAATTAATTAAGCCTTTCTAATCTGTGGGGATGTGTATCTATAAAAAAAAACCAAGAAGAAGAGAAACGTACCAAGATATATCAAGCGCTTCCTATAAGTATGCGGAACCAAGATGGAATGCGTGTATATTGCTGGTAGGGGACCTTGACCTTGGAATACTGTGGTCCGGTTCGTGGTCGCCATTCGAGAACCTTTTGGCCCTAGCTAGCGCGGCAACAGCGGTTAGAGCCACGGAACTCTATGGGAAGCCTATAGCCAGCAGAAGATTTTTACAAACTGATGTCATCAAATAACCCTTTAATCTCAATCAACACACACAAACTTACTTCGTTTATACCCAACCCCACTTCATTCACAACTCTACCAGTTCCCATTTCATTCGCTCCACTCTACCGAAAAACCAAGAAACGTGTAACTCACTCTGCTGCGGGGACATGATGGAACTCTGCTGGGATTCCGGTTGGGTCTCCATTGGGCTTGATTTCTCGTGCAATATGTCCAGTGCTGGCAAATCACAGAACTGTTATAAATTCAGTGATGCTATCATTATCTTATCAGTGAGTGTTTGATGCAAATAGATGGCATGTCCTTTTTGTTGATTTAAGATTTTATAACAACTGAGATTGTAGACGTTGATAGTCTGACAATGTACTGTAAGAAAAATAATTATTTGTTTAAACTACTCATAAGCAAAACAATTTTAAAAGAGTCTCGAAAATTCCTTTTAGGTCACAAATTTCGGACTTTGAATAGGAATGTTTCCGACTGAGACACCTGTAGATAGCAACCAATAAGTTCGGACTCAACGCAACTCTATTCATGGCAGAATTGGTCTACGCATTGCCGATAAGAAGCAAACATCCAAGGTTCAAGTCTTGTTGAATTGTATTTTTTTACACACATTTCAATTTTCACTAAAAATGCACTATATTTTCTGCGGTGTGTTTGTATAAGCTTAGGGGATGTATTCAAAAACAACCAAGGCCTAGCGCTACTCCTACTAATAACATTATGGAATAGTAGAAATAACAGAACAGGGAAATGAGGACCTACTCTTTTCTGTGGTAGAAAGAAACCTTTTCAGAAGTACAACCCGTATGACAGTTCTCGTAGCGTCTTGTTATACAGAATGTCCCAGCTTAGGATGGGCCAGATTATTCTCATCGCGTGTATATACAAGAATCGTTCACTAGATCGTGATACCGTCGATAAAAACAGGTATCCTGTGGTTATCGTCTTTAAGCGACATGGCGTCCTGTGTGGTCTCGAATGTCTGCTGACGGAAATTGCAGGCGATCTTAATAGTTACCGTCTTTGAGCGACATGGCGTCCATCTTGGCGTCCTGTATGGTCTCGAGCTGCTGACGGAACTTGCAGGTGATCTTGCGCCGCTGGTAGTCCGCCTCGATCTGCTGCTTCGTGCGTGGTATCCGGAAACGGAAGCAGCAGCATACCATCACGACTAGAAAATAAATGTGCACCATATGCACGGATAGTACCTAGATGAGCACCTACGTTGGGCTAGTTTATATGCGTACTTGCCATAGGTTGACTATATTTATGACATGCGTATGGCCAAAGTTTATATTAAATTAACTGTTCCTAGTTTTCTAAAAGTAAAGAAGAGACGGATATTCTCACGATGCTTACTTTGGGGCTAGATGATGCTGTGTGAAAAATGTCCAGCATTATTTATTATTATTATTCTGTTCCTTTGTGGGAAACTCGTTCCTAGGATACACTGTACCTACCTCATTAGGAAAGGTATACGTTTGCTAAATGCGTATATCTACTTATACCTATCTTAATACAGTTATGTAGATATGATGAAGAGATACGAGGTTATGGAGAATATGGTTGAAAGTGTCCTCCATTTGCAAAGGGGAAGTACTTCCACCAATCCATCTGTTCCACTTGCCAGGTAGGCTCCGATCTAGGGCAAGATAGCGATTGCAATTTACAATTTGCATATAAGCTTAAACATGATGATGCTTTACCCATTTACTCGTACCTACCTTAGTAGTTAAATTAGGTTGAGGTACATAGAGTGGAGAGTCCCTTAAGTAGGTATATACTCACTCAATGTCGTCATGCCAGCCATACAAAGGAACATAATCTGCCACAGCCTGATTTCACCTACGATTGGTCTTTCTAGCCACTCCGGTTCTTCATAGTTTTTAAGAACGTCCATCAAAGGATCCATGGTTGATTTTAATCAAATTACGAGCAATTCTGTAACTATAACGAATAGAGACACGTCCTGGCTGATATCAGGCCAAGTAAAAACTAATTTCCCAATAACAAGGAGTGGTTTGGTTGGCCGCACCTTTTAATGCGCTACGACCACCCTCTGGGTAGGTAAGGCACTCCCTCAAAGTATTTTTCTATGATGAATCGCGAAGCTGGTGAAGTGTATGATAGATTTTGATTATAAGTAGTTGATTATCATCCTCATTATCATAAAGAGCAATCATTAACAAAATAAAATCTTTACGCATTCAATTACCTACCTACCACCAGCTGTTGACATGACATCATAGAATCCCGGTGGCCTTAATTTAAATTCTGCCGCACTATTTTTCATCGATGTTGCAATGAGTAAAAAAATGTTTTGTGCTTCTGTGTCCCGGCGCGCCGGGATACAGAAAGCACAAAACATTCATCCGTCGTCGTCCGTCAAAGGATTCATCAAGAACAAGAGTACATTTTTATATACTGATAAAGAAGAAGTCGGCGGGCCGTCAAGGATTCATCAAGAACGTTCGGCGTCTGGAGTCATCACTTGATCATGCTTGAAATATTCGAGTTTTACAGGAAAATTAAAATCTACTTAATGTTTGTACATATTTTTTTTTAAACCGGTAATTAACATAATCGCAATGGAGTTTGAGTTTTTTGGTGCTGCCAACACTTTTTCTTTTCTCTCTTTCTTTCATTTTCCGTTTCACTTTCCCGCAGAAAGTAGGGTGTCGGATCTGTCCTCTAACCTCCGTATTTATTACTATTCAAAGATCGAAGATGAATCTTTTATGATAATTTGTGGTATAATTCTCGTAAAGGCTGTCCTAAGTGATGTTGTTTAGGATCGTTTGTGTTCTTGCGGTCACTCTGTAGCGTTTATAAAAATTAAACATGGCTTCGAATCGAGGAATTCAGATCGGATCCGCGTGGTTTCAACGGAAACTGAACTTGAGGCCTCAACACCGGGGCGTGCACCTCGTCACCGAAGAGATCCTCAAGCAGGTTCCGGAGCTCTCGCAGTTCGCGGTCGGCCTCTGCCACATCCAGAGTGAGTATTCTCGGCCTGCGGACTGCCGCCAATGCTGCACTTTCGTTTCTCTTATTTTCCCTACTAATCTGCCGTGCATAACAGATAACTAGGCCGTGCAGTGAAAATGTAACCGTGTAGTGTGGAGGTTACGCGCATGGAGCGGACCAGCTGATCAGTGAATGTTGTTTTCAGTCCTGCACACGTCTGCTAGTCTGGCGCTCAACGAAAGCTGGGACCCCGATGTCAGAGACGATATGGAAATGATGCTCAATAAAATCGTACCAGAAGGCCTCCCATACCGCCATTCGTGCGAAGGTCCAGATGACATGGTGAGTGTTGTAATGAATTAAAATTTACCTAACTTGACATATTGTATTGTCACTAATAACAACATTGGATGGACGGGAAGAACAGTAATTTTGAATTTGGAATTGCTCATTTGCAACAGTGTTTTGTTATTCTTAGTTTTGGAATATAATTTTAGTCGGTAAAATATTATTTGCTAGCATCTGCACATGGCTTCGCCTGTGTTCCCTAGATTGCTTATGTGTTATCCTACGTCAAAGGCTATACCTGTTCCAAACTTTATCCAAATCCGTTCAGCTGTTATAGAGATTATAAGCAGCAAAGCATCCAACCTTTCACATTTATAGTTTTAGTAGGTTGTGATAGTGCAAGCAATCTTTTACAGTGAAGTTAAATAACATAAAAACAGTACATTAACTTACGAGTAATGTATGAATCTAGTAATTATCATATGCATGTCAATTACTCAGACGAATGTATTTACATACTAAAGTGACACCTAGTTAGCTAGCACTCCATTATTTTCTTTTAGTTATGAATATTGTAGTCTGATTATTGTTATTTCTTGATGGCTAGTGGTTTGCCAACATTTATCACTGGCCCATTTAAGTACTGAGACTAGATGAGACTTGGAAATTGATACACTGAGCTGACAAAGTACTTCTTGGCTTATTTACAATTATAACTAATTGTACCACAAGTGGTTGATGAAACTATTAAGATTGTCAGTGGACATCAAATATCCGTTTAAATGAGAAATGAATCCACTTGGCTGATATTTGATTATGATGTCAAAGGGTGAACTTACTATCTTTATATACATAGACTGAAAGTAGATAATGCATGACAGATTATTGCAGTATTAACAAAACAGAGGATTTGCACTCATTTTGACCTTTGAAAAAAAGTAATAAATCAAGAAGTTTTATAAGCAATCAGAACACTTATTTACTTGAATGTAAGATAATACATGTATTACTATTTTGATAGGCCCTTATATTCTTATATTCTTCCATATAAATGGTGTGCAATAGTCAATAAATAGATTGAATATCAATTGAATATAAGATTAATTCTAAAATAGCAGTAGTTTATTTATTATACCCTCACAGTTATTGTATTATAATGTCAATGCACTGTTTTATAATGTTAAAATGCTAAGCAAGCCTGTTTTTGAAAGAGTATACATATATTTACACAAGGGAGCACTTTCTAAAATTTCTGGAAAATTTTACAAGCTTCACTTTCACTGTTTGGTAAGAAGTGTTTTCTGGGATTGCTTGTACCTGATAGGTTTAACAGTTGATGCATAAAAGCTCATTCATGTTTTATAGATGCTTACAATTTCTTTGCTACAATAGAATAAGCTGATTTATTCTTGCCTTTACTAAGCAAAACAAGTAAACATGCCACACAGAGACTTAGACTCAGGCATGTTTTATTGTTTTTATTAAAAAAAATCAGTAAGTTTTTGCCTAAACTTAGTGTAAATAGGTATCCATTCATTATTCATATAAACTCGCTAAATGGGAAGCATACCTTTAACTAATGGAAATGTTTTTATGCAAAAGCAATTCACTGATTGCCCATTAACTATGTAAGTGTTAATCACTGGAAAACATGCATGTGCCAAATAATGATGGACATGTCTCTTACTACCCCTAGATATCTTCTACTGCATATTGGGTATCCATGGGGATTACAGTTGCGAGTGTTGTTTTTTTTTTTAATAGTTGTTTATATAATTTTATCTAGTTTAAACTGCTGTCTTTGATTATTTTATAGGATCACTGGTGACAATATCAAAGTTTAAAAGGATCACAAGGATCAGAGATATACATTTTAAAATTTACATAGTTTATACTAATGAATTAGTCTGATATTTTGCGAGTCTCTGAGTGATGCTTTTGATCTTATGACCCATTAAAAATAATTTTCTCAACTAAAAAATCAGTAGCATATATTTCATTTGGGTTTTTAAAATCTTTAACACATAATGTTAATACTTTTTGTTTTGTCAATCCAGCCAGCACATGTGAAAGCCTGCTTTTTGGGCTCCTCACTAACGATACCAATCACAGACGGCAAACTCAACCTAGGAACATGGCAAGGCGTCTGGCTTTGCGAACATCGAAATCACGCAGGCAGCCGAAAGGTAAACAAAATAAAAAAGTGCTTGAGACCTCAGCTTTGGCTGCTGCATACAGGATAAGAACTAGCCTGCATTTCTAGGTCAAGATCAACCATTACTTGTTCCAAATTTCAATCAAAATTGGTTCAGCCATTACAAACTTAACTACCATAATTTCACATTTACTATTTATGAATTAAGATAATTATAAATGAATATTAAAATAAGTTGAAGGATGTATTATAATAATAAATCAATAAAATATTGTTTGTTTAATTAATCATATAAGGATCAATTGATTATAGTATGGATTGGTAGGATTTAAAATTACTCTTATGATAATGGTGGTTAGAAATCCAAATTGAGTCCACATATAGCTAGTCTCCTATTGCCCATCAAGGAGTTCCATTGTTCACCTTTCATTCACCTCGAACAAAGCCGAGCCCAAGAGGGCTACCTTCATCCACCGAATTTCCGTTAAATTCCGCTTCTCTGTCATTGTCACCTAAAGTAATGAAATAAGCTTTTATATCTCATTTACTTTTATTCATTTCTCGCAGTTTTGTCTGTGGAAAATTCCAACCTATACTGCCTTTTCTGAACATGAAATGAATATAGTTGTAGCTACTGCCACCATTACTCGATGGTAGTAACTCTTTATACTCCATTCTATCTGGGACAAAGTTTTGCATGTCGTGCAGGTTCTTGGTCTGGGTGTTGTGGTACCACGGTACTCATAGTTCCTGATACCCACGACACAGGGAATCCTTGTGTGGGGTCAGGACTATAAAGACCTGTATCAGAATCATCATCAACAGCCTGCAGATGTCCACTAAACGCAGAGATTGCCATTATTAAGATCTGTATAAAGTTATTCTTATACGTCCAGTAGGCTCAATTATAAAAAAACAAAACATTCGAGAGATATGGGGTGAAAATTATTATAATATACTCAAAATGCATTATATATAAACAAAAAAATAATAATTTATTGTTTAATGAAATGTGTAATTAAAGCTCCTTTGTATTATGACATCCTGATATTGTCCTGTTATTTTTTTTAATTACCTTTGCCCCCACGAAATATTATGAGGTATAGCCATTCTATTTATTAAAAAACGCCCACGACAGTCTAATTCTATTTGTGTTATCTACAGTTTAAATTTCATGAATATTGGATTAAGAGTTATCATCAGACAAACATATGTACGAGATATGAATTGTACTCCATGGTCAATAAATAAAATATGTTTGTTTTGTAGATTGTGGTGACACTCTCGGGCTGCCCGCGCGACTCCCCCCTGTCCCCGGTGTCGGCGGCGTCGTGCTCCAGTTAGGACAGGGGGGGGGGCGCGACCCCCCACACACACTCTCACTCGCGCCCCTCCTCCAAGAGTACGCGGAGGTAAACCCCCGCCTTTTATATCCATTCACGTAAAGGTCGTATTACATTGTCGTAGAAAGTAAAGCGTGATACAGTTATGGTATACCACGAAGACGCGCTCCACGGCGGTGCTCATTGCGACAGTCGTAAAAATTACCACTTAAACTTGAAAAGGGGAAACCTCTCGACCATCTAAACACTCCTCATTGGATATTGCTGCGACTGTCAAAATGATTGCCATAGCTGTGGTGGGACGCGTCTTCGCAGAATGATGACTTTACTCATATTCGGTTCGGCACGTTCGGTTCGTCTTTTGCATGCAAAGATTGAGACTCTCTGTAAAAGCCTCTTTACATTATGCAATCTTCAATGTGGTGATCAGAGAATGTAATGCTTTCTCACCCGGTATGATCTGTATTTAAACTAAGTAATGAATGCATGCTTTTATGCGTTTACAGTGCAAATATGTTAAAAGGTGTTTTGTGAGTTTGACCTTTATTTTTGTGACGATAGAGCTTAACACGACGAGCCATCTGGGCCCCATCTGAGGAGTAAAAGTAGTTCAAAACACGCCCGTTCTCTGCAGCAGTTGAAAGATCATTAATATGAATGAAAAGTCACTCAATTCATTAAAATGAATGAAATTTGAACTGGCCTGGCTGCAGTAATCTATGTATGCAAAAATCTAATGAAACGCGTCGAACCGAATAAGCGTGCAGCACGCCTAAATTCTAATTCCGCGATTCGGATGTCTATTGTAAATGCAAATCCAATTTTGTACAAAACACCAATTAAATTTAGAATAGCTCCGTAAGTTAATTTTATTTTTGGGCGAACTATATTCTTCGCCCGCTGCCTTACTCTGAATCCGTGCCTGGATGCTTAGGTAGTATTTGTGTGAATTATGGATAAAGGCTGTAACACTGAATGCGGAAGCTGTCGCGTGCGTTTGCGATTTATCTGTAACACGTGAAATTAAATGATTGACGCCACACAGAATGTTGATTGACAGAGACGAAGCGAACAGAAACTGCAGTCTCTATTGTCCGATGAAAGAGAATGAACGCTCTGACAACATGCACCACAGAGATATCATTTCAGTATAACGCATATCATTCGATTTTATGTGTCGCAACGCAAGACAGCCGCAGTAAGTGTGCCAGAGGCTTTAACCTCCGTGGGATCTATTTTGAAAGGTACCTGAGTCCTTGTTTAGTAGCGTAAGTAATGGATGCATTACGGAGATCTCTCTATGACAATGTGGTGCCAACCTGGCTTAGATGTTAGTTCTATTCTTATCTTCGAGCGACAATATGTACATAAGATTAATATTTTATAACGTGTCGCGCGGTACTTCCTAGTTTATACGTTAAGCTAGGAACTGGGTCAGGGACAGCTGAAATTGCACATGAAACGGCCAGCCGTTATAAAGGTAATCGCCGCTAATTGCCGCATCAACAAACAATCCCACTATGTATTTGAAGTATTTTAATATCATGGAGCGTGTGACTCGCGTTGGCGAAACACTCGCTCGATGCGTAGCTTGCCTTGTCCTTCTTAACTTCAAGCTAAGCAAGATCAGCTAGGTTACGCGATGTTCTGCCAGGTCACTATTTTGTACCAGATCCTTTGACCACACAGGTTCTTTCGCTGAGGCCCTTTTCAGGGCCTTCATTACCTCAGTTAGGTCATATAACGAAAGAGGACCGATTTGTACTAGATTCATTTATAACTGCCGTACGTTTTTTCGCACGAGACTCGTTCCTTCTGTAATATAGCTTTTATAGGAATTGAAAATAAATTTCGAGCACGCCTCGAGGGAAGTACCGCGCGACGATCCAACCCTATTGATACATTTGGTATAAAATAAACTGAGCCCGTTCAACTGTACATAGATGTATGTACGACGGTTTTAAAGTACTTATAATATACCTGTGGTTATGTTATCGCGACTCGATTGTAGATAGAACATGCGTGGACGACGTTATTCCGCTTTCGGTTATTTCGACGCGAATGCGGCCGACGAGACCACTTTACCATTATATTCGTAAGCTAGTACGATATTATGGCAATGTGAAAAAATGAAGCAAATATTTTTCACTACTGCACTTGTTCGATTTTTTCAAACACCGGGATTCACGTATATTTTTTAACATGAGCGGCACATTAGACGTTTTTATTATTCGGACACTCATTTACTACACAAATTTTATATAATCGCACCGGTTATCGGACGGTTGGTGTAAGTTTAAAGAGCTGAATGTAGGTTTATATAGTTAGGAACTTTATACGTCTACGATAATAGCTCCCTTATTACGATAATAGGTCCGTGTTAGGGTTAGAGCGGTTTAGTAAGTGAAACATGTCCATAGCTTTAAATGTGTCGCGCCCGTTGTATCAACGGGTCCTTCGGGATGACAATGAGCTGAAAATGTACCACTAGTTTGTAGTTTATATCATTACGTTAAGATGGAAGTGCCTCGACTTTATGGGGTGGTCATGTATTAATTTGCAGATTTTTTTTCAAGTGATATGAAACTTTAGTTTCATTGAGTATTCTAGCGTATAATGTTTCGTTAATAAATAAAAAATAATTGAGAGAAAACTAAATGCAATAATTACAGAACATACGTATTAGGTTATTATGCAATAATTATTGTATCCGCGTACGATATAGATGTATGTCTTCCTAATTTTAGAGTTTCGGAACATTGTCTAGGGAGAAGTATATAAAAAACATCTTTAACCGCATATTTTATACATAGACAACTTAGGATGTATCGCGAAAGCAGCTCCAAATCTCAATTCGAGTACTTATATCCAATAATCATAGTTCTATCGAATAAGCGGGTGTTTTATATGAATCGTAGTGAAAATAACATCTAAATTATATAGGGTTCAAAACCTTGTATTCTACAGGAATTTACTATATTTATCCCTTAATTAACATTCCATTCCACTGGCTAATGGTATTCAGTGGCCGCGCGCCTTTTCACCTTACGTTGCGTTCGGCTTTCTATCCCGTCGAGATCGCTTGTGGCACAATTTTACACTCGAGACTTACCTAGTTAGGAGTAATAAATATTAAATAGTAGGGTACCGTTGGCGTTAGGGTAAATAGTGGTGTAGACAGAAGACGTCGAAGCCTCGACTCGTCAGTCGTCACGCACAAGGGGCGCTGGCCTCGCCTCCTTTGATGTACTCACTGCATTCTAAAGTTTAGTTGACAGAAACATACGGTTTGTCTCATGGATTCGCGATACATGTGGAGCTTGTGCGTTTATCATATATTTTTTATGGTTGAATCTTATAGACTGTATTACATCTGACATAACTTAGGTACATTGTACTTGCATAACTAACATTCCACAAGTTTTCACAGCAGGCTAACATTCTGGCTAGTCTATGTTTGAACATGCTTAAGTTATGTGTATGTACGTTCTATTATTCAGCATCTATCACTATTAAGTCAGGTTTTGGAACCATTGTTTTGTGTGATACTCCTTGCTTTTACATTTTGTGACAAACATTTACTTGTTTTTGCTAAACCTTTATTGATTATCTTGTATTTAGTTAATTACTTTATTTGTTTCTATGCTTTGAAAGCAGGTTGGGATGGCTAAGTACTTTTTGACACATAAATTAAGGATTTGTAAATATTTTTTTTGCATAAATTATATTGTACATGTACAATCTAATAATGTACATACGATTTGTAATGTAAAAACGTTCAAGTGCTATTTGTGTGAGTGTTAGGTATGCCACTGCCATCGAGGGTTCGTTTGAATGATCGACAAATCATGTCCTTGTAATACCATCTGTGTTATACTATACACGCATACATTCCTAATGTTATATAACAAACTATCCTACTAAGTAGATAAGTATCCATGGAATAGCGACTGGTTCGCATAGACGTTACATTCCTATGTTCTTGTTTTTGTTTCGTATTGTTATGTACTTGTAAAGCGATTGTCCCATTTTAGGCTGTTCAATTAACAACGAATGTGTCTAAGGTTTACCTTTAAGTGGATTCTGATTTAACTGTTCTAAAATCAACCTCAATTATTGTCTTCGTTATTGAAAACTTGAGAAAAAATAACATACTTAATTACTATGAAGATCTTATTACATGAAGTATTATGTACTTGTCTGATTATTTTTATGTAAGACATGTTGAATTTTGTCAAAATATAAAGTGTATTTAAATAATTATATTATTAAAATATGAAACGTAACAAGTTAAATAGTTTGAAGCACAGGTTTTACAAAGTTATTATTGATTATACATTAGCTGAATTGTATCGTTCGTTTGTAAATCTAAATTGCACATAGAAAATGAGGTTGTATTTAAAATAAAATTAATCAAAAAGGGAGACAAATAATTTGTGTGTATGTTATTTAAGAAAATAATACCATTGTATGATTGTACAGTTCAATTAGGTATTCACTTTTTACTTAGAAAATCCTTATCAGTTGTATAATTTTATTGTTGTTTTTGAAGTCACTAATGTGGCAACAGTCACAATAAAATAATTGTATCATAATAACTTGTACAATATAAATATATAGATCCACAATTATGAAAGAGATTAAATATTTGCAAAAGTTAATATTAAATGTGTTTTATTCACTTATAAAAACCTAAATCTCAGTCAATAAAGTTAATTTTTACACGGCACTTAAAATTATTGTTAATTTGATAATTCTACAAAGTATTTTTGGCTTAGTTTGCTATTCAAGCTGTCTTTTCTTCGCTTGCTATTTTGTGTGGTCCAGGTCCATCATCTGAAAAATAAATAAATAATGCTGGTCATTTTTCACACAGCAGCATCTAGCCCCAAACTAAGCGGAGCTTGTATTATGGGAACTACATGACTGATATACTACTTATATACTTCTTTTTTTGTAAATACATACATATTATACATAGAAAACACCCAGACCCGAGACAAACATTAGCTAATCGTGCAAATATTTATCCCGCAGCGGGAATCGAACCCGCAACCATTTGCATCACAGGCGGGCCTTCGCCCACTGCGCTACATATATTCTATTCTATTACTTATATTATATTTATATCTAAATAGATAAGTTTCTTGATCAGGGTGAACGTAGGTGCGGTATCCCCCAGATACTTACGACATGCAACAGTCAAGTTGTGTATTGAAAATAAACTGGTTTAAAAATATTATACTGATCTCACAATTTAACTATGTGCATATGAAGGAGATTCTTAATCTCCAGTACCAGACCGGTGGAACCACGGGCAATAAATACCAATGACGCTACTAGTAGTAAAGACGGGTAAATAAATAAAAAAAAACGAAACATTGTCTCTACTCTTTAACCCTACTCCAACGGTTGCCGTTATAGCTTCTTCGGCATATATGTTAGGCCCACTGTCATTTCAGCCTGCTAACTGTCTGGGCTTAATAACCCACCGTATTATTTTATATCACATCATATCCCAACTCAAGTTCTACATATTTTCTTGTCAGTTATTTTCTTGTCATACCTTTCTTGTCAGTTGCAGGGCCGCCTGTCTTCAAGCCGGTGAGTGTGTTAGAAATGCTCGTGGATATCTGCTTGAACTCCTGAGTGACCAGCCCGAGCCTACCAAGCGCATAGTTAAAGTCATCGCCTAACGTCACAATTCTGTTCGATATGCTTCCCACCTGTCACAAAACAAATAGTGTAAAATAAATTAAAAGTTTATTTTGACCAAAACTATACACATACTTTTAAAATAGGTATCTATATAACCAATAATTTTAAAAAGTCGGGCTTTAAGACTATTAGCCTGTGCCACGGTCGTCCTTGGCCCCAGAACCACCACGTCGCATCGCCCGTCCGCGCTTTTACTTTATTTTCGCTTATTAAAATCCGACTGTACCAGAGATTAGTGCGTTCAAAAAAAACTCTTCGGCGTCATTATTAGTATAGATTTATGTTCCGTCAGTACTCAGTAGTACCTACCCTAAATTCTATTCATCCTTCGCTGGTTATCACCGGGCCCTGGAGTCTGATATCCAGTAGTATGTTAAAACGAACATTTTGAGGTCAACCCCAAGTTTCTAGCAGCACCTATTCTCAGGGCCCCTTAGGTTGAGATCATGGACGAATAAACCAAAAGGCACCAAAAACACTGTCAAATGTAAGAATTTCTGTGTCACTTCTGCATATAGATCTGTCACCGTCTTATTATTACTATCGATGTCTAGTAGTGCCTCATGCAATCGATAAAAATGGTGTCGATAATTTTTTTATTTAATTAAAACGGTTGTTCATTCGTTATGAGTGAATGAATGAACGAATAAAAATATACAAACGATATTTGGGGATATTATTCATTAACCTTTCGTAATGCATGGTTTATGCACTGTTTGGTATGAATTCATAAGTGGGTTTGTTTACTAAAAATCTCAAACACTTACTTCCTCCTTTACTTTTCCAATTGTAACTGTACTGCTGTTTACGTATTTCTCTGTTTGATCCTGGAGACGAGAGAAAAGTAATTAGAAATGTCAAGGTAAGTTTCGATGGATATCTATAGTGATATGATAGTGTGCTCTATGGTTGTGCATGCCATGGACGTACCATACATCCCTGTATTCATTGATTGATTTCAAGACCCTAATTGGACATTAATGAGACATTTCATCTGTTATATCTCAGAGTAAAGCAGAGTTTGTTGTCTGATTCTTCTAGGCTTGGTTGCGCGCGAGGAATCGGCGTAACCAAGCCTAGAATAATGAGAGACGTAATTTACCTAGTTTTTAAGTTGACGTTTCTATATGATCCTTGTGATTTCAATGAATAAAAACCTATTGACTTTGACTTTAGTCGGCAAACGCGCGAGCGATACCTCTTATGTTGCTAGCGTCCATAGGTTACTGTAACCCATCAACAGGTGGGTCATATGATTGTTTGCCACTCTAGTTATATAAAAACACCTTAAAAGACAGTTAAGTACTTACATTGAGTTTGTCCAGCGTTTCTTTACTGGCGCTAAGTTGCTTGTGCATAATACCGATCTGACGCCATACTTGCGACATTTCTGTCTCTATTTTGGAACTCAAGTTGCCGAGCGTGATGACTTGGTTGTCCATTACGGCCGACTCGATTCTGTCCAATCTATAGGGTGAGAGATAAATATCAGTTACAGATGCTCATGCATATGTTTGAAATATCTATGAGACACTGAATGTGATTGCGCTAGGAGAATTGCCAAAAATATATGGTGGTTGACATAATGTTTTCGTTATGTCACGGTAACACTGCGATAGATTTATCTAAACAGGGTCGGTCACGAACTATATCTAAGTACTTTGGTACCTAGGTACTTATATTGTATATTGCGTATATTATAGTATGTAAGTACACCAATTAAACCCCCTGTAAACTTTCTTACAGTCTGTTCCATCCAAAGGTTGTCAGGTAGAGATTGCTATTTAGCGATAAGACCGATCATTGTACAACATTATCAGTTTTGATAATGTTGCTAAGCTGGTGTGTTCTTTGGTGTGCAATAAAGTATTTTATATCTTCTATCTATCTATCTACTTTAAATTTAGTCTTCAACTGAGCGCATATAACAGTTGTTAGAGGCCTTCGGGTTGTTTGAAAACACCAACATAAAAATAAACAAACAAAACAAATACGCTCACGCCTGTATTCCCCATGATGGAATACCTCAGAAAAATACTCAGTGCGCAGATCCTTGAGGATACCAATTGGTAGTGAGAAGCACGTCCAAAAACAACATTTTACAGGTCAAGTAGTTAGCGTGCCACGCCTATCGCCGCTCCGAATACAACTCCGTCAGAATAGTTTTCCAAAACAAGCTTACCGATTATTGAAAGTGGAATTGAGTCCCTTGCCCTGTCGCAACACGAGGTCGGATACTTGTACCAGGATCTGTTGTACTCCGTACTCGATGCGTTTCTTGGTCGCTAACACGTTGTCAGCCGTTTGAAGAACCACTTGCTCGCTTTTCGACAGTGATTGTAGCTGTTGGGATTCGAATTTGTTAGGAATTAGTTTTTTACTAGATTAAAGCTAACTATAGTTTATATACTTGACAACATCTGTGGCGCAGTGGGCGAAATCCCGCCTGAGACGCAGAAGGTTGCGGGTTCAATTCCCGCCGCGGGACAAATGTTTGTATAATCTGCAAGTATTGTTCTCGGGTCTGGGTATTTTCTATGTATAATATGTATTTACAAAAAAAAGTATATAAGTATTAAATCAGTTATGTAGTTCCCATAGTACATGCTATGCTTAATTTAAGGCTAGATGACGTTGTTGTGTGAAAAAAAATCCAGATTTTTTTTTTATTTATAGCATGTAGCTGAAGATTTTATTTACAATTCGAAAATTGTAATAAGGCGTAAATATTTATTACGATCGTTAATTTTTGTTTCAAAATAACTTATTAAAAAGAAGCGTAATAAAATGAATAGTTAATTAATCGGAACCGAAAGCTGAAATTACACGCACATAGAATTTTCACCCATTATGTCTCAAGGTTGGTAACGCGCCAGTGATACGCGCCCTCTGGTGTTGCAAGCGTCCATAGGTTACAGCAACCGCTTACTAACAGGTGGGCCTTAAGCTTGTTTGCTCAATAGTTTAAAAAAAAGCTGATAAGAAATTGCGTAAAAATCATATCACAAGATTGTTCATACATTCATATAACCTAATGAGGCTTCAAAAAGCCTGCACCGTAGAAAGTACTGGGGATCTAAACTGTATCTTAGATCTCTGGTAACGATAAGTATCTAAACGGTATTTTTTGGAGGATTTACATGTTTTTTTATTTGATAGTGGTGGGGTCATGTGGTTTGGTGGCTAGGAACCAGCTGACGTCTAATCGTCATATACCAAACATTCAACAACTAGAACGAAACATTCGAACATATTCGTGTAAGGTAAGACTATTCCACCACATTGAACGTCAGTCACTTGGACCTTTTCAGGGCCACTGATCTAACGCAGGGAGACCAAAAAAAAAGTCAAAACCATTGACGATCAAATGCAAAGTAATAAATCCTTTTTCACCTCAGTTCGCATTGACTCATAGCTCCGCGAGATGTCGCTGTACGCTCGTTCCGTGAGGGTATTCCCCTGCGTTAGACTCTGTTGGATGTCCTTATTGGTCGCCTCGAGACGGTCGCCCATTTCTCGCAATTTCGAAGTGACTTTGTTCACCGCTGAAACAATTTAATTTCTACTTGGCCAATAGAATCGAATCTGCATGGATTATGTTAATGATGACAGTATATGTAAGAAAGAAGTGAGTATTGAGTTGACGGCTGATAGAAGAGAATGGAAAAAGAAAAGATGTGCCGATGGCATAATCTGGGAAGAATAATAGAGATGATAAGATTTCACAAAATATGTATGGCTGTTGAAAAGGGCACACAGCCTTTTTCACCAGCCAGCAATATTTTGTCTCCCCGTCAATCCCGTCTCACTACTATCGAGAGTGGTCGCGAATGGTGCCCATGAGGAAGGACTTATGGAGAACACGGTTGGTGGTGTGTCCTCCATTTGCTGTGGGGAAGATCTTCTACCGGGCTGATCCATCTGATCCACTTGCCCGGGGTCCTAGGGCCTATAGGTTATTTGTCGGAGATATTATATATGTACAGTTTGCGATGAAACTCCGCTTGCGCGATCTTAATATTTCGATAGCCATCTGTGTATTATATGTGGTAACTCTTCGTATATCAGTAGTTCGTAGCTGTGATGTAACGTAGCGCAATCATGTGGCGAGAGATGTCGCTACAGACCTCTAAATGTACGTGGTATAGTCGTAATAATATCCTAAAATGGTGAAAAGGGATTACATTTGTCCTCATGTTCCTTGATGTTTTCAGTAGCGTTGACGACGGCGTCCAGAGTCCTGTTAGTGGCTAGTTGGAGGTCGTTCAGCCGCGGCAGATCCTTCCACATTCCCTCAGCGTCCGAGAGCAGTCTCTGGACCTTTGTTATCTCTTTGCCTTGACGCTCCATTTCTGAAAACATGCAACAATGCAAAACTTAAGAAAATGCATTTATTTTACGTTATGTAATGGCTCTTAACTCAGATAGTTAAAAAGCCGTTATGTAATACCAATTGAAAATTAACTATTTATTTGAAATATGCAATCTTATGACACCCCAAATTACCTGACTTTCACTCCTTTTGCCTTTGCCGTAAAAAATACCCGACTCGTGACAATGAATTAGCCTTTTGGGAAATTCGCGTTCAGACAGACAAATTCAGGAACCAAATGAATTTTCTGGGAAACATAATTTGCGACACATTACTATAACAGGAACGGATATTTTGAGCAGCAGAAAAGCTACCACGTTTTAAGTTACTGTTCACTTGTTCATACGAGGGGCGTGCCGTTGTGTATTACAGTTTCAACTCGTATTTGGTTTTAGCTTGTCATTAGTTTGACAGATTAGAAACTCACCCTCCGTCATCTTGCTGTGCCAGGCCTCGTCGGCGAGCGCGACCTCGCTCAGCTGCACGATGTCCGTGGCGGTGGTGCGCGTGCCATTGTACTCGTTCAGCTTCAACTCGTACTTGGTGAGTAGCTTCTCGGCCTCAGAGAGATGCTTCTCGAAGGGCGACTCGGGGTTACCGTCTTCCGTTGGAGGAGCAATGCCCTGGCACATTGCGACGAGGGCGTCCTGAAAATTGTTTTGTGTGGACTTTGCTGTATCTAGTATTTATAAATATTTCGCGATCAGTGATGATTATTATTTACGGGTTTACGGGTTTACCTTTTTATTATTTTCCCGACTGAGGAAAATAATCAAAAAGGTTAGTGCCATGAAGATTTTGCTGTATTGGGATTTTGGGATTTTGGGTATTGTGTGTGCCTGCTGAAGGGATAAACCAGTCAGTACATTTTTTATCGTCTATTTGTATTGCACTAAGCCAGTTTGCTACTCGTCTCTATTTCGGATTTGTCTGGTATTTTATTTGTGGGAGATGCACGAGTTCTGCTTTGTGTTGTACTCAATACGTTGCTAAATATTTCTTTCTGAATATCTTTGAATGACAAGTAATTGTGTCTTCAGACTAGTTTTTGGAAAAGCGAATTTTGAACATCAATCGAAAAATATTGCAGGTAGGTACGCGATTCTCATTCATAAAATTTCTGATAAACGCTATATTGATCTAAAGTCCACTATTAAAACAATACATCGGTTCACTTACTTTATTCAAGTTGTTCTTTAGATTCTCTATCTCCCTCATCACACCGTCTATCTTAGCGTCTGTAGAGTCGAGTCTCCTCTCAAAGGTATCTTCATTCGTGGTGAGATTATTATCAATTTCAGCTGGCTTGCTTGGCTTCATATTCTGAACGGTGGTCGTTAAGCTTTGAAGAGATTTCTGGATGTTGTCCAATGCTTCGTTGGTCTTCTTTTGCGTATTCTTCTCATCGGCGGCTTTCTGGTTGAAATAAAATTGCTGATGCGGTTATCATTTGGTAAAATTAGAATGAACGTCGCTGCAATACGTTCGTATCAACCTCTGGCCTCTTAAAGGTCTGTCTGGCTTCGGAAATTTTAGGCCACGCGAAGAACTCTGACATGGCTTAACGACAGCTAAATGCGACCGATATACTATACTAAAGATACAATTGAAATTAGGCTTACATATTGATAAATAGTTAATCTCTTTTTCCACATCATAGAAAAATACAAAACGGGAATTAACAAACATACAAAGGACAATGGAGGGTCTTATCACTCAAAGCACACACACATAAGTAAACATAAGCTCAAGGTTGCACAGCGGGCCACGTAGAGAGCTATGCTCCGAGTTTCATTAAATAATAAGATCCGAGATATGGAAATCAGTCTTACTAATGTAAAGCAGGGTTCTAGACAAATACACTTTCTGTTGGCGTTGCGGAAAGATTGAATTGTATAATAGGTTGGGGAAAAAGTTTCTTCGCATTTTTTAAGAAAATTCAAAACATTTTTTAATATAGTTTATTTACATTTAACTAAAGTATGTAGGTACCATTTTGTTCGATAACTTTTTGCCATTTTGTAGGCAGGGACATGATCCCATTGCTATAAAAACTTTGGGGCTTCTGTTCAAAATACCGCGACAAGTGGTTTTGGCAGTCCTCTCGTGATGTTAACCTGACACTGCCTAAAGAATTCTGAAGAGACCGAAACAGGTGGAAATCTGAAGGTGCAAGGTCAGGACTATACGGCGGATGCATTAACACATCCCAGCCAAACTCTCTTAATTTTTGCTGAGTGGCTAAAGATCCACTTTTCATCACCAGTTATCAGCTTCTTCAAAAATGGTTCGGTTTCATTACGTCGTAATAAAGAATCACAAATGAGAACACGGTTCATTAGGTTTCTTTCAGTGAGCTCGTGAGGTACCCAAATATCGAGCTTTTTTGTGTACCCAGTTTTTTTCAAATGCGCCAAAACTGTTTTGTGGTCAATTCCCAGTTCTTCAGCTACGTCGTAACTACTGATATGCCGATCTTGCTCCACTTTTTCAAAAATGGCATCCATTTTATCCGTAATAGGGCGACCAGAGCGACGTGCATCTTTGACATCAAAATTTCCGGATTGAAAACGCTTAAACCAAATTTGTGCTACTCTCACAGACACTGCACTAGGTCCATAAACATCGCAAATTTTTTTCGCGGCTTGCGTTGCATTTTTACCTTTTTTGTAGTAAAATTTTAAAATGTATCGAATTTCTTCATTAGATTCACTCATCTTAACAGTACGAAAAACAAATAAAAATCACACATTTTCCTAATTGGAATTTGGAATTATCTTCTTTAAAATTTAAACTTTTAATGATACCAAAACCAGCCAGATACAAATAGTATAAGCCAAAGATATTTTATTACAAGTTCATACATACAATAATGCGAAAAGACTTTTTCCCCAACCTAATAGAAATGTCACGTGACAGCTGCCAAGTTTTATACCTTGACAAATTTTCGTAAGCGTGAAAGGAAAAGTAAGCGTGAGGTATTTATATACTTAGATATATGTGAAGTGTATTTGTCTACCACTGGTTAAACTGGGCATAAACAAAGGGCATTTAGCTTGCAGAACCGACGACCGCTGCGGAAGAGAGGCCCTCGAAAGGCGACCACGAACCGGAATACGAAGTTACTCATAGAAAGGTAAAGGACGATTACATGTTAAAGGTTGCGGTAAGTCGGTTATGTAACTATAACGAAATGGTTAAATAAATTCAGATTGAGATAGTCCAACAGGGATAGGGTATCTAGACACCCTGCGCACAGAATAATAAAAAATAATATTAATACATTTGCTGAATTGATAACTATAATAATTAAGTATGTTGACATCTTATGTAGTGTAATTTTCATTTTTTTCTGTTTTTATTTATTGACTGACTTTTACGTAATTTATGTTATCTTATCTTTGTGCTAGCTTTAATTTTTGTAATTGGTATTAACCGTTTTAATTAAAGTAAAATAAATAAGTTCTTATCTTAGTAAATAATATCAGCAACTACGATATAGCTACGATTTTCCAAGTTTCGTATTTTTGAAATCACTCACGACAAAAAATCTACAAATGCATGAATAGAGGTAAAAATAAAAAAATAAAAATGTGGTTTTTGTTAAATGGTGGAAATCACTATACTTATATAGAAAAGTTTCATTTTTCTAAATTTTTGCAAAGAGTCATCATTATTCTTTTTGTCATAAGTGATTTCAAGATCATTCGAAAAATCAACTCCCTGTACTGCTGCGTACCCTACGCATGTTTATTATGTGTAAAAACAACAAACTACCTGCATAAGAACAGTCTCCACATTAGACAGACGGTCGTCCATCCTCGAGATCATGCCCTTCATCGGCTCCAGCGCCCGGTGCTTCTTCTCAAGTCCATTCAACATCTTCTTGACCTGTTCTCCGAGTGCTTTCTCACGGTACTCGTGCCGCTCAAGTTTGTCTTCAGAGAGACGCAGCAAGTGGACCACTGAGATCAGCGCGTCGCGGATGTCATCGTTTCTGTTGATAGTTCAGATATCAGGACCCTTACAAAAAAACACTTTCCGTTGTCGTTAACGTGAAATATTGAATTGTATGGAATTATTCAGTTTGTTGAATAGCTATGCAGTTCATTAAATAAGTATATTATTGCTAACATGTTTTTATAAAGATTTAAAACAATTGTTTAGCTAAACAGTCTTTTGTTTTTTTCTGTTGAATTTGAAATGACACAATTTATCTATAAACATAATATTATCTAACAATATTTATGATATGGCATTCATAGTACTCACGTACTAATTGACCATGCAAAAAGACAAGAATCGAACTAACCATTCTAAAAGAGTTTCGTCGAAATGTTGACGTCACCAAAGGTTTAATGTGAAGCTCAAAACGCATCGATAGCGCGTTCTAACTTTTCCTGTGGCGACATCTAGTCAGATATAGGTAAATCAGTGTTTAGTTATTCTGTATTGTTATTTACTGCGGCTACAATTGTTAATAATAATAATCTTTATAAGTAAGGAACTTATTAGTGTCAAAAACTCGTTTAAAAATTATATAGTGTTACTATTAGCGGTAGCGTAAGAATTTTTAGACTACCTATTCATCTTTATATTGTGAACCGTTTATATGAAAGGAGCAAAAGTGTTCAAAAAGGTAAATGAAAATATCGTAAGAAAACCAGAATCTCCCAGAAACAAAAGCCATGTGCCATCAGTTAGGTACTGTTCCAATAAGCGGCGATGGGCTTGCAACCTGTCCTCGGAATGCTAACTCTATACAAAACATGGACATGAGCTAAATATAATGTTTAGACATGCTTCTGTGCGTGTTTGATTTTTGGGTGATAAAAACAGGACCAGTGACGTGATGAAGAAGTTCGAGAAGAAAGTTGCTGAGTATTTATGACACAAAGAGAGAGCGTTTCCGCAAATCATCTTTTGTGATTCGATGCTGCTCAAAGCATTAGAAACTAATGTTAGGGTATTTGAATATTGTGGGCGTTGAGACTTTTATATAAAATACAAGTAATTTTGCCAAAAGCTTTGCAAAATCTTACTTCTTTATTATAACGGTGTAACCGTTTGCTATAAGTGTGTATTTTGATGGAGATTTTTGCTGGTTTTAAATATATTTTGTTCCGGTTTCAATTTATTTTATGAATGTAAAGTTATCCAAGATCGCAGACAGTGAATATCGTATTATTACCAGATACGGTTATTTTAAATTCATAATTTATTTTACTTACTGATTTCGTCCTTGTCATTTGTTTTTTTGTTAAAAAAAACAAGAACAAAAACTGAGAGAATGTTTTTTAGCATTATGTTCACCTTTCTACTACACATCCAATAAAGTATCTATTTAGGTACTATGCATGTATCTATGAATTAAAACTAAAATAATAGCAGCATATTTTTTTTAACGGAACTTATTACGATGCAACCTCTGTGGCGCGGTGGGCGGGAGTCCGCCTGAGACGTGGAAGGTTGCGGGTTCGATTCCCGTCGCGGGACAAATGTTTGCATCTGCAAATATTGCTCTCGGGTCTAGGTGTTTTATATGTATAATAGGTACGTATTTACAAAAAAAATATATATAGTAGTATATCAGTCATGTAGTTCCCATAACAGGCTCTGCTTACTTTGGGGCTAGATGATGTTGTGTGAAAATGTTATTATTATTATTATTTATTTTTTAAAACAACCATCCTTCCTCCAATCGTCTTTCAAATAATAACAATAGAAAGTAATGTGTAATGTGATTAGATATATAAAATAATATCTATTATATGTATAAGCTAATAAAAATTGTAGCACAACATATTGGGTTGGCTGGTAGATAATGCTTTAGCATTAAGTCCGCCTATTGTTAACGTTTTAATTAAAATGTGCAATAAAGAGTTAATAAATAAAATAAATAGATACAACAATTACCGAAACACATAATAATGAATCTACGCCCAAAATTGAAACAAAGATCTCCTGGGTCTGCAGTAGGTACATAACCTACAGTAGGTAGGTTTACTACTTTACGATCTAGGAGGAGTGCCACGAATTTATTATTAGGACCAACTTCCAGTTACAAGACTGCTCTTAGAATAACACAAGTGCAGTGGTGCTGTGCTAGAAATGTGAATTCATACATTTTATAAATGGGATAATACTCGCAATATAAGTTATATTTTCTCATACCATTGATCAATATCATACTTATGTCAATTTTAAGAGTCATTCATCAGAGTCATCTTATCTCATATTGGTCACAAATACAGCAGCGTAACCTAAAAAGAAAAGACTGGCGACTCGGCGATTAAGAACCTAGGTAGTTCAGTTTAAATGATGATTCACTCATTGACAAGGCTAGGCTATGATTTGTGTTAGATAGTGAAAGTTGCAAACCACCTCTGTATTTGTCTATAAAACTCGGGAAAAACAAAATCGTAAAGATTTATATCCCCACAGGATCGTTAACCGATCAATGCTCTTGCCTTAACGTGCATTGGCTCGGTCATTCTTTTTCCGTAGAACATCAACCAAGCCTAAATATAAACAGATTTAAAGCTTGGTCAATTTAATGGAGATATATGGATCTGTATAGTAGTTTTTATTTGAAGATGCATTTTATAGTGCAGTTACTTATCGAAAGTATTTGATGATTTACGAGCAATGGTTGTAGTTGTGAAGGATGCTTAGCACAAATAGCTAGCCACTAGGCAAAGATAAAAAATAGGTGTTGCTATTTGATATTTTAGGCTTTTCTAAGTTGAAGCTGTTTTTTAGTACATCCTTCTATTAAAATAAATGTTTCTATGCCTGCTACCAGTTACAAAGCACATCACAGTCGACCAACTGAAGAAGCTACCGTGCCTACAAATTTCTACACTTTAGCACCACTAACCAAGTTTTGTCGTTAGGTACTGAACCACCAAAATAGATTAGGACTACTGTCCTTATAATCATAGAATATCCGGGCAACAATATCCATAAAAACATGAACAAGTTTAGAAAAAGTTATTATATCATCTCTGTATTTTTATAGAGCTTAACTTTATAGCGCGACATAAATTAAAAGAGGTTTTTATTACCTATCGTTTCGAAAACTTCCGCTTTCATCGACATGTAGCACCTAATATAAAACTTAGGTATTTGAGGGGAAGTTATAAGAACACCGATTGCGTTAAAGTTTGGACTGCATTATTGAAAGGATAATTATCAATTATTATCAGCAACTTAGATATATTTGTTCGTATGAATGCTTGTAAAGAATTTTCCGAAAACGGCTCAAATTATGAAATACTCACGTGTAATTCCGGCATTGTGATTGTGTTGTCCAGAGCAGTAAGGTAAAGGCAACGCAGCATAGTCTCTGGGGGTAATAAATAAATAGCTTTAGGTCTTACCATGGCTTAAAAACAGAAAACATACTAGGTAGGTAGGTAAAATAATGATGAAACAGAAGTCTTTCTCGCTTCATCTAGAAGCGTAAACTCCTAACACGATAGGGAGAGCGGTGACTTGTTAGTCAAGACAGGCATATGCAACGCATCGGTACTTTGTTTGTCTATAGGTAAGTACCATGTGATCTACAGCCCATACTAATTAGTAAGCTTATTGTGTGAAGGACCTACTAGTATTAATCCTAATACTATTATTATGTCAAAGTTTGGATGTTTAGATGTTTTGACGTTTGTTGATAATAATCTCCGATAAAATTAGGAACTGTGAACACTATCGTGATAATCTTTATTTATTTTGACTGTTAATACTTTATTGCACAATTTAAGTGACAATAATAACAATAATCAAATAATACGACTTAATGCTAAAGCATTTTCTAGAAGCCAACCTAATTTGTTGTTTAACACATAAGCTACTTTATATCCGGGGAAGCCGTGGTCAAGTATACTTATTATAATAGTTTAGTATTATAATATCAGTACTTATGTGCTAGTATTAATGAGGTCTCCTACAGAAAAAGTTTTTAAAAATAAATATCCTGTATTATTAGTTATTTCAAAATGTGTCGTCGTGTATAGGTTAATAAGAATAAAGAAAAGTTTTAGATACGTTTTATTGAGTATTGTTTGACTTCTTAGGCGGGATAGAGCTAATCTAAATAGAGGTAGGACAGTATGATGAAGTTACTTATTTTATCAACCAAAGTCAAAATAAACATAATGCTCAATTAAACTCTGCATGAACTCTCGTAAACAGTCCAACTAACCATTAACCCAATAAAATACTACTGTGTCAAGTCGTCTCTACAAATTGTGAATTGATCGAAGAGTTGTGGGCATAGGCACTCTATTAGAAACAGCTGTTACAAATTCCACTCGATCAAGAGCCAGTGCGACCCTTCGCTTCTTCTAATCGAGAGGTCGCGTTTGCCCGGTCATATTCACGTTTTCAATCATGATAATTAAAGCTGCAGGATGTGGCAATATACCAATAAAATAACCATTTTTCATATGCAGACGCACCTCGATGGAAGGGCGTCTGTAATTAATTAAGTTCACTGTGAAAGTTATTGCTACGAACTTCTAAAGGGTTTTTGTCGGCCAATCAATAAAGTGTTACAAAATTTGAATTGAGTTTGTACTTCATTAATTAAATATTCATTAGGTGAGTTTATAACCTGACCCGGCTTCTTTCAACCAAGATTATTTCAGTCAAATCAAAATTAAGCGGCTTTAGATCGTAAAGGAAACCTCAACATAGGTACTTACTAGTTGAGCCCTACTTAAATAAAAGATGGTAAAAGGAACTTTAATGAGAACTAGGTAATATAGTTCATTCAAAGTGCATTTTCCTAATTGCTAACAAAAGAGTAAAATTAGCAAATCTAATTTTAACCATGACAGTTGCAAACAAAGCGAAAGGACTCTAAGCAAGGGACCTTGGCCGGGATCCAGGCAAGTCATGCAGACAGACAGGCCTAATGGCATGGGATATTCATTAGGACTCAGGCGACTTACGAGGATTTACGGCCAGACTCGTATACATTAGGTACGCAGTAAATTATGTGAGTCAATACTAGGTAAAGATAAAACTTGAAAAGGCATAGGTTATCGGCAATAGTACCAAATCGACCAAGTAAAAGATTAATTGGTAAACAAAATATAAGTTTTTCCATCAGTATTTCCTATATAAATGAATAGTGAATGCGAGGAAACAGTAAAAATTGTTGTGAGCAATAGGTAAAAAATTTTGAGAGAAGATTCAGCATTTTTTTACAGGGTTATATGTCTGTATAAGGCTGTAACGGAAAATAAAAACTTGTTTGAGTTAAGATGAGGTCCTCCAGGAAATTCCACGCCATAGTTTGCCTTGGTATTGCAAATAGATTAGCTGAACTAACTGTAATGCATCCTATCTGAGCCGTGTCACTAGAAGAATGCAAGGCAGAAAGGTAAATTTAGTTCAATGATCGATGTCGTAGGCGCCGTGAATGCGTAATGTCGCGTTCACAAAGAAAACAGGTTTGTAAATGTTGGTACAAGACTAATAATTACACTAGCATGGCAATGAGGAACTAAATCATGGCACTCATTTTGACAGGCAAGCAACCACTAAATTTAGAAAATGGGAATGTTTAGGCCGAGAAGAGTAAGAGAAGTTATAGTGCATTGATAAGGCCCCCTTGAGTTCCCCTTTGTCATTTTGCTAGTGTAATTATGGGCAGCTGTCAATATCAATATCATACCGCGGGTGTACCGGTAAGCCATGGCCGCCGGCAACCTGCTAGGTATTCATATAAACATGCCTTAGTGCGCGAAATGTGCTGGGAAGGTGCGAAAAACATGCGTAAGCGCACCTTAGGGCAATAAACTCTCGTTGCTTTGTGGTTACTGATGTGACGACTTTAGCGACCTATATTTTAGACATGTAATTTACAATTTGAGAATATTACCACTCATAATTCACATTTATCTCAGTAGATAGGTACTAAACTATTATGTGGGGAATTGTTAGCGGTCGTTTTCAACAGTTAAATTACAAAGAATAGCTAACCCCTGAAAGCGCTCGCATGGCACCTAGGCCTGTTTTCATCTGGATACCTACCTCCAGCACAGATATTTTAATACTAGTAGGTACCTCTAAGTAAAAAGTTATGTGTAACCTAACAAATATGTGTTATATTTGTTAGGTTCCGAACTAATCTAATCCTCATTTCATCAAAATCAGTGTAGTTATGGCGATTAATGGTAACAAACATAAAAATATATTAGTTTATTCGTTTTTGATAATAAATGCGGACAACTTCTACCATTTTGTATCAATTAGTTATACCTAGGATAGGATAAGATTTTAGACACATTGTACTTATTGGCATCTGTATGCAAATAAATATTATACCTTTATAGGTAGGTACTTTTTTTAGGTATGGCTCTTATTTGACAAATGTTATACAATACTTACATAATGCTTTAAAGTGAGAAATATAACAGTATATAACATATATTAGGTATACATATAGGTAGTAAGTATAGTTATTATGACAAACAAGCAGATAATTTGTTGTTATTTATCTCTGTTTTAACAAACAAATTACGTAAGCTAACGTCTCATTGCCTTTAACATAAGTATAAATACCTAGTAGGTAGGTACCTAATACAGTTAGAGTAGGTACTCCAAACTCTTCTATATAAATTCTATGATAGGTACGAATGCCACCGTTAACCCCTTTGATCTCTAGATAATTATCAATATCACATTTCATTAGGCTACTAAATCAAAAACCGTTAAGAGGGACCATATTTAAAATAAGTAAAAATAAACGAAACTTTTTAAAAGAAAACTCACCATACTGAAGATCGCCATGGCACCCTTTTCTTTCTAAATTAAACCGGGACGCACTTTTTTTTGTGTTGCATCGACCGCTGCGTGGACTGCGTATAGATACGAGCTAATTTGGACGTGTCCGTATGTGCTTTCGCGCGCGCGGCCGCTCGCGAACTGACGGTGAACCGACTCAGCAGAGCACTGTGCTGGCGCTGACCAAGGATGGACGGATGCGCTTGAAAACCGGGGACCCACCAGCAAGCTGCTACTGTAACCTTTGAGTTATAATAACATAATTATAGCCAAGTAGCCTATAGGCTAGTGAATTACTACATCACCCACAGATAAACCAACTCACCGACATATTTTTTATAAGGTTATGTTCCTATCCTTCTAGGAATGATAGGAATCATTGCAAATATCCATGTTTTTTTTTTAATTACAGTCCTATTTGTGAGATTGCTCCATGTGTGCCAAGATATTTTTGATTTAAGTAATAATCTCACTTTGGTATGAGATTGGCGCCAAAAACCGAAAAGAAAGCTTCACACCCTGAGAACGTTAAATGAGCCTCTTTGTTGTTTCGCCACATTTAGGTTACTATACGTATAAGTAGCAAAGTAACGTTCTCGGGCTAAATAATGAGCCTAAGACAGGGACTCGGTCTCGGTCAAGACTCGGTCTTGTGACCGATGCTAAAAGATCAAATGTGGAAATGTGGAATGCAATGTTCTCTTACGCACATGACACGTGTCTTCGAAATGTTACACTTGTTATCTGTTAAAATTTGGAACTGTTACAAAAATTGTTATAGTATCCGCGCGCAAGTGAAGAATCCGGCTTAAGCCAGCGTCTCAGTGCAAACGCCCGGAAAGCCACCTGAATCAGATTAGATCCCTCCTAGTAAGGAAGATCATACCAGTTCTGAAGCGCCACCATTTTGTATTAATTACAGGTTTTGTCCTACTGAGTAGATCATACTTGTTTTTTTAAGCATCCTTGATGCGTTAGTCACTTTAAAACGTACGGTTTTTATTCATTTTATATTCGGATTGGAGTTGCTATTCTTATCTTCGTAGGCAAGTCGGACTTGGAGCGCACCGTTTTATTTATTCTTTATTTGCAATGGTGGGACTTCTAATTCTGAAACAACGATTTGTAGGTATTTGTGAACGGTCTACTTATGGCGCACTATATGTTTCCGAACTTGTCATATTATATTTATGGCAAAATATATTTATATTTAAAATAAAATTACATTATTTGAAAAATTAACTCTTTGGCTGTAGAAAACAGTTTATTTCATCTAGCTTTCATTAGTTTTTATATTGTCCTGTCATTTTAAAAATTGCGTGTGGTGGCATTTGAGGATACTGCGATTTTAAGTGTAATTTGACAGTTCAGCAAAACTTCTTTTGGCGATGAATCACTATTTATAGCTGGTTTGCAGAATTCAGGCGCGTCTATCTCAGTGACGATTTTCGTGATGGTCGCCCATCCACCGCAGTGAACAACAAAAAAACGTCGATGCTGTGCGCCGTATGATCGAAACAGACAGACATGTGACCTACCATGAGATTCGGGCATCTTTAGGCATAGGCATGAGTCAGATACAATCAATCATATACAAACATTTGGGTGTGATAGCGATGGATTCCTCACAATTTCACTGAGGCTCTAAAAACGGACCGCGTCACTTGGTGCAATGCCATGCTTACCAGATTCAACGAAGGGGCATCAAACCAACCATCAAACGACCCAAAAAAAAGCAGCAATCCGGTCGATTTCAAGATCAAGATGAGCCGAAACCAACCAAAGTGGCGCACGTGAAAAGAGCTGCTAAGCGGATTATTGCTTATTTTTTTAATAAAACTGGGCACGTGGCTACTTTTGCTTTGGAGATTCGTCGTACAAGGAATAGTGATTGGCACAAGACCATTTGTTTGCAGGAAGCTATTGTCAAACTCCTTAAAAATAATCGTAAACGCTGTATCATCTTGCAACATGACAATGCCAGCTCACACACGACAAACGAATCTTTCAAGGTGAAAAACGTAGAACTTCTGTGCCATCCTGCATTCAGTCCCGACCTTGTTACTTCTATCTGTTTCCAAAAATTAAGAACCAAATACGTGGTCAACGTATCACCAGGAGAGGATGTCGAAGAGTATGAAGAACAGTTTCCGAGGTCACAGCGGAGGAGTGGCATAAATGTTTTTCAAAATTGGTTTATTCGTATGAAAAGCGTAACATTAACGCTAACGGAGAATATTTTGAGAAACAATAAATTCCCTATTAATTTATTTCCTTAAATTTTTAGTGTGCCTCTCGTACACTTGTATCAACTAATTCGTTATTTAAATCCAGTATTAAAATATTTTTAGGTTTGTATGGTACGCGTAGTATTACATGATATTAATTACAGCATTTGAAGTGCTCGTTACCGGACGTAAGAACTTAATCCTTTCTCAAAATACCACGTAATGAATGACTATTTTCGGATAGTATCGGTCAATAGACGCAGCTCTAAGCGCCGACGAAAACAAGTGCTAGCAATCAGTAGTTGCAACGGACAACAAAATATCACAACCTGATATTTTTGCCAAATTTTCCATAAAACAAAACAACAAACAAACAAACATGCTCACGACTGTCTTCCCCGTGGTGGATATCCTCAGATACATTCTCAGTGATTAGATCTTTGAGGATAACAAGTAGGGGTTAGTGAGAGGCACGTCCCAACATTATATTTGGTACATGCCCGCGTTTTGCAAGTTAATATTTCACGTGACAGGTTGCAAGCCCATCGCCGCTTTTGGAACACTAACTGTTGTCACATGCCTTCAAATTTTTGGTTCTAGGGCATACCGGTTTCCTCACGATATTTTACTTCACCGTTTTGAGCACGTCTTAATGCGCACATATTTTTTTCGAGTGGTAAAATCCATTGGTGCACAACCGGGTTTGAACCCACGACCTCCGGATCAGAAGTCGGGGTACCGCCCACAAGGCCAACACGGCTCTAATGTTCCATAATTTCCAAATATGCAAAATCGGCGCTTATTACTTAAGTAATAAACTTGTTTTAAACTAAGCTAAAATGTGGTTTTATGAAACCAAGCTATATGTTTGGCTTTAAAGTGAAAAAATACTTTTTTTAGTGTATCTTACAGACACAGTCCTGATCCCACACTAGGATTCCCTGTGTCGTTGGTATCAGCTACGAGTACCGTGATACCACAACACCCAAACCCGGAACAAATATCGACAAAACACAGAAACATTTACCCTGCAGCGGGAATCGAACGCGCACCTCTTGCGTCGCAGTAACTCGCCTGGCGTGGAACCAAATATCATAGCTTTTACACCTACGACATTTGTTCCCTTCTTTTCAAAAAACCTTGTGGCAATTTAGAGGATATAGGATATTAAATTTGGGTGCACTTAGAAAGGATTTCCTCTAGAGAGCAGCGGGAAGACATGCATAATCTCAAAGTGGAAGAAATCACTAGTTGATCAACCAGTCTTAATATAATAACGAAAACTTGGCAGGGCCATTACATTGCTCCTTTAATTACGGTTAAGTCAACAATACCTCAGTTGGCGCCGCGTTATCTCTAGATTAATACATTAGCATAGCTTTACGAAATTCCTACTACGCGGAGTTTCCTTCCTCCCAAAGTCAACGTAATAAATACCGATAAAGTAACTTAACCTCGCAGTAATAGATAAGCAGGTCAAACTAACAAGAAAACAAACGAAGGACGTTTTCCATAACCATTTATTGCACTTTTTCAACGCTTCTCTGGAATATCCTTGTATGTCTATTAACACACCCGGCCGTCGTAAGTCTTGTTGCACTTTTTTAACGCTTCTGAGGGCTATCCTTGTATGTCTATTAACACACCCGACCGTCTTAAAAGTCTTGCCGCACTTTTTCAACGCTTCTCTGGACTATCCTTGTGTGTCTATTAAACACACCCGGCCGTCCTAAGTCTTGTCGCACTTTTTCAACGCTTCTCTGGACTATCTTTGTATGTATATTAACACACCAGGCCGTCCTAAAAGTGTTGCCGCACTTTTTTAAAGCTTCTCTGGACTATCCTTCTATGTCTATTAATACACCCGACCGTCCTAAAAGTCTTGCCGCACTTTTTTAACGCTTCTCTGGACTATCCTTGTATGTCTATTAACACACCCGACCGTCCTAAAAGTCTTGTTGCACTTTTTTAACGCTTCTGAGGGCTATCCTTGTATGTCTATTAACACACCCGGCCGTCCTAAAAGTCTTGCCGCACTTTTTTAACGCTTCTGTGGACTATCCTTTTATGTCTACTAACACACCCAGCCGTTCTAAAAGTCTTGCCACATTCGGAACACGTGAACGGCCTTTCATCTGTATGCGTCATGTTGTGAACCCTTAGAATGTCTAATGTGTTAAAACGTTTCCCGCACGTTTCGCATTCGAACTTCCGCTCATTCGCGTGGTAAACGAAGTGTTTTCTATATTGAGCGAGGATATGAAAAGTTTTCCCGCAAACCTCACACGTCTTTCTCGGTGTCGGATTGTGGACAGCTTTGTGTATAATCAAACCGCTTTTGAACTTAAATTTCTTATCGCAGACGTTACAAGAGTATTTCTTCTCTATATTATGCGTGTCTAGATGACTTACTAAGTTTTTGGTGTTCTTTCCGCAGACTTCGCAAATCTTCCAGTAGTCGTATCTTAGTTTTCGCATTTTCTTTTTACGTCTGATAACTTTTTCTTTTTTCACCGCGGACTTTATTTCCTCTTTGGATATTATTCTGACAGCCTTTTGGACGTTAACATCATTTGGTTCGAATTCTAGCACAGTTCTATCTATATCATCATCAGCTATATCATCGTCAGCAATATTGCCATCTTGAAATGAGTGATCTTGTAGACTTTCCTGAAATTCTAATTTAATTTTCTTTTCTGAGTTTCTTAGCTGTTGGTCTGCTTTTTGACATTTCCGTCGGAACTTATAAGCGTTTTCTAATTCTTGGAGGCAGTTGTAGCATATTTGAGCTGGTAGGTTATCTGATCTCTCCACCTAAAACCAATTATGCCCTTATGAACTACACTTTCATTCAACAGCACAGCACGAACTACTATGGCGTAGGTACAACAAATAGTGTTTTTCTCAATCTTTAGACACGCAGCAAAATCAATAAGTGCTGCTACCTGCTACATACTTTATAGCATCAACAATGGTTTTGGCATAAACTAAAGGTGACGTTTGGGAATGTCAGTGAATGGGTCTGAGTGTTTTCTATGTATACTATGTATGTATTTACAAAAAAGTATGTAGTTCTCATAATAAACGCTCTACTTAGCGGCTAGATGATGCTGTATAAAAAATGACCAGCATTATTAATTTACTATTTTTAGTGCGTGGTAAAAGTGTTTTTAGAATATATTTTATATCCTATACGCTATACAATTTATTTTGTATGTTACGCGATATTTTCGCAATTGTGAACTAAAATTAATGATTATTTTTTTAATGGGTAGAGTATCATCAAGGTCCCATATAACACTTTATGAAAAGATCCCGCCCCAATGGGTGAAAAAATAAGGGATTAATATTTAACTTTTGTCAACTTCCCGATAATTGAAGTTAATTATACAATTCTCTGATGCAGTACACGCAGAATTCGATCAGAATTTTCTACATCCTTATTTTCACGGATTCGGATCGGACGTCACAAGCTTTTAAAAACTGTTCTATATGTATGGTTGAAAAGAAAATCCTCCTTACCTCAATTCCTCCGACGAGTTTAAGCTTCACTGCCAAATCCTTCCCATCGACATCCTTATGCTTAAATATATCGACGCTCGCTTGCGCATCCGCGCATGCCCTACAAGGGTTGCTCGCTTCAAACGATTCATCCTTCGGCTTCAGGTCCAACTTCTGTTTCAAGTCAAACAGCTTCATATCATCCTCATAATCATCATCATCATGGTAGCTGTCATTGAATTCTTGCTTGGTACGTTTCTGACGTTCGATCACAGGCGGTTTTGGCTTCTGCGTATAACGCTCCATTGCTTCGTAATACGGCCATTGCTCGGTTAATATGCCTTTGGCTTTGAATTTTCTTTTCCACTACAATACAAAATGGACATTCACATTCAGATTTGAAGATCAAATTATATGACATGAATGACAATGAGATTTTTTTATCTGTGTCAGGCCAGTTACAAAAGTCCTAAAGCTGACATTGTCAGATGACATTGTCAGGGACACAATATGAAGCCACATTTCCTACAGTCAGTTTGGACTCAGCGGCAGCTCGATTCATGTTAGAATGGTCAAGCATTGAGATTACAGACGAAGGTACGGGTTCGAATCCCGCTGAACCGGAATTTGTGGGACACATTAAAATATGTTTTAGGTATAGATATACTTCATGAGTAAGGCTATTTAAGATGGCTAGGAAGAAACCTTTGACGGAGGAGAAAAGTTTAATTGAAATTTACTTACCCGAAATGTTCTGCGCAAGTAAGACCAAATCTCGGGCATTTCCAACAAACTGTGGTCCAGCGGTATACCAATGCACCTCAGCCTTTTCTCGACCTCTCTGAAACAACGATGCTTTAAACGAAATGCTTAATGGATCTCTTAGTACAGAATCCGTACAAAAGATCGCCCATACAGATGATGTTTAAAGGAAGATGGGCGCGGGAGTGAAAATGAAATTTAAAAACGCGTCTCTCTTTACTTTTTTATCCAAAACAGTGAAGGAAAACTTTGTGAGGAAACCATCATGTCATCATTTCAGCCCGGAATCACCCACTGCTGGGTATAGGCCTCCTTTCGCTTTGGGTTATTCCACAAATCCCCCTGAGAAATCTCACTTAGGGGGGAAACTGAAGTCTTATGTTAAAAAAGTGCATTAATGTTTCAATAGTCGGGTAAAAGTGGTACTTTGATCTCAGTTCGTGACTATAAATACCTCCAGCCTTCATTTCGATCCTTGTTGGAGTATTCGAAGATATGCTCGAGCTCCGTCCTTGCGCTTATGAAGTTAAACACCCATTCTTCTTGCCCTGTAATGTGGGTTATCCATTGGCGAACCAGTCGAGCCATCGCGACAACGGTCTAATCGTTAGGCATGTTGGTACGTAACCGGCTCTCGTATGTACAAAGAGAAAATACTTTCTTGCACACCAAATAGTATTTTAGGTGACATAAATTAAGTACTACTAACTTTGATAATGTTGTACAATGAGCGGTTTTATTATTACACTATATAATCTACCGGGTAACCTTTAGATGGAATGGACTGTACTAACGGATTTAGGGATTAAGTTATGCACAAGCGAACCAAACAGTCTATTCGACTATTTTATATCGCCGTCTTTGGTTTTAAGCTAACAAGCCGCAAGAGTTTATCCGTCGGTCCGCCGATTTCTAGGGTTAGGACCCCAAATGGCGAAACCCTAATATTTTTAGTTTCATCATGTCCGTCTGTGAGTCCGATTACTCACCCAGTTTAAAGAGCATCATGATAAAAAAATATACGCAGACCAGTCTCGCAAACGAAAATCAGAAAATATAAGAATAAACTTGTAAACTTGAGTTTTGGAAGTATAGAACAAAATGTAACGAGAAGCATTTGATAGGAACAGCCAAAGGAAATAGATTCGACGGATTTTCAATCAACAAAGCGTGTCTGGACACGTCTTGGGCACTTTTTTAGATGAATTGGCAGGTTGTAATCCGTTGGTGTACTTTTTGTTCACTGAGTCGCGTTGACCAACCAACACGCTTAAGGATTACAAATGTTTTTAGTCACACTCTCCAGATGTCCAATAGTTGTCTTTACCGGAGGCAAATCGTCAGCATCATTAGCCGAAAGAAATCCACTGAAGGACCTACACTATAGAACTGTCCCGAAAATTGACACAAGCAACGGCCTTGAGCTACCTTCATCCACCAACTTCTCACTTAAGGCGATACCTGTGTTAAAACTATGCGTGGTACCCGGATAATAAGTAGCCTATGTATTATTCTGATGTATACGCTATATTACTGTAAAGTTTTATCAAAATCCGTTGCGTTTTTAAGTGAAAGAGTAAAAACATCCATCCTCACAAACTTTCGCGTTTATAATATTATAATAGGAAGTAGGATATAACACACTGAACCTACCAATATTATAAATACGAAAGTATGAATGGATGCTCCAATGTTTGGATGTTTGTTGCGAAGAATCTTCTTAACGACTGAACCGGTTCGGATGAAATTAAGATAACTCGAACAACACATCAGTTACTTTTTATCTGGGTAGGTACCCCCCACGAAGCTACTTTATTAAAAGTAATTTTATACCGCCTCTTGAGATCTAAATTTAAAGCAATTATACTTACAATCAACGAGAGGGTTGAGACTCAGTTTTCCATCTCCTAAATATAACTCGAACAGATTGTAGTAAACCCATGACGTGTTGTTGGTTGCTTTTGCCTTTTGGTAATCCTGATTTAGAATTTAAAGGAAGGTTAGATAATTACAGCTTTATACATTGAAACTCTACTTATATCTCTTAGTAACGTTTCAGTAAGTGAAATTAACCTAAGTAAAATTAAAGAATTTAGTCGTTTTCGTTGGTTTAGTTTACTGCAGCTGTTTAGCTGCACCATTATTTTAATGGTGCAGCCGGTGATTTAAAAATATCGAATTTTAAGTAAGTTCGTTATTTAAATTACTCACATTTATTATAGTTGCCCATTTCCTACAAGCTTCTCTCGAACTTAGCGTGGTCGGGAAACCATATTCATTTCTCAGTATTATTACAAATTCTCTAAAAAAAAACGCCGACAAGTTAGAATCGGACGAAGAAGAATATTTAATTTTATAGAAATTGTTTATTGAGTTTGTTCTTACTTCCAAGCCTGGTTCTTTTCTTTGAACAGCCAATCATTTTGCAGTCTGACTTGAATAAAACTCTCTGTTATATTTTTGGTCCCTGAAAACAACAAATACATTTTGAATAGAAGAAAAAATATTATTTATTTATAATATTATTAGAGTAAAGATATTTCCTACATAAAAAACATAAGTTATTTTTTACAAATTTCAATAAACGTCCGCTTCTTTTAATTATTAATTGCAGCGCACCCTATAATGGCGTGATTAATACGCATATGAGAGACACAAGACAAAGACGCAACGCTTTAAAAGCCAAATACGAACACACGCGAACGTTCCAATACTTTATAGATGGCGTATTTTAATAGTATAGAAATTTCCCTTTATTATTTTATGCGTAACTACCCTAATTTTTACTATTTAATTGTAACCCTACTTACAATTAAATTCGTTTTCTTCATCATTATTATCTATATCTTTCCTCTTTTTCTTCAGCCCTTTCATCATGGGTATAATCATGATTTGCTGCGGCTCGGCTTCCAAGGAGTGTAGCTCCTCTTTTTCGTATTTCTTATAGAAATCTAGCATCGTGTCGTACAGTGCCCATTCCGTCGATTCTGTGCTCTTCTTGATCCTAAAACGATGCTTTCTCTGAAAGAATATGGACCAACCACGAGTTTTGAGTTTGATATTAGGAGACATGAAACTTTGACTCTAGATCTTAAAATCCTTAAAGATCTAAAGTCAAAGTTTTAAAAAGAGAAGATTTCATTGTTTTTTTTTTAGAAAATAAGCATATTTTGAGTAAATTTTTTTTGTTTTTATACAACCATTGGTAAGCTATGTAACCTATGGATATGGACGCTTGCAATACCAAAGGTAATACTTGCGCGTTGCAGACCTTGAGACATTTTGGGTGAAAAGTCTCATATGCCTGTAACCACATCACCGGTGACCGGGTGTGTCACCGGCACCCAGTTATTTACCCACTTTAAACTTTGTTTGAAACCTGCGAGGCCCAGAAATGTTCTTTGAGCTTGGGTAAACTTACTGTAAATGTCATTTTAAGATGATGCCATAAGCTCTTTATGTCCTGTATGCAGCAGTTAAGTGGCAGATCCTGGGTGCGCATAGCCCGCTCAACTGTTCTGTAAAAAGATACATCAAAATCATTAATGGCCAAGCACTACATGTTTTCATTATAAGACCTTTTTCTAGGATGATTTTTTGCACACAAATGGTGTACACCTTAAGTATATTGTGTTGTATTTGTCTGCAAAAGAAGAGTTTTGTTTATTGCGCGAAATATTGTATCTTTGGTTAGGTGAAAACCTATTTACCTCCACATAGTCTGTGTATCCAGTTTATGTTCCTTCCCTTCAGCTATACAAGTAATCAATTTAAGTCTCCATTCATCGGGCCCTGGATAAAATGACTTTAAATGAGTGCATTAAAGGACAAGACAATAAGTTCTAAAATGTATAAATGAAATTCTTGAACTTACAGCAAAACCTTTTATTTTAGACTATATTTAAAAAATGCAAAATAACTTACAAGATTCAAACTTATCCAGTATCATTTGCTTGCCATAATGTTTCTCAAACATTTTGTAATACTTCCAACTCTTCTTTCGGTTCTTCTTAGCTATTCTGTAAGTCTAGAAGTTAAATAAACAAGTAATTTCACAATGCACTGCTGCTTTAATGAAAATACATAATTATGATAAAACTTATGTAATCCTTATAATCTATACTTATAAAATCTTTGGTCCTGTCCTGACTTACTGAACTATCAACGCACAGCCAAAACTACTAAGTCTAGAAACCTGAAATTTGGAACATAGGTTTATTTTATAAAGTAACATAAGCATGTGTGCATGTGTGAATTTTTTTTGGAAATTTCCACTTTCAGTGGGGAAATTGGGGGGTGAAAGTTTGTATACAGTATCTGTTTGCATGTTCTACGGATATTTGTTCTGGGTTAGTGTATGTGTCTAATGAGTCTGTTATTCATGGAAGATTTTCATGAGACTTTATAAATATCTCCATTATGAACATCCTCAGATCTAGTCAGCATTGTGTGAGGATATCAAGTTGGGCTAGTCCAAACACTATATTATTTCACCATATTTCATAGCACATAGTTGGAATTTGACATTACTGACCAAACAACCACTATTGAAATCAATAGTGGGCAGGCTGGATGTAGGCAGTCTTCATGAGGCACTGGACTAACACACTGGGTATACACTGGGTGCACACAGTGCAGTTAACCTTGGACCAGTGGTTCATGAGGAGTGCACAATTTTAAGTTATGTCTATTAAGTAAGTTCATCTATTAACATAACATATGGCTGTAATACCAATTATGTGTTTGAAAAAAGCTGGAATAAAAAGTTTTGAATTTGAATTACTAGTTGCAACCCATCATTGCTTAAAAAAACACAAATCAATGGTGCTAGTTTTAAATCATATCAGTTCCCTCAATTTGTTTTTTTAATCACTGGTTTGAACATGTGTTCAAACAAACTATAAGTAACACTTGACATTTTGATTTTTAAAATGTATGATTTGATTGTTAAAATCTTACATTGGTACTGATTGTGTGAATTATGTTCAAATCCTTATACAGAATATTCTTTGATGGATAATATTGGTAGTAAATAAGCTAAAAGACTTACATCCCAGGTGTAAGACCACTTCTTTCTAACATGCTCAATTGTCATTTCTTCAGGGAATCCATTCTCCTTAAGTATTTTATAGAATTCTCTGCAAATATATTTCTAACATTAATAATTTCATTGGGGCAGTCTCTTATGTCCTTAATAAGACATTATCGGCTTTCAATGGTGATACTTTAATGAAAATGTAACATGTGGATCCTAAGAAAGGAGCAGGTAAACTTAACAACACGAAACTTAGTTTGGTTGCCTGGTTGAAATTTATTGTACTCACGCCCAAGGTTGTTTCCTTTTTCTAAAAAGCCAATCGTGGTCGAATTTCATCTGACAAAGTTTCTTGGTAAGCTCTGTTGTCCCTGAAACCAATTTGGTACAGTTCAATTCGAGAAAAAACGCCAAGGACCTAAAAGGACTTAGATTACTAAATACGATAACACTTACAAATAAATGGTTTTTCTTCCATGATAATTATGGGGCTATATAAAGCTTAACGTACTAGCATAGGAGTAATTTCTAGAAACTCGATGTTCGCCTATTTAATTTTTAATTTCATAGATAGAATTTAGGATTTGTAATTTGTATGTAAACGTAAACGCGTAAACCACACGAACAATTCCATTCATTTGTTGACAAAATTTTGACGTTTTGTCGTCTACACCAGCGGTTCCTAAACTTTAATAGCAACGGATAACAAAGTCCTTTTATTTTATGAAAACATCGAAGTAAAAGACACAATTTTAAATATGAACAAAAAATAGATAATTTGTAAATATTACATTTCTGATAGGTAGTTCCATTCCGTACTTTTATTGTGAAGAGTGGAACTCTTTCATTAAAAAAAAATTAATATTCGTTATTATATCCGACACTTATGCATATGCACATGTCTGGACTTCTGGAGCAGCATCTTATGTCAACCTATATTTAATTTATGTCTATGTATAAGCTGAAAAGCTTGTTTCACAAAAATATGTTGTGACAAACGGTAGCAAAGTTTTTCACATTTTCACTTTTTTTTTCTTGCAGTAAACTATATAAAATTGGAAAACATTCCAAAACGTTATTTTAAAAGCAGGTTATCTAGTTTTTTTTCAAGTTTGATAGTGTTTTACTTGCGATAAATATGGTTGTTGATATTCCACAATTTTCAAATTTCATTAATCTTGAAAACCTTCCGCTCGTCACTTAAGTCCTATAGCATGGCTAAATCTTGGCCTCTCGAAAGCTATCGGAGATTAGATAGATATAAAATTATTTATGCAAAACTAAACATAGGCGAACTATACTGTATATAGGCGAACTTAATACTAAATATAGATAGCATTCTCTTCCAGTGCATGAATAATAAGAAAAGTTATAAATTATTGAGCTATACTATTACTCAAACACAAAACACTATTCCCTAGATAAACATAATAACATATTAGTATTACATTATGTAAGTAAATAACCTTACCTATAAGTTATATATTCCTAGGGACTACCCATTTCTTCAGTACATATCCAGTACATCTGTACCGAAGGTATATCTCAAGAAACATACATTCAAAATAATATTCGTAACTGTGAAACAGCCTAAAATAATCGAACGATTCAATGCAACTTTCGCGACTTTTCCACAGAACTCACTTTAGGAATCACTGCCTACATTACATGACTTATCGGGGATTTGAAGTTCAGGTAAGAATCGACTTAAGGTAATTTTTTCTAGGTTCAACTTCGAGACTAAGGGACCACAATTAAAGATTAATGTTGTTGGCGATTTCGATAAATGGGAAATGATTGTCAAGTGTTGTCAAAGTTCTCGTAAATGTACTGTACCCCAATTCTAAGTTTTACCATTTTCTGCGTAAAACCATGGACGAGCCAACGTTGACCGAATTATTCGGCTTGATGTTTTACGAGTCACTTGATTTTTACTTGCATGTTAATGTGCAAAACGGGTTAACGAGCCCTCGATGACGTATTAGGAAAATTGTGTAAAAGTAATTTTTAGAAGGTTGACGACTTGAATTTAAAATTAAAAAACTTCAGATCTCTATGGAATTTGTTACTTGAATTTGTCAGTGTCATTGTCATTCTGTCAAAATAGGGATTCCCCTACGGACGGTTTATTTAAATATTTAATTTTTGAGTAGAACAAGAATAAATAATGCGTACGAGTCCATCGCAATTCGAAACGATGGTGGAATATATGGAACTGTAAGTAAAATGCATTAATACTTCTAGGGTTAGGGGTGAAAAAAACTCTGATATTTACGCAATAGGTGATCCTCGACAGGGTTGAAGAACTCCCGTAGATTGGCTTTCATTTCTTTTACGTAACGGTACCCATCACGAGCCCGTTCATCTTCTTGTCTCCATCTCCATGCTAGAAAATATCTTGATGACATTTTCGAAACAAAAAGAACTACGATATCCACAAGAAAATGATCTATTTGCTAGGTCGACATGCAGTCTCTCCTACAAAATTGTTGCCGAGATACGAAATCGTGAACGTCTGACGAATTTCTACAAATTCCATGCGTTAAGCTGTCAGTTTTGGCACTCGAGATCGGAATTTCTAAAAAAACCGTTAAAAACATTAGAAAAGATTTTCCCAAACGTCTCGAATGTTTCAAATACGGACGGTATTTGAAAAATTCAAATACCGTCCGTATTTGTCGTTTTAACATGTTACCCAAGATCGGAATTGGTAAATACGTGCTGGAAAACGGTTCAAAATGATCGATACGGTCACGGTTTTAGCATGTTGCAAATCCCAGAATCGCGCCTCTGTACCCCAATTCTAAGTTTTACCATTTTCTGCGTAAAACCATGGACGAGCCAACGTTGACCGAATTATTCGGCTTGATGTTTTACGAGTCACTTGATTTTTACTTGCATGTAAATGTGCAAAACGGGTTAACGAGCCCTCGATGACGTATTAGGAAAATTGTGTAAAAGTAATTTTTAGAAGGTTGACGACTTGAATTTAAAATTAAAAAACTTCAGATCTCTATGGAATTTGTCAGTGTCATTGTCATTCTGTCAAAATAGGGATTCCCCTACGGACGGTTTATTTAAATATTTATTTGTTGAGTAGAACAAGAAAAAATAATGCGTACGAGTCCATCGCAATTCGAAACGATGGTGGAATATATGGAACTGTAAGTAAAATGCATTAATACTTCTAGGGTTATTCCGGTGAAAAAAACTCTGATATTTACGCAATAGGTGATCCTCGACAGGGTTGAAGAACTCCCGTAGATTGGCTTTCATTTCTTTTACGTAACGGTACCTATCACGAGCCCGTTCATCTTCTTGTCTCCATCTCCATGCTAGAAAATATCTTGATGACATTTTCGAAACAAAAAGTACTACGATATCCACAAGAAAATGATCTATTTGCTAGGTCGACAGGCAGTCTCTCCTACAAAATTGTTGCCGAGATACGAAACCGTGAACGTCTGACGAATTTCTACAAATTCCATGCGTTAAGCTATCAGTTTTGGCACTCGAGATCGGAATTTCTAAAAAAACCGTTAAAAACATTAGAAAAGATTTTCCCAAACGTCTCGAATGTTTCAAATACGGACGGTATTTGAAAAATTCAAATACCGTCCGTATGCATGTTGCAACGACAAGTTGCAACATGTTACCCAAGATCGGAATTGGTAAATACGTGCTGGAAAACGGTTCAAAATGATCGATACGGTCACGGTTTTAGCATGTTGCAAATCCCAGAATCGCGCCTCTGATCGCCATCGCCACTGCCATCGCATCATTATAATTATATGGTATAAATTAATGATAAGGTTTTTTCTATAAATGATAGTTCGAATGAAACGAAACAGTAAGTATTGAAAGTTTATTTTTGGGTGTCTGAGATCGATTTACTAAACCGATCCTTTGCTCAGGATCGATTGAAATAACCGATCTTTTAGATCCTAAAATGTCTATTAATAGTATTCCCTAAGTAATTATATTGATATTTTTTGTTTGATCAGCGATATTTAATGTTATGATATATTAATTTAAAATTCCAACAATCTAAAATTTATTAGTACATACTTACTTATATATGTATGAGTACTTATATACAGCAGAGCACATATATATATATCTTATATATCTGTTAGAAATATATTATGCTAAATATACTAGATTTTTAGAATCCCAATATAATTTTTAAAATCACACCGATATATCTATAAATAGATATGTTTTTATAAAAAATATGACTATCGATATTCTATTATTCTTATATTAGCGCATCTGCAATAATTATTAGTTTGCAGGAAAATTATTTCAAGTTTATGTTAATCACAGACATATCTCTAAGCTAAAAGACTTAAAAAAATATATGTCGGCTGTCAAGTGTCAACAAAACAAAGAGTCAAAATAAGACCAAATGTCATTCATTATTTTGATTTTCCTGCCCTACATTTTTCACGTGGTTTCAAACGATTTTCGGCATGTTTTAGAGAGTTCACTTCTGAAAATAATATAATTTTATGATAATGCAACGTCTGCTATCTGCTAGGAGTTTGTATCTGAATGGCCTCCACGGTATAACTTCCCCCACAAACAGTATCCTGAAAAACTGTACTATCCCAGAAACAAAATGTTATTTCTGTCGAAGACTCCTGTTAAGTCGCCAACATGCAGGTACAATTTTTCATCATTTTCTGTATCTAGTCTATGTTAGAAAAATAAGCTTTTTATCTCGAAACCAAAGCTAGGTAGGTAGGTACTAAGTGTATGTCTTGAGGTTAGGTTGTTGCATAACTTTTCGCTTTTCTTCCAGAAAGCCGGTTTATAGCGCGATATCAATCTACTAAACCGGTTAACGCCGTCAGATCCCTTCGAAAAAAGTCCAAGTACAAAAACTACAAGAAATATGGAGAGCTACTTGAAGGTTTGTATTGTTTACATAATTGTGTAAATACGAGTATGTAAACAATAAATAACTTGATTAAATTTCAGTTGGCGAACAGGAAATGACTGAAACAAAGGTGTCAATAAGCAAACTTAAAGCTGTGCACCTGTCTAAACTAGCTTCCAGCTCTGTATCGCTGGGCCAGCTTCACCAGCTAACCACCAAACCAGACAAAAAAGTACCCAATGTCGAAGTAGACCCTGAACTACTGAATACTGTTCGAGAAAAACTGTTAAACAAAACCTCACAACATTTAATAAACCAACCACCAGATTATGATAAATGTGCACTCATCTTCACCACACATCAAATATCAAACTTAGAAGAAAGACTTAGAACTAAAAAATACATAGAAATGGCTAAAGAAAGCTACTATAACTTTAGGAGAGCTACATTATATCACCAGAGTTTGCAAGACCTGAGATATGCAATAAACGAAGGTGTGACCCAGGAGTTTGATATAGATAATGGTTCGGCGCTGTTAGAAGATGGGTCATTGAACCCAATACCTAGGAGCCCACATGCAGTATTCAGAGAGTTCTTTGTTGATAATCAGTTAGACAGCTATGACCATGAACTTATGACACACATAACAAATATGCAGTAAGTAATTCCACCTATATCTATTGTAGAGAATGTTTCTAACTTTAATGCTAACATACAGATGAAAAACACAAAATAGGTGGTTTCAAGTGATATAGTCCAAAAGGACACTGTGCTAGGCGATGGAGGGCCTTGTAACCCCCCCATATAATTATGTTCTACAATTTGAACTGCTATATTTGTTAGATATTTTATATTTTTTAGAGTTATGGATACATGTATTCAAATCATAAGTTTAGTGTTAGTGTAACTCTACATTTTTCAACAGGTCATGATATGTGCGTAAAATTAAAAATCTGTGAAATAACAGGCACATTACATTTTTTTTATTTATATGCCTTAGAATTGGTAATATACAAGTGATACCTTCTTTGTTGCAAAGTGTACTGCAGTAACTGCATCCCAACAGGATAAACTTGTATGCCACTTTTGAGTTATAAAATAAAAAGTTTATAAAAAAAAGTAAATTTAACAACCTTTTACCACATTTCAGAGCACAAGGCATAGCCCACCCAGCCATAGAAGATATTTACGATGACAGTGTATTGAACAATGAGATTGACAGCACTAAAGATCATGATTTTGATATCAAGGAGTTAGCAAAAGCGAAAGGACTAAAAATTAAGGCAGCGTAAGTTTCTACTGTTTTTATTTTGCCTTTAAATGTAAAATTAAATTAATGGCCATTAAATTGTTTTGCTTGTGGGAATTTTCCTATCAGTGGATTTTTTTGCAGCAATGGTACATAGTTGGATAGTTTGTCATCCCTATTCTGTTTTCATTAAATTCCTGAAGTTAACTTTCTCTGTATTAAGTTTTTCCATACAAACTTCATCATCTATCTGCACTGAGGGTGAAAATTCGAAAAAATCTCTTAATGCCCCTTCATAAAAAAGGGAGACAAGGGAGTTGAGACTTTCAAGTCTCGACTGTTCATTGATTGTCAGAGGGTTACATAACTCACTCTTTGCTCTTAAAGAAAAGTAGGAATTATATACCTATTTGAATTGTCTCTAGCAAACAAGCAATAAATAAGAAGAAGAAAGTGAAACGGGAGAAGAGACGCGCGGCTCGCGAGTCTAACATGAAGCAAGATATCAAGGAGATGGAGAAACAAGGCAAGCAGGATGCGCTGCACCGGCTATTAGCTGCGCATTTGCAGCTACTCTGCTCACTCAATATGGTCCATGATGTAAGTGCCATAATATACCTTCGTACAGTGCTACCTGTGTAGCAAAAATTCCGTCCAAAACATTAATAAATAAACTAGCAAGATTTACTATATGTGTCTCTGACTATCCCGTACTTGAATTCCTCACAGATCTGTGTATAGAGTTTGGATCTGAGAATCTTCCACGATAGGGAATTACAGTCATGAGCATGTTTGTTTTGATTAAAATACATATTTTTTTTATATTATAAGTATAGGCAGGAATTTTTAATTAGGATGCCTTTTTTATTCGAAAAACTATCGTGAATAATTAAATTCATTATTCATTGTAAAAACGGGATTTTTCACGTACCGCACTATCGGTGAAAGCACTCTCTCGCGAGAGCGTAGCGATCACTCACCCTGATGAAGACTCTCGGAATGAGTCGAAACTTAGTAGGATGCCTTTGTTGTTGGGTTTTTATTATATACTGTATGAGCTAATAGAAGACTATGGTAACGGAGTTTCTACACATTGCTTAATGGCTGTTATAGCCTGAATTGACATCTTATTGTGCGCTTTTCGTAGCCTCTTTTATGATTATGATGCTCCATTGAAAATAACTTTTTATTCACAGGGGCGTAGAATATTACAGTATTACAGACAAAAGGGCGCTAAAATGCCAGATCACCCTCAAATTACTGACATTAAAGTCTACAACACACTACTTCATGGATACGCCAGTATGGTAAGTTTATCTCTTAAAATTCCATCAAAACTAAAAGTTTTGATGCAATTTTTGTCAGTATCAGTGTCTAGGGTTGAAATTATAGCTAAAAAACGAAGAGTACCGTGGTACCACAATACCCAGACCCAGAAAAAATAACTACAGAACATACAAATACTTGTCCCGCAGCGGGAATCGAACACGGAACTCTTGCATCGCCACTGAGGTCACCGAAATAAGGCCATAAACGAACAATACATGACACTGTTTTATCTACAAAAAATGTATATCTTATATTATCTAAAGCAACATTGCATCCATATTTGTTTCAGGGTTTATTACAAAATGTAACAGAAATCCTCTCATACATGGCGGAAGATAAAATAGAGTCGAATGCGCAAACATTCGCCGCTGTATTCGAATGCATTGAAAGATGCCATTCAGACAACAAAATAGCATTGCTGGATAAATATCAACACTTAATGCAGACTAAGGTAATTGAAACTTTCTGGGTTGTTTTGATATGAATCAAAGATTCCGAAGTAGCTAATGTTACGGGACTCCTACCACAATAAATAAGCTAACCAATAATTGTGTTATTCGTATTAGATTTAGAATAGAATCGAAAAGTACTATTCATTTCGCACTATATTCATGCTTTAAAATTGAAATAATTCGCTTCTAGTCGATTTGAATTGAGGGCGATGTTCATGTGGTAATAAGCCGTGTTTTTTTAATTTAAAATTATAAATAAATAAATAATAATGCTGGACATTTTTCACACAGCATCATCTAGCCCCAAACTAAGCATAGCTTGTATTATGGGAACTACATGACTGATATACTACTTATATACTTACTTTTTTTTTGTAAACACATACTTATTATACATAGAAAACACCTAGACCCGAGACAAACATTACAAACATTTGTGCCGCAGCGGGAATCGAACCCGCAACCTTCTGCGTCTCTGGCGGGCCTTCGCCCACTGTGCCACAGAGGTCGTCAGGTCGTTATTACCAATATAGTATGAATTCCTTGTCAGGTTGTCTACAGTTAGAAAAAGGGGCCGTTAATAAATGGCGACCAGGGGCGACCTAACCTAAGATAAATAACGTATTTCTATTATTTTTCAGGGAATATCTTTCAATGACCTGCTTGATAAGACAAAGTTCATCAATGACCAACGTGCAATAGTCCTTCAAGCGATCAGACGAATACAACCTGAGTTTGAACCTCACTACACCCCACCGGTTCTGAACTACAATTGCCCTTTAGTAAACCATTTGAACTTACCCGAGAATAGACAAGGTAACATGTGCGACCAAAACCCGCACTTAAGTCCCGCTTTGCCGTGACTTAAGTAGCCAATTTTTATTTTTAAACCCTGCGAAGATCAATCTCCTAATTTCACAGATGCATAATAAATAAGAGTTCTTTGACACTGGAAATTCACAATAGACAAATGTGAAAGAGTGGTATTATAGTTAACATTTCGCGTAAAAACAGTTTCATGCTGTAGAAAAAGTGACTACGTTGTCGGAATTTAATCGGAACGCTAACCTACTACATACAGATTTGGTTTTTAGTTTGTAATATTTTCTTAAACTAGTTTGTTGTTCGTGGATTACCATATTTTTACATACTAACAGGTTCGTAATAAATCAAACTCAACTCTGAGCTCTGACGTCGATCTTAGGCTGTTCCACAATTATAAGTATTACGGGTTTTTATCGCTTTTACCTTTTTTATTATTTTCCCGACATTATTTATTTTATTTTTCCACATAGCTACACAGCACAGCTGCATTATAACGGTTGATATTATCGCCATGCGTTTTTGCGACATCTGGTTTAGGACATTATGTGTTAGGTAGCATGCGATCATACAAACTGCTGCGATAATAAAGATACGTTAATAGAACGCAACAGGGATCAAATTAATTAATCCTACCTTAATTTTTATTTTTAAGGTTTGAAAAACTCGCCCGCAGAAGGTTTAGTAAGCTTAGAAGAAATGGTTAAAAAAGGACAGGAACAACTGAATATTGAAATAAAGGGGGAGATTGAGGTCCGAAATATTGATAGCCGAGATGAACAGTCGGAAATGGTTGTCTTCTGTGTAAGTGAATTAATTTCCATTGCTTGTTTTTCGCATTATGATTTAATAAGACTATCTCTGTGACGCAGTAGGCAAATGCCCGCCTGAGACACAGAAGGTTGCGGGTTCGATTTCCGCCGCTGGACAGATGTTTGTATGATCTGCAAATATTTGTCTCGGGTCTGGGTGTTTTCTATATATGTTTTATTTACAAAAAATAATATATAAGTAGTAATATTAGTCATGTAATTCCCATAACACAAATTCGGTCGTTTTTACTAGACGGGCGGCAAGTCGCGAGTCTCGCAAGTCAAAGTCAATAAGGTGTTTTTATTCATTAAAATCGCATCAATCATACAAAAACATCAGCTTAAAAACTGCGTAAATTTTAATGTCAATTAACACCGATTCCTCGCGCGCGACCTAGCCTAGAAGAATCAGGCAACAAACTACTGGATTTTTCTTGCGTTGATTTTCTCTAGGGAAAGCCGCTTGGCAGCAGGTCGCGCTATAAGAATTCGAATTTATATATATATATTCGAATGTTTAATTTATTCAATTTGTATTCTTTTTTTGCCAACAGAGACAAAAACTGCATGAGACTGAAAACGAATGGCGCGAGGTTATCAAAGAGGCATTCATACGCAACCTCGGCACGTTGAAGTCGCAGAGCTCTGCATCGCACTGCGCCATCACACTGTACCCCTATCTGAAGGTTTTGGATGTAAGTGCGCACACAATATCACAATATCAATATGTGGTAATTCATCACCACACTTGAAGCTGTAAATCATTAAGAAATCATAAAAGCGTCTAAGATACCAAGTGATTGTTGCAATCCAAAAGATGCCACAACCACTTGGTCGCGTTATAATTACCAAGTTTCATCGCGATCGAAGCATCAGAAGAATCTGTAACAAATTGGGTTTTCTCTTCTTCTTTTGCACTTTGAGAAAGACATTCTGGATAAAAAATAGAGCCTCTATAGACTATGTCATATCCTAGCCAAAATGTAAAAATGGCTTAATAGCCCCCACTTAATTTATAAAATTAAGTTTTTTAAACTGACTCTGCTATCTGATTAGTCGCAATAAAACACCGAGGTTCAGAGCCAAGTGTGGGTATATATTCATTCTGTCTGGTACATCATGTACAACTACCCGCACTAAGAAATAATCAATACATAACACTATCAATATTTCGTACCTAAATCACACCTATTATTTCAGTTACTACTTTTTCGAAAATCAAAAAATGTCGTTATATACAGTAAAATTGTTAAAATTCACTAAATATTGCGAACAAAACTTTCTGCAAAAGAAAAGGTACCTTCCTTGGGAGTCGCATTATCTAGTGACACCCTGTATAATGTACATTTATTTACAGGTAAACCAGTTCGTGAATCTAATATTGGCTGAGCTCAGCAAGCTCGTCGACGGAAGTGAAACGTACAGTCCTACACTCAAACTGTTGCAGAGAGATCTGGGGACGCAAGTTTATCACAAGTAAGAGTTCAAGCTCCACAGTTATACAATGCCAATTTGTTTGCAATTGTATTTAAAAACTAGTCTGCGGGTGCTTGATAAATGTTGCCTATGTATTATTCTAGATCACGAACTGTAAAATAAATAAATAATGCTGGACATTTCACACAGCATCATCTAGCCCCAAAGGAATCAGAGCTTGTGTTATGGGAACTCCATGATATACTATTTATATATATTTTTTGTATCTAAACGTTTAGGTGACTGTTTAAAAATCTTAAATTTATAATCACTTGAGAGAACTTATAACCAACAAACATTACGTAGGCACTTAAATTATTGCATACGCGAGCGTGTGTTATAAACTAATCTAGAATAGGTAAACACAAGTGACAAAACCAATTAAAATAAAGTTTAATACTACCCACCTAAAGATTCCCAAATAGCATTGTTTTGGGTCAATATATGTGGGTAGATTTGAAAAATATGAGCGACAAAACCAATACTTATATTATAGCTATAAACCAAGTTAAAAAACTCGTTTTAAGTTAGGCCATGTTAGAGCTTTTAATCTAGATTTTCTCTCTTTTCAGATATCAAATCGAGCAGTTTCGCCGCAACGGCGTGTTAGACAAGATATCGAACGTGTATGCCCAGTATTGCGAGTGGTATATGAAGCGCGATGGTAGCATGAACTCTCGGCAAGCGTGGCAGAGTTTGATGCATCGCTGCAGCGACGGCGCTAGTGTAGTGAGTATGGAACATACACACTACCAAACACTATTGGGTGTTTAACTATTTTTTTATACACATACATAGTATTTTTACTCTGTATCAATTCTGTAAGCTTGTCTGGAAGAGATCGCTGTCAGCGATAAGACCGCCATTTGTAGGACGTGCTTTCATTATGTTCCTCAATAAAGTAATTTTTAATTTCATTTCATAGTAGAAAAATTGTACGCTCTTTGTAAATTTGTTTGAGACATAATAGGTTGGGGAAAAAGTTTCTTCGCATTTTTTAAGAAAATTCAAAACATTTTTTAATATAGTTTATTTACATTTAACTAAAGTATGTAGGTACCATTTTGTTCGATAACTTTTTGCCATTTTGTAGGCAGGGACATGATCCCATTGCTATAAAAACTTTGGGGCTTCTGTTCAAAATACCGCGACAAGTGGTTTTGGCAGTCCTCTCGTGATGTTAACCTGACACTGCCTAAAGAATTCTGAAGAGACCGAAACAGGTGGAAATCTGAAGGTGCAAGGTCAGGACTATACGGCGGATGCATTAACACATCCCAGCCAAACTCTCTTAATTTTTGCTGAGTGGCTAAAGATGTGTGAGGTCAAAAATGGTCAAAAATTTCTTCAAAAATGGTTCGGTTTCATTACGTCGTAATAAAGAATCACAAATGAGAACACGGTTCATTAGGTTTCTTTCAGTGAGCTCGTGAGGTACCCAAATATCGAGCTTTTTTGTGTACCCAGTTTTTTTCAAATGCGCCAAAACTGTTTTGTGGTAAATTCCCAGTTCTTCAGCTACGTCGTAACTACTGATATGCCGATCTTGCTCCACTTTTTCAAAAATGGCATCCATTTTATCCGTAATAGGGCGACCAGAGCGACGTGCATCTTTGACATCAAAATTTCCGGATTGAAAACGCTTAAACCAAATTTGTGCTACTCTCACAGACACTGCACTAGGTCCATAAACATCGCAAATTTTTTTCGCGGCTTGCGTTGCATTTTTACCTTTTTTGTAGTAAAATTTTAAAATGTATCGAATTTCTTCATTAGATTCACTCATCTTAACAGTACGAAAAACAAATAAAAATCACACATTTTCCTAATTTGAATTTGGAATTATCTTCTTTAAAATTTAAACTTTTAATGATACCAAAACCAGCCAGATACAAATAGTATAGCCAAAGAGATTTTATTACAAGTTCATACATACAATAATGCGAAAAGACTTTTTCCCCAACCTAATACATAGTTCTGACCGCACACTACGATTTAGTTTATGGAGTATAAGGATCTACAACAAATATCTGCAGAACATGCAAACAATTGTCGCGCAGCGGGAATCGAACTCGTGCGTCTCAGCTACTCGCGCACCGCGTCACCGAGGTCATTGCCATTTTCAGCTTATTAAATCTGATACTCCTAAAATTAAATCGTAGTGTGGGGTCAGGGACTATGTATGTGTCAAACAAAGTTACAATACAATACAAAAAAAAACTAAACACCCAATATTGTAATAATATATTTCGTACTGTACAATATAATGGTATTGGATGAAATGAGCAATGTACTTCGATTTCATGCATGCGAAGTCGAGTCTTAAACCTAACACTAACATTGAACTTTTTCTCGTTTTTTATTTTTCTAAAGTTTGTTTGTTCTAATTTTAGGACATGGAAGAAACTCCCTGGCCTATGGAGATGCGGCAGAACGTTGGGAAGTTTCTGTACAACATCATTATAAATGACGTGAAAATAGACGTTAATATGTTCAAGACTAAAGCAGCCAAAGTGTTAGTATTTATCTCATAAAATTTTTCACCTTTCGTTTCATTTCGTTTTAAACATGCTTTATGTGCTTAAGAATGCCAGCGTCTCTTCGTTTCTGATTCAACTAAGTGACATATTGTTTTAGTTAAGTTTTGATTGAGTTTGAGCAGGAAGTTTCTTGATTGAAACATCCGAATACTGAATAGCAACTCCTCAATAAAGACTGAGTTCAACCCAGCTTCAGCTCGATCTATGGCGAAAGTGATCTACACATTGCCTGGCGGATTTTCAGAAACTCTTTCTGTCACCCCTCATATGAGTTGGTTGTCAGTCCAGCAGCTTTATTTTTATTTACCTTAAAATGAGAATTAATTCGTAGAATTTTGTCATTAGTGTATATACCTTCTTTCATAGTAAAAAGCTACCTGCAGTGTACAAAGTCCACCGACCGTGGGGTCGACTCGTCCGTCTAGAACTGAAGCCGCATCCAGTATTGTCCCGCCTTTGGAGCGGGGCCGCCAAACCAGAGCTAAGAATGAGGGCATCCTTAGCACCGACTTGCGGTCCGCCTGCCCCATGGACTGGGGTCAACTTTGGAGCTTATTTGGCGACCCCTACACCACTTATAAGGTACTAACTTACCATTGACGTGACTAGAGTTAGGCTTCATTCAATATTAGTCCTTAGTAAGTAAGTGGTATAGTCGTAATATCCTAAACATCGATAATTTCAATACAATGAGCATCCTAAGTCATATATGAAGTCAAAACTGAGATAAACTTTGGAGCTTATTCGGTATTTATAGGATACTTTTAACATACTAATTGTACACGAAAGTACTTTCGGAATTAATGTCATCAAACATGAGAATAAGATAGTCATTGTGGTACCCAATCAGAGGTTGACACTGTAGACTTAAACAAAGAAACGAACAAACTCTAATGGCAAACGCATATACAGGCTCCTTACGGCGCTGGTAATAACTAAGAAAAGTATATCTCTAAAGCGGACTACAATCTGTTGCAAAACGTTCAAGAACTTTATTTGGTGACCCCTATCATCTGATTTTTAGTTTAGGTGTTACTCTAACGCGAGTATTCTCAACTATGAGTGCATTTAGTCTGACCGTTTTTCTCCTTGATTGGAAACTGGTGGGCCTCTATAGTCTTATCAAGAGGACCACGGAGTCTGTAGTCCGTTTCCGTAATCGGGAAACACAGATTATACACTTGCCTTTTTCAACCGACTTCAAAAAAGAAGAGGTTCTTAATAAATCTGTACTTATGTGTTTTTTTGAGTGTACGTTACGCGATATCTTCGCCAATTATGAACCGATGTAAACGAATAATTAATAAAAAAAAAATAACCCTTTAAAAAAAATCTACCCGTTATGTTAACAAAATGGGGGATGACATTTCATATTGGAATTTTTATTAGCTTCTTGCTATTAGAATTCGGTTTTTATTTTTCCCTAATATAAAAATACTTTTTCTTACCTCAGGATGCCAATGTATGTGATGAATCAGTGGAAACGTCTAGAAGAGTCGCCTCCAGAAAAGCTATATCCGGTGCTGGATAGCCTGAACCAGCTTGGCGATGTACCCTGGGTTATAAACAAGCCGATTTTGGACTTACAACTTGAAATATTTAGGTGAGTCGATATTTTGGAACTTATTAGAAACTTTCCATATGGATATTCTCGATGTTCACGAAATTTTGTTGTCACTTAATCTATAGTAAAGGTATGATGACATCTCAAAGGTTCTCGTTGAACTATGGACTATGTACATATGTGACTGGTGGATGTATTATTATTGACTTTGTAGAGTCTGGACTATGATTGTATGTGACTCTTGGGTGTGCATATATTATTGGCTGTGTGAAGTCTGGACTCTGGACTATGTATGTGACCGTTGGTTTTATTATTATTGACTGTGTGAAGTCTGGACACTGGACTATGTATGTGACCGTTGGTTTTATTATTATTGACTGTGTGAAGTCTGAAGTATGTACGAGTATGTGACTCTTGGGTGTATTATTATTGACTGTGCGGAGCTTGGACTGTTTACGTAACGTAACTCTTGGGTGTATTGTCATCGTCAGATCGGGTGGAAACAAGAAACTAGACATACCGCCGCCGTCGAGTACGCTCGACGTATCGCAGTTCGACGGGAACGCGTTCAAGCGCCGCGTCGCCGTGAACCGCGCGCGCGGTGAAATGCACTCGCTGTGGTGCGACATGCTTTACAAGCTGTCACTCGCCAACCACTTCAGGTGAGACCATTGCTTATCTACACTAATCTACACTATCTTTACTAATATTATAAAAAGGTAAAGTTTGTATGTAGCTGTAGGAGGTGATCTCCGAAACAATATAGTCATACGATTTCAAAAATTAGTTCATCAATATGTAGCCTGGACATTCAGGGTAGACATATACTGTATAATATCCCGTTACAATAAAGGAAAAAACGTTCTAATGAATGCGTTTCTGACGAATGCTGCCTTTAAGATAAGAGCTATTTTTCATGATATACGTTTGCCTTAAAGATAAGCCGTGGGCAGTCGATTATGTAAGATATAGATTGATTCTTCGATGCTCTTACGTCTTCTATCTACCTGCCATCACTTTGACATCTTAGCCAAACTCAAAGTCAAAATGAATTTATTAATTCTTATTAAATTAATAAGAAATTGGCTAATGTTTGTATGATTAGCCAATATTTGTCTCGGGTCTGGGTGTTTTCTATGTATAATATGTAAGTATTTACAAAAAAAAAGGATATAAGTAGTATATCATAATACAAGCTCTGCTTAGTTTGGGGTTAGATGATACTGTGTGAAAAATGACCAGCATTATTTATTATTATTGTAGTATAGTTCGCTTGAACTTTGTAATGTCGTGCAGGGATTCGACGTTCTGGTTGCCGCACAACATGGATTTCCGCGGTCGCGTGTACGCGTGTCCGCCGCACGTGTCGGTGCTGGGCGCGGACACGCAGCGCGCGCTGCTCACCTTCGCCAGGAAACACCCGCTCGGGCAGCGCGGCCTGCGGTGGCTGAAGCTGCATGCTGTCAACCTCACCGGGACATTGAAGAATAAAACCGTTGAAGAAAGGTAAATATACTGTGAGGACCGTCGACATCTGTGTAATTTGTAGCTACTTACCTCATCAACATTGTAACCATCTTAGTTATATAACTTATTAAGAAGTAGTTGCAAATAAATGATTTATCTATCTATCTATCTATCTATCTATCTGTGGCGCAGCGGGCGAAGGCCCGCCTGAGACGTAGTAGGTTGTCGGTTCAATTCCTAATGAGAAGTATTTGTAGAATCTGCAAATATTGGTCTCGGGTCTGGGTGTTTTATACAAATAACATTTATGTATAAAAATATATATAGTGGTGGTCATAGAATTAGACGCACTTACCTTGGCTTATAGTTTCCTTACAAAATAAAGTAGTAACCAATTTTTTACGTTTGTTAGATAGCTTCTATGTATTTATATCGGTATAACTGTAATAACAAACGACAGTTATTTTATAAAATATAAACATTTTATTAAAAAACAACTAAAATATAATGAACTGGCCTGGACAACTATATGAAACAAAAAATAAAAATGAGTAAAAACAAACTAGGGAAGAAACCACAAATAATTTAGATATTATTTGTGGTTTCTTCCCTATTTGGTAGGGTAGCCTCTGTTCTCAATAACTGCTTTACAATAACGTGGCATCAATAAATCAATATCAATCAGATATCAAAGAATCAATATTATATTAATTATTCACACGTTTTCACCGAAAGCCGTCTCCAAGCTTCAACAAATGCGTGGAACAGTTCATTGCAATTGGTGATGATCTTATCCGACAAAGAGTTCTTTATGAGTATGCCATAAATTTTATATCGGATTTAAGTCCTAGATTAGATCGGAGTAATGCACGACCTCTGTGTGGCGTAGTGGGGAAAGGCCCGCCAAAGGTTGCAGACTCGATTCCCGCCGCGGGACAAATGCTTGTATATGCAAATATTTGTCTCGGATCTGGGTGTTTTATATGTATAACATGTATGTATTTACAAAAAAATGTATATAAGTAGTAAATCAGTCATGTAGTTCCCATAATACACGCTTTGCTTAGTTTGGGGCTAGATGATGCTGTGTGAAAATATCTATATTATAACTGCAGTTCTGTGTAACATTGTCTGTTTTACGATTAATTGCATCCTCTTTGTATTTTGCAGATTGACCTACGCGGAAAGCATAATGGACAAGATCCTCGACTCAGCTGACCGCCCTTTGGACGGTCAAGGCTGGTGGACGCAGTCTGAAGAGCCGTGGCAGACCTTAGCCTGCTGTATGGAAATAGCCAACGCTGTACGCTCCCCTAACCCTGAAGGTAAGAAAGGCAACAATATTCCAAGCATGTATTGTAACATTGCAAAAACTATGTTCAGAGAAAAAATAACTTCCATGTGGTGTATGTGTGTGTATGTGACTCGTATTAGTATGCGAAATTGATGGACCGATTTCATTTTTATTTAGCGTAAACGCTGGTTTATCGGGATGGCTTTTAAATTGTTTTCATCGTCACATGTCACTACGCGCCCATGTACTTGTTTTATATTATTTAATAAAGAATTTTCAATCTATGTATCACTATGGGGTGTGACATTGATTTTTTAATAATAACGTCGTAAATTATTGTAACGCAGTTTCTAAAACTTGTCTTCTAGTTTTTAGAGAATAGGACATTCCTATTTCCTAATGGGAATGCAATATATGGGAACTAGGTACAGTACTGATATACTAACTAATATACTTTTTTTTGTAAATACATACATATTATACATAAAATGCACCCAGATACAATATTTGCAGATAATACAAACATTTGTCCCGCGGTGGGAATCGAAAGCCGCAATCTTCTTTGTCTCAGGCGGGCCTCAAAAATTTCACTTATATTTTTTAATGTTTGCATACTCAACTCCTAGAGGTTCCTCTCATATACAATAGTAATTATCGTTGTGTTGTTTTCATAGAATACATGTGCGGGTTCCCCGTCCACCAAGATGGGTCGTGCAATGGACTGCAGCACTACGCGGCATTGGGCGGCGACGCGGCGGGCGCGGCCGCCGTCAATCTGGCGCCTCTAGACCGCCCGCAGGACGTCTACAGTGCAGTCGCCGCTAAGGTCAGACAGAAGGAATTCTTCATACTTCTAGAATAAGAAAAGAAACATACATTTACTGTCCCCATAGATACAACACAACATTAATACTGTGACGTGCGCGGCTAGTTAGTTACGGTACGCTAGCGCCATCTAGTATCGTGTAGAAACACTAACCGCGTAATTAAGAGCCAGTAATAGAGAGATAGCACGCATGTCTCGAATATTCGAAGCAGCGCGCGGCGAACGCCCTGCTCCTACAAGAAAGTACTAGAAAGAACGTGAACGTGTTTCGACAACTTCATTATTTTTTACCATGCTTTGTTGTGTGGGGTCAAATGTTCCCAAAAAAAACATGGATGGAATAAGTAAAATAACGTATTTCCAAAAATTCCCACCAAAACATATTTTTACTGTATTATTTATTATTACAACAATTTTTAAGAACGTCCTACAGCGAGACGGGCTAACGACATAGTCAACGTGGCCATGGATGGTTTAGACAAGCGCAAGATCGTGGGCGGATATCACAAACTGAGGGAGGCCTATACCCAGCAGTGGGTGAAGTCGGGCTGTGGATGATGATGATGATGTTTTTTTTTAAGGTGGAGGATATGCGAAAACGCGACGCGGCAGCCGGCGTGCCCGCGGCCGTGCTGCTCGAGAACTTTGTGAAGAGGAAAGTGATCAAACAGACCGTCATGACGACTGTGTACGGAGTCACGAGGTTCGGAGCGAGGCTGCAGATCGCTAAGCAGTTGAAAGGTGAGGAACCTTCACATAAGTGTCCACCTATGTGGGCGAAGGCCCGCCTGAGACGCAGAGGCCGGTTCAATTCCCGCTGCGGGACAAATGTATTTGTATATGCAAATATTTGTTTCTGGTCTGGATGTTTTCCATGTATAATATGTACTATATGTATTTACAATAAAAAATATTTATACTAAAAGTAGTATATCAGTCTTGTAGTTCCCATAACTTATTTATTTTATTTAAGTGTGTGATCTATTCCCATAGTTCCCAAGTTCACACATTATTAACACCTGATTGAGGGCCCGGTTGAACAGGCGCAGTGGCCGTGGCGATCAATTCATGAGAACTCTGTCAATTTCCTGACAACCTTTGATTTTCATCGTCACGACGAGGAGTCAGTGTGACCGGTACTTTACACGTGCTCAAAACGGTAAAGAAAAACGGTATGCCGGAGTCAAGGATATTGCAAGCGTCCATAGGTTACGGTAACCGAATACCAACAGGTGGGCCCGTATGGTCGTTTAAAATGCCTCCACTTTCTTACAGATATCGATGAGTTCCCCAAAGAACACGTGTGGTCCTGTTCTCACTACCTTACTGCTAAGACTTTCGACAGCTTGCGGGAGATGTTCACCTCGACCAAACTCATTCAAGACTGGTTTACGGAATGCGCAAAGTGAGTATTGTTGACTGATCATCTGTATAAGTCTTTGACTGTGTGTCTCTTTGATGCTACGGCTTTTTTAGGGTTCCAAAGCCACTTAGCAAAAACGGGACCAGTATAGTTTCTCAATTCCTCTCGGTATCATGGTATATGCAATGGTGCCGTAATATCGGGAAATAATCAAACTCCCAAATCATAGTAAATATCCAGTTTTTTGTAAATCTTGTTCACTATACTTTCGTCGTGTCTGTCTATACATCCGTACGACTCTCCTTATGTAATTTATGATCAGCTGCTGCACACGGTTTCGCCCGCGTTGTACTTGGATCAAAAGCAGTGTATGTGTTATTCTAAGTCACGAACTATACGTATTTCAAATTTCATCCAAATCGGTGGTTTACTGTTTAGTTAGAGCCTTTTCGGAAAGAAAGACTTCGTGGAACTTGAGGTTTCTAATTACCTTTTTGTTTAACTAGCAACACAATAGTGCGTCAGTACCATTCTAATCCTTTTAAATATTTTAAGTTTATTATAAACTAGCCTCTGACCACGGTTTCGCCCGCGTGGTACCTGAATAAAAAGTAGCATATGTGTTAGTCTGATGTATAAGCTATACTGTAAAGGTTCATCAAAAATCGTTCAGTAGTTTTTGCGTGAAACAGTAACAAACATCCATCCTCACAAACTTTCGCGTTTATAATAGTAGTAGGATAGGCTATATAGTAGGATCACGATGCCGACAGTGATAAACCAACCCCTATATTTCCAAAAATAATAAAAATCCTCACGTTAGTTCTCTTTTGGCCACAACGGTTCTCTTTCCGCACATATTCTACGAAGATGCCTTGAATCAAACATCGGAACTTTCGCATTTATGGTTAAACAGGATCTAATACCTACTGTTGCGGAATAATTATGTATATACTTTTAAATAATGTGGGCCGAAAACTAGGGACGAATATGGCATAAATCTTATTTTTATCTGTTGTTAGGTTGATATCCGGCGTTTGCGGTGAAAGTGTGGAATGGGTGACGCCATTAGGGCTGGCTGTCGTTCAGCCCTACTACAGAAGAGCTTCGCCCTCTTCGGCCACCTTCAGAGCACCTTTAGATCAACACCAGTAAGTCCTAAGTGTAAAAAATGTTTATCAACTGTTTTTAAAAGTTTAATAAGGCCTTAATAATGCCTTAAATCAACACATGTCAGTACTGACATGGGGAAGAAAGGCGTTAGAGTGGTGATGACGGCTGATAGAGGAGAGTGCAAGTGAACTTTTTGTGCCTACTCCAAGTAAACAGCAGGATAATGTCGCCACGACTAGTGAGCACGGAATAGCGGCGAGAGGGCTAGTTCGCGCATGTAAAATAAAAACAAATAAAATGCATTTATTTACTTACACCAAACATACATACCTAGCCTAAATACAATATAATCATAAGTAGGTAATTAAATTAGTAAATAAATAAATAATGCTGGACATTTTTCACACAGCATCATCTAGCCCCAAAGTAAGCAGAGCTTGTGTTATGGGAACTACATGACTGATATACTATTTATATACTTTTTTTGTGTATGTGTATAAGTAAAAATGGTATAGGAGTCAGCCACACTGTTTTTCAGTCTCACCAACGTATGTAGCTGTTGTATGTAATTATGGGAAAATTGTTAATGGCGCGCGCTTAGCCAATCGTCGACGACGTTCGACCAGCGCAGACCAATCATGCGTCGCTATGAACACATTATAAATATACTTCTGCGCAGGTCATGATCGTGCTTAGTTTCTGTCGAGGTACGAAATTAGTTTCTGTCAATCGTTTCGTGTGACTTCAAAGAAGGTTCTTAAATACGTTTTATTGACACATGTCACAAGAGGCGCTGCACTCAATGAAAAAATTAGTAGGGGCAGACCACCTGTCCGATTGTCAGACGACGTTGTTAGGACAGTAAGCGACCAGTGGATTCGACTGGCACAAGATCGCCAGGAGTGGCGTTATAGAGAGGAGGCTCCTTGACAGTGAGTATTAAAGTACCCAACAGACAACACAGTTCTGACTCTACACCAGGATTCCCTGTGTCCTGGTTATTAGAAACTAATACCCACGACGACAACACCCAACCCGGAAAAAATAACAGCAGAACATGCAAACATTCGTCCCGAAACTCCCGCACCGGGAATCGAACCCGCACCTCTTGCGTCTTGCCTCTTGCGTACTCGCCCGCCGTGCTTGTCATCATGATATTTGTCTGTGTTTAAATGGTATTCTTTCGCAGGCGTCCGTGCACAATGAAACAGCGCAACGCGTTCCCGCCTAACTTCATTCACTCGCTTGATTCGTCGCACATGATGCTGACGTCACTCCATTGCGAAACCGAGGGCCTTACTTATGTATCGGTGCATGACTGTTTCTGGACGCATCCGCACACAGTGGACGCTATGAACAAGGTGACATTAACAAGCAACTTGCTATTTGACATATTTGTCTGAGGTCCATCCATCCATATTGGATCATCATTCATCATACACTAATTCTTATACAGAATGACATATAGGCAGACTGGTCTTTGATCTTGGCTAAATCTCATTTTCACCAACTTTTTACTGAAGACCTGACCCATGCCCGTTTTTATCAACGATTCCTATTCCAGACGTAAATTTTACGTCCCGTTGTTAATATTTTTCAGGAACAAAAATATTGACTTCGAATTACGGGAAGTCCTATTTGAATTTTATCCCACATATTTCCGCCATTAGGGCTTAGTTTTTCATAAAATTGATATGGTACCAAACTTAAACAATAACTCTACTCATTAAAAAAATAATCATAAAAATCAGTTCACAAATGGCGATGTACTTACACAAAAAAAATACAGATGAATTGAGAACCCCCGCCTTATTTTGATGCTTGATTAAGACGTATTATCCGCGGACTGGTTTGTTTCGTTCATTAATCCACTCACTCTTTCATTCATTAATTTAATCGCGGATTGTTTCCGCAGATTTGCCGCGAACAGTTCGTCGCTCTCCACTCGCAGCCGATCCTGGACGACCTATCAGAGTTTCTAGTCAAGCGATACAGCTACAATCAAAAGTAAGTACCTACTTTTTCAACTGTTTTATATATAATGTTTTATATAACAACTGCAACTGTGCAACTGTATTATATAACTTAGAAGTTTAGTTCACTACATTACCTACTACTTAATTAAAATAGTTTTTAAGTCAAACTTACAAGTCAATGTACTTGTATTATTATCTATGAATAGTACAGATATAAAACCTATATCTGTTCTATTTATATGTCTTGCAAATGACAGCATACTTTGTGCATCTACGGATAACGGTGCGCACTCACAACGTATGATATGTAGATGAAATATTGCGCGCACGATCTATATCTGTAAATGAAAATCATTGCGGTCATTATGGGGTTCACAAATTTCTATAAATAGTAAAATACACATCGTTTTGCATGTATTTTAGGACCCCTTGTAAATTTTTATTCCACGGGTTTTCGATAAGTTGTATGAGACATCCCCCAAACTTTGTAACTCAAAGTCACTGGGGAGCAACGTTTGACAAATTAAATGTTTTTCACTTGTACATAGTTACTATCAATATAACCACAGTATACGGGTTTTAGATGATCACTTGTTTAGGCAAAACAAATACCAACAGAGGCTACCTACTCACGAGGAAGCCGGTTCAGCCGTCCCTCCTGCAACCCCGCGCTCGGAGGACCCCGCACCTTGGCCGTCGAATCTCACAGCGACAGACGTGTTCACTTTATTATTCATTATTTCATTGTAAATGCCACAAAGGCGTGAGCCTTTGTGGCATTTACGATCATTTGCAAATTAATATCCTTATCAAACGTTTATACCCGAGTGACTTTCAGATATATTATAGGTGGGGCTGGTAAATAAGTGATATTATTCTATTTCAGTGAAATAGAAGGCGCCGTTGGTTCGTTTGACAAGAAACGCGTCAACAGTCTACTCAGCCAAGTACCCCCGAAAGGTACCTTCGATATAAACAGCGTGCTGAAATCCGTCTACTTCTTCAGCTAGTTTGGACACTATGGAGGCAGTAATACGGTTTAGTTATGTTTCTTAATTGAACTAAGAGAATATTATGAATGAAGTGACGGGAACTTCGTAGATGATTGCGTGTCAGAATTCAGAGTAAAGCTTATGTGTCTACTCGATTATAACTTAAAATGTGAGATATTATATAAAGTAGATGGCGTCAGTATCACGCCTCGGAATTCGCTTCTGATTGGTCTACTAGAGCGCCATATTGTTTCAACGTATCTGTGATTGGTTGATCGTTATGCTGGTGGCGCCAAAGTTTCCACATTTTGCCAAGTGGGAAATGTCACAAATAATTTGCCATAAATCCTAGATCTAATTCAACTCTTGACACGCAATGTTGTTTCGATAGACTGATATTGATTAGTAATAAGTTTTTTTGTAATTTTAATACTGAAAACTGCCTTACGAATATCTAGCATTGCTTTTATATAAGTATAGCCTTATATACAGCCTGACAATGAATTCTACTATGAAAGGCAAAATTCATTGATTGAATTATTATTATAGTATGATAATGTTTATGAACTAAAATGTAAAAGAATAACTTTCAGGTTCTTGACCGCAAATGTTACATAAAATGGTAAATTAATAATAAGTACTTGTTTTGTCAATTTTTTATATTTGATAAAATAACCAAAAAAATCCTAGTGTATAGTGCAATGCAAGCAGCAGACTGTGATTTGGTAGTTTACTAAATAAAATAAGTTGATCTTAAAATATAATCGTTTCATTTTAAAAGTTTGAATGCTAACTACTGTGGAAATAGTGGGCACGTGCCAAATATATTTCTAGACTTGCCTCTGACTACACCCTACTTGGTTACCTCATCTATGTACTGAGTATAGATGTGAGTATGGCCATCATATTAAGTACAATCGTGGGCGTATTTTAAATCGTTTTATATTAAAATCATAGCAAACCGAATATATAATTATTTATACTTGTAAAAATAAACGTGATTTTAATGTTAACCGCATTATGATGATGTTAATAAATAAGACACTTGGAATAAATATCGCCATTTATTACGTATTACAAAAAACGTTTTGACAAAACATGACTGATACAACAAAATTGCGACAGTATCATTGAATAATCATTATAAATAAAGACCGTATGACAATTTACAAAGCGTTACAGTAAATTCTGTTTATTCTCATAAGTTCGATCAGTCAGTTCGACAATCGAACTACCGAGATTTTTTTCTTACTAATTCTACGATTTTGAGGTATTAGTGCGTCGATACAAAATAATATTTGGCGTTTGTGCAGTCTACTAAATTAACATTCGAATCTTAAACCGTGACTTCTAATCGTAACAAATCATTCCATTGTGCATTCTAATTTTTTTAACGATTTTTTTTCTCCTTATATGCTCTATCTCTTACCAGTTACTCTGTGCGGATTTAGTTCCCATCTTTAGTTTAATCCAATTGTGTTTCGTATACCTAATAATGCACATTGTTTGTTCAGAGATAAGATGAGTCAATCAAGTTGTTTCAATCTTACTAAAATTGATTCTAAAGTGAAGTGTTCAATCTTACATTAATCAATTCTGGCAATTCACTTGCACTGTGTAACCACAGCAAGTAAATTTGTGCAAGGTTAAGTTCGACATTGACTTCCGCAGAAAATTGCGGCATCTACTTATGGACACTTCACTTAAGATGAAGATTTATGCTTTAAAAGGTATCTCTATAATCCTATTAGACCGAGCAGCAGTGCGATTACACTAACCCATGGCTATCGAGATGGCAATTCACAAATTATCTGATTAAAAGCTGAATTTCTTTATCTGTGGCTATGCGACAGCATCTATGTAATTGACAGTTGGTAGCTGCATTCTTCTCCTTCTTCTTTTCTTGATTTATGGCTTGTCGCCGCGGTTTGCAGTCTGCGGTCGTGTTCCGTAACATGTGCTGATGATCAATGTCTCTGCTTATGATGGAAGGTCCGTACGTTGACGCTAGTGATGGGCCGCGCGGTTTGGTCCGCAAACTGGCTGGAGCCGCTCGTAGTTGTACGCTGACTCGTGTCCGATGGACTGTAAAAAAATAACATTTATTATAGCTTCAACGCTTTCTAGAATTGAGATCGAATAAAACTCAAATTTTATATTGTAATTAGCTCTGTACATTCTTGCAAAGATTCCCGCCATCCAATGATATTTCACAGATAATATATCACCACAGATCCCGCGAGGATTATCTCCACATGCCAATGTCACGAACACAAGGAAACCCTGTTTCGTGAGTATCAGGAATTACGAGTACTTTGGTACCACATCACCCAGACCTGGAACAAATATCTTCAGAACATGCTGACATTTGTCCCGCAGCGGTAATCGAACCCGCATCTCTTGTGTCGCAGCTGAATCGCCCACCGTGCCACCAAGGTCGTCCATTTGAAACGTGTTTTCCGTCATCGTTTGCTGCGCTCCCCAGTGACTTGTGGCGACAAATGGTAACAGACTAACAAACAAACGACCTCTTAAATGGCCGAGAATATTTAAACTAACCTTGGTGTCAAGTTGTCTTCGATATTCTGCAAACATATCCACTGACAAGATATTGTTTCGTCGTTTTTGGCACATTCCAAAGTTCCGTTGTATATCAACAAGTCATCCATTAGAACCTGCAAATAAGAATATATTTATTTGACACACACACACACACAACATTACAAGACTTATTATCTAGACAAATAATCTAGAAGCCTAGGTACTACTATATAAATAAAGAAAAGTAAAGTATAAAATAATTTGAAGATTACAGATACAGAGACAGTGACACAAAGATATACAGGGTATGGGCAAGACAATTAGAAGTAAGTACCTAGATCCTACGGACACGTCTATCAGTCTTTCGCTGCGAGTGTGCGGCCAAACAGGCCCAGTCTCAGCATAATGCCACTCCCAACAAAGTAGGGGAGCAGCGCTGGTTTTCAGACTGAGCCTTAACAGGGTGACGTTATGGGCTAAACAACACATACACAAACTAACAATTGACAGAAACAGAAAGTACAAATAATAAATATATAAACAGGTATATATATATATATATATATATATATATATGATTGCAACTAAACCTAACAGAAAATTAACATTCAAATGACATTGACAGAAGTAAAAGTGAAAAAATAGCAAACCCAGACATTAGTGCGAATATGAATTGAAGTGGTCGTAAAATGTGAATGATTTTAGCTTTTTTGAATTGCTAGTAGTTTCTGCTTGAATTTTGTCTTGAAACTATTTAATGATTTTAAGACTCGTAACGGCGGGGGCAAATCATTCCAGCAGCGAGAAGCTGCAAAGCGAAACGATCCACGAAAAGCCACAGTTCTGTGTTTCCTCGTCACTAAGACAAGGGAGCAGGACCTACTAGGATAGGGAGAGTTCGCCCATTCAATTTTATTGAAAAGGTAGCTGGGAGATTTAAATTTAATAATTCCAAATAGCAGACAAGCTAGGTGAAGATCTCTACGTGCCTTCATTTTAAGCAAGTTTGAAGAATTAAGGTACGGGGTCACTTGTGAGCGGGGTGGAATGCCAAAGCAAAATCGTGCACAGGCGTTTTGAACACGCTGCAGAAGATTTTCCGTCCTTTTAAGCAAACCAGGCCCGAATACCACATCACAATAATTTAGCTTGGATAAAATAAGAGATTCACATAAGGTAATACGGACCTCCTCACTCAGATATGGACGGATCTTGTACAGCATTTTTAACCTATAGAAGCAACTACGAACACTTTCCGAAACCTGGCTTTCAAATTTAAGTTGAGAGTCTATTACTACACCTAAACTCCTTGCCTCCGGCACAAAGGCCACGGACTCACCACCCACTAGAATTTTAATGTCCTCAGTATTAAGTTTGAGGATGTTAACCTTTGACCCAGTAATTATAAATTTAGATTTTTTTGGATTCAGTACTAAGGAATTAGAATGACTCCACTGATTTATAAGGCCTAAATCATGATTTATATTATTTATAGCTTTTAGACAGTCATGGGGCAGGAAAGAATGGTATAACTGCAGATCATCGGCATAGAGGTGGAATTGGCAATGAGAGATATCCTTAATGATGTCGGCACTGTAGAGAATAAAAAGAATTGGTCCTAGAATCGACCCTTGTGGGACACTTCGAGGAACAGATTGTAAGGCAGACCGGACAATTGAGCCATCGGCCATTTTTAACTCCACACATTGCCTTCTGTGACTAAGGTAACTGTCAAACCATTTAATAGAATTTGGAGTGAAACCATAATATGCAAGTTTAGAAAGAAGAAGAAAAATATTAATAGAATCGAATGCTCGAGAGAAGTCTAATAGGACCAGTATGCTGCACATGCCTTTATCTTGGGCCGTGAGCAAGTTGTCTACCACATCTAGAAGAGCTGTTGTGGTGCTGTGACCCCTTCGGAATCCAGACTGAAACTTAGGCAAGATATTATTCTCTTCGAGGTACTTAACAAGTTGCATGCACACCACTTTCTCTAGGATCTTAGATAAGCATGGAAGAAGACTAATAGGCCTTAGATCACTAACTGATGCAGGATTGCTTTTCTTAGGTATTGGCTTAATGACAGCTAGTTTCCAGCAATCTGGGAAGATGCCAGTAGAGATAGACTCATTAATGATAAGTGTAATAGTTGACAAGGATTGTGGTAAAGTCATAACAATCATATCCAAACTAATACCATCAATACCTTGTGCATTAGATTTAAGATTTTGTATAACCTTCAAGACGGTATACTCACTCACGGTGCCCAAAGTGAAAGTCTCAGCACTATATCTATGGTGTTCGAAAAAAGTGAGCAGTGAAATGTTAACAGAATTATCTCCAGGGACATCTAGTTTTATACGAATTTTTAAGATCTATTTTTTTAAGTGCCTTAAACTTGTCATAATAATTGTTTCTCATTTTAATCATAGTTTTAACTGTATCGGTGATCCATGGGTGAGGAGGGCCTTTAAACCTAGTTGTCTTAGAAGGCGCATGTAAATCAAACAAGGTTACGATAGAACTAGTAAATTCTGAGGATATAACATTTACATCCGAGGATAGCGAAAAATGAGCCCAGTTTATTAAATCCAAGTCTCCAGTAAACAAATCCATAAGAATATTATTCAACGGCCTATAGGTAACAAAGCGCGCACTAGGCTTGTCTTTTTTTATGCGAAATTCGGCCAACAACATAGCATGAGCTCCTAGGTCAGGAATGTATTTAACACATACATTACTCGCCACAGCATCAATACACACCACATCAATTAATGTCTTACTATGGGCAGTAAAATGCGTAGGTTCAGTAATTAATTGACTTAGATTCATGCACCCCAAGAACTGTAATAGTAATTTAGTCTTATTATCATTTGGTACCAACAAATCAATGTTAAAGTCACCTAGCAAAATAAGATTATCGCATTTTAGGAATGAGGATATGGAATCAGTTAAGGCGTCTAGTAACACACTCACATTTAACCATTGAGGCCTATACGCCGTTCCAACAACAATCGTTTTGCCACAGACATTCAACCGTAGCCACATTTGTTCCACGGTGGGAACAACAGGATGTGGAATGACACGAACTCTCATGCCCTTTCGTACATAGAACCCAACACCCCCACCCCGCCCCTTCTTTATATGATCAGGCCTTGGAGTTAAGTATAAACGATACTCTGCCAATTTAGGAGCACTGTCTTCATGCCCTTCTCTTAACCAAGACTCATTAATAGCCATAATATCTGGATTCATATCATCCATGGCAACTACAAATTCATCATGACCTGTATTTAATGACCATGCATTAAAAAGACCAACTTTTAAATTTAATTTAGGAGATTTTATTTATATTAGTTTGCAGGTTACATGTGTGTACAAAAGCTACCATTGATGAAATAAGTTTGAGATTATAATTTAGGTAAGATATTATTATAGGATATGTAATAGAAAGAGAGCCCATTATTGTGTCATGATATAAGGAATAATATGTAATATTAGAAATGCAAATAAATATTTTATCAGAAGAACATGTTATAAAATAATTCAATCCCATATAGTTTATGTCTGCCACATAATAACTCAAGGAAAGACTGATGAACGTCAGATCATATCTTAAAAATAAAACAATAAAAAATAAACAACAATATTTCTCCTTGCATGATTGTACTAAATAAACAAGAGAGATCCATAAAAAAAGAGCGAGTATGGCCAGTGTACATATTACAAAGTAAAGAAAAACACAATTGTTTATTATAAATTTTTCAGCCTGACCCATCAAACAGTGCCAGACCCAAAAACCCGGTTCAAGTCCGCCTCCGATCGGATAGGGTACGCCTGTTTACCATCTTTCTGTCTGGCGTATACGCGACCCCTCTTGGTCCAAACGAATTTCCACTCCAATCGACGGGACTCCTCACGCACACGGTGGAAAAGTTGGCGATTGGCGCGCGTTAGTCGCTCATTCACGAAAATGCGCGGGGCTGGGGTGGAGGGGGCGGCGTGGCCGGCGTCGGCGGCGGTCAGTGTGCGGCGCACACGCGCGCCTTGCAACATCTGATCTCTCAGATGGCGGCGCGCCAGACGCACTATGACGCGGCGGGGGCTCGGTGTGCCCCCCCCTGCAACCGCGAGCTGCGCCACTCCAACCCTCTCCGCAAATACAATGTCCCGCTCCTCTAGCACGACGCCTAGCTTAGCGGCCAGTAGGGTGACGGTATGCACAACGCTCTCCCCCTTCTCTTCAGGTAAATGCCCGATGTCAAGGTCCGACAAGAGGGCATCCTGGTCGCGGTCGTTCAGCTCCTGCTGTAGCAGCGCCACCTTACATCGCAGGTCGGCGACCGCAGATGGGGACTCCTCATTCCGTTGTTGCTCAACCGCCGCCAAACGCTGCTCGACAGTGTCAACTCTCTCGGAGAGGCCCCTGACGGAAGCCCGAAAATCGGACATCTCTCGACGAAACTCTCGCATTTCCACCATCCATTCTGCGAGCTCCCGATGCATTTCCTGCATATCCAGGGTGGGCGTGGCGGGCGATGTAGCGGGGGTGGTCCGCTGATTGGTGATTTGCGGCGCCAGCGCATCCTGCGTGGCTCCCCTTACGGGTGTATTGTCGCCCTTGCGCGTTCGAGTGATGCAACCGGGACACACCCATCCCCTTACGACAGGAGAGGCCTCGGGAATCGATACGCAAGCCTTGTGGTATAGAGCCGAACAAATGCTACAAGTGGCGGCCCCTGTTGATGACAAATACTTCCTGCAGGCACAGCAAGCCTTCGCCATGGTCGATCGTATCTAGGTTACTAACGCAGCACTAGTTAATTAAGTCACACGTTGACAGATGGCGTTGATGACAAACGATGATGCTGTAGCTGGTTTACGCTCCTACGCCACCGCCAATCGCTGTCATTGATAGATGGCGCTTTGAAAAAAATCTAGGACACGATCGATATTGCTGAAGCTGATTTAACCGGGTGCTCTGCTACGTCAATGGCGCCACTGAGCCAGTCGGTTCTCGATTACGAAGTGTTGGTGTTTTACTTCGAGCGGTTAGACAGTCTACCCTCCGAATAAAAAAAATATCACTAGTTATCAGATATAATTACCTAATTAAAAGAGTCCAGCAGCATCTACACTCACACCAACACCCGCACACACGCACCGAACAATATCCGATCAATAGCACACACTTATAGGGTAAAGTAGCAACTTTTACCACATTAAAGAATTAAAATATTACGGACGTGATACTCTGGTGTTGTTTTTTTTTTTTAGCAAACAATTACTTATAATATAACTTATCTGGCTCAAAACAGTTCTTTAGACAGTATCAAATGTAGGGAAAAAAAAACAAAATTCTGGGAAATGTGAGTTGCACTTAGTTTGTCAGTCCCACATATTTGTCTGGCGCTTTTGATATTCCTTTCTTTTGCCACATCTTTAGGATTATCTAACTAACAACGTCTATCAAAAGTGGGATTGCACTGAAATAACCGAGTGTCTTAGGGGGGTCAAAAAAGACTGAAAATGTCCAAACATTTAAGTGTAATGAGCCAGGGATGAAAAATGGAAATTAATTGAAGAAAATAGGTAACAGAGTTAAGTCCTTACCGCAAATTCTTTGACCCCTCTCGCCGGCGTTTTTGCGTAATTCCATATCTTTATGCCATACACAGAAACCGGAATGTCGAAGACAAAAAATACCCTGAAAATAACAATAATAATAACTAAACATCCAACGGTCACATACATAGTTCTGCCTGACCCCACACTAGGATCCCCGTGTCGTGCGTTGTGGTGGGTGGGTGGTATCAGAAACTACGAGTACCATGATACCACAACATCAGAACAGGAACAAAAAGATTCCGAACATTTGGTCCGCAGCGGGAACCGAACCCGCACACGTTTTGCGTCTCAGCCGGCTACTCCAATTTAAAATGGCCGAACTGTATAGTAAAAGAAATCAGTGATAGAGTTAGCATCTACCACATTAATTCGCCATACTGAATAGATCATTGGCAAAGCATATAGACCTTATGGAATTGTTCCCGTCTCACGACCGTCGAGCGTGGTCGCGGACGGTGCTCATGAGGAAGGACCTCTAAACGGTCAACGAAACGTCAGCAGGAGAATAGTAAAGTACGTAGTATAGTCGTGATAATATTCTTATCATATAGAGATTGGCTTCGATTATCTAGTACACCAACTAAACTGAATTTAAACTGCCTAACTGTCGCTCTCTTTACTGATAGCGCACTCAAGAAAGAGATTGCACGAATTTGAATACTGTCAAATTAGTTTACGTGTCGTTCTTCGTATGTTTCAACTTGTATGGAAAACTTAATCTTAACAATTTGACAGCACTAAAAAATTTTGCTATCTCTTTATTTTGTTAGTGTTAGTAAAAGAGAGCTATAGATAAAATTAAGGAGAATATACGAACAAATACCTGTTGAGCGTGTCGGGAAGTACAGGCGCTAGCCATGAGTGTGCGGCGTCACTGCGGCGCAAATTGATTCCATCAATTAGCTTGTCTGGAGTCCTCGCGTCCAGAGCGACCGCGCCCGAACTGAGCACGTTCACGCTGGAAGGGTGCGCGCATACGTCTGAAGAAAAAAACAAAAATAAAGTGTGTCCTTGTGGAACAGCTTATTCGGGGAAGTACTGGAGGTACTTATTCCTGCCGCAAAAAAAATAAAAATAAAGTGTGTCCTTGTGAAACAGCTTATTCGGGGAAGTACTGGTGGTACTTATTCCTGCCGCCTAGCAGTTGCATTATATTCAGATTTGAATATGGGTGGCTGTAGGCACATGGGACTGTCTATGGTCGGTAACGCGCGAATGATACCTCTGATGTTTGCAAGCTTTCATAACCGCTCAAAAAAACAACCGCTGGTATTAAAAATAAAAACAAGTGGCAAGACTTGGCTGTAACAGAAGTAAAGCTATGTGAAATCCTTCGACACTATAGTTGACCACTAGCTGGTAGTAAAATGTTAAATGTTTTTCTCTCTGAGAAAAATTAACAAAACTTGTTATGACATTAAAAGACAAGCTGTGTTAAATGCAGGAGAGTCAGAATACTCACTGCTCTCGGTGAGATGAATCTGGTTCCCCTGTGGATCATACAGCTCCACACCGGTGAGTCCGACGTAGTACAAGTCCCCCCAAGTGGAGAATATGCTGATTTGCAGCACGAAGCCGGTAGGCGCCCCTAGTTCCACAGCAGTGCCGTACACGAGACAGTCCATACGGAAACTGTCCGAGTCCTTCGCGTCTTCCAACCTGAGGGTAACAAGTTAATACCATTCTTTAAACTTGACTGCACATACGACGTAACGCCGTAAAAATCTCTCTCAGTTCGATTATGATTTTTACTCGCCAATTGTTAGCCTATATTATATTATTTTTTTTAGATGTAACGATTTGGTTCACCCGTTATGTTACATTTAGTAGTAAATAAAATAATTTGAATTTATGAATGATCCCGAAATGGGATTGGGGATTGCTACTTTCCAAACTCAAAAAAACATCATCATCTTATGGAATCACGGCTAGCCGAAACATTTTTTGTGGGCTTTTTTACTTTTATTTTTTATTCGAAAGAGTTGACACAGTTGATCTCCATCATGGGGATTACAGTCGCGAGCGCGTTCGCAGCGCGGTAGCGCTGTAAGCTCAGTAGAGCACATTGTTTGCGTTTGTATGGATTGAAAATATTAAACGCGATACCAACGCGCTTCAAGCGAGTTTGAATCGCGTTGTGAGTTTTATGCTTATTTTATCGGCGTGTTTGCATCGATATAAACGCGCGCGTGTCACTACCAAAATAGAAGCATTAGTCAAATTCAATAATAGAAATCAACACATTGATTAACTGAACAACTGCTTAAAATCTTTATAAGTAGGTACCTCCTGAGTAGGTATTTTGAAACATTTGCGATCAGTGAACATAATTATAAGATTATGTTACCTAATCAAACCTTTATCACTTTTACTTTTTTTTATTTACTATGAAAACTTTACTATTTACTTTACTTTTTGTTTATTATGAACTACTCGTAGTTCCTAATATCTTTGTGATATATTTCTCTATTTTCTGTTGGGTGTTGTTCATTTATAATCTCTTAAAGCGAATTCTTGCCTCCCAAGGGGTAAAATAGTTATATATGTATAATATATTATAGCTGCAAATAACGAGAAGCATTCCCATGATAATAACCTGTCGTCGACAGCCGCCAGCTCAAGCTGATGCACGTAATCGTAGCAGACGTGCCCCGGCGCCCGTCGCAGCAGTATCGGCCGGTAGTGCAAAGACTCCCCGTCGAGGTGGATACGCGCGTGCCGGACGCCCGCGTATGATAGATCCATGCTGCCGTTGTAGTTCCATATCCTGATACCTGGAAAGAAAATCTTTGATTTCAATTCTAATAATATGATATTGCTATACCCATTTGGAGAACACGATTGGTATTGTGTCCTCCATTTGCTGTGGGGAAGATTTTCCACCGGGCTGATCCATCTGATCCACTTGCCCGGGCTCCTAGGACACAATACCAATCGTGTTCTCCATACCCATGAAGTAAACTTTTTGTTGATCTTTGTTTTGCTTTCCACTTTGTACACGACCCACCCTACCTCTACAATAACATCCACTGAAGAAACCTGTCACCAAAATCTGTTACTTTTGACATTATCTGTCACTGACATTTATTGTTATTTTTTCCAATCTTTGCCACTAAGGGCCAAATTGCCAAGTGCTTTCGAACTCTTTAAACTTACTTGCCTACCCTTTCACATTTGACGCTCCACATTTCATGAGCTTTGTCATTTATTGATATTTTTGCCAATCTTTGTCACTCAGAGCCAAATATTCAAGTGCCTAGTTCTTCGAATTCTTTACTACTGGCCTAGCCTTTCACCGTTCTCTCTTCACATTTGATGAGCTTCAAATAGTTTAAATAGTCTTGGTCTGATCCACTAAAGCATAAGTATCTAGCTCTGCCCACTAGAACAGTGTCACCAAAGTGCCTGCAGATGAGATGCCAACTTACTCGTAATCTCACTCTGCTCCTTGAGCTCCAGTACAAGATGACAGAACTCTGTTCCGCACTCAAATTCCGCACACCACATGTCTTCGAACTCGTTGGAGAGGTTCCGTCCATTGAAAAGGTCCTTGCATTCGATCAGGTTGCTGTGGTCCGGCCCGCGGTCTTCCGAGATCAGAGCTTTGTAGGCGAATGCGCGGTAAACCTTCACTGGGTCGTTGCAGCACATTATTTCTATGCCTGAAATCAAATAAGGTTAAAAAGTGGCCCATACCACTTAAGGGGTGTTTATGAGGGTGTCCATAAATCATGTAGCACATTTTATCTGAATTTTGACCGTTAAGCCTGCTAGTGACATGGCGACACTTTTGTTGAAATGACACGTAACTTTGGGTAAATTTAGGGGTGAAAATTATTGTATGAGTGCATTAACTATCACTTTAAAGCTACTTTAAGGGCTGGAACGAACCTGTTAGTCCAATCAGCTGCCCATGTCCCCAATTCGACATCAACGTCAATTTGATCGTCTTGGCCATGTACTTGGTCTCATTTTCTTCACTGTCCAAGGATTGAAGCAACTCCTTAGGGCTCAGGGAATTATTGCTATTGTTAGCAGTAGACGGTCGCTTCTCGTGAGTCGCGTTATTGAAAGGTTCATTGTCTTTGAGTAGCGCTTGGAAGCTCTTGTCGCTTTGCATTATGGAGTCTAGGATTGAGGGGTCTTTTGTGAAGAGGATTGTCTGGAAGAGGTGTTGATATTTTTAATAAAAGTCGCTTTTATTTCTTCTATTGTAACACATCATATGGAAACCGGTGTTTTAAACAATGAAATATAGTCAAATCAAGCGCAGGATTACGACGCATATCGCTAGCCAAGTCGATTCTGTTAAAAAATAATGAGAAGATTATAAATATTGTTGGAAATCTTTCACACAGCATCATCTATTATTGCTTAACTAACAATAATAGATGATGCTGTGTTAATTTTAAGGTTAGTGTTCACATATTATTATTTGTGAGAATTTAACAATCGTCAAAATTCAAACTCTCATCGGAGCTTCGTCTAACACACCTACCCGTGTAACTTCTCTGAAATAAATTATTTTGCCTTAGTGTTGTATTTGTATGAAGGATAGTTATGGAAACATTATATTATCATTAAGCGAACACCGAACCGTATTTTAGACCAAGAGCAGTCCATGAACGTACGCGACTAATATTCTATTTAGGAGGTTTAGGCTGCGATTTTTCAATGCGCTGTGTTATAATAATAATAATTATAGTGGATATTGGACATGCTATTATCAATAAAATCATTATGAATGAATTTACTAACATTTAAGTCTTAAGTAATAATAAAAATGTCCGAAAACATCCGACATAAATAATGTTTTTTTTTTTTGTTTTTATAAGAGCAGAAGAAAGAAGAATGTTCGATGATGATGTAGGGTTCTCTGTATGTACTCACATCGCCAAAAGATGACAGCGGTCCCTTCAGCTCCCCGCTGGCTCGTGCGATCTCTCCGTAGAAGATGACCTGATCATCCAGCTTCATTTGAACCAGGCGCACTCCGCGCGTCGAGTATATTCGAGATTTGTTATAGTTCTGGAATCCGTAATTAAGATTAGAAAAGTCCAATCGGTCTTTTATGAGAAACTCTGTACGCTTATATAATAAGCTTCCGTTAAATGTAACCGAGCTGCCTAATCGAAGTTTTAAATGTTATATAAAGAACAATCTAATAAAGAAGCCGTATTACACCTTAAATTAAAAGAACCACTAACACGAGTGTTAGTGGTTCTATTACTTGCTTGGACTACCGCCACTCCAGGTACATATGCACAAAGAGGCGAAAGCCAGCATGTAGGTACAGGGTAATCATCCAGGGCAGAAGAAACTGGCTTTCCCAGAAACTGAGATCTTTACAAGACTCAACGTTGGAATCACACGTACTGAACATGACAACTGATGCCATGCTGCCACGGCATGTGTTCGAAAAACACTTCACTGTGGTAATGCCCTCTAGAGAAGACTGGTTGAACAGCCAACTACTCTGTGAGGACAGGTGTCTCAACTGGTACACAGATGGTTCCAAAATGGGGCTGAATGTAGGCTGTGGAGTATATGGAGAGCGACCCAAGTTCAAAAGAAGCATAAACTTGGGAAATCACGCATCCATCTTCCAAGCAGAGGTGTACGCCATCCTAGAATGTGCAGAAACCAATCTGCAAAAGCGCTACACCAACCATACTATTTACATCAACTCTGATAGTCAGGCGGCCCTTCTGGCTCTGGATTCGAAGGTTATCACGTCCAGGCTAGTTGAAGACTGTCTGTCAAGACTGAACACTCTGGGCTCGAGGAACAGAGTTGTGCTAAGATGGGTACCGGGACACGCTGGGATCGTAGGTAACGAGTGTGCTGACGAACTTGCGCGTGCAGGGGCCAACGGAACACAAATGGGACCAGAGCCATTTTGTGGTATACCAAAAAGCCTAGCCCAAAGAACCCTTCTGAACTCATGCTTTGAAGAGTCGACCAATCTTTGGAGAAACTCTCCAGGCATGAACCATTCTAAAGCACTGATCAAAGCCTTTGACAAACGGTATACCAACCAAATCTTAGCGCTAAACAGAAACAACCTTCGCACTATGGTAAGAGCCTTAACTGGACACTGTCGCCTCAACAAGCACATGTTCAAACTAAGGCTGAGTGACACGCAAACCTGCAGACTCTGTAATGAGGCAGACGAATCGCCCCTTCATCTGTTAGGAGAGTGTGGACCACTGATACATAAGCGTAGCCTTCATCTGGGAAAACACATTCTTAGCCCAGATGAACTAAAACTCATAACACCCAAAAAGATCCTGCAGTTTCTAACAGCGGCAGGGCTGAGAGGTGAATTATGAACGCCCCTGTGGGGAAAATAAACAAGTGGCGATCACAATAGGCCTAACGACCGCAGTGATACCAAAGCCACTAAAAACTAATAAAAAAAAAAAAAAAAAAAACACGAGTGTTATCGTGCAGGGCGGCGATAATTATAATGCTGAGCCGGCTACACGACTAAATGTGCTAGTGCCTAAGATCGTGTGAAATGTTTTCTTTTTATAGGGGTTTCCCCGACTATGGGTTTTTTCCGGGCTGTTTCTTTTCCGAAATTCTGAAAAATTCAACAAAACCGTAGCTCTAATACCCAATAAATGTGCACACACCATTAGGCACTCCATACCAGTTCCCGAAATAAGCTCGGTCTTCCAGCATCTACTAGTCTACGATAAAAGTCTACTAACCCATATCCTAAGGAGCGCCAGCTGCGTGTTGGTGGCTAGTAGAGCAGCGAGTGCTAAGGGTATCGAATGTGGCGCCGGCGCAGTCCACGTGTGCCTTTCATCTCTCGTACGGACTACTCCATCGACTATATTCTGTACCCGAGTCTGTGCCGATCCGTCACCGGTCTCGCAGTCAGTCCATATCTTAAAATAACCATTATTGATATTATGTTATCACGAGACAAACAGGCATACCGTCGCTTATTGATTGGCATCTGCAACAACTGAGGCATTGTTGGTGCGTTGCCTGCTCTGAAGGACAACGTCTTTTGAAGCGGGTTATTTTTTTTTTAGAAACCAGCTCATACCACAATTGGTTTGAAACTTCGATGAACAAAACGGAAAATATTGCGATGAGATGAGCACATCGTTAAGTGTGCTCACGCGTTTTTTTTAGTTTTGCTTTACCTATGCCCACCTGTAATCGGTCCAACAGTCTGTCCATATCTTAAAATAATCAATTAGTTTCAAACTAATTAGCTAGTATAGTAAGATATCAACATTCAATTGGGGATATATAATAACTACATAAATGACCGCAGGCAGTACGTGCAATTAAAACACTCTAGATCAGACGAGTTCTACACCAGATCTGTGCTAAATCAAGACCCTTGGGCTAACCTTTTTTTTGGCAATGATCAATGACCTTCCTAAAGTTCTAAACACGTCTCAGTGCTTGATGTTTGCTGATGACTTAAAAGTCTGTAATTCTGTGAGCGAAACCTCGGACTGGATTGTTTTTTTTTCAGTATAGAAGTGGAGCCATTCGAACAGACTCGCATTCATGTCGAGAAGTGCAAAGTTATTACCTTCACCAGATTGCAAGTGCCTCAAATGCTGGCATACTCCCTGGCCAGCTCAACATTAGAAAGGGTGAATGTGATCCGCAATCTGAGACTTATTGAGGACTCACGACTTGAAGGTCTCAGAATGCGAACAGCTTTTTAGTTTGATGACGTAAGAGTTGCAATAATGCTTTACAGCGCTTTCGTTAGTAGCAAATTGGAGTTTAGTTCAATAGGCTGGATCCACGTGCGGCCAAATATACGATTATGGTAGAGAGGCTCCAACGTAAATATGCTAGATGTATCTACAAGCGAATGTACGGCTATTACCCGTATCTTTTCCCTTTCCTATTTGTAGCCGGATACGCTACAAATAGGATACGCTAGAGCTAAGATGTACGCTTCAGGTAGCTTTTCATTACTGTGTAACAAAGTGAACAATCCGACCATATTGAGCAATCTGCCATTATATGTCCCTGAAAATAACCTCTGGTCGCCGTCGGCACTAGTTGTTTGCCTGCCACATGGCACTTACTCTACATGCCAAAAATGCGCCGACATTAAGGGCGATAACTTTACTTAGCACACGAGTTCCAGCATGTCGACATTTCTTATGACAGCCCGTCATCAATAATTAATTAATTAAGATTATATTTAAGTTTTAATAAATAATGCTGGACATTTTTCACACAGCATCATCTATCCCCAAATTAAGCAGAGCTTGTAATAAGGGAACTACATGACTGATATACTATTTATATACTTTTTTTTGTAAATACATACAATATTATACATATAAAACATCCAGATCCCTATAAAATAGGGATTAAATAATTCTAAGTCTGGTTGATATTCCTCGTTTTTTATCGATCCATAGACGCTTCGAATGCTATCACACTGATTTGTTCCACTTTACCCTTTTTAAGACCATCATAACTTAACTAAGAAATAATTATTGACATGAAGGTGGATAAGGGTTAGATTTTTTCACATGTTACCTTTTCAATGTCCACAGAATTGCCGCTAGAATCGAAAAGTTCGATTCCGTTCAACCCCACGAATTGCTTATCGCCCCAGTTTGAAAACACCTTAATTTCCAACAAACGCCCTACAGGAAGTTCCGGGATAAGGAATTCGCTTTTAACTCTCTCCTGTTTCACGTTGTTCGACACAGAGCTCAATGACGCTTGTTTCTTGGTCGCGTTTTTAACGGCGGGTTTCTTCACTGGATTATTTTGCAATGCATTTATGGGGTCCTTTGGATTTGGTTTTCTACGAACTTTGCCCTCTGGTGGTCCTGAAATTAAACCTAAGTTGATAAAATTAAACTTAATTTTGAACCAACAAGTTAATTAAGATTTACAAAGTTTTAAACTATCAGTAATCGTGTAATTGTATCTTGTATTGCTGCGCCCCATAGTGACGTCTGGTGGTAATACCAATTTAAGAACCTTTCTTAAAGTCATACGATTACAAAAGACTGAAACAATCGGTTGTCTTTTAAAAATCACCATAAAACGTGAATAATTCTTGTTGTCTCCGATGGGGCCGTAGATCTCGGGACAGCAGAAATAACTCATAATTGCGACATTAAATTTTATTTGAACTTATGACACTGATATTGCAATAACTTACGAGGGCCGAGAATGACGTCGTAAAAGTCTTCGTCCACCACATTGTTCTGGCGTCTATGTCTCGGCGTGACGTAGTGCGGCAGTAGATCTGATAAAAAGTCGTTGGAACTCCCCTTTGAGGAGGAATCACCCCAGTCTAAGTTGCTTCTAACTGTGCTATATTTTCGGCGGCCATTTTGGAGATACCCTAAAATAATATAACGAGAAAAAAATAGGAACTAAGAGCAGTCCAACATAAACACACACACAACAGTCGCATACATAGTCCTGACCCACACTAGGATTCCCCTGCACAGTGGGTATCACGAACTACGAGTACCAACGTAAAACACACATCCAGACCCGAAACATATCTGCAGAACATGCAAACATATGTTCCTCCAGCAGAAACGAGAACCTTGTAACTCAATAGCTACTTTCAGCACGGTTAACACTTGAATGGTTGACCGTTAGAGACAATACAGTTTCAAACGTCCGCGCTCTTCCTTTTCAAGCTATCGGGTTAGGTGTTCTATATTCGTCGTGTGACTAGTTCATTCTTGGTCACCCTGCGTTAGTTCAGTGATCTACAGTACAAGTTACAGCGACGGTCAGCACGGTTAACACATAGATCAGTGACTATTAGAGGCATTTAAAACTGAGTACAGGGAAGCACTCTGGCTACCTTTATTATAACGCAAAGTGCCGGCGGAGTGCGCTTCTGTCGGAGCCAAAGGTTTCGTAGAATACTCTGTGTTCGTATCTAGGGACGTGCGTCGTGATGCTGGCCTGAAAAATAAACAACGTAAGTATGTATTTACAGTCAAATTTTGATCTATTTGCATGATATCCAAAAATTCATATCCCTACGCGCTCCGTTACTAAGGTACGGACGCTTGCAACACTGGAGATAACTATCGCGCGTTGTCGACCCTGAGACATAACGGGTGAAAAGTCACATATGCCTGTAATGTCACCAGCAATCATACACATACTATACAATTCATAGATTGCCTTTAGACCTGCCATTGAAGCAGTTCTTCTTAGTACCTAGTTATGAAGATACCTATCCTACTGTTTTAATAGTTCGTAGTTTATTTAATAACTTTTAAAACAAATTGCCCCATATCGAATAATTAATTTCTATTTTTCTATATTTTTTTTATATTGGAGTTGGTATAATTCAATTTAAGATTATGTTATTTAGGTTATTTAACTAGATAAATTAATGACCAAATAACTACCACATACTATACAATACATAGATTGCCATTGAAGCCGTTATTTTTAGTACCTAGTTATATTTTAGAGTTAGACTAATTAAGCGATTATTTAATAGTTAGGTAGGTAATTACCTCAAAATTAAATTCTTACCTGTGATTGTTTGCTTTCGAATTCCTAAAGATATTCTCTAGAGTCGGCGGTGAACCACTGTTGTTCCTAATGCGTGTTTCTTTCATCTCCCTAAAATTGTTGAAAAGGTAAGAATGAGTCAAATAGCTAGGCTATCTAAGTATTCCTTTATGCTTAGAAAGTACGGCGCGCCGCGCACCCTCAAGGCACAGCCTTGACACGGTAAGTCCGTTGGTCGAGTATTCTCGACCTACTATGAATAGGCAGGTATAATTTACATCTTTGTTGTGTAAGGTGATCCTTTAACTATAATAATTAACATTTATTCATGTATATACCTATACATGTACTACTTGTACATAGGTACAAGTAGGTATAAATAAAAAATACAGATGGAACAGCTAGCTATCTAAAGACCGTTGCAAATGATCTATAGATAGGACAACTGATCGACTACCAGACGGAAGCGTTCCCAATTCAGCTACTTATATATGTATTTGCCTACTCAGTTTGTTGTAAATACCTACTTAGTTATCGGAGGTCTAAATACTTACTTGGTAATGTTTTCGAGCCACATGGACTCTTCTCTGTCCCCGTTAGCATATTCGAGCCCATTCTGACTGTGCGCCATCCTTGAGCCATTAGAATTTTATTTCCTTCCCGTCGATGTCAAACAATATTTATCTGCAAGGTACGCACACATAGCGTTAGGTTAAATTATAAATTAGAATGCAACAACGAACCAATGCTTAAAAGCAGTAGAAAAACAATATTTTAGGTTTTATCTCTGCCATAACACTTGCCACTTTTGAAACATTATTTTGGCGCTGTTTGTTTGACCTTGGTTACTATGGGTACGACACGAAGATACATTTCTGAACATAACCCTATAAGTCAAAGTCATAGTCACTGTCACTGTCACTCATTCTCATTACAGCTGTCACGTCAGCGCCAGGCTAAATGGCAGATACATAACCTCTTTCTACTCTTCCGCACGAAAATTTCTATTATTAATAGTTTTTCTTATTGTAATATTTGTTTAGGATTTTATATTTTACATCACTAATATTTCTACTGCCTAAGCCCTACAAATATCAACAATCATGTCAGACACTGACGAAAAAAAGCTGGAGGAGATGACGACAAAGGCTGAGCAAGAGGTGAAAGCGATTTCATTCGAAATAGAAATGCTGGAAAAAGGGGATCTGAGTTTTGTTAGCGACCCAAGGCTGGACAAACTGCTTACTGAAAACGAAAAGCTAAAAAATCGGTTGGCTGTTCTTGAAAACGCCATCAAAGTCGAAAAGGCCGGTTCTTCTGTTGCTGTGAAGAAAGAGCCTAGGAAGCGACCAATGCTCACCACTGATATAAAATCAGTTACAGGGAACTTCTGCTTACTGAACGAGCTTGAAAATGTATTCGAAGTCGCCATTTCATCAGCCTACCCTGACTTGGAGGACCCACCTATAGCTGTCAGTATATCAGGCAACAATCCTAAGTTCGGAGATTACCAGTGCAACTCGGCTATGGCCATCTCACAGCTACTAAAAGCTAAGAACATAAAAACTAATCCTCGGGAAGTAGCCAACAATATCTTGAACAAAACACCTACATCACCCCTCATAGAAAGGATGGAGGTAGCTGGAGCTGGATTCATCAACATTTACCTGAACAAGTCTTTTGCTGAACATGTCTTGAGCTCCATTCTCAGTTTTGGTGTTAAGCCTCCACCAACAAAGAGGGAAAGAATTGTTATAGATTTCTCATCCCCTAATGTTGCTAAGGAAATGCATGTTGGTCATTTGCGCTCCACAATTATTGGTGATAGCATTGCCAGGGTCTTGGAGTACTTGAATAATGATGTCCTCCGGATAAACCACTTAGGAGACTGGGGCACACAGTTTGGCATGCTGATTGCTCATTTGCAAGATAAGTACCCAGATTACAAGACACACTCCCCACCTATTTCTGATTTACAATCATTTTACAAGGAATCAAAGAAACGATTTGATGAAGATGCAGAGTTCAAGAAGCGAGCTTACTCTTGTGTTGTTAAATTGCAATCGCATGAACCTGATTACCATGCAGCTTGGAAGTTGATCTGTGAAGTGTCTCGTCAGGAGTTCCAGAAAGTGTATGAACGTCTTGACATTAAGATTATTGATCGAGGAGAGTCCTTCTACCAGGACAGGATGGATATCATTGTCAAAGAGCTAAAAGAACAGGGATTCCTTGAAGAAGATGAAGGGAGGCTGATCATGTGGGGAAATCCTGAGACACATGATGGTATTCCACTCACAATTGTCAAATCTGATGGAGGATACACATATGACACATCAGACATGGCTTGCATTAAACAGAGGGTGCAAGAAGAGAAAGGAGATCGGTTTATTTATGTTGTTGATGCTGGTCAACACACACATTTTGCGGTTCTTGATGCATGCGCACGTCGAGCTGGCATTCTCAAGGAAGGCAAGAAGATTGAATTTGTAGGATTTGGAGTAGTTTTGGGTGAGGACAAGAAGAAATTTAAAACCAGGTCAGGGGATACCATAAGACTTGTAGAATTACTAAATGAGGGTCTTGCACGGTCTCAAGAAAAATTGATTGAAAAAGGCAGAGACCAAGTTCTAACTCCTGAGGAGTTGAAGCAGGCACAGGAAGCTGTTGCTTATGGTTGCATCAAATATGCTGATTTGTCACATAACAGGGTCAATGACTATGTATTCTCATTTGATAAAATGTTAGATGATAAGGGTAATACAGCAGTATATTTACTCTATGCCTTAACTCGTATTCGGTCAATTGCCCGAAATGCTCAAATATCTTCTGATACATTGTTGGCAGAGGCCCAAAAATCTGGTCTGAAATTCACTCATGAATCAGAATGGAAATTAGGTAAAGTCTTACTGAGGTTCCCTGAAACTATTCTGAAAGTATCAAAGGATTTGTACATCCATAGTTTGTGTGAATATCTCTATGAAATTTCAGCCACATTCACAGAGTTCTATGACAAATGTTATTGCATAGAAAAAGACAAGGAAGGCAAAATTGTTAAGATATTTTATGACAGGCTGATTCTCTGTGAAATAACTGCATTGATCATGGAGAAATGCTTTGAAATCTTAGGTATCAAAACAGTATCCAAAATGTAACTACACAGCAAAATAAAAACCTTTGGTAATTTCTGTACAATTTAGATACTAAAAGGTTCAAGTAGATTTGGAAAGAGATGGCTCTGTAATGCATAAAGCTGTACTCCTGCAAGTGTTTCAGTATTCAGCAATTAGTGTATTTATATCTAGACACTTGTGTATATATTTATAATATATTTGTAGGTTATAATTTAACTAATATTGAATCACATGTTGTAGCTTTAAGATACCTTACTCTTAATAGAGTTGCTATATACTTTTATGTACCATCTCTCATCTTATTGTGTGAACTTTGAGTCAATTTAATTGTAGGTATACCTACATATCACTTCCAAATAAATACCTTTGTAGGTATGTACTTTCTTAATTCTGAAAACTGAATACATAGTAAAACAAATAATTGTAAAATCTGATTTTATTTATTCCCAAAAACCTCTACAAAATCATACCTGGCTTCGTCATGGAACTGAAAACACTTACCACTGCTTTAATTAGGTACCTATCAAATGCGTAATGAGTGCATACATAAGGCACCCAGAAGTAGGCAAATCATAGTATTCAGATTGAACATAAGATGAAGTCAGATTACATTTTTTTTACATATCTTGAATTTTATAGTGTTTTTAAATAGATTTATTTTGACAAATTATTGCGTCGCATGCCTACACAGATATTGCTAGTCTAAATCATGTTTATATACACAAATGGTAGCCTTAGGCATTTACATACTAATTGCTGCTAGAGTTCTAACAAAAGTACCTAAATTATCCTAATATTATTATCTAGTTATTGGTACCTAGGCACATACATAATGGTTTGCGAAAAATCTATAAATGTCATAGGTAGATACAGTTAGTAAATAGAATGTACAAAATACAGGTACCTAGATAAGAAGGTCTTTAAACTGACGATTACTTCAACAGTTTGGATGTTTATAGCTTAGTACTAGTATAGTATTATAATATATGTGGCTTAGTTAATGAATAACAACTGAACTGAAATGTTACACCTTTATAAGTTGAAAATACGGACTTCATGATGTATTCGCCGGTCCGCCTCGTCGCGTCGAACGCAATCGCGGGCGGTGCTCGTAATTAAGAGCTATTAAATAAGCTACTAAAACAGTGCTACTGTTTTAATAGTTCGTAGCTTATTTAACGACTTAAAAAACAATTGCCCCATTTCGAATGTTAAAATATGAATTCCAGCCTACAATTCAATCATTTTTTTTAAGATTGTGTTGTGAAGGATTTAAAACTAGACAAATTAATGACCAACTATGTACATCCTGACCGTCCTACCGGTTATACATTCTGCAAATGAAATAAATACTATATGAGCAGGTATAATTCGCAAGTCACCATTATAATAGGAAACAATAGGAAGAATACATGCGGAAAAGGAATGTTTATTTAATATTCAGCCGAAATAGGCGCGGTTGGAAATTGCTATCAAGAAATGATGCAATACTTAGGTAACAACTTATTAACTTGGAATAGCTCGACGTGGAAAATGGAGGATGGAGGACTCCGATTAAATCGAAAACGTTAGATAGAAACGAGAAAGGTTGGAAGACTTGATATTAGACGGATTATCGGTTGTGTAAACCGACAATACAGTACCTTGTGGGACAGTGCATCGTGTAGGTCACTTAATTAATTTCCAAGTAAACGTATGTATGTAAGGTAGGAAGGCATACTCTGCAGGCTTGCTACAACGCAAAATGTATAAATAACGTGCAACAGTCATTTATAGTATAGTCCTGCAAATACCACTTTCTGTTGGCGTTAACGCCTGCGGAAAGATTTAATTGTATGGAAATGACATTAGCTGTGGAAATGTAGTGACTGCTGCCATGTTATTCCTTGACAAATTTGCGTTAGCGTGAAAGGAAAACTAAACGTGAGGTATTTGTCTAGACCCTGGCCACACGAGGCGTACCTGTGTCGTGAGCATTAGAAAATATGATGACCACAACAGACCAAGGCCAAGAACAAATATCTGCAGAACATTGCAAACACTCGTCCCATAGCAGGAATCAAATCCGCCCCTTCACGTCTCGAGGATGTTTGCGATTCAGTTTAAACACTTGTAGATATCTGATACACATACACCAGTTTTTATCTTTTTTGAATGACAATAATCACGTCACAGTAGGTCGGCTGAATGGAAATCAGATTACAAATAATGATAAAAATATTTAAATAAATAGAACATTCTAGCAGGTACTTACATAAACTTACCTATTATTTTGGTCAACAATAATAAGGTTAGTAATCGATTTTTACATATTAAAACAGGTCAAAAATGAATATAATTTTGGTCTACCTACATAATTTTTACACTTTTATTTCATAACATTCCCCTATAAATCTATTTCTACTATGCACTTTTCAGAAGACCAAACTATTTAACCTGTCCTGTAAGTTAATGAATTCGATCATTGAGATTTAGTTAAAGATATAAAAGGTACAAATTTTAGACTAATAAGCCCATCTTTGGTTGAATGACAAAAAAATATTTAAATCAGAAGAATAAAAAATATCTTAAATAAGTGAGTTACACAAAAATTACCATGTAGGTAAAACATACCGAAGGGTTAGCAGTGCGCTATAATTTTTTAAAACAAACATAACTTTTATACTTTTCTAATGATTACAAAATTAATAAGTAGTCGATAATCACCTGGTCAAATATATTTTTGTGCAATTTTATAATGTACCCTGTGCCAACCTTGACTTACCGGTTTAAAATTAACAAATACATTAGTATCAATTAAACCGGCACTTACTATAATCCATCTCCATAATGTAGCAAATTAAAATGACTAGAAAATGTTTATAAATGGTAACTTATAAAGGCTACGAAAAATGTTTTCAACCGCTTTTATGGCAATATTTTTTTAATTATAACAGCAGTTTGAGGCTTGTTTCTCGAAGGCAAGACCGCAGATTTATTTGAAGAACTTTCATGAATACAGGTAATTGATTTGTGAAAATGGGAATTGATACATATCTGTGTAGTAACTGATCGCTTTGACTCATTCTGGGGCCAAAGGTTGGAAGCAGTTAGTACTCTGTCCAGTGTCAAGGGCCCAAAGCACGTCAGAGGTCAGAATGTAAGCGTTCCAGTTTAAAACAAACGCTATTGTTCTCATCGGACAATAGCTACCACATCAAATTCCATTCCAAAGTTCAATATGAAAATGGAAAATAACTTAGCTACATTGGAAGTCTAGCAGATCAAATAGTCACACGATTGAGCAATAACTAATAACGGTCTTTCTTTTAAACGCTGTTAAAATGTTGTTAAAATTATTCCCATCTCTTTTTTATCAATAACTTATAGAAAATCTCTTCGGTTTTATTTTTGATAGGTGGCAAGTGTAGTTTTATTGTTCTTTAAAGACACTTAATTGGAGCGAAATGTTAGATCTAGACTGTCAAATAATAACATAATGTGCCATTTAATAAGCTTCAGGGAATGAATCCGGCCTGAAACCATCCACAGATATAAAAGAAAACATCTAATTCAAACGGAGATGAGTATAATCTCAAGAAAGTAGATATATAAATAGGTTTTTTTTTTAAGTAAGGCCGTGTAATGGGTCGTTAAAATAAATAGTTACCTACAAGATGAATAAAACTTTACACCCTATCCTAGTTATTTTAACAATATTCACTAACTACGCTAATATGTATAACAAACTAATTATAAGGAAAATTCACAGTTTGGTGTATAAAAAGGTTCATGTGAAAAACTGGTTTTCGTATATAATAACAATAAGATAGGTATAAATCTATAAAAAACCCCAAATATTCATAAATACTAAATCGTAATCTAAAAAAGATCGGATTGGTCTCGAGATTCTGAGATAACTACCCTACAAACTACAACAGTACGATAACATTAACAATATTATATTACAAAATATACACATTTTTACTAGTATTTGGCTGACTATCTATTCAGGTGGTCTAAGTATTCTAAATAATAATTTGTACCTACTAATTGGAATTTAAATGTTAATTGCTACTTCTATTAAAACAACTATTGCAAAACAATGAAATTGCTGTCTGACCAACAAAAAGTTATGGAAAAGCATAACATGAGATATTTGGTAAAGCTTAGACTAAACCTAAGGGCCTGTATCGACTAAAGTGGAGCGGTCATGTTTGAATTGAAATTGACATGGTTTGGTATCATTTTAGGATTTTATTACGACTATAGAATATTATACTTTACTATTCTCGCGTTGACGTTTTGTTAATCGTTTAGAGGTCCTTCCTCATCAGCCATCATCATCATCAGTTGGTAACCGAAACATCGTCAGGAAAATAGTAATGTATATGGTATAGTCGTTATAATATCTTAAAATGTGTGGGTAGGCCAAATAAAACACCAGGGTGTGACGTGATTTCATTGGTAGTCTCGGGTTTACCTTACTTTACTTAGCTTTGGTGGTTGCAGGCCCTTATGCGAGGAACTGAGAGTCAAATTCACTAAATCACTAGAAAAACTTGCAAGGTCTAACATATTAAATGTTGGAATAAGGACACGTTGCAAAAGCGTTGAGCAACTCTGCCTCATAGTTCTTCAAGTTGTAAATAATAATTACACATCTATCACTAATCGGTAACATAACAGATAATAATTCATTTTAAAATGATTGTGAAACTTCAATACTACCTTTAGCCCAAAGTTCACCAACACTAGTTGAGGTTAAAATATTTTGTAACTTGTAGAAGTTAAACGTTTTTTTATTTTATAACAAATTTTGGGTTATGTTTATCTATCACCATAACTGATATAAGGTAAGTACCTACAGCTGATAGCTCGTTTAAGTGTTGGGAAACTTTAGCCTGATTAGGATATTCTTTTAATTTATAGTTCTATCTATGTCAACATCGAGAAGAGGAGTGGGCATAATTACTTAGAATCTGGTAAAAAGATATGACTTGATTTTTTGCAGTAACAATGTCCTAATCTGTATTTCCAAAATCTTTTTTTTTTACTATTGATTTCATGTCTGTCATGGTCTCCGTATATTCTGAACTTCAATCAATTTCCGTCCAGCAGATTTTGATCACTAAACAGTTATGTAAAACTTGGTACAACTTACCTACGGCTATTACGAATATTATTTCACTATGATTTGAAAATAATAAATTAATTGTACCTAAAAGCTCAAATAACAGAAGCCATACGGCTTCTATACAAAGGCTACATGTTCACCAAAGCGGAGTTGATAATAAAATATCACATTTCATTACCCGATCGCAAAACTTTTGGTTAATTTTATATCATTCCGCTTTGATGGACAAGCCACCTAAGTCCGTAATAGCTGCACAAAGAATCCACTGGAAAAGACCATTATCCAATTGACAACCTGTCGTTACAAAAATAGCTAAGATGAGATAGCTCTAATAATGGAGATTCAATAAGGCAGTATTCATTGGGATTTAAGTTCAGGGAAGAGATGTCTCAAAATGGCAAGATAGTGTACACTAGCCGCCCAAGCGACAAATATGTGCCATATAGCGTGAGCGAAGGGAATCCGCCCGTCGGACTTGAAGAAAAATACGCCGACCAGGTACAGGATTCCGCCCAATTTCAGATCGTACATCGCTGGGAACTGGTGCTGAAAATTTTAATAGATAAGCTCACACAAATGTACCGATAAAATCAGAAATTACATTGAATCCTATCAAGCGATTTCATGCTCTAGTTAAGCTAAAATGTGTCTGTTTTTAAAACTAAATTAGCTATCATAAATACGAAGAACATGCTTTAATAAAATTTAATTGTTCCGAAGTACCATAATTGTAAAGAATATATTTATCTACAACTTTAAATCGAAAGTATTTGTTTTTTTGGACGTTTGTCGTTTATGTCAATAATATAGTTCCATTCCTAGTTAATTTAAAATAAGTCTATCTATTGTTTTATTTCCGTGCTGCGTTCTTTAAAGAATATATTGACCTATTGTACAACTTTAAATCGATGAGATTTGTTTTTATGGACGTTTGTCGTTTATGTCAATAATATAGGTAGTTAATTTAATTCCTAGTTAATTTAATTAAAATAAGTCTATCTGTTGTTTTATTTCCGTGCTGCGTTCTCTAGGTCGGTCATTGTACTGGGTCACATTCCTGAACTTTGTGTTGCTATTCATATTCATTTTGCATTTTGCTACTCGGAGCAAAATAAATGACCCAATTAGAGACCCAATTTAAATAAAGGCAACAAGAACTATATACCACATCACATGTTAACATAGACCTGCGGTTTTGTACTGATGTACTTTTAGAACTGAATCTCAATATAAATAACCTGGTAGAAATACTTTGGTAGGTATAAAATCGCAAATAAGAACAAGTTCTGTCCTATAGTACCTATAGCACTATAATTAATTTAAACTTTTCAACAAAATATGCATTCAAAATTCAATTTTTAATTATCCAAATTAAATTAGATTCAGTAGAATAGAATACCACACGTATCAAGGCGAACCATTCTGATAATATTCTGATAATGGGCCCGGCCCAGTTCAAAAGAATTGGAGGCTAAATAACGAATGAGGGGATTGATCGTTTCCGTGAGGCTTTATTTGATATCGAATGGCCTTTAATAGGTTTTATCATCATAAAAAGCCCGCATTAGTCCATTACTGGACATAGGCCTCTCCCAATACGCGCCACTGAACCGGAGGTTCGTCTACCTTCATCCACCCCTTCGCTCAACCTGGCCGGGGGGGCGCCCACACTACGTTTGTCAAGAGGCGGTCTCCACTCAAGAACTCGTTTAGACCGAAGGTTGTCGGTTCTTCGGCATTGGCCTAGCCCGCTGCCTCTTCAGCCTCTCAATTGTTTGAGCTATGTCAAAAGGGTTTATACTTAGGCCCAATTGCATGAACACATAAATAGATCTGAGTTAGCATACTATGTAATGTATGTACATCTGCGATACTTGTAAGTCAAAAACACGATCTTCTAAGATAAATCGTAGTTTAAACCATAAGAGCAAGTTTAATCTTCTATGTTCGATTATTTCATAAGACCAATGGCAGTTAATCCACAAATGTGTTCTTATATGTAGTAGATCAAACCATCGATTGCTTTTTATCGTAGATTTACATAATCCAAAGTTTAAACTACTATTGATCTTACGGCTCTAAGTCACCTATTAGGTAGGTGACGCCACGCTTGGTTTAACGATAGACTAAATATGTTTTATCAAACCCTAGCCCAAGGCCCCGGATAAAAGTAGCCTATGTGTAACTTTGACACCCTACTATTATGATTTTATGTTAGATGATTGATTATCCTAATAATCTCCGTAACGGCTGGACTGATTCGGTTGTGTAACAGGTATAGTTATATTTTTGTTATGTAAAGACGAACAGGCATACGTTCCACCTGAATGAATAATATGAAATGATACCGTACCACGATAATTTCAATATACTGTGTAAATTCTCGGTAAGTTGTACGCTTTTACCGCAGCATATTAACGAAAGTGCCTATCTAGTCTACTTATAGGAATGTGTACACCTTTGAAAGCTTTTAGCCCAATAGAATTGACATTGAGTATTAGGTTACCTATCCCCTTGCGGGAAATCTAATTTATATCGTATCTACAATTACCGACACACGACAACGTCGTAGGTAATTGGACAGGGGGCTAATTTCGTAGCGACTGCTCTATTAAACTAATCATTTATTAATGTTCCGCGACCAAAATTGATGAAACAGAAATAACATTCATTACGTAAGTATAGTAGACGACCTCTGTGGCGCAGTGGGCGAAGGCCCGTCTGGGACGCAGAAGATTGCGGGTCCGCCGCGGGACAAATGTTTGTATAATCTGCAAATATTTGTCTCGGGTCTGGGTATTTTCTATGTATAATATGTATGTATTTACAAAAAACAAGTATTATATCGTAGTATTATATCAGTTATGTAATTCCCATTATACCAGCTATACTTTTGTTTGAAAAAAATACCAGCATTATTTATTTATTTTATGTATAATGTTGTAGGTAATGCGGCTCAACTGTTATCTAAGCGGGCGAAGGTCGGTCGGTGTTGTATCAAAGACATGCACGCTGCGCTGGACGGATGGACGGACGCGGTGACAATGCATAATGTGTCCGCTACCACACTACATCACCTTCTTATCACTTCCCCCAAGTCCCACTTTTTGCACTAAGAATAAATAATATTAAAATTTGTTTGTACCTACCACAATACATTCAGTCAAAAAAGTATCGGGAATGGATAATTTGTCTATGGTTCCCAATTAAAATTTTTTGTTTATTTTTTTGCTGTTTGATTGGCACAACTGTTTTCCATTTTAGCGCGGATTTTGAGTTGCATCTGTTGTTTACATTCATTATAGTGCTGTTTTTAGTTAGATCATATCTAGTGTGTACTGCGAATTTCACTATGGACAAAAATATCGAACAAAGAGTTTGTCTTAAATTTTGCATCGCCAACGGAACTTCGTGTTCGGAGTCACTGAAAATGTTACAGAAGGCTTACGGTGAATCGACTTTATCAAAAACACGTGCTTATGAGTGGTACAAAACGTTTAAAAGCGGTCGAGATGTGATAGAAGATTTGCCTCGCTCTGGTAGGCCATCAACATCTTCAACTGAAGTTAACGTCGCAAAAGAGAAGGAATTAGTGACTGAAAATCCTCATTCAAATTTGAGAGAGATAGCCACTGAACTTTCTGTGTCTCACGAGTCGATCCGCACCATTTTAAATAATCACTTGGGTATGAAACATGTTGCTGCTCGGCTAGTCCCAAAAGACCTGAATTTTCTCCAAAAACTCAATCGCATAAGAGTCGCTGAGGACATGCTAGAACGAGTCAATTCCGACCCAACATCCATGAAACGCATTGTTACTGGTGACGAGACGTGGGTTTACGAGTTTGACATGCAAACTAGTCAACAGACTTCGGAGTGGTGCCTCCCAACTGAACCGAAACCGAAAAAACCACGCCAAAGTCGATCAAAAGTTAAAGTCATGTTGACTGTTTTCTTTGACTATCGAGGTGTTGTGCACTCGGAATTCTTGCCGGAAGGTGAAACGGTAAATAAATAATATTATTTGAGCGTTATGCGGCGTTTAAGAGAGCAAATTCAGCGAAATAGGCCAGATTTGTGGAAAGAAAATTCTTGGATTTTGCATCACGATAATGTGCCTTCGCACAAGGCCATAATTGTAAACGAATTTTTGACCAAAAACTCAACAAATACTATCGAGCAACCACCTTAATCACCAGATATGGCTCCAGCCGACTTCTTCCTTTTTCCTAAACTCAAATTACCACTTCGTGGCACACGTTTTCATTCGGTAGACGACAAAGGAGAATTCGCGACGAGAACTGAACTCAATTCCGGAAAAAGCGTTTAAAAAATGTTTTGATGATTGGACTATTCGTTGGCGTAAGTGTATCGTTTCTGAAGGAGCATACTTTGAAGGCGATAAAATAAATTTAGATGAATAACTAACACTTTGTGTATTATTGATCTTTTCCCGGTACTTTCTTGACAGAGTAGTATATCAGTATGCTTAGATTCGTAGACCAGAAACGACCGTGTTAGGGATTTGACTTTTTTTTGTTTTTAATATCGACGTTTTGTTGCTAGACTTGCTAGTTTAGTTCGGGATTTTCTGACTTTAATCAAACTCACAAAATATCAAGGTAAATATTCCGTTTTTAGTGAAAAGTAGTGATCATAATATGATTTCTGTCTAATAACAATAGTAATAATAATAATGTGAAGGACACAGATAAAAAAAATGAATTATTCCCATATGCTCTGTCCCCCTAGGGTGACAGTTGGGAATAAAAAGTTCGATCTGTTCCCTTTTTTGCAACAGGGGGACCGATCGAACTTTTTCAAAAAGCTTTTATTTTATCTAACATCAAATCTACCAATAACTAAAATAACGTATCTCCCTTCTAATATTAATATAATAATAGATAGGGAAAATACCGCCCATTGTACTTTTTGTAAAGTTTTTGTTTATTTTGTAATTTTCTTGTGTACTATATTTTCATTAATTCATTAATTATATTTACGAAAAGCTACCACCACACTGCAACAAGCTACCGTGAGGACAAACATTTTCATTATTTTTCCAAGATAATTAACAACTCTGTCATTTTGTATAGGAAATAGCAACGTTGCGATGACAGTTAACATCTTAAATCTAATATCGAGAATGCCAGAATGTATTTTAATAATTACATCGTAGCAGATTACTGCACAGTGCCTAAACACCGCCCAATTCTCAACAAATATTTTATGATATATAGTTTGTATGTATGTAGGTACCTAATATATGCTGTGAGATTATAGCCCAAAAGCAATCCTAATAATAGATCTATTCGCGCACTTGTGCCTTCTTGTCATATGACTAATTGTCACTGATCTTTGCTCTCGACAACTTCACGATATCTGGTGCTAATAAATTAATAAACACCCAACAGACATGAAAAAATCAGCGAAATACTCAGTCAGAGAGAGCGAGAAAAATAATATATTATGATTAATAATCTTCCCTGACGATATAGTCTTAACCCAACATTTGTATTACCTGTGTCGTGGGTATCAGGAACTACGAGTAACGTGCTACTACAACTACATGATACTGACCATTATGAATTGAGGGAATTCATAACAGTGCTATTCACTCAACAACCATTAGTTTAGTTTGATCGGAATACGTCACAGAGTAAATCAAATCGTCTAGGCGATCCCCCAAAAACATGCTACATGCATAAAATTAATAAATAATGCTGGACACACAGCATAATCTAACCCCAAAGTAAACAGAAAAAAAAGAAAGAAAAAACGCTAGTAAATAATACATTAGTAAAAATATGGGGTTTAGCAGCCAAAGGCTTTGGTCACATTGTAAACAAGCATCGCGTCAAGCAGTGAGTAAAATCACTGCAATACTGCCAATTTCAACATTTGAAATTAGATATATCCAAGATTCGACTATAATTCCGATAACAGCAGAATCGATTCAGATGAAACTTAGAAATAGGTATGGTCCGTAGCCTAGAATATCTGAACCACGCGGGAAAAGTCATGTACAGATGGAAGTCAGACGCTAATGGATAAATCAAACACTGCTTCGCTCATAATGATAATAAAAAAATAAAAAAAAACATTAACCAGAAGCATATATCTCGCATTTAAAAATAAGTCGATATTATTATTTTTTCGAAAATAGACGTATTTGATATTTAAAGCGGTTCGAATGTCTATATTACTGACACAGTAGATATTACGACAGGGTTGTTAACTAATTACGAGATTAGCCTCTGGAATGCGCGATTCCATTCACAACGTGACCAAACCCCGAGCAAACGATAACGAACACAAACGTACATTCGAAGTGACAATGATGGCGGCCGGTCCCAATCCCATCACTAGATACAGCAGTAGCTCCAGCATCTTGTACCGCTCGTGGAAGATCTGCTGGTAGGTGATGCCGAGGACCGCCAGCAGCCAGATCGCCCAGCGCAGCTCGCGTAGCATCCAGCAGGACAGAGTACCCACGGTCAGCCAGGGGAAGTACGAGCTCGCGATGAAGATGTAGATCATGGCGCGGTCACAGCGGTGGAGGAAGTGCTTCATCTTGCTGCGAACATTTGTACTTGTGTGAACTTTATCGGATGTATAGCTATAGTTAAAAGTTCTATTCCCATGGTCCGTAGTTTTACAGATCATAGCCGACAACCACGTAAAGTAACACCGCATTGATGATTTTTCCACAAAAGCTTCATTATGAGCGAAGCGAGCTACTCAAATTTATGAACATATGTTCATAGATTTGAGTAGCTCGCTTCTTGTTAGCCTACATTTACCCACTGCTTGGTAACAGGCATTATCTCTAGCACGCCAAGCAAACCCAGTGAGCCAGCAGTACTTCTATGGAGTTTTGATGATGATTATGATATCATCAATACAAATAAGGATGTATATTTGACAGCAGCGTAGGTTTAAGTTAAAAAGCTAAAGTATCGATGCTGCTAGTGTGGAGGGTTAGAAAAAATCATCAAGTGTGAAAAGGGAGAAAAGCTCCCACAAGGCAAGCGAAGCGATGTTTTATGAAAGCTGTTCTGTAACTGATACATTTCTATAAAACCGAAGATCTTGGACACTATCGAACCAGATACAGATTCAATCGTATGTCTATCTACTTTCCAATTTCAAAGCATGATAGAGAATATATATCGTGTTGTATTAAAGTGTTCGGCTATTATTAGAACTTACTCGTCGAAAAATAACGAAGCAATTATTGTTATTATAGGGGGTTTATTGAGTAGATGTGTGCGATAATTGTTTGTTAGCTTTGGGGTTGGCATAACTCGTATGTTTGCTGACAATAAAAAGCTTGTTCGATTATTTCATAACCTTAGTAGGTATTGGTTTCTACAGAGATTTTAAAAGTAAAGACCAAAATATCTTGATTCCATAGGAATGCTTATGTTTTCGATGTCAAAATTAGCTCGAAGCTTGCGAAATCAAAAACAAAGAAGGTACCCAGTCGCCCAGGACTCTTAACTCTTAAGGCTCAGTATTTCAGGATTTTTATTTATTTATTTATTTAAGGAAAACCAGTAGCACATATAAAAAAATAAAAGGAAAAAAGATAATAGATAGAAGATATAAACAGAAGGCTATTAAAAGGTTTTCACGAGTAAATGAATAGTAGATACATAAAAAGTGTGAACAAGCAAAGTAAACAGATAATCTACGAGATTACAATTAACTAAATATCAAATATTTTTATTTCAAGACAAACTAATTTGTACAGACCTAATATTCCTTTAATATTATGTAGGTAGGAAGATAGTTTAGTTAAGAATGTTTTTAGTTATTATTTAGCTTATTACATAAACTTACTAAACTATGTAGGTAGGTTATTATCAAGTTTTGTGGTCGAATAGGATTCGCCCTACCCGCCGAACTAGTTAAAAAACTGTATCTCGACGAGCAGTGTTTGTCCTCCTCGCACCTACATAAAAAGCAGATAAATAATAAATGAGATAAAAAACTAGTAATAATAATCGTACTTTACAACAAAAAATAATAATGAAAAACAATATGTATCTCATCATCCTCGCCGGATGGTAAGAAAAAGTCAGAGCTCAACCGCCGTCTCACGGAGTTAACGCTGGAACAGAAGAGGTCCAGATCTATTTGTTTATTAAATTTGTCGCCACAAAAAGGAATTCTGACGATAATTCGTACTAACTACTGGCGTAAGGATGATTTGGTTAAATCTGACCCTTTTTTGGGGAACGTTTAGTGATATTTTGTTAAGAAGTTCGAGGCAATTAATATGGTTGTTGGTGATTTTGAGTAAAAATAACAAGTCGCCAATTTCGCGTCTTTTACTCAGCGGAAGAAGGTGGAATTTTCGGCAAATGCCCATGAAGCATTAGAGCAACTTGTTCTGTTAATTATTTTTTAATTTACGCATTGAAATTACAAATATTTAATGAGTCGTGCGGCGAAATGCTTCAATAAAATGTACCTTTACTACATAAATCTATACGATTGATATGAAAATTATAAACATAAGAGGTATTGAATTGCGATGCGATCATCACTCTTGAGAACTCAAGAAGACACTGTTATGTCACCATTGTTTTATTATTAAGTTGACAATTATCAAGACAGTTTTGCACAATAGTCAGCTGTACAATCTACAAATAGCTCTGAGAAAGGAAGCGACCTAAGAAGCGGACTACGCACTATGTTAATCAAAGGCCATTCGTGAATTAGGCACACAATAGATTTTCTGAATCATCCAGTCGTATAGCGACCTGTTTCCTTCGATTTTAGCCTTGTGGCCTCGTGATTGAAGCCTTATCCTTACATAACCTCGGCTATTTCTGTAACACCTTTAGAAATACGATTATAACCGTACTCCACTATTATGTATATTATGTTCACGCTGCTGAGACATGGGTTGGGAGGGCCTCAGGAACCTGCCATGTCCGCCCACTCGAGCAGCATAGGGGTACGAAGTTTTACGGATGCGACGTACCAATCGTGCTATTCATTACCCGGCATAAGGGCAAGTGTTGCGCGTTGTTGTAATATTAATCTAGCATTTATACGCAAACAAAACCTCACAGACTTTTACAGATATCTGTCGTTGAGCAGATAGTAGCCAAAGTGCGGTGCACTATCGGTGAAGGCACCGACTAAGTTTCAACTCATTTCGAGAGTCTTCATCAGGGTGTGTGATCGCGACGCTCTCTCTCCGCGTCGACAGTCACAAGGAATGTTGTAGACACCGGGGACACCCAATGGTTCTCTATCCTTAGGAGAACGTAACACGGAATGAGTCAAAACTTAATCGGTGCCTTCACCGATAGGGCCGTACGTGAAAATTCCCGTTTTTACAATATGAATAATCAAAATTCACGGAATAAAATTGTTTCAATTCGTTATCTATCAACATAAAACAATCTATCGATTTAATATACATATAGTGTGCAGGGTCTACAACGGCTGGTTTGTATATTTTACTCTTTAGGTCTCACCGATATAAGGACGATATGGTATGCCAGCTTTGTTAAACTTTCCGTTCTTAACAAAACTAATGATTTACAATTGAGCGAGGACTTGACTCGAAAATTATCCTTTTACGAATGTGTGAAGGAACAAATACATTTTTATCTATCTATCAAGGAAATTTTAGTAACCTGGTTATACCTAGTTAATAATAAATACAATAAATCAATAATGCTGGTAATTTTTTCACACAGCAGCCTAGCCCCAAACTAAGCATGCTTGTATTATGAAAACTACATGACTGATATACTATTTATAGTTTTTTGTAAATAAATACATATTATACATAGAAAATACCCTGACCTGAGACAAATATTTGCAGATCATACAAACATTTGTCCCGCGACGGACAACTAATATAATGGATTAACAAAGAGGTTAAATACATATATAATTATAATTCATTATACAATGCGGGATTACAGCTTTTGGAGAAACTATACATTTTCAATAAGAATGTCTCATCAAAATAAGGACTTTGAACAACTGCATTGCTTCAGATTCTCAGATAAAAGGTTTTTCTTCTATCACGTATATAATATTCTTAGCCAGCCTATTTCTGTGTGACCTTGATCTTTCATAGCTATGTCATGTTCTGAAGAGACTACGATATCATTTTTAAGCTTTTGCGAAAATATGACCCTTTTAATACCAGTGATCGCACAAATATTAAAATAATGGTTTTCCTTTGCAAAATCCGAATTAGGTTTCTTTTAATGTAAACGGATAGAAAACTGAAAACAGGTTCGATGATCCTACTTTGGGAATCAGCGTATTCCCAAAGTAGGTTTAGTTTGCTCTAAATATAAACGCAAATATAATATAAATTCGTTTATATTTAACGCATATAAATATGCATAAAAAGCATTACGTTTGTCTATACAATAAAATTTAAAATTATAATGCGAGGTATCCCCGGGAATCTTAAAATGCTTTTCCGGCCATAGCGAGGCCGTGACCTATTTCACCCAAGGACGGAACTGGTAACCAATACCTAATTGCTCACAGGCAAGATCTGGTTCGCAGCGTTCTTCGGCTCTTGTTGATAATAAAATAAGACTTGATTGGGTATATTACCGTTAATTTGTAGAGCGCAGACTCTAACAACAATGTTACAGTAATTGGATAAGTTCGTTGCGAGATGCTAACATAAAAATATCCTTTGCCATTTGATCCTCTTCTAAAACCAATGAGTGAATGATTGAGCCGATCTCACTTATCTTGACTGACTTCGATAAACTCTGGACTTTTATGAAATTAGATTTATTTAGGCATATCAGCATATATCCGATAAGCGTGCTGTATTTGAATTGTTATTCGGAACTGCAGTCTGCAGCTAAACCACAGTATTCCGTGGCGGTAAGTTTAATTTATTAGGTACGGGTCGGATAGATTTTCAGACTATAAGGTACATTATAACTCAAATTCATTCTACAACTTGTGGTATACTTACGTGTCAGATCTACTGCAGCACACAGAATGGAAGGTGGTGGAGACGGCGAACAGTAGACAGAGCGCCAGGCCGTAGACCACGGCTGCGATGGCTTGAGGAGCATTCATTGAGCGCGAGAGCAGTTCTCGTGCTCCGAGGGAAGCCGGTGCGACGCATAGTGCGTGAGTGCAAACGTTGGCTACATTCTCTACCTGTGGGCAAATAACTATTATAAGTAAACTAGCTGTGCCACAGCCGCCCTAAGTCCCCGACTCACCACGTCACATCGCCCCGTTGACGCTTAGCGTTCTTTCTAACGTTTTTAGGGTCCGTACCTCAAAAGGAAAAAACGGAACCCTTATAGGATCACTTTGTTGTCCGTCTCTCTGTCTGTCTGTCAAGAACGGGAACGCGTGGAGGTATCGAGTTGAAATTAAAACCATATACTCAGGTCTACAGTCCCTTCAAGCTGTGAAAAAATCAAACTTCTAAGTTAACATAATAAAAAGATACGAAATTTGGCAAGTAATATCGCTACAATTAAATGGAGAAATCTGAAAACTATACATTTGTAATGAAATCATAAAAAAATATTTATTTAAAATTTTAAAGTAATCAAAAATCGAGGTTAAACAACGGTATGCGCTCCTAATTGTATGGGTGACCAAATCTTTTTGTATATTTTTTTAATCTTTTACTAATTTGTACACAAGACAAAAACCGTATATTTTTAATTAAATCACAAAACAACAGGGTCTTTATGCAAGTAACGGGGGTCCAAATTTTGAAGTCAGTTAACCGTGTCATTTGTGCTATATGTGTATGAAAGGGCTTCATTGGTACAAACAAGCTACAACATAAATTAATAATTTTTATGATGTACAGTTTTTGATTTATGAAAAAAAACCTTTTATTTTATATGTATAGGTACCTACCTAATAACTTTGGCGTTAACCTAATAGTCAGCCTAACAGTATACAAAAAGGTCTAAGTGGGTACGCATAACAGTGTTGTTATGCGTACCTACTTAGACCTTTTTGTATTTTGTAATTAAACGCAATCCTAAGTAGGTACCTACCTAAGTAGGTTTCTTGTACCTAGTAGTATTATACATATTATATTATAATAGGATATTAAACAAACATAGGTCACATTCAGTTCACGTAGAAATCAGACAACAAACGTCAATACAGTCCTAGATTCAATTACTTTGTATGTTAAGCACCTAACAATTAATTATAAATTAGTACATAGGTACTTATTATATACTAGCAGCGTAAATCGGTTTAGTACCTACCTACATTTTAGAGTTAAATCCTTACAAACAAAAATCTACTCTCTTTATATATATAATATAGAAGTAGATAGATATAGATCAATGTGAGTGTATACATTTCGAGATGTTTAACGTCCGGTTGATTGTTGTTTATAGGTCACCACGATGTTTAACCAATGTTGCTGTAGAATGCATAAATACAGCAATATACGAAAACAGCCGCAATGGTAATATTTCTCGCCTGATTGTTGTAGGAGATTTCAACATAAATTTTAAAACCAATCCCCAAAAAGCAATTACATTATATTTCTCTTCTATATCCCTTAAGGCACTAGCACTACAAAAACAAACACTATTATAGACAATGTTTTTTCCAACTCTGATGTATAATGCGATAATATTCATTCTTTTTTCAGTCACCACTTACAAATCTGGATTAAATTTTATATTTAAGTAAAAAACAACTTTGATTAGGTTACCTAACTAATTTAGGTGTGACGACCTCTGTGGCGCAGTGGACGAAGGCCCGCCTAAGACGCAGAAGGTTGCGGGTTCGATTCCCGCCTCGGGACAAATGTTTACATATGCAAATATTTGTCTCGGGATCTGGGTGTTTTCTATGTATAATATGTATGTATTTACAAAAAAAAAGTATATAAGTAGTATATCAGTCATTTAGTTCCCATAACACAAGCTCTGCTTACTTTAGGGCTAGATGATGCTGTGTGAAAAATGTCCAGCATTATTTATCATTTAGGTATGAACTGTTAGTCTAACCACAATTTCACTTATAAAACACAATAATATAAGTAATTTTTTGGAAACTTAATTTCGGGAAAAGCTAGGAAAATACTGCGAGACTCGATTACTGAACTATTTATAATATGTACCCACATGTGCACCGATTCTTGTGATTAAAAATTCCATGTCGAAACTAAACATTTCGTGTTCTTGTAAGTATGTAACATACTCCGCATACTCGTACCTAGTTATAGTCAAAATTGAATTAAAAGCCAAGAACAATACTTAATGAAATTAAATATGCGAGTAATCTTAAGTCTAAAGTCTTAACTTTAAAATGTATGAAAGGTACAGGCTCGTCTTGATTTACAAGTTCTTTAAAATAATGCAAATTTATACTAACAGAGCCATTCATCGGAAAACTGAGCATTGGTTAGATATTTACGTAAATCTCAGCGGTTTCAATACCCACAGACTGAGTTTGGAATTTACTATTTTTCCTTGATTAGTGATAATAAAATGACGCTAAACCAACTAGGCGTATCTTATTGTATTTTTCCATGAAAATCTGTCACAACACACTTAACTTCTCAAAATTAACAGATTTTCATAAGTGTTGCATAGAAACATTTCCATGTGCCACAACTACAACAAGCGCGCCTATGCCGTTAAGGACACAAAACTTTACGTCTGATCACAAGTAGCAAACAAAATAAGGACCCAAGTAGATACGTGTTACAAGATGGAAAAGTGTTCTACCTAGGTTTTTTTACAATTTTGTACGCTCGTAATACCTATTATGTTTATTTTACGTTGAAGCCTTACAATTAAATACACAACTAATGATGAAAATAATCTTAGTGGCGACAAAGTTTAATCTTTAAGCCCCAGGGGGGTAACCGGTTAGTGTACCTACATTAGGTATGAAAAATTCGTGCGGTCCGCGACTCCGTTGTTACTTCGGGCTAGCATCGCTGATGTGAGGAACGAAATAGACAAATATCCACAATATATCGATTTGATATGAATACATATTTTTCCTAGAAGGGTAACTATGTAGTAGGAATAGGTCTGACGCTGACACTAAGTCCGTACAAGCGGCATTTTCAATCTTCAAAAAAAGCGGCAATCAAATGATATGGGCTATTTCCCTTAAATAAAGTAAACTTTAAAATGATGAAATACACGGTAGACAAAATTGTAGATTTGGGCCGTAATTATTATGATGTATTGGTAAACATCCTGCCATTGCGTGCAGGCAAAAAACGCACGCATAGAGGATCTGTGTTGAGTTCACAACATGTCAATTTGGTCGCCCGTATGTATAGTCAACTTATGTATTGAAATCTGAACAATTCTTCACAGTTTCGAGGGTTTTTAACGTGTTTGAAACTTAGTTTAGCCATAGACTCATCCTTTCAGTAACATGTAATGATAGGTAAAAAAATAATTTGTTCAAAGATGAAAAGATGAGTGTCTCTTTTTTTCTACTTCTAAACAATTTAAGTCGTAAATAATGAAGGTCGTCGTGTAAGCCGCGCGCGGTAATTGGCAGTACCTAGTTAAATGGCTAATAAGTGGCCTAGATCAAGCAGTGGGTTATATTGTGGACCATTTTGTTTCTTTGCTAGGGGCCAAATTTGGTGTTGGAGGTTTAAGGCTGCCAGGTCTCCTGATGGCTTAATGACTGCAGTATCTTTATATAATTTGTGCTATGATTGTATTTTTTTCTGTTTGTGTACACATACCTACTGCTATTTATCAGCTGTTCCTATCCTCAAAGGTTTACTGGGAGAAAACTCTTGCTAGGGTTAAGCTTGCCTTTTTACATGTCCGGTTTTTTGTCTGTAGTATCTGTGTGTACAATAAAGAATAGCTGGGACTGACATCTAAGCATATCCTCAGAAGCATGAAAGGGCTCAGTTTTAAAAGTCATTACCCATAAAATGTGAAAACTGGTTTGGTGCAGCATTATGCTGAGACAGGGACCTTTTGACCCCTACACAACACATCTATTTATCTATATCATTTTAATTTTAATTTTATATTTATTTAATTTTTTGTAATGTTTTAATGTAGTTATTTTGTCACCTGTTGTGTTGTGTTGTGGTAAATAAAATGTATTTTCTTTCTTTTCTAGCTAGCTGATCTGGGTGTCTAGACAAATACCACTTTCTGTTGGTTTTAATGTGTGCGGAAAAATTTAATAGTATGTAAATGACATTAGCTGTGGAAATTTAATGTGAGTACTGCCAAGTTTTTCATTTAATGTGAAAGCGAAACTAAGCGCAAGATATTTGTCTAGACCACCAGTTAGGAAGTATTATGCTAGCTATGCCACTATATTCCACAACTTGATTAATATGCTAAAGAATCAAACATAAAACGCCTTATGTATACCTACATATACTGGCACCTTCCCCTGGTACCCTTTCACTAGCCTAATTCATTTAGCTTTCTTTGCATGAGATAAAAAGTAGCCTGTGTTATTCAACCCCACAATCTATTTGTATTCCAAATTTCAGCTATTATGAAGTTGATTGGATACAAACATCCAAACTTTTGCATTTACAATATCAGTTAGGCTATCCTAGTAGGAAGTAGGATACATTTTAAGCTGTAAGAAATATTAGCCAAGTATGATCCCAAGGAAATGTTATAGCGCAAATTGTCTACAAATTCTACAATGTATAACTTCCTGGATCAGTGGAATATGAAATAGTAGTGTCTTCATTCAACATACTTAGCAACTAAGTAAATAGGTACAACTTGTAGGAATAAGTCTTACCTTAGTTGGCACATAAGCTCTGTTGGAAACAGCCTTTTCATTCATCCACTTAACTGTCTTGAGCTTCTCCCAGGGAAGATCATAGTGGAAATTAGATTTACTCTCGTTGAACTTAGATTTTAGTTTCATAATTATCACAGAGAATAAGCTTACAACATCACCCATTTCACGTTTTATCTGCACGAGAACTAAACGTAAATGGTCAATAGACCAAAAACAGTAGGCTTAATCTTAGAATGATGAACATTCATGTTATTATAATTTAATTTACATTTTGTTCGAAAAATACATTTTTCAATTTTTCTTGAAAAAACTCAACGTCCACCTCGATCTACGTGATATGACAGAATAAAAGTAGGTAAACTCTCAAGCAGTATCTCCAACTGTCTGTGTCAAAATTACGGTATTGCTTGTCCAAAAATACGGTATATATAAAAATTTACGACAACCTAAATATATATACTACAGTAAAAATAACTTTTAGCTACAATGTTTTTTGCATGTCTCGAAATACCTACTATTGTTTATTATAAAATTGTAGAGTTAAATACGAGTTACACTTCACATATATATGTATTAAATTTTATTATACATCGACGTAACCTTTTTTTAATCATCTCTGAAGTGCAATGGAAATCCACGTAGTTTTGAATCAGACAGGTTTCAAACAATACGCTTTGTAAAAAAACTAATTCCATTTTTAGGGTTTCATAATTAGTAAAGTATTATAGTATACTTATGTGCCTAGAATCATAAAATTTGGCAAGAAGCAACGTAGTCACAGCAAAAGAAAAGGAAAAAATCCGAAAATCGTTAATTTGAAGTTCTACCACATTATGAAAAAAAATATTTTTTTTTTGTTATGTATATTGATGTACGAGCGAACAGTTTTCAACTAAGTTGTTTTATAAGACAAACTTAACTTTGAAATTTGTCATATAAAACAAATTATCTTTTCGTTAGAGCGTAATAACGGAAGCCTAGGTCTACCGTAATTACGGTGTAGTTGGAGACACTGCTCACAAGAATAAAGAGAATGTCTAGTGTACAAATTTTGACAATGACACTGTCTGAATAAAAAAATAAAAAATCACCGTTCAAAGATAACGTTCACGCTTCAATTTGAATGAAGCTTAGGTGGGTATGTATTCGCGTGCAGCTGAATCGACTCACCCTTACAAAATACAGTGTATTTTTTTTAGAAAATGACTGTATACATTTTTTAGGAATGTATATATTTTTTTTTTTACTGGTTCTTGTTCTTACTATAGGAGGCCAGATACCAGTCGGTGCCGGCTTACTTCTGAGGGAGACGACCGTTATATCGTTTCGACAAGTCTCAGAAATCGCCATTTCACCGATGTTTCTGTCTAGCAGCATCTGAAAGAGGTTCGTGGAGTATCCGTCAGTCAATGGACGGTCAGAAGACGATTGAGAGAAGCAAACCATGACTGCCTGTCAGAAGCCCAAAATTGACCACAGCTCACCGGCTAGCGCGACTTGAATTTGCTCATGAATACATTAATTGGAGTGCTGAGCAATGGCAGTCAGTCCTGTTCACAGACGAGTGCCGAGTGTGTCTACAGCCCAATCCTTACTTTAATTAACTCCACTTGTCACATTTCCATTCAAACCTAATTAATTTAAAAAGTATTGGGTAGATTTTCATAATAATGATATAATTTTGAAGCTTAAAATACATTACTAAAGTCATTTTCGAAAAATAGGGTGTCGATTCAGCTGCACGCGAGTTTAGTTGGTACCTACAATCATAAGTAGGTGCGGTTATCAAAGTTTGCGATAATGATGGCTGAAGAGTAGAACTAGAATCGTGAGCATCTATCTAGGCCTCCCCTAGAGTGCTCTAACTAGCAAAGATAATTTAATGCATAACTAATCTGGGAGATGCTCCTACCATTAAAACAGTACTGGTAGGTAAATAGAAAAAGTATAAATGTTTAACAACATTAGTTTGATAGATTCCCAACAATTAAGCTGAAACATCCCAAGAATTCCAACCAGGCTGGTAACAACCTTGTGGCTATGTTGGCCAACTTAGCCACAAGGATATAATCACTACATTAAGTAGCATCTCCATACTGAGCAGGAGGTTGAAATCTAATAACTATTATAAATCTAGTGAGGGTAATTCCAGTCCTGAAATAGTAAATCAATTATTATTTTTTTGCTATGTTACTCAGGATGTTTTGTATTCAAAGTACAGACTACTTGGCTTCCCCAATACAGACTAGACCTTGTGCGGAGTTCATTGTTAAACTTGTAACTTAGGCAAATACTATTTTTGGAAATAATTTGTATTTGGAATTATTTTTTATGTACACTTAAAGATATATTCTCTGTTACATGAAAATGTATGATTTAAATAACATTAGAGTTCAATTATTTACAACATGGAATAAATAATAAAATCACATGGTATTCACAGCTTAGAAACTGCATTTGTAATAATGCAATGCTTAAAAATAGCTTTCAAATACTTGAAGAAGTCTTTTTATTTCTGCTATTCTGGCTGCTTGAGCCTGAACTGGTATCATAGCTTGTGATACTTCTTCACCTTTGGCTAGTATTGTGTACATGCTTTTGATATTATTGTCCATTGCATCACAAGTTTTACCAACAGCATCCTTATAAACTTCCATATTTTCTGCTGTTAATGATGAATTAGAATGTAATATACTAGACAGGTTCTCAATCAAATTATCTACAGATTGAGCAATCTTCTGTGCCTCATATTCAAGATCATTCAATACTGTTATGTCTATTTGCCCTATTTGGGGAGCTAGAATTTGTCTATAAAGTTTTCCTGGTGTGCTTGACTGCGAGGTACTTGAACTACCAAAGACAGGAGTTTCACCTTTCTTGGTAACTGGACTTGATAGTTTGATCTTGAATTCTAGATCATCTGCTACATAATGTGTCATGTCACCTTCGTACCGGACATGCCCATCCATGTCTAAGGGAAACTTTCCCTGTTTACGGTTCTCTGATGGTAAGTTGAAGGGCCTGGATGGCCCTGGTCCTTGGTTAATTTCTTCTGCCTGCCCTTGATCTGCACTATACGAGATCTCGCTGTACGATGCTGTCATACGCGCCGTTATTTCTTCTTCCCTTTCGACATCACCAGTTCTCAGCTTTTCATCTGACGGCGATAAAGGCTCGCTAGATATTTTGTCTTCCATTCTTCTGAAGATGCTTACTTATAATTTATCGTACAGGTCGAAGGATGATGATTAACAACGGTTATAAAATATTCAATTCAAGGATTCAACAATCCAATTCGATATTTTTCACAAATTAAAATTTAATTTCTCTTTACTTTACTTCTTGAATACGAGTAGGTAGGTACGATACGATGGCTAATCGAAAAACCCAATAAACAAAACAAATTGCTGGACTGACTGACAGTGACAATAAATAATAGTTGTAAACGTAAGTGTCACGACGATATATAAGTTGTCACGACGACATCGATGACGACCTATGAGCACTAGTATTCAATAATTGGTTATTTTCTCTATGACTAATAGGTATATACAAAAAATACAGATGAAACAGCTAGCTATCTAAAGACCGTTGCAAACGATCTATAGATAGCTCAACTGATCCAGATCACTACCAGGCGGAAGCGTTCCCTTAGATTTTTTTAGATTAATGACTAATTAGTTTTTTGTATTTAACCCGATCATTCTCTTCGTAGATTGGTATTAATTTGTGTTTAATGTCCATAGAATATCACACACAATAATACACCTTGAATCACGAGTAAATGCATAGCATTGCCTGACGGCTTTTGCACTCATCAAGGAAATAGTAAAAATTGCGGGAGTTTTGACCTAAAGGTTTACAGTGACATGTCTGTCACTCTATTGTCTGGTCTGTCATACATGCATGAATGTCAGTCAGTCAACAAAAACATCGTGAGTTGAAAAAAAACTTACCTACCAATTTTTGTAAGAAATAGAGCTTTATTTAAGATAATAAGAGAGAAGTAGCATCAGTATTAGATTAAAAGGAAACAACTTAATGTGATAACAGGGGGTTCAATTGGTGAGTTCATCATTTTGAAACCCGTTCAGAGAAGATTGATTTCTGAAGAGCATAAAACATGGCGCTTTCAGACATGTGCGGTTGATAGGGCTTGTCCTTTGTCGTGCGTGGCCGTGGAATAGAGATTTTATTGTTGTAAGCTACGTTTTCTAATAACTATTGATTTGCGAGTGTGTGTTACTGTTAGTCTGTTGCGTAACCGATTTTTTGGGGTCTTATGGGTAGTTAGAACGCAGGTCCGATTATGGTGAAAACTCGTCGCAGTAACGGAGAAAACGGGGAAGTTGAGGATGTGAATTGCAATGTAAACGACGTGGGCGAAGCTCCTGACGAAAAGGCGAAAACCCCTGTAAGGAAATGCGTTTTTTACGCGGACATGCTGTTTGCTTTGTGTTCAAAACCAGTCATCACTTCCTGCCCCAGTTTCTTGTAGCCGCCAGCTGAGATCGTTTGCATGGTGCTTTATTGTGTTATTAGTGCTAGTCACGGACGAGACAAAAACGGAGGACTCTGCGCACCATAAAAATGCCGCCGTCCCGCTCGTAAATACGAGCCTAACTCTCACTTTTTAATAGTTCGCCGATCGGCGGCAATTGAAATTAGAAAACGGCAAAATTCTCATCTACAGTCCAGCTGATGCTTCAGATTGCTTCACTTAGCAATCAATATTTGACAGTAAGGAGTCCTTCTGTTTATAGTCCATAGTGCTATTTGGGTTAAGTTTGTAACAGCGAGTCCCTTAATCTCATAGTTATGTACAAGCTTTGCATCATTCTATGAAATCAAACATTTTATTCTATTGTGTAATTCTGTGAATAAAAGCAGCAATTATGATGAAGCTAATTGCATGTGAGTAGCACTAGAGGTGATGTAACTAGTAATTTCATACAGCCTTGCGGGACTGTATGGTTTTCTGTGTCTAGCTATAAAATGGTATTATTTACTCATTAGAACTACAAAATATAATTTTACATGACTGTCTTTAGATTTTTCTTTGCATGAGCACCTAGAAATCTAAGCCTTTGTTGCCTAACTGTAGGCTTGTCTGGAGGGAATCTATGTGAACTTAGTTAACTTAACTAAGTAACTTAGTGTATAAGACGACTTCAAATGATTCTCATTATTTCCGTTTTAGTAAGTGAAAATATTCATGTTTACATGACATGCTTGTGATACCTCTGGTGATGCAAGCATCCTTAGGTTTAGGTAGTTGTTTACCAAGAGGGTGGGCCGTATATTTGTCTGCCATTTTAGTTGTATTAAAAATGAAGTAGGTTGTTTTTATGGAATCTTAAACAAGTCAACAACAACATCTTTGTCAATGCCAGTTCTAACATAGTTCAGCAGGTTAAGAAACTTTCACACTTTTTTGAATAATTAATGCTATTCTAAGCAGTACAGTGATGTAGTTTACAAGGGCATGTTAGAACTGACATTGTCAAAAAACTACAAAAATTAAAAGCAAATGCAGCCATAACATACAATATATGAATAAATTTACATAAAGCTACAAAAAAAAAATTTTTTTTCTGTACACTATCCTACCTCTCGCTCAAGGTTTGCTGGAAGAAAACTCTTTTTACGGTTAAGCTCGCCTTTGTAGATGTCATTTAATTCTGCCTTTGTAAGTATTTATTTGTGTGTACAATAAAGAATAATAATAATATCATAACCATAATCTTCTACAATTTCTAGGTACCAAGTTTGACCCCACGAGAGTTAAGGAGCCGTCAATCTCAGTACGAGGTTACCAGAAACATCCAAAGCTGGCCTCCTAAATGTTAGTACACCTAACAATTATTTAAATGTTTAATTTTAAGAAAAAAAACATTTTGCTTTTAAAAAAATACTAATATTTATAATTTGGTAAAAGCATGGGACTTCAACATTTTTTTACAAGCAAAAATTCTAATGACACCTTTCAATTATTTAACTGTTTAACTTTAAGATCCCATGCTTTTAAAAAATTACTAATATTTATAATTTGGTAAAAGCATGGGACTATGACATTTTTTTACAAGACTAAGATTCTAATGACAGTTCATAAATTCTGCTTAAAACTAAGACTAAACTGTATATCTTGTTAAATTTAGTAGAAATTCTTGTATTAGTTGTTCTATTCTATGTTTATGCTACTGAACAACTGTGCTCACTCTTCTAACTATCAAGCTTATTTTCTTATTTTTCTTGTCTTGGCTGAATGCTTCTTGGTAGTACAAAAATCTTACAAAATCTGGTGATGGGTAAGTATTTCAAATTATTGTTTCTGTTAATAGACAGTCGCAGACGTAGGACCATAAAAATGCCTAGAATTGTGTTTCCCGAGAGTGACACTGAAGGCGAAAAATATTCAAGGCGGTAAGTTATAACCAGATTTTTATGTAAAACAGGTATTTTCAGATAAAATACCTGATTTAGGCTTTCTCCAACTTTTAACCTAAATTGACTTGATAGCCTGATTATGTGACCTGATTATCTGATCATTTTTAAGCAGAAGAAAAAGGCTGAATTAAAAAAAAACAGACATTGACTTGTATGCAGATATAAAAAAAACATGTTTATTTGTTATATGCATAATTTCTTAAACTAAAAGATTTCTTGCCTGAGTAATATTGGTTGTAAAAGGCCACAGGAGATTGGCCACATTAAGTACCTAATGCTGGTATGAAGCACTTCTATAATCAGCGATGAGGAAAAGAACTTGAGCACCCTAGCTCAAAGATTTGTGATTGTTCTTTTAGTTCCAGAGGGATGAGAGTATTCTTCGCCGACAATAATAACTCTTCGAACAGAAGTATTCGGCGCGGGCCACGGAAGAACTACGTGGAAGAAAGTGAAGTTAAACCCATCCAAGAAAGTGAGTAACAAGATTTTACATATTTTAATTTTGACATTTCACCAATTATGTAGAAACATTTTTCTGCACTATAAAACATCCCCAATGCAGGATGTTGGTTCATATCTTGGTTCCCAGACAGAAGTACCTATGCAAAGTTATTTGTATGACAGAAACTGTCAAAATCGTATCACAAGAAATGTATAACACATTATGTGACATGTGATTTATTGCTTTATAAAAATATCATATCAAATATGATGTAACTAATCATATTTGAGCTATTTCCTAGTCTCACATTCTCCTTGGTGTTCTCAAATATAAAGTCTACTAAGTAGTATCTTTGCAGCCATTGGAGATGTATACATTCTTAGATTCTGACGCTCTAAAATTACCAATCATTATTTAACTTAAAAGTATTCCACAATCAGATGTACGTCGCAGCTGTCGCAAACGGAAGCTTCTCCATCACAACTTCAACGAGAGCTGGATCACCAATGAGCTTAAGGTCAAGGGGTATCCAGATCTGTATGGTTTCCTTGGGAACAGCTCATCAGACGAATACACATCTGGAGATGAAGCCAGAGGCAGTCGGAAGCAAATTGTAAGTGAATTGAATTAATTAAAATATTTTATTGTACACCACAAGAAAATGCCAGAATCCTTACAAAACTACAAGGACAAATAAATAAATATGTCGGGTCTTCCTCTGGAGATTCATGACCATCGGGTCCATGCATAGCGCAGGCAACGAAATAACAGTCAAGTTTAAACGTCTGATAATATATTCACACACTTGAATTAAAATCACACCAAAATACTTAATGATTACACTATTGTAAACAGATTAAGTTTAAAATGGAAACGTGATGCATTCGCCGCAGAACTAGATACGTGCTCTTTGTTCAATCGCTCCATCAAGACTGCCACAAAACTTTCACTTACTACGTCACCAACTCGTCACGTGATCAACAACAACTAGTTCTGCGTCGACCACATCCAAGCTTACCGCTTGACGTTTCCGTCAATCGACAATAGATGGCGTTATACGTTAAAATCAAACAGAAATCGAATCATAGCAAATCATCAAAAATAGGAGTACAGCTATAATTAGGACAAATTCTTAAATCTACCGCGTGTTGCGCTACCATTTGCACTCTGCGACACGGCCATCTTGACATCTCACACGTCCTCGTGTGACGTACCTGTAAAGAAAAATAAACTTGCAACAGTAAATGTTTACAATCTCGGCCATACTGACCCTATAAAGTAGGTATGCTTAAGTGATGATGTTAAGTTGTTCCAAATGTACATCTTTATAATTAACCTTTATACAATCAAAAATCTGAGACACTTAAATTATAAGCGAAATGTGCTCCAACAAACGCAAAATACTCAAATTCCATCATAACAGAAAAAGAGGACAACCTTTAGGGAAGTTCCGTGATCGCCACTTTCGAACTAACGGACCTTGCCCAAAGGCGACCGACATTCATCATCATAACTCTGGACAATCCTTAAGGGCGACCGATGGTCGCCTCAAATAGACGGCCTCTTGGACAACCCCTAAGGACGACCGACATTTGCCTCCATCTGGCCATTACTGGACAACCCCTGGAGGCGACCGATGGTCTCACTTAAGAGACCCCATGGACAACCTCAAGGGGCGACCGACAGTTTCACACACAGAAGAGACTCCATGGACAACCCCTGGAGGCGACCGATAGTCTCACTTAAGAGACTCCATGGACAACCTCAAAGGGCGACCGACAGTCACTGCTACACTCACGCGTCCGATATGATAAGTCATGTCATATTAGTTAAAAAGTTGTCAGTAAAGCCAGTCTAAGACAAAGGGTTTTCTTGTGTCGTGTTGTCAGAATTGTCAATGTTATCGAGGTCCTCGTCTTGAAGACTGCTATCGGGCATTTTTCGTAGTCTGTCATGTGCGTACTTGTAAGTCCGATTGGAGTTAAGGGCTTTGAGGATATAACGATCGCCTTCTACAACTTCGATAATTTTAAATGGTCCCTTGTATTTCGGGTCGAGCTTTGTTTGGTTCCGCTCTTCGTTTTTGAGTAAGACAAAGTCTCCTACCACAAAGGGAATTAGTTTTGCCTTTGGGTTATCAAATCGGGTCTTATCATATGTAGCTACCTTCCCTATATTTTCCATCGCTTGGGTCCTAATCTGATCTATGTCAACTTCAAGCTGCGCATCGTCCGCGTACATAAGAGACAAAGGTCTTGCAACCTTACCTATGAGCAGTTCTAATGGACTACATTTCGTGACACGGTTGTGGGTGCAATTTATGGCGAGTTGTATATCTGGTAAAGCATCTTGCCAGGAGCGATTAGTTGCCTCGGCTGCTGTTAGCATATTTTTGAGAGTGCTCATCACTCGTTCTACTTGGCCATTTGCTCTGGCACTGCCCGTGGCAATCAGATGTAATTTGATGTTGTTTTTGTCGCAATACTCTTTGAATTCTTTACTTGCGAAACATCGTCCCTGATCCGCTATGACCCGAGATGGTGCCCCAAATAAGGCTACACTAGCATTAAGTGCTTTTATACTGCTAGTCGTGTCTATGTGCAGCGTGTGGTGGAGCAACACATACTTAGTAAAGGCGTCTATTAACACAAATACGTACTCTTTCTTGTCGTTCTTGCCGCTTAATTTCCCGGTAGCGTCGATATGTACAGTGTGCCAAGGAATCCCAATTTTCGGGACTGGATGCATTGCCGCCTGTACTTTGCCCGAGTGAGACTTTGAGACCTTGCATGTTACGCAATTTTCTACGAACCTTTTTACGTACTTGCACATGTTTTCGAACCAGTACAGTTCGAAGACTTTTTCCAGCGTTTTTTGCCAACCCAAATGCATTAGACTTTCGTGTACATTGTTGATGACAGACCAGCGAAGCGAGCGTGGAATAATTGGCAATGAACGTGTCCTACCTTGTCGTTGTATTTTACGATGGAGAATACGGGATCTTATCTCGTACGTATTTGCCACATCGTCAGGAAGGTTGTTTTCCTGCAGCGCAGTTATCAACTTACTTAGCTCGGCATCCTGTTGTTGTTCAGCTAGGATCCAGTTGTCCGATAATTCCGTAAAGTCGATCCGTTTTGGTTCTACTCTGTCTACGTTGTCAGCTTCAGCAGGTTCATCAGGCAAGGGATTTCTAGAGAAAAAGTCTGCGTGAGACATTCGCTTACCATCGACATGGGTGATATCAAAATCGAAGCTTTGGAGAAACGCCCACCACCTGTGGACTCGCGGAGTCAGGTCGAGCTTTTTCCGAGTAGCTCGAAGAGAGCTACAGTCCGTGACAACCAAGAATTTGCGACCATGCAAATAGTGCCTGAAGTGCTTTACTGCGTTGACAACTGCAAGTGTCTCCAACTCATACGAGTGGTATTTTGACTCCGCAGTTGTCGTGCGTTTGCTGAAATAGGCAATTGCGTGCAACTTACCAGCCTTTTTCTGCATTAGAACTGCGCCATACCCAATGGCGCTCGCATCTGTATGCAGCTCTACTTCCAAGTCAGGGTCGAAAATCATAAGAGCTTGCTCGTGCGTAAGGATTGTTATGATTCTCTGCCTTATGGCTTCATGTTCCGCCAGCCAGCTTAACTTACCATTACCAGCCGTAAGCGCATACAAAGGCGCCATAATTTGTGAGAACTGTGGTACAAATTGTCGGAAGTAGGAAGCGAGGCCGATAAATTGCCGAAGTTGTCTTACCGTTTCCGGAGGCGGCAAAGCGGTCAATGCCTCGATTTTGCGCGGATTTGGACGAACTTCACCCTGGCTAACCTCGAACCCAAAGTACTCTACCTTTTGTTTCAGGAATGCACATTTCTTGATGTTTAGAGAAAATCCTTTTTCAGTTAATACTTTTAAAACTACCTTAAGTCGTTCAAGAGCCTGATCTACACTATCTGCGACAATTAAGACGTCGTCCATGTAGACGACAACAAACGTGTTAACTAAGTCACCTAATGCTTTTATAATGGCACGCTGAAATACCGAAGGTGCATTCCTTAGGCCAAAAGGCATAGCGAGGTATTCAAATTGTGATTCAGGCGTGACAAAGGCTGTACGCTCAATTGAGTCGGGATGGATGGGGATCTGGTGAAATCCTGAAGCCATATCTAAGATGGTGAAGAAGTGCCCGCCATGTAATTTCGCTATCTGATCAGATATCAGGGGTAATGGGAATCTATCCGGTATTGTATTGTCATTTAATTCGCGGTAGTCCACACACATTCTGTCAGAGCCATCCTTTTTCTTAACGAGAAGTATGGGACTGGCAAATGGTGAGGAGCTAGGCCTGATGATGCCAGCTTTGAGTAACTCGTCTGTTTTACTACGAACGATCTGCCTCTCTTCGGGACTCAATCGGTAGGGGCGACGGTTGACGGTTTTGTGAGGGTCTTTAAGACGAATCTGCATAGGTTCAGTATCGGCTCGACTAGTTGGTACACCTGTAGTAAACGAGGTCTCATAGCATCGTAAAGTCTCAATCAATAATTCTCTCTGGTCGGAGGGGACGTCGGTATTTATCGTAACAAAGTCAATGGTGCTTGGCGTTGGAAGAGAACATGACTCTATCACTTTCAATTTGACAAACTGCAATCTATCAGAAGTCATGTGGATCGTTAGACCCTGGGCTAAAACTTCGCGACCAATCATAATATCATGACGTAGATACGAATCTGGCAACACATGGAAAAGGATTTCCAAGAATATGTCATTGATCTCTACTACAGTCAATATTTGCGTAGTGGAGTTCACAGAGGTCTGTCCAATACCCGTCATAGTCACAACATCGGAAAATCTTTTTCCACTAAGTCTACAGGCAACAGATTCTTTAACTAGCGAGCATTCCGCTCCCGAATCATAATAGAATGTTAATTGCTCACCGGCATGTCGTAGAAGTCCCGCGGGGTTGCTCACGGTGCACAGGTCCACTCGTTTTTTCTTCGAGGCGTTGTCTTCACCGCTGATTCCCTCTGGGCTGCTCTTCTTCGGACAGTCACTTGCATAATGGCCTTGTCCACGACAGGCGAAACAGGTGACAGGTTTTCCCGCAGACTATCGTTCTTGAATCGGCTGTCGTTCAGGATCATTTCCCTTCTCGAAAAACATTGTGTAGACTTGTGGCCTAATTTTCCGCAGTAGTAACACTTGATGCCGCTGTTAAAATTCCCCGTTCGAGGCTTCTTACTATCGGGTTCATCATTATCGGTGTTTGACGGCAGCTTCCTCTTCATAAACGATACCGCCTTGAGCTCCTGTTGCAACTGGCTTCGTGTATTGATTTCTGTTGTGAATGACAACCGTTGAACACGTGGCTCAAAACGGGAAATGTGTGATAGAACCGTGGCAATGGCAATTTGCTCAGTGGTCAACCCATTCCACCTTGACATAATTGAAGACATCACACTAGACGCGTAAGAAGCAAGGCATTCTTTGTCGTCGGGTTTTTTAGTATCGAGGTTAATTAAAAATGACGCAACTGTTTCGGAAGAGTCGTACCTTGTAATGAATAGTTGCTTGAAATCGTTCCATTTCATTCCAGGGTAAGCTACCGTAGAAAGCCAGGTAGATGCCTGTTTCTTGAGAGCGCGGCTCAAAGCCATCATCAAGGGTGTTCCGTGGCAATCTGGGTCGTCGATACACATATCCGCAGTTGATACCCAGGCCCGGGCATCGACATCTTGTTTTTCCGGGTCGAAATCTGGTAATCGAATCTCTTTAGACGTTGACGGTTGTGGTTTGTTAAGAGTTTGTAGCAAAGCCATGAAGTTTCTATTTTGTTGTTCCATCATAAGGCGAAATTTTTCATCACTTTTTAGTCTTACCGGTAATTGTGGGGAGTGGCATTCATCCCGGACTTCTGATGTCAGGTCTTCCTCTGGAGATTCATGACCATCGGGTCCATGCATAGCGCAGGCAACGAAATAACAGTCAAGTTTAAACGTCTGATAATATATTCACACACTTGAATTAAAATCACACCAAAATACTTAATGATTACACTATTGTAAACAGATTAAGTTTAAAATGGAAACGTGATGCATTCGCCGCAGAACTAGATACGTGCTCTTTGTTCAATCGCTCCATCAAGACTGCCACAAAACTTTCACTTACTACGTCACCAACTCGTCACGTGATCAACAAAAACTAGTTCTGCGTCGACCACATCCAAGCTTACCGCTTGACGTTTCCGTCAATCGACAATAGATGGCGTTATACGTTAAAATCAAACAGAAATCGAATCATAGCAAATCATCAAAAATAGGAGTACAGCTATAATTAGGACAAATTCTTAAATCTACCGCGTGTTGCGCTACCATTTGCACTCTGCGACAAATAAATAATGCTGGACATTTTTCAAACAGCCCCAAAATAAGCAGAGCTTGTATTATGTGAACTACATGACTGATATATTACTTATATACTTTTTTTTTGTAAATACATACATATTATACATAGAAAACACCCAGACCCGAGACAAACATTACAAACCCCCGCAACGGGAATCGAATTCGATGATTGTAGGATATTAATATTATAAAAATAGAAAAGTTGTTTTTTGAAAATAAATAGTAATCGCTATAAAAAAAACAGGTTTGTCACTGTGACAAGAAATAAGCTAACTCAACAAGAAAGTTTATTCTTCTGTGCCCATTAATCTAGTACACAGTTCAGTTATCTTTGCCCGTCCCTGCTGGGCTTGTTTTGATGCGATATTCTCTTTTGTTTCAGACACAAAACCATGACACTCCTATCATAAACCGTCCAATCATAGATGAAGACACACAGCATTCACGACAAAGGCGTACCTCGGCAAGATTCAATAACAATAAGAAAACAAATGTAAGTGTAGCTACATTCATAAAACAACCCCTAGACAAACACACACACAACTCCCTATTAAAATCCCCATGACTGACAAGCTCGGATCAATAGTCAGGATGCAGATCCCAGAGAATATGAAGCGGGGAATAGTCAAAGGCATGTTGGAACATAATGTTTGACTGACCATGTTTTGCAGCACGTGTCTGGTCCCATCGCCGCTTTATTGTAACACTACTCGATGGCACATGCCTTTTATACTTTAGTTCTAAACATGCCTGATTCCTCGCCAAGTTTTCTTACGCGAGTTTCAGCAGGTGCTATACGAACATACGTTTTTTAATCAATAAATGGCTGAAGTGTTAATTTTATTTATTTATTGATTATAGTAGTGTGTACAAAGTATAAAAAAATCAAATTTGTTTAACTTACATTAATATCATTGTAAATATTTACAGTAGTTTTCAGGCGGTTTCGAACATATGAATTATTGAATGATAGGATTTCTAAATTCCAGGATGGAACAGAGTCAGATTCCGAAGAAGACAACAACCAAACAGTCATTGAGAAGAAACCAGTTGAGAACAAAGATATCAAAAAAGAGGATGAGAAGACAGAAGTAGATTCTAAAGAGAACAAGAACGGAAAAGAAGATCACATAACAGCACAAGAAAGTGAAAGGTATGTCCAGCATGGCTTATGAAACTAGTAATTATTTTATTTATTTAGGACATCCAAATTATAGTCAGTTGTCAGTATATTCTTCGATAGCTTGTGGTTGGCTTTGAGAGAGTAGGAAAAGAGGTTAGCTGTGTAACCCTAAAATGGGTGGAATAGAATTTATAATTAAACTAGCTACTGCCCACGGCTTCGCCCGCGTAGTATCAGGATAAAAAGTAGCGTTTGTATGTAAATATTGGTAAAAATAAAATATATTTGATGGTTAGTTTCGGACATACAAACTTTACCTCTATATAATATTATTATAGTTGAAGGTATTTATAAAAATGTATTTTTATCTGCAATTGGTTGCATAAAAATATCCTCTTCCACAATTAGTTAAGTGGTTATGTAGAAGACTGTCGTGGACAGATCGACATGACGTATTATATAATTAAGTTCTTATAAACAATCAGCATTCATCTGACCTTTGTTTCAGTAACCAAGCTCCGACGCGGCAGACGAAAAGGAAGGGTAGGAAACAGCCAAAGAAAGATGACAGTCAACAGGAAACGGGTACCTATACCATGTTATTTACCTAGCTGTGCCACGGCCGTCCCCGGCCCCCAACCAACCGCGTCGCTTCGCCGCGCTGTTACTTCTCTCGCTCGGCTCCTAAAAGTCGTCATAGCGTGATGTTAAATAGCCTATAACCTTATTGAAGAATTGGTCTATCAAATGCAATGAAATGTTTTTTTAATCCAATCGGTAGTTCCGGAGATGAGCGCGTTCAAACAAAACACATGATGTCATGAAATTTTTCAACAGTTGAATGTTATTGGTTTTTAGCGTTGTAATCTTGCAAGCAGTTTTAACCAAACTAGTGAACAGCCATGTTTCATGTAAAATTTGCTGGGGTGTGACACAGATGGACAGACAGATTGACATGACGAATCTATAAGGCAGACGAAAAGGAAGGGTAGGAAACAGCCAAAGAAAGATGACAGTCAACAGGAAACGGGTACCTATACCATGTTATTTACCTAGCTGTGCCACGGCCGTCCCCGGCCCCCAACCAACCGCGTCGCTTCGCCGCGCTGTTACTTCTCTCGCTCGGCTCCTAAAAGTCGTCATAGCGTGATGTTAAATAGCCTATAACCTTATTGAAGAATTGGTCTATCAAATGCAATGAAATGTTTTTTTAATCCAATCGGTAGTTCCGGAGATGAGCGCGTTCAAACAAAACACATGATGTCATGAAATTTTTCAACAGTTGAATGTTATTGGTTTTTAGCGTTGTAATCTTGCAAGCAGTTTTAACCAAACTAGTGAACAGCCATGTTTCATGTAAAATTTGCTGGGGTGTGACACAGATGGACAGACAGATTGACATGACGAATCTATAAGAGTTACATTTTCGCCATTCGGCTTTGGAACCTTAAAACATTTTGACAGCAACTTTTGCCATACTTTGCTGTTTGCTACAGTGAATTAGCTAATTAATAAGCATGCTTTAATCCGATTGTGTTCTAATGACAGCACTGTGATGGTGACAGGAAGCTGATCTGATGATAAAGACGGATAAGCAACTCCTTGATGCGTAATCGTATCCGGTTTTTTTTGTAGCAGTTCAGTTTGTCTGTCTTTCAATTATTGACTCAGATTAATGAGACAACTACTGACTACAAATGGGCTGTTGCAGATTAAAAAAACACCCTCATTGGGTTTATTTTCATAAACTTTGGGTTATAACGGACAAGAGATGTTCTTTTGTGAATGGATATTTTATAATTCTTCGAAGTCACATAGATGGCACTCTGCGGAGAGGTTAGGAAATTATGACTGATTATGAAACTTAAAGTTAACATCAAAAAATTCTGGCTTGGCATGCCTCCACAAAATATATTGATCTTGTAGACAAGCGTGCTACATCCTCAACTATATCAACACATTCCATCCGGTGAGATTGCGGTCAAATGCTTGCCTGTAAATAAAAAACCATATTTTTTTTACAGTTTTCAGAGCAAAAACAAACAGTGTCAGAATTGACACTGTTTTCGTTTCGACCTCTTTGGATTTGAGAATAATTATTGTTTGATTGACAGAATAATTTGCATGCAACTGTCACTTTAGAATGCCGTCTTCGTAGGTTATTTTTTTAGTTGATATATGTTTTATTTTTTGTAAATACGTTTATTTAAATCTGTTGTATTCATGTGAAATTAAAAATATCCAGGTTTGCGAGAGCTATCTAACTAAAAGATTCTCGCATAACAGTTTACTCCTAGACATTTATGTTACTACAGGTAATAATCATTAAACTTATACCCGTGGTACCATTGAGTAGGGGATTAATAGCAGATGATTCCTCTAGCATCAGTACGGTACCATATCTGCCATAACTGTGGACGAGGCTACCACTCCCGACTTTTACCTACCAGTGGAACCCCAACACGTTTTTTCCGTACAAACTTTATCTCCCTAATGTACCCTCTATGGATGTAATTTCGGAAAACACATCAAAAGGACCCTAGGCTTCAAATATGAGGTCTAGGTCTCTTATGTTTTAGGAGTAGCCGGGTGATACGTAAGAGATGCGATGAGGGGTATCACTCGCGCGTTGCCGACCCTGAGGCGTAACGGGGGAAACTTTTAAGGTGCCTGTAATTTTACCGGCACACATACCCGATAAGCGGCGATGGGCTTGCAAACTGTCACGTGGAATGCTAACTACTTGCAAAAGCGCGGGAATGTGCCAAATGTAATGTTTGAACGTGCCTCTAATTACCCCCAACTTGGTATCCCTTAAAAATCTACTCACTGAGTATTGTTCTGAGGATGTCCTCTGTGGGACAGTGGGCGAAGGCCCGCCTGAGATGCAAAAGGTTGCTGGTTCTATTCTTGCCGTGAGACAAATGTTTGTATCATCTGCAAATATTTGTCTCGGGTCTCGTTGTTTTCTATGTATAATATGTATGTAGGTATTTACTAATAAATAATATATAAAAGTAGTTTATCAGTCATGTATTTCCCATAATACAAGCTCTGCTTGGTTTGGGGCTAGATGACGCTGTGTTGAAAATGTCCAGCATTATTTATTCACGCTCAAAGTCGTGGGCGTGTTTACTTTTTGTAAAATTCCATAGTAACATGCGGTATCTCGTTGCAGTGTCCGATATATCGTCGTCGGAGTCCGGCAGCGAGCTGACGTTGCATCGCGCGCCGCGCCGCTCCAAGCGCACGCGCAAGCCGCAACCCGCTTTCGTTCAGATCGCGCAGGCAGAGACGCGGGGCAGAGGTAACTTCTTACGAATTGAAATATTAATAACTCTTATTTAAAACTAGCTGACCCGACAGAGGTTCCGTCCTTGAATGTGATAGATACGAAACGTCAATTCGACAACCATAGGGGAAGTAACCACTACGTTCGACAACCTAGATCAGTTTGTATTGGAGAAAGAAACAAAGTTTTTTACAAATATTAATAACTTTTATTCAAAACTAGCTGACCCGACAGACGTTTATCTGTCTTTGAATATGGCTGATACGAAACGTCAATTCGACGAACATTGGGGAAGTAACCACTACGTTCGACAACCTAGATCAGTTTGTATTGGAGAAAGAAACAAAGTTTTTATAAATTTTTCGGACGAATTTTCTTTTTTTTTTTTTTTCCAGAAAGTCCTATTACCAACATTTAAAAACAATAAATAGCCAAATCGGTCCAGCTGTTCTCAAGTGATGCGCTTACTATCGAACATCATTTAATTTTTATGTACAGTATGTTGCTTAAGTTTCTAGGTGCTAACTTACTGTTTATAGTTGGTACAATTAAAAATAAATAACGATAGTTTTTAAGAAACATTACCTCCCGTTCTAGTTAAAAACTGTATTACAGCAAGATTGAACCAAACAACGGAACTGAGCGAGTTTCTTCTACTCTGTCAGACTCGATAATTGAACGTAAACAAGTATAATTTTGCATAGTTTCGGGTTACTAGTCATAGTCTTGCGGAAAAATATTGAAACGCAATATAAAAAAAGAAGGGTAACATATTCCATATATGTAAGAATATGCAATGTGAATAAGCTTTCTGTCGATAGCATGGAATATGTAAGAATATGCAGTGTGAATAAGCTTTCTGGCGATAGCACTAATGTTATCGTTATTGGAAAGTAACACAAACAATATTTCTGTATCTCGTTAGCCTGACGGAACAAAGACAAGCAATTTTTGGCTTCTCTTCTGTAGACAAAACCGTTACCTTGGTGCCATATTCGTAGGAACTGCTCACTCTCACTTGAGGCTTAATTCGCCATTTGAATTGATATACCTGAATTTTACAGCCAAAACCTTCACAATTCGAAAGAAACCATACAGCTTGCGAGAGAGGAAGCCAAAAATTCTGCGCAGGAAAAGTATGAGATGTGAGTTCATTTCTAGTATTCTCTTGAACATACTCTTGTGATTTTAGAATATTATTACGACTATACCACGTACTTTTCTATTCTCCTGCTGACGTTTTAGAGGTCCTTGTTTACACACCGGGCTGACCGTGTCGCTCTCCAGACGTCAGCAGGAGAATAGTAAAGAACGTGGTATAGTCGTAATAATATTCTAAAATGATACCAATCCACGATAATTTTAATTCCATGATACTCTTGTGAATTTGACTGATTAATAATCCTCAGTTTAGTTTATCGAAGCACGCAGTAGGTGCTTAATTTAGCAATTAATTTCTTTGATTTCAATAATGTTCCGATTTAAATAAGACTACACGGATGGAAGACGGCTGGGACTCAAGACGTGCGGGTTCGATTCCCGCTGCGGGACAAATGCATGTACTGCAGATATTTGTTCCTGGGTTGTGGTACTCGTTGCTCCTGTTACCGACGACATAGGAAACCATATGTACGTGTTTATAAGTTTATCACGTTTACCTTTTTCCCGACGTTTCGACTGTATTTCAACAGCCGTGATCACGTGTCCATCGTCACCCGTTAAACTTATAATTACATAGGTATGTGGCTGTTGGATAAAAAAAAACTATCTTTTCAGCTCAATCTCCATCAAGCAGTAGCGAAAGTAGTTCCAGTTCAGATACAGAAGACCTGAATGTGTCTATGAAAAACAGGAGTAAAGGCAGACAGAAGAGCAAATCCATGGACGACAAGAAGGATGACCGCGCATTGAGAGACATTCAGCCTGTTGAGTTAGACGGAAGGGTTAGGTAAGTTACCTAACCATATGCGTTATACTGCGGGGCAAGATGTTTATAACAAACTCCAAAGATATGTCTAGGTGGATTGATTAGTAAGGTGTGTGGGGCATGTCTGTTTAAGTTATACTTATAAGTAGGCTATTCTAACTATATTATTTAGATATTGCTACCAATTTTTTTTTTCTCACTTTAAAATATTTGTTTTTTTCTTCTTCTAGATATACATAAATTAACAATTAACAAATTTATAAATCGATTTAAATAAAAACTTTTACAAAATACTTAAAATACCGGATTATTTAATTAGATGATAAAAAATCTTGAGATTGAAATTGCTTGATGAACAATTTAGGTAGGTACCTATTGTTGTGATAAAGGATCATTATAAAGAATAATCATGGATCAGCCTTGTTTGCTGCCTTTCTTTCTTGGGTAGGTCGCGGAGGAACAAAGTTACTGTTCAAAGTAATCCTTGTGATTTTAATGAATAAATGAATTTTTGACTTTGACTTTGTTTAGTTGACTTCATTTTGGCCCATCACTATGAATAAATTCTTGGGAGGTTTAGGTAGGTAACTTAGCATAATTGAGTAAACGCCATTTTGGCACGTTTTTGATATCTTTTAAAACAAATTGTATATTTTTTGTGTCGTTCTGTATAATTATTATTTGCCTTCTGTTATTACTTCGTGTATAAACGTTATAAATAAATTTTCATTCAGATTTTCATCAGTCGGCGGCTTAGAAGAGCACATCAAATGCCTCCGGGAGATGGTTCTCTTCCCGCTAATGTATCCCGACTTATTTAAGAAGTTCAATACGCGACCGGCCAAAGGCGTCCTCTTCCACGGCGGGCCCGGTACAGGCAAGACGCTGCTTGCGCGCGCGCTAGCGAATGAATGCAGTCTCATTGGCGGAAGGAAAGTGGCGTTTTTCATGAGGAAGGGAGCGGACTGCTTGAAGAAATGGGTGGGAGAGAGCGAGAGGCACTTGAAGCTGCTGTTTCAACAGGTAAATTTAACAAAGTTGTGGTAATAAAAGTGAGCCACGGAACGCCCTACAAGGTAGGAAGGAGTAGGAATTCGAAAAATCCTTCACCAAAAGGTGCATTCCCCTTCTCAGGTCTCGTTTAAGTTACCTACTTTCTTATGTATTGTTTTAACACCTATACTGTCATGTAACTGTGTACATGACGGAGAGAATAAATATAAAAATATGAATATGTGCGTTGATGGTTAGTTAGTCAGTGAGTAACGCAACAATTTTATATATTTAGATTGAGTCTGATTAGGTCAGTGTTGCGGTACAATGGTACTCGTAAACCCTGATACCCACGACACAGATTCCTAGTGATTAGAATCTGTCAAGTGCATTGTCATTCAGTCAATAGGCACGCAATGTTTAATGTATTTTAAATTTTAAAAGATAATTGGTATGCATATGCCCACAACTAGAAGTAGAGGTAGGTACTTAAATCTAAGACAATAACATCAGAATTGTTCAGCTCATATGTCTGAAAAGGTATTTTTATTGTAATGCAAAATGCGGGTACGTACAAATGTATAATGTTTGGTCTTGCCGCTTACTTGCGCTTACACCAAGTAGGGGGGCTACTTGGTGTCATCAAAGATCTACTCATTGAGTATGTATCTGAGGATGTCCATCATGGGGAAATACAGTCATGAGCGTGTTTTTTTTTAATCTATGTTGTTTAACAAGTGCCATGGTCGTCGATTGTACTCTAAGGTTGTAATATATTTGCAGGCGAATAAAATGAAGCCGTCGATAATATTCTTCGACGAGATAGACGCGCTCGCGCCTGTTCGCAGCGTGAGGCAGGAACAAGTGCACACGAGCGTAGTCGGCACACTGCTGGCGGAGATGGACGGACTTTGTGACAGGTAACTTATACAATAAGGCACGCCTTTCCTGGTTCCACTTTCACCTTGTGTTTTCTGTTGGAGCATGCATCTAGCGCTATTACGCATGCAATAAGGCACGCCTTTCCTAGTTGGACGACAGTGCACTTTCACTTTTGACTTATGTTTTCTTGTGGACCATGCATCCAGCGCTACAGTGCATGCAATAAGGCATGCCTCACCTTACTAGTTCGTCCAATTGGGCGACATGGCACACCTGTAGCTCATGTCAGCTCAGTGCTATTTATTTAACAGAGTTAAGCAACCTAAGTTTTACGCCGATAGGAATGGTCCGAACTCAAATTAAAAAAAAATAATGAAAAGTTTTCTTCGCGAACTGTTACAAATTTTTTGCAAACCATTATGAGTTCTACAACTAAACCTTGTTTTCAGAGGTGAAGTAGTGATAATCGGTGCGACGAATCGCCTCGACGCGGTCGATCCCGCGCTCCGCCGCGCCGGCCGGTTCGACCGCGAGCTGCATTTCCCCCCTCCGCACTGCGCGGCCCGCGCCGACATCCTCCGCATTTACACGCAGGAATGGCGACCGTCCATAACACCGGCCATTGTACAACACATTGCGGAACTCACGGCTGGATACGGGGGTAAGTTGATATTTAGATTTATATATTATTTAAAAAAAACAGCAAAAAATATACCTTCACTGTACCATACCATTCGATGAGAGTTTATGTGGACTTCATTTCTGTGAAGCATGCACAATTAAATCATTTAGTTTCATCAATTAAGCCTTCGCCATTTCAAACTCCAGTCACTGCATCTCTTTGCTTGTCCAATGTTATACTGGATTTTAGTGGCTCGCTTTGCTCGCCCGTGATTTCATCCATTCAATTCTGTTCCAGGCTCAGACCTAAAGGCGCTATGCTCGGAAGCAGTATTGAAGGCGCTGCGACGAGTTTACCCACAAGTATACGACAGTGAATACGCACTGATGATTGATGCCAAAAATGTAAGTTCAAATGGTCATTTAGCCACTGGTCAGTGGCGCGGCAGTCTGCGTCGCAAGAGATGTGGGTTCGACTGAGAGACTAATGTTTGCAACTTTTTCTTTCCATAATACCAAATTCGGACAATTATAAACGTCTTTTAAAACAAAAAATAACCAAATCGTTCCAACCATTGTCAATCGATGCGATTACCAACGAACAGCATTTAATTTTTATTTATATGTATAGATATATATGAAAAAATTTCTTTGTTGTGTATGGCAGGCTGGGTATGTTACATTTCAACCTTTCGTTACAGAGCCATATGTGTGACTTGGATGAGTTTAAAATGACTTTCCACAGATCAATAAGGAAACCTCATTGTTGTGTTGCATCAGGTGGAAGTGACAAAAGACGACCTCATAGAAGCGATGCGTACGCTGGTAGCGGCGGGCGCACGGACCAGCCCGCAAGCTGCGAGGCGGCTGCCGGAGTACTGCGAGCCTCTGCTGCAGGCGCAGCTGCGAGCCGCGGCTCACATGCTGGACAACATCTTCCCCTCTGATCCCAGACACGGGTACAGTAAACGATGCTCCCCTTTGTTCGTGAAATCACGATGGAACTGTCCGAAAATCAGCGCTATATCTTTCCTAGGTTTGGTGCAGCATATGCTGAGATAGGGACCTTTTGACTCCACACAACACATGTTTTTATTTTTTGTGATGTAACCTTTCTGTGTTTTTGTTTAATTGTTCTGTATTTTGTCCCCTGTTGTGTTGTGTTAGTCAATAAATGTATTTTCTTTCTTCTTTTCTTTCTAAACGACAAAAGTTTTGCCCCAGAATATGGGTCTTAACTTCGGAAATGGGAAACTAAGAGCGTTCCTATGGTGAATGAATGAAAAAACTTTATTGTACACCTTAAACAAATAACATAATAAACAAAATATTATTCTTAAGAAGGTACAATAGGCGGTCTTATCTTTTAGAAGCGATCTCTTCCAGACAACCTTTGGATTGAGAGGATAATAAGAGATATGCTTAGATATGCTTAGAGTAGATAGGTTAAATAAATTTTAAGTTATGCGCTTCGTGAATGTTCGTGTTTTTCGGAAATGGGAAACCGGGGCGTTTATAACTCTTATGTACTTCTAAATCTTGCTTCTACCGCACCTATGATATGACGTGCAGTTTGAGTACAATTTGGAAATGCAATATGTACTGAAAATGGAATGATAAACAATGTTGGATGTGAAGAGTAGTGTGATTTCGGGTTCGCAGGATATCACCGTCGCTATCACCGAGCGTGCTTCTAGTGAGCGGTCCCTGCGCGGAGTCGTACATCGCGCCGGCATTGCTGGCGCGGCTGGAACACTGCACGGTGAAGGAGCTCAGCATCGGGACGCTACACTCCGCGCTCACATTCACGCAGGAACAAGCGGTTATATCGGTAAGTAAGTCGTACATCGCGCCGGCATTGCTGGCGCGGCTGGAACACTGCACGGTGAAGGAGCTCAGCATCGGGACGCTACACTCCGCGCTCACATTCACGCAGGAACAAGCGGTTATATCGGTAAGTAAGTCGTACATCGCGCCGGCATTGCTGGCGCGGCTGGAACACTGCACGGTGAAGGAGCTCAGCATCGGGACGCTACACTCCGCGCTCACATTCACGCAGGAACAAGCGGTTATATCGGTAAGTAAGTCGTACATCGCGCCGGCATTGCTGGCGCGGCTGGAACACTGCACGGTGAAGGAGCTCAGCATCGGGACGCTACACTCCGCGCTCACATTCACGCAGGAACAAGCGGTTATATCGGTAAGTAAGTCGTACATCGCGCCGGCATTGCTGGCGCGGCTGGAACACTGCACGGTGAAGGAGCTCAGCATCGGGACGCTACACTCCGCGCTCACATTCACGCAGGAACAAGCGGTTATATCGGTAAGTAAGTCGTACATCGCGCCGGCATTGCTGGCGCGGCTGGAACACTGCACGGTGAAGGAGCTCAGCATCGGGACGCTACACTCCGCGCTCACATTCACGCAGGAACAAGCGGTTATATCGGTAAGTAAGTCGTACATCGCGCCGGCATTGCTGGCGCGGCTGGAACACTGCACGGTGAAGGAGCTCAGCATCGGGACGCAACACTCCGCGCTCACATTCACGCAGGAACAAGCGGTTATATCGGTAAGTAAGTCGTACATCGCGCCGGCATTGCTGGCGCGGCTGGAACACTGCACGGTGAAGGAGCTCAGCATCGGGACGCTACATTTCGCGCTCATATTCACGCAGGAACAAGCGGTTATATCGGTAAGTAAGTCGTACATCGCGCCTGCATTGCTGGCGCGGCTGAAATACTGCATGTTGGAGGAGCAATTTATTTTCGTCTAATAATGTTTTAGGTTTTTGCGATTGTTAGACATAGTGTCTACCTGCGATCACGAAAGCTGCAAAGCCGTTTAAAAAAAAATTATATTCATTATAATCGTCTTCTGTAACTGAGTGAATTGAAACCTATTCCTCGCGACCGAGCTAGATACAGAAGGAATCAGTAAAGAAATACGTCTCGGTACTTTTGTACATGGTAAAAGAGTTAAATAATGTTTCAGGTATTTTCTGAATGCCGTCGTGCGGACCGTGGTTGCGTGCTGTTCATCCGCGACGTGCTGTCGGTGTGGACGTCGCTGTCGATGTCGCAGGGAGCCGCGCTGCTGCTGCAGCTGTGGCAGACGCGAGCCGCCGGCGACGACACGTTGCTGCTCGCTTCCACTAACGCCGCGCATGCCGACCTACCGCAGGAGGTACTTAACTATTATACTGGAATCTTAGATAAGATAATATAAGATAAGATACAGGTCTTCGGAAATGTAGCATAATGTTGAGTCATGGAGTAAAGTAGTGAGAATTAATAATAAAAAAATACATACTTATAGGCCTGACCTCACACTTAGATACCCTGTGTCGTAGGTATCAGGAACTAAGAGTACCCAGACCCGGGATAAATATCTGCAGAACATGCAAACATTGGTCAAGTGTTCCATGGAGAGGCAAAACACGTGCCGATTTCTTGTTGAGTTTATTTGCCAATGTTGTTTGTGTGAAAGTGTTCCTGTGTTGGACTAGAGTGCCCCGTACGATATTTGGCTATCTCAATCCACCGAGGTCCCGTTTCCTCTTAAATGCCATCATCATCATGACATTGATCATGACTCACCCTAATGAAGACTTTCGAAGTTAGTCGAAACTTAGTCGGTGCCATAACCGATAGTATGGTCTGTGAAAATTGCCGTTTCACAAATGAATCGGTTCATTGAATGGGCGTCCTTCCTACACAGCGTAGTCCGCACGCATTTTTTTTATAAAGATGGTGTATTGTTTAGTAAAACATTTATTATATTTGTTGCAACTTTTATTAAACCGCTTTCTTACTTCCGCACTCCACAGGCTATATTATATCCTCCACTCCACAGACTATGCTACATCTAACACTCTTTATAAAAAAAATATTAAAAAAAAACTTAATATCAAATTTATGAACTTAACTCTACCTTTCCTTTTACTAGGTATTATTTTAACCCCTAACAAGTTATACAAAATCAACACCTAATAATTTCGTATCTAGTTACTAAAATAAACTTACTAAATTATTTACTTTTTTAAGCAATCCTATGTACTCCATGAACCCCACACTCAGCCCATATTGATCAACAAATTATTGAGGTTGAATGTGATGTGATGTCCTAGTATATTTACATCCTTCCTTACAATCTAACACGTCATATGACCTAAAGTTATTGTATTTTACAATTTTTCCTTCTAGCCATTTATTACCATTTGGATCTTTTTTGAACCATACATTCTGTCCTTCTAAGAAGTTTTCTTTACATTTTGCATTTTGATTATAATTTCTTTCATTTCTACTCCTAATCCTACTAAATTCAGTTTCAACATTCACATTTACTTTTGGCTTTAAATAATGGTAAGTTACAGGTATCACATTCAAAATCCACTCTTTTATATTCTACTCTTAATGATAGAATCCACTCATTGTTGTTAATTTTAATGTTGCCAATGCTATGACACACTTTTACTAGTCATAAATCATGAACATTATTGTCATCGCCCCCTACACTTTCATTGTTGACCAGATTGACTTCTTTAATCAATTTACAACCTTTTTTAAAATGATTTGGCTTGTGACAATTAAAGCAAATTTTTCCAAATGCTGGGCAATTCCTTGCCTTGTGCCATGTGCTACATTTTTTACAATTGTATGAGTCCCTACTATTGAAGAAATACTTAGCTTTTTGATGTGTATTTTAATCCTGATGCCATGAAATGTCCTTACCCGTTGAGCTTCGGACAGCATCCACCATCAATGTTTGACTTGTTATCTGCTGCTGCATAACTTTGCAATGATCTCGTGACAATTCTGATGCCCTGCTCATGTCGACTGCTTTTTGTAGGGTCAGATCACTGATTTCTAATAATTTTCGCTGTAGTTTCTTGTCTTGGACTCCAAGGACAATTCTATCTCTAAGCATCCTTTCTTCCTGAACCTTAAAGTTGCAGTTTTTTATTAATCTTCTTATTTCTGTGTAGAAAAGATCAAAGTTTTCACCTTCGTCTTGTTTTCTCTGATGGAACTTGAACGTATTTATTATCTCATTCTGTTTTGGAGCAAAATAATCGTCAAAAACCTTGATTATTTGTTCATATTTCGCAGTTTCTTCTTTTTTCAGAACATTGAAGTATAATTCTTGCACCTCAGGCCCAACGCAATTTAGGAAAATAGCCGTTTTTCTTGATTCTGAGTACCTTTCTTAACCAGCCGCCGTGAGGAAAATTTGGAACTGTTGTTTGAATTTGCGGCAATACATCAATTTGAGTGTCTAGTCGCAGGGGTCCCGGCATTCGGTATTCAACACCCCCATAGCTACTTCGCTTACTATTTCTTGGTGTTCAAAGTTGGTCGACGGCGGCGTGGACATAACCTCCAATTATGTATTTTTCATTCGCAAAATTTCAACTCTGTTCCTATTAATGCGTCTTCTTATTTCTTTTGTGGTTCTTCACCGGCTGCGCCATTTAGTAAAACATTTATTATATTTGTTGCAACTTTTATTAAACCGCTTTCTTACTTCCGCACTCCACAGGCTATATTATATCCTCCACTCCACAGACTATGCTACAGATGGTTTATGCATTGTTAATGTCTATGTCTGTGTGCCCACTGGCATAGGCCTCCTCCAACCCATACGCACATTAGAATACTAAAAATAACTTGTTCCAGTTGCAAGATCTATTCCCGATTCACAAAGACTGCGTCTACAGTGTCCGGGAGCCGAACGCTGCCGAAGTGATCGCCTTCCTAAAGCCGATCATTGCCGAAGCGTTGGAAGACCCGCCGCCGCTTGAGAGCAATGAACCACCGCCTCCATTGCCGAGAGGTATGTCTTTGAACCATATCTTTGAAGCTGTAAGTGTGAAGACTATGTAAGCCGTACATTCGTAGAATAGTTCTACGGATTTCCTAGTTTGGTCGTGCCTCTGACTACCCCCTACTTGGTATCCTCAATTATCGCACTGACTATTTATCAGAAGATGCCCATCATCCGTACAGTCCTGAGCGTGAATGAATGAAAAAAAAAAAACCAAATACTTCACATAACTTAAAATACAGTAGGCGTTATTATAGTTTTTTTTTTTTAAATATAAACATTGTAAATGTTTGTTTGTAGCTCCACCGCCACCTCCGCCGCGAGAGAGCTCTGAAGAGGTCACTCGACGCAAGCGCAAGGAAGATTACAAATTGCGAGAGCTGAGGATATTCCTTCGCGATATATGCCGTAAGCTGGCTTCCAACAGACGTTTTTATAAGTTCACCAAGCCCGTGGATTTGAAGGAGGTTAGTAGCGGCCCAGTTGCCCATGGTCCTCGAAGCTACAAATATTTTTAAAGAGTTGATAATACCACCAAGGGAATAGTTATCAGTTGATAGCACACCCTTATTACTATTAACCCATGTTGTCCCATTGTTGAGCAAAGGCCTCGCTCATTTCATCAGTACCGAACCTGCAAATATTTATAAAGAGTTGATAAATACCACGGAGAGAAATGTTAACAGTTGATAGCAGACCCTTATTACTAGTAACCCATGTCCTATTGTTGGGGAAAGGCCTCCAACATTTCCGCCAGTCGCGTAGCTGAACATATTTTTAAAGAGTTGATTATACCACCGAGTAAAATGTTGACAGTTGATAGCACACCCTTTAACAATTAACTTTTGTTGTACCATTGTTGGGCAAAGGCCTCATCCATTTTAGCCAGTCACAATGCTACATATATTTTTATAGAGTTGATAATACCACCGGGGGAAATGTTAAAAATTAATAGCACATAATTATCAAAATTAATTAACAAAGTCAAAGTAAAAATTCATTTATTCATTTAAATCACAAGGATCACTTTGAAACGTCGGTTTTATCTACTGCCTATTCTTCCGCGACCAGGCCAGGAAAGAAAGGCAAGAAAACAAGGCTGGTTATTTTTTTAATGATCCTTTTACAAAACAACGAGTTGGAGCATTTTCAATCCCAAGAGTTTTTATATGCCTTTTAATAAAGTTATAAAGTTGTTTTTAAATTACGTTTTTAAATTTGTTAATTGTCCATTTTTGTAAATCTCTTGGGAGTTTGTTATAAAAGCGTACGCCTTGCCCTTTAAACGATTTGCTAACTTTATGGAGTCTACAAGTGGTTATTACTATAACTATTAGAAGATGGCGGGACCCGTTTGCCTACACCTGTGTATAAATTTATAGTCATGTTATTTCAAATAACAACTTATATAAAACTGAACATAACACAAAGAAAGCTATTTTTAGCGTCATGTTGCTTTCCAAAATTTCCGAAACCAACTATCCATCTCAGGCATATGAGAAAGCAAGTTGGAAAATTTGTTACAAAAGATTCTTTAAAACTTACATAAAGGACATGTACAAAGGCGAGCTTAACCTTACAAGAGTTTACTGTCAGCAAACCTTCGAGGATAGGACCTTTTTTAGAATTATAGCTTACTGCCATTTTCTTCTAGAACTTTTGTTTTTGTTTTTGTTTTTTTAATAGGTGACCGACTACCTAGATATAGTGGAACAGCCCATGGACCTCGAGACGATGATGACGAAAGTAGACATGCACAAATACAACTGCGCCAAAGAGTTTCTGGACGACATCGACCTGATATGCGCGAACGCCTTGGAATACAATCCGGACAGGTAAAGGTGCTCTCTTTTACTCTGTTTACAAATTAATATTTTTGTCCCTTTCATATTCATTTATTCATGCTCAAATGTACATCAGCTTAGGTCTTACATCAAAGTAGCTGTAGGAAAGTACATGGACCCTCCCTGAAAAGTTAATTCTCTCATGTGATGGTGCATCAATAACTTTATAGAATATAAATTGTATTTTTCAAACTTTCGCGATCATTAAACATGATAAAGTTAAGGTCTTAAAGCGTTTGGTCAAATAAAAAATAAATAAAACATTGGGCTATAATAAAGGTAAATGTGATACAAGACATGTATCACATTTATAAAACTTTACATTTAGGGTGGCATGTTCTAATAGAATATATACTTAAACCATTTAAATAAATAATTAAAAAAATAATAATTGTCCTTTGCAAAGCAAGCCACTTTATGCGTTTTACGTAAGCGTCTGTTTGATTGTTTGTTTTTTGTCCATTACCTTTTTTTATCTGTAACGGTCTATCCTATTGAAATGCGGTATTTTACTAGAGGCCACTGTAATCACATACATGCATACAATATAATGTGATTAGATTTTTAGATGGAGTAATCTCGTTCAAACATAACATTTGGCACATACACGCTTTATGAATAGTTAGCATTCCACGAGGCACGTTGCAAGCCCATAGCCGTTTATTGTAGAAACAGTTTAAAAAATGCCGGTAGAAATACACATTAAGAACTTACCTCCCTTGCTTCTTATTTAGTGATTATTTTTAAAATATCAAGTTAACCATACAAAACATTTGACAGAACATCGTCAGATAAGCAAATACGACACGAGGCGTGCTCGCTGCGGGACCACGCGTACGCACTGATCGACGTGGAAATGGACAGCGACTTCGAGGCTCAGTGCCAGGGCATAGCGAAGAGGCGGCAGGAGGAAGGCAACGCTATGGACACCGACCTGCCGGACTTTATATACACCGCGTCTACATTACGTGAGTGTACCTTCTAACCAGCTACGTTAACTGACGCAAGAGGTGCGGGTTCCATTCCTGCTCCGGGACAAATGTTTGCATGCCCTGTAGATATGTCTGGGTGTTGTGGTACCATGATACTCGTAGTTCCTGGTATCTACGGTACAGGGTACCCTAGTGTGTGGTCAGGACCTATGTCTGTGTGTATACTTATAAAATCGTTTGTCCTGGCTGACTGACTGATCTATCAACGTACAGCACATAATTTCATCTTTTTAGTCTTTAGAAAGATGAAATTATGTGCCATGAAAGGATTTTTGGAATTTACACAACAGAAATTTGGGGGGTGGGGGAGGGGCGGTGACCTTTTAACACCACAACACAAGGATACGTAGAAACACAACAATCTAAATTTTGCATAAAAGTCTTTGTATTTGATCTGGACGCCATCAGACACATGATGCAAAAACTAGACTCCACAATTTGTACATATTGTACATCCGCAAATCTATACTCAGTGCGTGGCAGAGGACCGCCCAAACAGTTTGCTTAGCATTCCAGAATCACTTTTATTTTTTTCGGTATATACGTAACGTAATAATGAGCGATGGACTTTGATGTTAAAGTTGTACATAACCTAGGTTCCCCACACTAGCACCGAAAAGAAAAACTGGTCAAAATGATTCTTTGAAGTTTCTCATTAGAGAGCCCATTTCCTTTGTTGCAGCAGGAATTGATTCGATGCTTAACGACTCTAGCGTAAAATCACCGCGTACGCCACAGAATGGAGAAAAGAATGATATGAACTCGTCGAAACGGAAACGACGACGAATGAACGCGTGGTCCAAGGGTTTGGTGGTGAAACGGGCAAGGACTTCAGGCAAGGTAATTAATTAGCATAGCATAATAAATGACAGAATCTTTAACTAAAATAATCCTTAATCAAGAATCAAAGTAAGATATTCTCTAACAAAAATGTTTCTTCATTTTGGGAATATGGACAAGTTGTAGAATCAAAGTCAAAGTCAAAATTCATTTATTCATTAATACCACAAGGATCACTTGAAAATGTTAATTTTACCTACTGCCTGTTCCTGCGTGACAAAGCCAGGAAAGAAAGGCAAGAAACAAGGCTGGTTCTTTTTAATGATCCCTTTTTTGTATTTTCTATTTATAATATTATGTATATAGTTCCCATGATACAAGCTCTGCTTAGTTTGAAGCTAGATGATGCTGTGTCATTGAAATCAGCAATCATTTGGTGGATTATAAACGGATCTAGACCCATTAGTCATTCTTCCCTAGTTATGCAGGATAGTGCTTGGTAACTAAGTAACTATGTACAAAATTATTTATAAAAAATGATTTACATTAACTTTACGCCCTCAAATTTGTAGATCGTCTGATCCGCATGCCTTCAATTTGAACTTTTTCAGAGTTTAAACATCACCGATGAGGAATCCAAAGAGAACAAGCCAATCACATCGACCCCCCTGCCGAACGGCAACGTGACGTCATCGTCCGCGTCCGACGACGACGCGCCCTTGCGCCGGCCGCAGGACGAGTCCGACGCCGTCTTGAACGACACCGTCGAGAATAAGCATACACCGGAAAGGTAAGGTCATCGATCTAATCAGCTGTGTGTGTTTTGGCCTGTGAGTAGCAGAATTATAATGTGTTAAGGTATAAAAGACGACCATAATATTTTATTAATTAAAATCATTCATACTATGTTTTCGATTAGAACACCACAGTAACAATTGTTTGAGACTCAATAAAAAAAAAAATGTTTTCTTATTTATCTTAACTTTAGCAGTGTGTAATTGACAGGATATATCCTTTGTTTAGTGCTAGAAAAGGACAGAGAAAGGATTAGAGTTTTGAACCTGCTAAAGTGAGTGATTATGAATATGAGGGGGGTATATCTATAAGGTGGTCTGGTTTGCCTTTTCTCCGAAACGGGGCGTAACGTAAGGTTTTTTTGCATTTGTTTATTTAGTATATTTCATCGCCACATGTCACTAGAGGGCGCTGTCATACATAATGGAATAAAGAGATTGGTGTTTTATGTTGGCATCTAAATATCTTTAATGTAACAATCATAATCATATCAGCTAGCTGACTTTGCTAGATATGCGAAGTTCATTGTGTATTCGTCTCAAACGGTGTAACCATCACTATTGTATTTTTTAAGCAATCCCTTATATGTGTTTCTTTGGTTAGTTTTATACCGAGGCTAAAGATCCGAATAGCCAGAATATACTATGGACATGCTTCCTCAAAGAAAGCCAAAATTCATGGTTTAGCATGGTCTCCGTCTATCGACTTCTTTCGTAACGAATGTTCCCTGATCTTTCCTGATCTTCGTGAACTAGATATTTATTTGGCGCGACATTAAACCGTCTATGTAAATGTATCAGCAAGGTGCGTCGGACATTTCTGCTTTAGTTCTACTTATAAGTTGACTATTCCAATTAATATTTGTTTCATAACTCTTCCACCATCATATACTTGCAAAAATGTTTGCTTTTGATGTCGCGCTAAATAAATGTTTTTCATTTAATTCTTACAAAACTCTCTTGTCTTTACAGTCCAGCGAAGCCAATAGAAAAAACAACATCAAAAGTATCACCAAAGAAACGGAATTCGGGGCATGATAATCCTAGTGCAGGTATTTAGATTCTGTACAGTTTATTACCTTATTTCTACAGTCGTAAGAGCTAATTTACATGTTGGGAGCCATATTTTACGACCTTTAAAATATGGCTCCCAACTACATATAAAACTACATGTATGCCATTTATACACTTTTTATACTACTAAAGTATACGGCCCACTTGTTGATAAGCGGTTACCGTAACCTACGGACGCTTGCAACACCAGAGGTTTCACTCGCGCGTTGCCGACCCTACGACATAACGGGTGAAAAGTTTCACGAGCCTGTAATTTCACCGGCGACCCCCCTTAACTCAGGAATGCGAACATAACTGCTTTGCAGAAATCGGCATGGCGATAGTACTTCCTTATCTGTACTTAGAGCGATAGACTTTCATATTCTGCGTTTTCCGGTTCGTGGTCGCTATTCGAGAACTTTCCCCCCAGAGGTTGTCGGTTCAGTCCACTGCTGACTTCAATTTGCTAATCCTGATAGCTTTGTTCGGCTACAGTTCTACGGATTTTCTCGCCGGACTAAATCATATAGAAACTATTGGATATAATTATTTAAATTTCTTTGCAGAGAGCGAGAGAGTACTGATAAACAAGACTGAGTTAGAAAACATTGTATATAAGCATGCTAAGGCGTTGCGGACGATTGGACTTAGGACACTATTTGATTTACATTCTCAGGTATGTATCCGTCAGTTGTATACGTGTCCTTGATCTATACTAATATTATAAAGAGGTTATATTTGTGAGTTTGGAAGTTTCGATGTAGGTGATAATCTCCGAAACGAATAATTCGATTTAATAAAAATGATTTACCCGCGTAGTATTTGAGTAAAAAGTAGCCGATAAAAAGTAGCTCTTACGTTTTCTTAAGAAACGCATTCGCTCGACCGTTTTTTCGTCGAATTTGCAAAATTGGTCTCCACAAAAAACGCTTTTATCTTAAAGGAATAATATATAAATTATCCCGAAATATTTTTTGTAATAGGATGAGTAGTTTCTGAGATTACAAAATACATCCAAACTAACAAGTTTTAACACTTTATAATAATAGTATGGATAGATATGGAAATTCTTTTGTTTTAAAATCAATATGGTAGTTTCTGAGTTTTAAATTTTTTATCTTTCAGCTCATCAGAGTGGTACATTCATACTCAACCAAACACGATCGGACGAAGCTACCGCAAGAGCTAAATACTATTGTCACACGCTACCTACAATGTACGAAAAAATGAAACGGGGAAATAGGCGCATAGAAACGAATTTTTGAAAACGGTAGTACTAAGAAGATAGTTGATTTACCAACTAATCACAAATCAACTAAAACAAAATGGCGTTTCAGTTGGCCAATCAGAAACGGATAAGAAGTTATCTAACTTACTAACCAATCACAAATGAACTAAAACAAAATTTCGCTTTCGTTGGCCAATCAGAAACGGATTATTGGCGGTGCTGGTGCCATCTATAGTAAGCTTTTTGAAATTTACCAAAGGATGCTAAGAAATGCTACTCTTCTGAGGAATTGTTTTAGTTAGGAGTTGTGGAGTTTGCGCATTAGACGACGTTTTGGAAATTCTTCCAAAACAATCTATTGAGATGGCGCTACTTAAACAAGGTTTTCAAGATCGCCTGTTAGGTGAGTGACTGTTTTGCTCAAATGAGTAAAGCCCGAGTTCACTAACACTATAACGCGTGGTTACCTTCTAATCAAAGCTTTTTGACACATGTTTTTCTAGGAATCCGTTATCATAATCAATGGTTAGATTTGACAGTCCGTCAATTTTGTTGGTGAACTCAAGGCTAAGTGTATTTTATGATTGGACAAGCAAGGTATGATAAAAGATTTACGGAATTTTACAGTTTGGCTGGCTAAATATGATTATGAATGAGAATATGCATCTTTAGAATTTACGCGTTTGATAAAACGCAGTCCATAAATTGTCACTGCCATTGTACAATACGATTTTAGCTATCTTTTTGATGAGGTTAAAATTATACTTGCATCTTTTACGCGGCCCTACTTGAACCTACTTAAAATTATGCCCATCGCTCTTTTGTTTTTGACTTTTTTATAAGATACTTTGAGGATAACTGACATAGTAATTACCATCGCCTTTTGTCATGTACAACAAATACGTTGCCAGCTTGAAGACTGTAGCATAGTCTGTGGAGGGCAGGATATAATGCATGGTGCGGAGGTATCAATTAGCCTGTGGAGTGATGTATTAAACAATACATCCTACCGGCTGCGCCATGTATTGTTTGATAAAACATTTATTTTATTTGATATAACTTTTATTAAACCGCTTTATTACACGTGCACTCCACAGGCTAATTGATACCTCTGCACCATGCATTATATCCTGCCCTCCACAGACTATGCTACAAAGACAACTTTAAAAATACATATGTGCATGTATTTTCACCGGCACCCTTCAAACCGGAGCACAGCAATGCAATCATAACTGGCTAGTCAGTAATTGATACTTCCCCGGTCGAAAAAGCTCTTTTTGCAAAAGAGCTCTATTTTCTCTGCCTTTTGGATTAAAAAAGATGGGAATAATTTTAAGTAACTATGGGTAATATTTTAGTAATATTTTGTAACCGCGTTAGGCTGTTGTTGATTAAATTTGTACTCTAGATATAAAATAACTTGATTGATACCGATTATAAAGTTGGCCACACTTATGATTGGGAAGTGTTGCCATATTAGTGATGCATGTTTCATTATCTTCTAATTTATTCCGTGATTCACTTTGTCGAAATTAGAATAATGTTACTTTAGTACTAATTAGACGAAAAATTGTTTGTAAACGCCACTTGCGCAATCCGGGATTAGGTAACTTGGTATTAATTTATTACATGGTAATATTTAACTGCGCTATCGCGTCAGTAAGCGCCAGAGGTGGACTTACATTTTTGATGAGGAATACATTAATAATTGTTTAATTATTGACAACTTTTTATAAAACAACTATATGTTTAATTTCAAAGTGTTAGTGCAAAGCGTTTAGAGTTTAAAGGTGTACTCGTAAGTGTAAAATTGGCTCCAAACTTGCGCCGAGAACATTCGTGAAAAGCGTTTTTAAATTAGTTTGTGATTAGAATCCTAAATAAAATTTACAAGGAGAGTTAAATGAAAGATTGTCCTTGTCACGGTGGACATTTTATTATAAATACGATTAAGTCTTCCCAACCACGAAATTTACGAAGGGCATATTCGCCGTTCGCGATTAATTCCAGGTGAAATTGTTTATCGGGCGTGAGTGTGGAGCCGCTAAAACATACGTTTTCTTCGAATCACTGCCTAAAGGGCCATAAAATATTTCTTGTATAGTTGTTGTAAGTCGTAAGATGTAATTAATTTGTGTGGTTGAATAAAATTGTAACCCCACATACTTGATAGTTGTCTTATGCGTATTTTCAACCGAACGCATCATGATCCGTATAAGAGCACCGTTTTGGACCGGTTCGGTCCTTTCCGGTAAGAATGGGAATATGACGTGACCGACGGGGCGACGCACTACGGTAACTTTTTTAACCGACTCGCCAAACGGATCGGCCCGTAAACGAAATGATTACATTTGCAATAAATCCTGACCTGTCCTGATCCTGTTTTCATTCTTATTTTTAACGGGATGTGTAAAAATTCCCTATTTGACGGCGCCCTAATAATTATTAAGCTATTTACTCATGGTTGAAAATAATTTGTGTTTCAATAGTTTTATATTGGAGACTTCATTACACACGACTTAAAGCTGCTGTTAATTTTAAAGTGTTTGCATAAAAAGGCCAATGAGATGTAAATTCTAAGAGTTCCATGGTTTTGTTACATGTGCGTTCGGTTTATAAGTACGTATCTACCTAATCAGCCAAATTGTCAGTGAGATGAACCAAATTACAGTTTTCTACTTGATAAACAAATAAATCCCCACTGGTCTGTGATACGTAGTAATGTTTATTATAGTTATAGTAATTAGGGAGTCTCAATTAGCTAAATCCAAGTTAAAACTAAAATAAGTCTTAATCTTGACGTATTTTTGATCAATTTCCACTGTTACCAAAGTGTAGAAGATCTCACCATGAATATTGCTGTAGAAAAAAAAACATGACAATTATTTTATGATCGCCTTTGGTTCTCGCACTATATTTGGGTTGCGTTGATTAAACTTTAATATAAAATTAAATAAAGCAATCCACAAAGTTAACTCTCGACAGGTACGCATCTTCTACGCTTTGGTGAGAGCGTATCTTATACAATTTGGCTTTTTAGGCTTGAAAAGATGTATGCACTGATTAATTGATTACCAAATAAGTCTAGGGCCTAAAACATGAGCAGGCTTTACCTATTCAATAGTTAATTACCAAAAGATTAATTTATAAATAAACGATTGTTCAAATAAACTGTTTTATACAAAATAATTTTGATAAATTTTGACTCCAATGGCTAGTTTACACTCAGTAAGTAGCGAGTGACAAGCCTAGGTTAGTCTATGAAACCTGGAACTTGAAATGCGTGCTTGCCACTCGCTACTCGCCGAGTGTAAACAAACCAGTCTTCTCGTGTTTTGGAGCCTTTATTTAGTGAAGTTTAATATTTATATCGTAAGGTTGTACTAACATTAGTAAGTTATCACATTGATGATATTGGTACGTCACAATCGAATTAAAGACAATGCTTCAAGTTGGGGCTCGAATGTAATTTATTTCATAATTTCACACATCAAATGTTTGATGTGCGACTACTGAGAAATTGGTAAACTGTAGTATATTGAACAAAACTTCCTGACTGATACAATATTGGTAAATAAGATAAGGTATAAGCAAACGAAAACTGACAAACACGGGTATATTAAACCATTGGCCATTAAAGTTTTTGTGTTACATTTTCTCTAAACCTATTTAAATCCCAAACATTATCCCCAATTTACGTGGGCAGGTGGGATTACAAACAAAAACAGATTTGCATAGTAAAAAAACACAAAAGGAATATTTTAAACCCAGAGTTCTAGCTTTTATAGGCTTTTAAATGATATATGCAAAGAAACCGTATGAAAAACATCTATATTTATTTTTGATGTGACTACACATTGCATTCCTCAATATTGAAAGCTGAACATTATGTGATTATAAATTATTACAAATAAAAATAGTTACCTCACTTTGCAAAGCAACACATTAATATACAGCTCGTTCTATGCATGTTTTATGAAATCCCAGAATATAAGGTTAGTGGATAAAAATAAATTAATATGTTATCTAATAATTTGCCATTTAAATAAAGGGAAGCGTACACTGGATCGTTTCGTTATTTGTAACTGAAGTTACATTATTGTGTTACTTATAGATGTTACATAGTAACTTATAGTTCGGGTTGTAAAGTGGCTACCATCTTTAATACCTATTTATGCCGAACATAACTAACATATTGCGTTTTTATTGGATAATTCTTGTATGTCTTGTAAGTTATAACTTGCTCGTGTTTGTGGGAAACTTTTCTATTCCAATACTCTTGTCGGTGGTGAGCATTTGATAAAAATAACTTGTTGTCTACGGATGGATCTAGTAGGTGAACTCCTTAACCACTTTCTAAATAACGTGTATAAATGTATCTGCTTGCTCAAAATGATTGTTCCCCTGAAATAAATGTTTAAGCCTTTCAACATAATATATCCACCTTATTATTCCAAAAACTATCTTGAATTTGATTATTCATATTGTAAAAACTGATTTTTTCTCTTACAACACTATCGGTGAAGGCACCGACTAAGTTTCGACTCATTCCGAGAGTCTTCATCAGGGTGATTGATCGCGAAGCTCTCCATCCGCGTCGCGTCGTGCACGCACCTATAGTGCGGTACGTGAAAGTTCCCGTTTTTACAATAGGAATAATATCCACCATATTATATTTTTTCTATTTATTATCGTGAAGAAAATAAAAAGGGTATGATTTAACGTGATATCTCACTGTAGTGTTTTACTTATATTTCAACAAACCATATGAATAATAAGATGACAAGCCATAAGGGCTTGTTTACACTAAGCCAGGCAGAAATCCGGTAAGATAGTACGCGTAATTTAACAGCTATCGTGCTTGCCTGTTTAGCCACTTACATTGAATCACAGACCAGTTAAAGTATATTAACTGGTCTGTGATTGAATACACAGCTGGCTTACACGTTGAAATCAAGTTCAGTCAAAACATCTTGTAAGTTATTTGACGGCTGACTGACTGTCTGTGTATAAACCAGACGTAACGACAGAAGCTGCTACGATACGAGTAGCGCCCAGTATCCGAGCGTACTAATACAGTGTGAACTTAGCTTTACGTTAAATATTTGTCTTAAGCATAATCGAGCAGATTCCAATTCGATCGAAAGAGGCAAAACACTAACTATTCCAAGGTAACGCAGAGTTTAATTACTAAGGTAGGTATAAGATGTTTTAAAAATGAAAGATCAGAATGGTATTTGATATTTTTATTTTTTACACTTTACGTCGGGGACCGTAAACGAATTTTACTACAACGCTCCATTTCCATTTCAATTACGCGATAGAATGATACTAGAACATAAATATTTATTTCGTATTACTTTAAGATCAAATAGATAATCTTTTTTACATTCTAATTTAACGATATCAATTAATTTGTCATTATATTAAGCAAAATACAACAACTTAATTTACACAACTTATTTTATTATACTCTGCATCGGAGAACAATTATCTAAAAGCTACATAAATGATCGTAATTACTTTATAAAATAGTCGTAACAAAAAATATTGAAGGAACTAAATATTTGAATCTACTAAAATTATAATGATCACATGTTTAAAAATTAAAATATAAGTACTCAATTCTTAAGTTATTTTTTATATATTATCTATTTACCTACATTATCTTGCTTACATTTGGCTCCTGATATCTGTATACTAACGCTTATTTAAAACATGTTTAAGCTGCACCCAAAATTTGCAATGTGACAACAATAAATACTAAATTAAAAGCGAGAAAAGTATAAAGGAACCCTGTCTAGAAGGAATGTACTTTTAAGAAACTTATACCATTTATCATGGACGAAAATTCTACCAGATATACAAATAACAAACAACAAAACTTAATTAAAAACATGTCAATTAAAACTTTAACAAAATCACTCTAATACTGCTGAATTTGTACGAATTATGTAAAATTAATGTTCGAGGACGCATTGGTCACGTAGTTACCACAGCACAAACTCGCATCTTGGAAATAATACCAGCAGAAGTCAAGTCTCCCCCATGTCGGTCAATTCGCTCATATAACCATATCGCCAAATGATAAAGGGAGCTGGTTGGTAGCTGGACTCTTTTGTTCGACATTATTTTCTGGTACACTCTGATAGTCAATGCCATGAAAACACATTAGCAGCTAAAATGTATGAATACTTTGTCTAATTAAAGGTCCTTAATCACTGCTTAATTAAGTTTTACGGGAGCAGAAGCATTCTTGTTTGGAATCAACAGAGATCAATCGAAAATCATCATTTTTCCATTTATTTTTTATGGACTTGGGTAGGGAGAGAACTATGATAAACTTAAATCACGGCAATTTGTAATAGATTAATGTGATAGAACAACCAGAATTTCTGCACAGAATAGTGAACTTTTGGCACATGCAATAATTTTCCAAACATCGACAATATTAATCCTTAGCTTCCCTTAACATACTTTGATAACTTTAAGTGTGTGTTATAACTATGTGTCGTGTGTTGCAAACGAATAGAAAAAAGCATTCTGTAACTATTACATATTCAATTATACATTGTAACTCGTTAATATAAAATCCCTGTAATTATAATATTGTTACATGAAAGTTGACACTAACGTGCAGCTAATGTAAGACCAATGCACAAGTAGGAAAGGAGATAATTTATGCAAGGTAAAACTAGACTAAACCAAAGGTAATAAAATTAAAGTTTCAATGCATTGCTGTCTTCCATATAGGAGCACCAATGTAATGAGATTAAAACTTTATTGCGATCAGGCAAGTATCAATTTGTAAATGCATAAACGCTCCACTTTAGCTTCTACCGGTCCAATGAGAACTGTCGCAGAATTGTAAAGTCCTGTGTAAATGTCATTTTACAAAATAGACTCGTAAATTGTTCAGTCTTGTGTGAGAATTAGTCCAATCACAAAGCACTAGGCTAAAACTTAGATATTACGGCCTTCTTCCAATGGACTGCAACGACTTATGATCCGCCATTCACAATGACACAAACAACGATATACTTAAGCGCTGGTATGACATTGGTTCTTCATAGAACAAGTTCATCGATTATCATAGCGTGGTGGAACGCTGCGATATTGATGGTCGAACACCTTTATCTGTCTAAGACCAGTGACATGTGTTTGGTTGTATGGAAGTTGCTTGAGACAATTGAAAATTGAGATCCAATTGATTTTTTTAACTAAAACTTATATAGTAACGATGAGTGTTTATGGGATTTTGTGTAGTGAAACGTGGATCAAGTAAAGAAACTAAAAGTTCCTATGTACAACAGATGTTTCACGACATCTATCTAACACAGATTCTAAGTTATGTATTCATTGTATACAATTTATCTAAAGCCAGATAGGATTGAACCCCATTTATTCTAACGTTTATTTTCTAAAAATCTTGAAAGCTCTTTGTTATTTGAACATTGAGTGCTGATTCATTATTTGTCTAATTCTGGCGCGCACTGTCTTATTCAAACTGTTGGAGACTTTTCTACTAGAACATTCAGAAGAATTTTGTGTGTTACTTATTTGATTTTATGTTTGTGTGCTCGTGTGAATTTGTGTGTGTGACTAGTGCGTCGCGACCCCTCTGACGTTTCTGCCCCACCAGAACATTTCACTGATTCACGTCACTAAAACTACAACAATTACAAATACACTACTATTTACCATTTTAGACACAAAATGTCCCTTAAGTGAATGGTTAATTTAAAATTTTATTTTTTATCCATTTATAGATAACTATTTACAAAAAATCATAATTGAATATTATAATAACTACCATTAAGAAATATTTTACAAACTTTGGTGAAATGCAGATGTTAGTCGCATATTATCTACAAGATAATGCAGATCGGATCATCTTAATTATTACATATCTATAATTAAAAATGGTAAGGACGTAGCTACAAAACTATAATAATATCTAAAATAGGGAATGTCAAAACAGAATGTTACAGTAACGATACAACAGAATTGGTTATGTCCTAAAGATATAACAATCACAACACCTTTCATACTTATTGCACTCCTTCTGAATAATAAATTATCGCCTATAAATAATATGCGATTCAATATACATTTACAATATTAACACATCTTTTAAATATAAATTTAACTAATTTTTATGTGGACGTCCGTAGCGCGCTACGGAGGTGTTTCACAAATATATTCTAAAAATATTAATAAGAGACGATATACCCTCGAAACGGGAAAACTTTTAGTGTATCTCAAGTAACCGAGATGTCTAACATTTCTAAACAACCGGCAACCAATTACATTCAGAGATCATTATTTTAGAGAGAAAGAAAGTTATACCTAAACGCCGTTGTTCGAAACGCAGGGCGCATTTGAATCATGTCAATACACTAACTGAATTCACGTTTCTGATCCAACTGAGCGATTTCTGAGTAGAAATAAGCTAGGTTATGATGAAGGATAGGTACAGTGCAGATCGTAGGTTTAGTCCTGTCCGTTGTGGTGTAGGAGCTGTCGATTGTCGGGCGGGTGAGGCGGGTGTGAGGGCGTGCGGTACGGATCGCCTTCCTCATCCGCTGATTTTTCATTTGACCTGTCACTCTTACAATCCTCCTCTTTAGTCACCACCCCCGAAAGCGAGTCCAGATTCATCGGCATAGATTGATATAGCTCTCTGGCTTTGTCACTCGGTGGTAAAAGATGCAACATATTCAGCGGCATGGGAAAACCTGGTGGGAACTCCGGGTAGAAACCTTGCTGGAAAGGATTGAACATCGGGTTGGATGTGATATCCGGCTCGGAGCTCGCTGGTCTTTGGTTTACGTTGTGATGGTCTTCCTTGTCGTGTTGATGCTTGCTTGGATGATTATTGTTGTTGTTGCCAGAGTTCAGGTTCAGTACGTCTAACGGTCCACCGATGCAGTCTTTTCTCAGCTGTTCCAGTTTGAGGCTTTTGCCGTACTTTCCGCGTACGTACATGAGAAGAGAGTTGTACGGGATGCCGAAAATCCTCGAGGCTTGGCTTGTCGTCATTTTTTTGTTCCACACGTGTTGAAGAGCTTCCGTCAGTTCTGCGTTTGTCCAAGATCGAGGTGGGCCACCGCGCGGCGCGCTGTGTTGCCCTTTTGGTCGCCCTGTCAACAAAAATAATCTATCAGAATTTGCTAGTAGGTAAAATATTGTCGGGGGTTTCGTGTCGGCTAAACAGAAATGCTTAGTAGACTAATTGCATTACGAAACAACGGTAAGCATAGAGTTAGTGATTTACGAGCAAAGTGCAGGCGGAGGCACGATATGTGCCGTGTCTTGCAGCCGCAGCGACATTACGCGAATGCACTATCTAATAACCGTGTTTTGGCAAGAAGTTTATGCCGGTACCCGGCGACATACAGCGAAATGAACGGTTGGGACGTCGGCGGCGATTCGTCATTAATTCGATAGAACACGCGACTATTACGAGCCGTTTGTCAAAAAATGCGGACGTTCATACGACCGAACCGCGATGTCGCCTCGTAACTTTATAGTTTTATAATTTGAACGGGGCACGTTAACTCTATTCCGATCAGATCGTAACGATGATGTTTTATTATGGAGATTCGTTTTTATTTTAGTAGAGGAGAGGGTCACGCGAGGTTGGAAAACTGAGAAAATTAAAGGATGTATACGATTTGTTGCTCGTTAGCGTATTTCAATCGGCGCAGCGCTGTCTGGAGCGATGGGCGCTAATCGATCGACTACTATTGTATGTCGAGTCGAGTGACATCGAACAGCTTGCAGGCACAAGTATTGCATTCAAAGCACACGTTAGACTGCCGCCTGTTCCTCCCCTATGAGATACGATATCAGATCGTCTTAATAAACATTCGCTGGGGAAACAATGCCCGTTTAAACATGAAGCTCGATGCAGATGTGTGATGTGATGCTGGCATTATTCGCGATACATTGTTTTCTTATCGGCTTTTACTTGTTCCTCGTAGGTATACGGTTTAGTTGGATGTTAGTTTATGCTACTTATTTGACTACTGGAGTTTAAAACTATGAGCCATTCGGTAGGTATTATGATAACTTTGCTGGAGTTGGTTGCGGTTATTAAACTACTTAATACAGAAATGGATTGTCCGATGTATTGATTGAACATTCGTTTGCAGTGGCTATGTTTCTTTCAGTGAAGCTACTATACTAACAATTTGATAATAATCATTATAATAAAAACCTAACGGACATATACACAGTCCTGACCCTATACTAGGATTCCCTGTGTCGTACGTATCAGGAACTAAGAGTAACATGCTACCCAGAACACCCAGGAATTGAACCCTATAAGGTCTAAATGCCTAATAATCATGATAATTTGTATTGAAAATCTAATTTAATTGCAAGATGAAAAACCTTAGAGAAACAATTATAGAAATTGCGAGGATGACGTCAACTTTGTTAAGCAACTTGAAGTAAAGACCAGCGTTTTAGTGGCACAAAGTGCTTCTATAACATAGTGCTGAGTGGCGGCCGTTTTTGTTGTCAATCTCATTTTCTTAGTAACTCTTACGTCTACTCCTGGATCTTTTATGTGACGCAAAATAAAATATTTTTATTTACTTATCTTTATTTATCTAAGTTATGAAGTTTCAGTTATCCGACCTACGCGAAAGCCTATCAAGAACGAAGTTATTCTTAATCCTATTCTATCCTATTCCTACTAATATTATAAATAAACGCGAAAGTTTGTGAGGATGGATGTTTGTTACTCTTTCACGCAAAAACTACTAAATGTATTTTGATTAAACTTTACAGTAATATAGCTTATAGGTATATCAGAACAACACATAGGCACTTTTTATCCGGGTACCACGGGTGAAGCCGTCCGAGGCTAGTCTATTATAATTTGCCATTATTTTTCATCGATGTGCCATTTATTATAAAAATAAAGTAAATTCCAGATTTCTTAATATTTGGTCCTTCGACTCGGATTGTCTTGTGAAAGTCAAGCAGCGTTTGTAATCATGAAGTAAGTACTTACATTTCTTTTTGACACTAGTAAATAGTTGTGAGTCTAGCGGCGGCCCGCGGTGATCCACGTCCATCAGTGGATACATCTTGTGCTCCATTCCGGGGGGAAACAGCCCAAGAGGCGAGTCAAGCCCGAACACTGCAACAAAACAAAATATGGTTACAATTTTTAAAGTTTAACGCATGCTTAAAATCTGGTCTGTGCTTCAAACTCCATTCCGAATGACTGAAGTAGGTTTTATTCGCTATGAGAGTTACGACTCTGCTCTGGGTAGGTAATGGACATTCATACACACAGCTCTGTATGGGCTAAATAGGGAAGGTATAATGTAGTTATAATAAAGCTATAATCGTAATAATACAAGTCATGAAGAAATGTATAGAAGGGTTAGCGAAAATACATAATGGTGCAGATACACGCGCAATGGCTTCGGAGGACTTTCTCCTTTTACAAAGTTCCGCTACTCGCTGCTAGATGGCGTTAGTAGTCCTATACTGGGCTTGTGCGGGCTTGGATGTTATGAGTGCGTAATAGTCACAGCGAAATACCTAGTAGGCACATTTGTACCTATCAATATGTACCTATAACTAATTTAATGTTGCCAGTTTTAATATCTCTATGAGTTAACATTTTCCTAGTTGGTCTCAAAATTAGTATTTAACTTTTTTTAATTATTTAAGTGCTGTCAAAAATTTTATCGCAACAAAGCCACCATTATTTCAGGTAATATAGTCTCTAATAGAATATCTGCTTACTTTGGGGCTAGAATATGCTGTATCAAAAATTACCGGCATTATTATTATTTTTTACGCTAGATCAAACTAAGTCCAAATAGATTTCTATAAAATGTGATGCTTATCCTGCAGTACAGCGTATAGCTATCGTAGCTAAAGAGACTAGGTTAGGTACCGACGAACGTCTCAGTCGTATCTGCACACCTACACAAAACAAATGCTACAGTATCTACTAACTCCGGCAGACACAAAGCAAGACGAGTGGATATCGATTTGTCGCGGACTCAGCTCTTATTTACATCTTGGAAGATGAGGATTTGCGGAGATAATTTGTTACCAATGACATGTTATTAAAAAAAACATAGTTTATAGACTAAGATGGTTTTTCTTCCTGGCTCTAAATTTAGTGCTTTTTTACTAACGGGCAATTATAATCATTCGAAGATGTTGTTGCCATGACTGAACATGTACGAGTAGGTAAGTTACGGTCAGACGAAAGTCTTGCCTTGTTTTGAGTCGCATCATTTATTTATTTAGGCACACATTACACTTAACAAACATTAAATACATATATGCACATATCTAGAATACAGTTTTGATCTAGTACAAAACTTATGTGCGCTCAGCAAAACAATATTATAAGTAACAAAGTTGAACAGACAAACAGCAACTGTGTATGAGGACCAGATTAATAAAAAAAAATAAGTCAAGTAAAACAAAATAAAGGAAGTAAAGTAACCTACCTACTAAGGTACTGAAGACAAAAATCTTACCTACCTATTCAGTCACCTGAGTCATCCGTAACTTCCAAAATCATTAGCGCCAAGAGTCATAAGTATTTTATGCAGCGCAACATTGGTAGTTGCTTTTATTCCACGAAAAGCAATCGACGCAAATGTACCTACCTACCTTACTTTTCACAGAAACATGTTCAGAGAATTCTCTTTATCGAGAGGAGAGGGAATCATTACTCCAGCCCACATGGAACACTAACGGCACAACATTCAACAAGTTAATTAAAGCTGTTTTAGTTTCGTTAATCGAAGGAAACCTGTACCTCTTCACAGGGACGTACTCATGCATATACCTACCTAAGCTTGGGGGATAAAGACATCCAACGCCTTACTACACCTATCGTAACAGCCGTCGTAAAGTCCCTTTTGTTTGACGAAGAAATTTACAAAAATATCTTCTTTACCATTGATAGAGCAGTTGTCTTGGTGATCATGCTAATCCTATAGTATTGTTTCCTACGCTGCCAGCTCATGAGTTCTTTTATATTTCTGCTTCTGCTTGACACACAATTTGGGAGTATTTTCTGTAGTTCTGCTAACTCAATTCAATTGAGGCTACTCAAAAAAAGCTCTGGTTTCAAATACGGCCCTGCCCCACCGACTTAATAAAGTCTTCGCAGGAAGATAAGTGTATGCCGCGTCTAATCAGATTGACTACCATATATTTACTTAACGATATGTGTGCACTAAGACTATTACTATTACCCTATTACTGAGTTGGACGTTCTCGAGCCATGTTTAACGTGCAGCTCAGATTAAATGCTTCCCTGCTGTGCTATTAATTTGACCACCGGGACTCGAATATATCGATCAGAATTGGTAGGTAACGACTTGTTCTAAATTATGAATTTACTTAAATTTTCTTGTTATTTGATAGATCATTCTATACTTAGGCAATTTTCTGGTGGCTCATGTATGTAGGGGTAGGTACCTACTAGATATACGAGACACGTTTGACACGCCTAACACGTAAGACCTAATTATATGGATGAAATTACACCCTTGAGACAAAAACAGACAAAATACCTATAGCTTCGAGTTCAACACGATTTTTAGAATTTTTTGAATTAAAAAAAAAATGCTAAAAAATATTATAGAAAGGTTACCTTTGGGCTGGTATTCTTGAATATATGCCCCTGAAAGTATTGTTTTCGAAATATTCGAGATTCACTTTGCTTTTCATATTGGCCCACTTGGCCCTGGAAGTTATTTTTTTATGAAACTTGTTTATCTTACCCTGGTAGGTATCTTGTCAGTTTGGTTATTAAGCTAAACACGAATGAAGCCTTAAAGTAAAATATTCTATGCATTTATCCAAAGTGGATACCTATTTCTGACATTACGAGATTTTGCGAGCCTGGAATACGTAACAAACCGTTAATTCGCGTCACCGGCCAAAGTGGCACTTAGGTACTACCTACCGGTCACTTTGCATAATAACCGACAATCAAAGACTACATTCATATCCCGTAGACTTTAAAAATCCGAGATCTAGTTCGAGATATTGACTTTGATTTTCGTAAGTCAATAAATTGTGAGGTTACGTAACAACGTTTATGATTATTGTATGGTTCGCAAGATTGGAATTGAAAACCCATATTAATCGTAATTTCTACTGATTCTACTGATTATAATGATCTAATTATAACTTCACCTAACTTCAAGTAGATAAGTTTCTACCACACCGTCTGTTATGATGATTATGAGCCATGATTAATTACTGAAAATTAGACAGTCATATAGTCATCAATTAAGTACATACTTTACTGGTCCCAGTGATGAATGCCTTTTCAATAAGTAAAAAATTACAAATATTTTGTTCAGTAGGTATAGGTACATTACATAGCATGACATACACAATCCGAATCATTAGATAGCTACCTAATGATTTGGATACGTAAATACACAGAATCTACAGAAATACAGGTATAAATATTTAACAAAATAAGTTCAGTCCTAGGAGGACCATTTTTGGAAAAAAAACCTTTGTTGTAAGCTGTCCGACTGCTGGACTAAGGCCTCATAGGTACGAAGCAATTAAGATTTGCCACGGGAATTAAAATAGCATGAAGACTGAGGTTTTAAGGCTTCCAATTACTGCTAATTAGACTGAACTGTTTAGAGCACTTATGTTAGAGCATTGCCACCTGTTCACCTACTCTTAAGACAGTTACCAGTACCAAGGTATCGTAGCGGTCTTTAATTTGCGGACAACTGCCATCGAAGAACAACGACACTGCCATGATGGGAGGTAGGTAGGTAAGTACCTTTACTTGTTACATTTTCAAAATAAAAACGGTTTTTTATTTTTGCAAAATCACTAACCGTCGTGGCAATCTTCGGGGTCCTAAATCTAGAAGTAGACATATACGTAAATAAGTCTCTTCGGGATGTTTCCTAATATTGCTATCCCAAAAGGGGGTAATTCTAAACTTAATAGTATATACGACGATCGGCAGTTTTCATTAAAGAAACTGGTAGTGAAAGCCTAAAAATCTGCTGATTTAGAGGGTTAAACATAAGTTCAATACTTTTAGTTCGCGAAAAAAATATATTTACCACGTTTTTTAAGCGTAAATATGTTTGTTATTCGCAACTGTTCGCTTAAACCTACTCATAAATACTTGTGCATAAACGGAGATTCTGCCTCTGGTCCCTTATAGATAGAGAATACAATCCCGGGATCCCGAGATTCGGGATCCCGGGATCCCGACCGTTTTCTGGCCCCGAAAATCCCGGGACTGCACTTGGCTAATCTCGGGATTTTCGGGATTGCCACATACAAGTTTAGTTTATATGCCGTAGTCCGTTGCGCCTTGACGATAACCTTGCCTAGGTTATTTAATAGCATTTAATACATAACGACAAAAAACACTTTTAGATACGCCGTCATACGATACGTACTATTCACTACACACACAGGTACAGTCTTAATATGTTTGTTGTAAACTTAGAAGGGACTTCCCCACTCTGAGTACTTCAATACAATACTCTTAAGGTAATTCCCCAATGAATGAACTAACAGGGGAATCACCCGATCATCTCATAATATCATAATATTTTTGCGGGTATTTCCCGTCGGGGTTTCCCTGTACGAAAGTATTAAATATGCTACTTTTAAGGTGATTCCCCAAGTCCCCAACGAACCAACAGGGAAATCACCCGATCATCTCATATCATAGTATTGTTGCGGGTATTTTCCCGTCGGGGATTCCCTGTATGAAAGTATAAATATGCTAATCAGATTTTATTTTTTTCATTTATTATTCTGTCAGTGACGGGTTACGAAGGTTTCGTCATTTAAATTTAAAGTAAATTACCTGAAATTAAGTATTTCAAATGGCGGCAGACTTTGTTAAACATAAAAAAGACAGTGATGCGACGTCAGTGTGGAGTTATTTTTTAGTCGCGAAGGATGGGAATAGTGCTAAATGTAAGCGGTGCCCAGCCATTCTCAAGACTTTGGGTGGATCGACTAAGGGATTACATACACATTTGTTATCAAAACATAACATCAAGGTTATATCAGCTTCAACAAGTCAAGATTCTGAAAATATGAACACAGCTCCGCCGCCGCCAACCAAGCGAAAGTTAGATGATTATTTTACTAAAAGTGCCGACGATAGCCTGGATGATGTTTTGGCAAGAATGGTTGCATTAGATGGATTTCCATTCAGTGTATTCATAGCTTCAGATGATTTGAGAAAATTGCTCTTAGCAAAATACCCGGATTTACCAAAGTCAGCCGTCACTGTTCGAAAACGTGTTATGAATTACAGTGAAAAAATCAAAAAGCAAGTAATTGCAGAATTGAAACAATTGAAAAGTGCAGGTGAAAGATTTAGTCTTTCTTTCGACGAGTGGACTTCAACTTCCAATAAACGATACATGGCTGTCAACGTTCATTCATATAAAAAATTTTGGAACTTAGGACTTGTTCCTATTTACGGAAGTATGACAGCTGAAAATTGTCTTCGTATATTGAAAGAGCGTCTCAGTGAATTTGATATTTCCCTGGAAACTGACATCGTGGCTATTGTAACCGATGGACCGAATGTTATGATAAAGGTGGGGCGGCTTGTTTGCACCGAACATCAACTGTGTCTCGCACATGGTATCAATTTGGCGGTCTGTGATGTGCTTTATGAAAAACATAATTATTTGCAACATAGCCCTACCTCAGATGATACTCTGAATGAACCAGCTGTTACTGTTGATTATATGGACGACAGCGATGATGAACACGATTTAGAAGACTTAGACTGTCCAGAATCAGGTTTAATCGTAATGTCACAAAATGATCTTGCGCCAGAACACGTACCAGAGTTAACACAATATGAAAATATTAATGAGCTGATAAAGAAAATCCGCAAAGTTGTAGTGTATTTCAAAAGATCACCATTTAAAAATGAAACAGTACTTCAAAAATATGTGAAAATTGAACATGGAAAAGAGCTGTCACTTCTTTTGGACTGTAAAACCAGATGGAATAGTCTTTTAACAATGCTGGAGCAATTTTATCTTTTAAAAGCATGCATTCAAAAAGCTCTTATAGATCTCAATCATCCAATTCGTTTAGAAGATGTTGATTTTGAATTGGTAAATAAAATTGTTGATGTGCTGACCCCAATTAAATTGACAGTAGAAGCAATCTGTAGGCGAGATGCTAATTTATGCACAGCTGATGCCGCTTTGAAATTTCTTATAAAACAACTGTCTAGCAAAAACTCAGCACTTGCCAAAAAAATGAAAACATCCTTAGTGGAACGTATAAAGCAACGACGAAGTGATAATTTAACTGGTGTATTAAATTATTTACAAAATCCACGAATGAATGATGAAAATCAGTTGTTATCGGATTTGGAATGGCATGACTTATTTCCAGTTCCGACACAGGCTATAGTGAGGAAGCAAATAAAGAGTATTGTTAAAAGACTTAATAGTCGAGATGACACAGAAGAAGAAGAAAGGTCAGGATCACAAATAGATGATGAGCTAAGGCCAGAAACCTCCCAACCCCAATTGACATTAAAGGAAAAGTTACAGCTGGAAATTAACAAGAGTATGAAATCCCCAGATCCTGATGTACAAGTACAAAATGAATTGGGGTTGGCAAATAGTATTAGACGTGAAATGAGCCTGTTCGAAAATGGAGGAGTTCGTGGATATCACTTAGAAACAGCATACAAGTATCTATTGTCTATTCCTCCAACCAGCGTTGAACCTGAGCGAGCGTTTTCAGCTGCCGCTTATGTTGGCAATAAACTACGAAGCAGGCTTGGAAGTCAAACATTGGATGCTTTGATATTTCTGCGATTATATTTTCGAAATACTAAATAGTATATTTATGTTGTCTTTTTAATTTCTTGCAAAAGTATAATTTTTTTGTTTTGTCTTTTTTATTTTCTTATTATTATTGTGATTTGTGTTGACTGTTGTGCAAAGACATTATAAAGTTTTTTAATTACTCAAGTTTTTTTTTAATTTGAGCCCAATTAGAAACCACATAGTCTAATCCCGGGATAGGCCCGGGATCCCGGGATTACGGTTCAAAAATCCCGTAATCCCGGGATTGAAAAACATGCTCGGGATTGTATTCTCTACTTATAGATAGGTGTCTACCTATTGAGCTTCGGGCTCTGAAGATCAGCGTAAACCATTGTTTGATTACGTCACATTTCGCTGAACGTAAGCCTTGCGGTCAATTAGTTGTATCGAAGCCGACTTGACGCTTTCTAATTCAACGGACCCCTCGGGACTGCTCGACCGTAAACAATGTTTTACGAAATACACCAGACGTTTGCAATACATGCATTAGGCATGCTCAAAAATCACGGGTTTCCAGTTTTTTCACAGTTTTCAACACGTTTTCAACGCGTTTTCGCAATTTCTAGTTGTAGCCATTGTTGGGTATAGTTACCTATAGGCGCAGAGTTCCATTGGAAGGTGTTCGACAAATATTACTACCACGTTCTGTTTTTCTACTGCCAAGCAGTAAATGCTCACATTGTTATGGTTTGATGGGGTACGAATGATGGTAAAATTAGTACTGGCACATGAGTCTTTTAACTTTGTCTTCAAGCCAGGTAAATGGAAACTTACCAGCTATGCCCCTTTACTTCAATAGGCCGACATGACGCAAACGATAACCGCTTACAAGCTAGTGGGTCTTGACAGTTTTCATCAAATAACATAAAAAAACAGTTAACTTTCATGAATGGTTTAGTAGTCAAGCTAGTCTGAGTTAGATTTGTAGAGAAAGTAAGATCGCGTTAAGTATCTGACTTTTGGTTTAGTTTAAAATAGATTAGTTATATTACCTGAAAAACGATCAACATTTTTCATTTTCGCAATCTCAGTCTAGTCTAGAGCGTCGAACGGCTATTAATCGGAACGACTTAACGAAATTGGATTGTAAGTTAGCACAACAAAGTTAGTTTACGATCGATCGCCGGCCGACCCATATGCAACACGCGTAGAAATCGAAAGTGCTCCGAACTTTGTTCGTAACTCTCAACCCTTTCGCGGTCGTGTGTACACAAGCACACAACTTGTCAGTTCACCCCGTTCATTCAGACAAAAGCAGACGCACCCTCTCCCTCCCACGCACGTCACGCACACGACGTGTCGTCTCGTACACATGCGTGCATTTTCCTGGCTACACGACAAGTTGGAAAAGCGCGTGTCTTGTACGAAAGGGTGACTTGAAAGCTCGTGTTTTGTTGAAGTCGGGTTATAGGGCAGGCGCCACGTGATGATGTTTACGAAGGGTTCCATTCATGTCGTTTGGAGGGCACACACGAGACACGAGCTTTATATGGCGTCGCGACGCGACGTTGCCAGATCGTGTGGGAGTCACGTTGTCTATGGTCAGGCCGCGCGTGCTAGCCGTTTATTTTGCAACGAGATTTACAACTATAACTGTAAATTAACTTTATCGAGCAGGCCCGAATCTAGGTCGTATGGAATCAGCATTAATTATCGCTATAATCTAATACCGATGTCGAGTGTACGTACAATAGATCACATGATAGATAGCCGCTCACGCCAAGGATACGAAAGCAATAGTTGCAGACGAGAAACGCCATAACTATTGAACGACGCAACTGGGTTAATCTATTGTTTCAGTGAAATATAGGTACGTAGGTTAACTTTGATGTGGGGAACAATTAAAATGAAAATAAGTCTAGGTCGTTACGATGGGCAGCGTATCCTTGCATTGTTCGAGAGAATCGCGTGTCCAATATAAGTCCCCATTACATAAATAATATGGGGTGTACCGCCTGCTCATAAACACAACTTAATATTTATAAGAGCTACTAGTAAACCTTGAGAGCCTTTTGATTACCACCGATAGACAATGGCCGCTTACCTAGAAACATTGTTTTATGTAAGGTATATAAAAGTAAACCGGCCCAAGTTTACAATGTATGAGAGTGAACATTAATAATCATGTGTGAATAATAATTCCTTAACTAGCTTTTGTCCGCGGAGCCGCTGATAAAACGAGCAAATCCCTTGGGCACATAAAATAGCACTGACCAAAGCAATAACATGGAAGTTATTTAATTAAATAACACAACAAAACGACACATTCAAATGAGCACTACAAAACAACTGTTGCGTTTTTTTCGGGTGCAGTAATTGGGAATAACCCACTGCTTTACTAGACAAAGGTACCTTGCCTTTTATAAATTAAAGAAGTTATTCACACAATAAGATTTCCAAATTAGTGGTCTCGATAAAACAAGACCACATTAGATGAATCATATTCGCTCACACGGTCCCTGGGAGAGTTCTTACAAATGAATTACAAGTTAACGCGATCATTTCTAAAGCTCGAGCCCAATTTAGTTCGGGGCTATTGAAATGTATTTTCGTTAACTTTTCTCTTGTAAGGCCTGCTCTCCACTGAAGCTTTCCTGCGTAAACGTGGGTTAACTTAAGTACCTGATAGGTTATCATTTTCAATTTGAAATGTCATTTTGTCAGCCCCCTTATTACGTATTTGCAAGTCACTGGATGACCAACGTTTGACAATTTAAATAATTTTCACTTGCATGTTGTGTATGTAATGATTTATGTCCACAGATTGCGGGCTTGTGATGATCATTTGACTTATCAAACGTTCGTCACCAAGTGACTTTTAGATAGAGAATAGGGGGACAGGTTTGTTTAGGAAATCTATAATTTATTTGTTAACGTTTCCGTCGATTTAGGAATCCGACTCATGATTGTAGGATTCTGAATTTCCAGCCTAAAACCAGCTAAGCGACAGTCCAAAATCTTTGCTAAGTTTATACAGCTACCTTTACCTATAGTTTCAATATTACACAAGTTCTTAAAGTTACTAGACTTTTCTTTCTCGTCTGAGTCGCGATAGATGCTTCAATAGACAGTGTTCCTAACTTTCCTTGTAAGTCGTGTGGGATCTTGGGTGAATTAACTGATATTATAATCTGTGTCTTCGGTGGCTCCGCTCTCTATTGTTTCCGACTTACAAAATGATCAGCGTCATACATTCCAACGAAAAAAAGCGCAACTTCGCTAACCAGCGAGATAAGCGCTTGTATAACGAACACTAACATTATTCGTGCTCTTCCTTGATTTTATAAATAAATATATTGACTATTTCCATTATATTTCACCTTAGCACATTGTTGCTATATTTTTTTTAAATCCTGGTTTATTCTATTGAAGCATCCATCGCGTATATTATTTTTTTTGTCAACGTTAACATATTGATATACGTGACTGGGTCTAATATTCAGAAAGGAAACTGTAGCTGCGTTTTATCGATGGCTTATTTCATTATAATACTTAATTATATACGCAATTGCGTTAAGCTGACTTTCGCATGGCCACTTTGTCCAGGGACAGCTCATTTGTAGTTGTTCGTTCATTGTCAACAAAATAGGTGACTATAACGTTTTAATAACTCATATCTCTATAATGGTTATTTCATTGGGCACATTCACACTTGGAAGTGAAATTCGATATTATTATAAGAATTAGGACAAGTAAATTAGTTGAATAACCTATTTAATTCGGCAAATTACATTTATAACTATATATTGACTAGGAACGCCCCGTGACTTCGGGGCATTGAGTTTGTTCCATACAAAGTTCATCTTCCCACTGCACCCTTTAGTGGTGGAAATATAGAAGAAACATTTCTTATTACACCCTAAAACAACAAAAAGAACACGTCCTAAACTGGGTTTTTAGGAGTTACAGTTAGTGTCTCACGCAATGATTTTATATATTTAGATGATGATGATTATTATTTTTATGTTACGAGTCAAAAAGGCATACCTACGCCTACCTGATGAAAAGCGGTTTCCGTCGTCGTCTACTGACATCTGCAACATTCATCTGAAGGACTCTTTTACATTACAGCTAAAATGTTTTACTTTCACTCAAACAATGTAAAGTTAACAAAACTCACATGGATAAATAATAAGTGCCTACCTACATAAGTAACTATCTACTAGCTGTATATTACGCGTATACGCGTTATAAAAAATATACAAATAGCACAAACATTATTCGCTGTTTTCAGTAATCAAAGGACAAGCGTTTGTTTTGTTTTGATTGCGTGTTTGTTTTGTCTTGGGACACAAAATTATCTTCATCTACATTTCCAAGTCTCTAGGAAGCTAACCTGACACCATAGCTACACTAGTTATGGTGTCAGGGAAATTGTTCAGCTTCTCACATGAAATCTCATTTTGCGGTCGTTTACGTTTCCGTTGCGTATGTAATCTATCATGTGAAATAACTTATCCATTGCAGCCACAAGAATCAATTCGAATACGAATAAAAAGATCGATACGTTTTATAATCGAGTAGGGACTTTCACCGTAACTGACTAAAAAGTAAAGCAATTTATATGAAATTAGATTGTTACATAATTGTGTAAGTTATTAATAGAATGAGTAGACGATTCTAAGTTTTACTGGTTAAATTAATTTAGATATGGTGCTTTTGAGAACCATATTTTGCCTTCCTTTGTTTTGTGAACATGCTCAACGATACTGAAAAGGGTTTCTTTTCAAATTAAATTAGTTGAATAAAAAAGTTATTTCATAATGTTTCTCATCAAGTCATTTAGATTAATTTCAGTAACAGACTTTGAGAAATCTCATACTCTTTGTAAAATGAGTAAGTAGGCATAGGTAGATACTTGTTAAAAAATAAAACAACAATGGTCCTATAAAAGCCACTGTAATTCTCAAAACAAAAACATACCCTCAACTCAATTTCAGTTAGGTACAGTAATTACTAATGTGGCTGACCACATTAAAGGCCCAAGTCGGTTTAACCAGAGGCAGCGATGCATTAGTCACAAGTACAGTGCGTAAATAAAAAAATAGAGTAAACTACAACTTTAAGTTAGTTACATTGACGATTTAATTATATGATTGTGTTTCGTAGTAATATACTGTGAGTCACATGGATTGATAGTAATAACCTGTAGTAATTTGTAATTATTTTAGTAGGAAAATGTCTGGATTCCAGTTTCCCGGTAAATATTAACTAATTAATGTGTGGAATAATGAGCGTTCATTAGAATAGATTAAGTTATTTTTTGTATTGCCTCATTGAAAATGCATATATAAAAAATATTGCTCAATTTGCTATAAAGATTGGCAACCAAAATGCTTTAAAACTCAACTTAAGTTGTAAGTTCGTAAAAAACCGCGGATCTTTTTGCCTTTGGGTTCGGAAGTCACGTCCAAACGACGTGTGGGTTTGATAACATGTCTCTAATAATGTTTGTGTGGTCAAGACATGTATTTGCAAGCTGCGGTTTCCTCTGGATTCTCTTTGTCCCAACGCCGAAACTTCATAAACTTTATAATCACAGGATCCATAATCTTATTTCAATTCCGTACCGACCTTTTTGTGGCTGTAAAAAACTCCACTTTTGGCCGCAAAGGTAGTTCCCTTTGAGTCTTGTGTAAAGCGGAATGTACACAAAGTTTTAGGGTTGTTTGTGGAGGTTTAGGAGAAATAAAATCTGGGGCAAAACATGCAAAGATTGTGGACGAAAAGTTCTTTGTTTCTTGTTTATACAAAGTGCTATTTTTGGTGCTCTCGTTAACTCTCGTTGTGCTTTTGTTATCTAGGCTTTTGATTTAATTTCCGAGAATCGTAGGTATTACATCATTCGTCCGTCCCCAAGTATTAATCACAAAACTCGTGCATAGCGTACGTGTACAATTTCATGTGTCGATTGCACTTTTCGATTGTCAGTTTTCGTGGGCACTGATTTTAATTGCTTTCTAAAGTCCATTCGTCGCCCGATTCCCATGACGGTCGCTGTGAAATTGACTAGCACACGTAGATGCATGACATGTAGTTTTTTCGTGGAGTTTTTTTATCTGTTTATCGAGAGAGAGATCTGAGTATGCGCCTCCATTGTGCCGCGCAGTGAGAGGCTCGCTCAGAGTTTCCGAACACCTCACTTGCATCACTCGTGATCTTATTTCGGTTCCCATTCAGCGAGCACTCATTCAAATTTCGAATTTAACGGGTGGAATCAATTACGAATGTGTGACGACTACATATTGCTACCGGTAACAAACGTCGGACACTGGTGAAAGGACGGACGCGGAGTAATTTAGGGTTGAATGGATTATGGAGTATTAATTATCGAAACTGGCGCGCACAGCGGGTAACATCATGTGTGCATTAATCTTGCTTTGGCTTGTGCGTCGGCACCTCTTTATCAGAAAAAAAATCGGTCAGTGGCTTTTCTCATGGCGGAACAATAGCCAGCGCGCACTTGTTATTAAATTCGTATAAAATTAAATCTAATGTGTGATTTCTTCCAGTTCTGTTCGCGTGATGGGAACCTTACGGTAGTTTATGAGATGAAACAAACAAATCTGTATTTTTGAAATGGCAATGATTTACATATAATTCTGAATCTCGCTACTTATGTCGATGACTATCGCACGGTGTAATTGTTTAGCTCGACACGTAGCGTTTGACATCAACTACCATAATCTATTGTACATTTGCTTTGTGTGTGTAAACTGTAAATAATTACATTATTTTTACTTTTTCATCAGAAATACATCGAAGAAAGTAGCCATAATCTTTAAATTTTTTTAAATAATTGGTGTCCGTCAAGGGCTTTAAACGGGGCCATCGCTGTATAATTTATACACGAGCACAATGGTTGCAATTAAACAATAATCTGTGGATGATATTTTGCGGATGACACGGCGGTATTGCCTTGAGAATATTACTTACTAACAATATGTTAGTCATCGAACGAAAAACCAATTACACTTTACTGAATGAATGAAAATAATTGATTGTACACACATATTAAAAAAACCGGTAAACTAATCTTATCATAATAAAAGTATAATGGGAAGTCTTATCGCTTAGTAAGCGATCTCTTCTACACAAACTTTGGATGAAAAAGATTCTATTTTATTATACGAATGGCCTGTTACTACGACACCTTATGCTTCTTCCGAATATATATTTCCATTTCTAATCTATTTCAGCTACAGAGACCCTATTTGCTTTACGTATGGTACTCGTAATAGGATTTCTATCGCCATTTTTTGATGTATTCTGTACAAAATGAAGGCCTTGTTCTGTACCCTTGGTGGTCATTCTCAGATACATACTCAGTACGCAAATATGTTAAGAAACTAAGTGAATCCCTACTTACCTACGTCCAAACATTATATTGGGCACATGCCTACGTTTTGCATAGCATTCCACGTGACAGGTTGCAAGCTAATCGCCGCTTTAATGAATAACCGATGGCACATGCATCCCAGACATTTCCTAAAACACGATCAATCTTATCAACTTCATTTAAATTAAATCGGATATATTGGCAAAACCGCGTTCGCTGAAACTCACAGCCTTAAAATATTATGTAAACTAGCCCTTATTACCGTATAATAGGGTTCAAGTGATTTTTGCAAGTTCCTGTAACTTTACTGATAGCCATGCGTGGTCGTAAAGTTAGGGTGACTATGATGTAAAAGTGTTGACTGGAATACAATACAGGGTGACCCAAAAGGCAGTCAAGCGGAGGTAGCGAGGTAAGAGTATGTTCCGTTTTAGTTATCTTTAACTACGTTTTTCTTTGATTTGTAAGATGTGGTTATTTCTGTATACCATTTCTAATAAAAGTTTACAGTTCAAGCCTTATTTTTTACCACTTTAGAAACTATCATGTCTTAGGTATTTTACAATCATTAATTTAGCTATTTTCACGTGGAGATGTCTTTAATTAAATTTGTGAGGCACTCAACTGTAGTGCAGTGAAGTGTAGCATAATAATAGTTAAGGTAGAAATGATAAGGAATAAACATTGTTATCGAAGAATATTTTATGATATTTTTTTGGATCTATCGTATTATGATCCCGTAACGTGTGGTAGCCCTGTCGTAAAGCGGATAATTTACAATACGGAATAGGGACGTGCGTTTTCGTCCAATTAACCATTGCATTTGTCGGCGCTTGAGTAACGAGCTGCTATTGACTGCGTGCGCCTGCGCAGGGTTTAGGAGCACACGATCCGCCATCGGCCCTCAAACTTTGAGGACTTCTTTGATAATCCTGGTCATCATTACATATGATTGGTTGGAAGAAAATATTCTCCCTATGCCATGTTATAAAATAAAAATAAAATGAGTGAAGGACTTTTTTGATATCCTGGCAAATTACATAACAAAAAGGTAGAAGAAAATAAATAATTTACTATTATGTGTTATAAAATAGAGAAAAAATGGTTCCTTGTTTTATCTCGAGATCGAGCTAGAAGGTTTTCATTGATATCTTGACCATGTAGATGATCAACAAAGGATTTAATAAAATTTTGCTGTTTCTATATATTTTTAATAATTGTGGTTATTTGCCTTTGACCTACTAGAGGTCGTAGGTAATGTCAAATATTTTCCAGAAAAACTGCTCTGTTTTTTTGTTACATTATTAAAAGTTTACAACTATAATAATGTTTATGAATACAGTTGGCTGTGACTGAATGTGTTGAATATTCAATCATTAGATCCCTTTACTTTCCTACTGTTAATCTTCGAAAGTTTGAGAACCCTTGATCTACATACGTGCATGCCTAACTGTCTGAGTAACAACATGTAATAAATTAATATTAATTTATACCTCATTTTCGCTTTAGTCAAAGCATCGACAAACAAAACTATCTATGGTTTAACCATTTTACCTACCATTGCACTGGATAGGCTAGGTCTATCTACTTCAGTAAATTGGTCGTATTTCTAAGCGAATGAAAGTTAACTAATTGCCTTTGGTAATTATTGAAATACTTACTTAAATTATTGCAATATTAGTCGTTGGTCTGTAATTGATTTTATTATTGCTATATGAGTTATGCATACCTACCTAACTAGGTTTAATGCATTTTAAACCATGCTTTTGTTGTTATGCTGTAGGGAAAGCTCTAAGTCTAGCTACATTTTATATCATAATAAGTAGGAAATATAAATTATTGATATTTCCTGTAATTTTTGACATTTCCTTTCACATTTGACATCTGTACCGACAACCAAGAGAAAAACATTTTGAACAAAAACAACACCCAATCGGACAAGGACATCGGTAAGGACCTAAAAAAGGCTAGTCCTCGCTGTTTGACTATTAAATATTCCTATAAAAAGAAAAAGAAAGTTGGACAGCGCGCACCAATTTGACAACACTACTTCATAAAAAGTTTGCTATCACTTTGAAAACTTAACATATTATTTATAGTTGAAATATTAATAAAAAATGTTATACTTAACGAATTGTTTGAATTATATCAATATCAATAATATGTTTTTTATTTAATTCTGAATGTATTCCTGAACGAATAATCAATTCCTTTACATCAAGGAATCAAAAATATTTCAACTTTTCAAAATAGTCGCTATTTATTTTCATGTGTCATGTGATGATCGCAAGTTAGTATTCTACCAATAATAACTTCAAATACCTATCTAAAGAAACATTTCAAGTAAATAAAAGCTTATATCGTTAAAAGAGAATAAGTACCTACTAAAACTCCATACGTTACTTGATTGAAATTTTATGCTTCAATTAAGCTGAACATGGCACCTACTTCACATGCACAGGTTATTAAATTGCTTAGCATCATATTGTGATATATATATTGGTCAATTTGATTCGTATGATTTTATACAAAGCAATAATAATTTACCCACTTGCGTTTGATTTCATTTTTAAATACTTAGGTATATTATTTGATTACAATATGGTATCAAGTGCTATCTGGTACCTACCTATTATAGGAAGGTTCCTACCACATCTTATAAGGAAACTTTATCTCGGACGGATCCAGTTTCGCTGCAATAGGTAACTAGGTAACAAAAGCTTAGCCGACAGCCAGTTTTCGTGAAATACAAAACTGTAAGTCAGTTTAAATAAATATAGTTAATATAACACTCCTTGAGATAACTATAAAATAAACGATTCAAAATTATAGCAGTCGAATGATATCATTTTATTTTGAAATGTTCGCTAGATTCAGAACTTTTTGCCCCTTTTCTTCTTGACCAATAAATTCAAGCATCTGGGAAAATGGAGTTTTATAAAATTGTAAGAGGCCTTCAGAAACACAACTAAGTTATTGTATTTCGTAAGTATTTGGCGCTATTTTTAAAATACATACCGAAAATACCAAAGTTTTCGATTAAAAAATGCAAACAAAAAGTTAAGGTAGGTATATTTTTTTCTCCTTGAAATAACCTTGACATTGATAAGTAGGTATTTAAGAAAGAAATATTTCCCATCAGAAGACAAAGACAAAGGCAATCGAGCATAACACCTACTTAACAGTCATGCAATTTACTATCACACGTGTTGCGTGATGCCACCTACAGGAACTAGAATAGGGTGACCACAAAACTTGAGAAGGACTTTTCAAATATTTAAAAATATTTTCAAAATAAAAATATAAAAAATATTAATTAATTCGTTATCAAAACAGATTATAAAAATCAAGATGAGCACTTAATTTCTTCAATTGTTTGTCAATTGTTTTATTGTATTTAGGCATACAAAAAGTTTTATTTTTGTCTCACGTTCAAAAACCCGTAAGTCAGTTCCTCCCGAGATCATGGTAGGTACCTACATGCAACAGTGCCAAAATATCAGAAAACATTAAAACTCGCAAACCATGGTCAATATCCCCTTTTTTTTTAGTAAACAATAGGTTTATAATCATGATAGTTCAATGATTTAACTTGATTTCCATTCATACGAAATATAAAATAAAGAACAATTTGAAAATACCGCAATGTTTTTTTTCCAAAAATGTACTTGGGTCCTAATTTATTGAATTGATAGTCACTCGGCCTCATAATCACGTTTTTTAATAAAAACGCTAACGAGTCCCATAAAACCATCACATACCAAACGATTACCCACACGAATGCGTGTAGATAATATTTACTCTGTGGTCGAAGCGTTTTAATTAAGTAGCTATTATTAGCCATTATGTCCAACTGGTGTGACAGGTTGTATCTTTCTTAAAAATATAGTATTTTGTTAGTATACTACCATGGGCACTAACCATCTGAAGTCTCTATGGAAGAAAGTTTTGAAAACAGTAAAAATAGATTGAACATTTATTAGAGCATATGAACAAAGGTAAGTACATAAGTAGGTATCTTGTAAGCTTTGTGTAATGGGGGGTGTTTGGTGGAAGTGGTTTCAGAAATTAAGAAATATCCAAAAATATTTTTTTTTTGAACAATTACTACACATTATTATTATAATGATGGGCAAATGACAGAAAAGGTTGTTACATTCTGTAAAAACATAAAGCGTTAGAAAGGTATTCCATTCGCTCACATAATAATATGTAATACCCAAACATTAGGTAGTAAACACGATTTAAAGAAACACTTTTACTTATACATACGTGGCCTAGGTATAATCCTTAAGATCTAAGGGTAGTTAGGCTAAAGGAGGCAAACACAAGTAGGTCACTAGGTGCCTTGCTCTGTCGATTGAATGTAAATGTGTAATCGCAGATCGTAGTAGTTCTTTTAATTATTTATTTATATTATTTATTTATAATATTTTATATTAACTGAATGAACAAAATATGTACACCATAAGCTTTAAAGTGAACGAACTGACCAGATGACTCAATAGGAAAAACGTGCGTACTTCATTATAGGATAGTTCCTACTAGATATATCAATTATTTAATTAATAAAATTATAATGAATTACATGATTCATTGTTGTTAAAATTTTAAGCCTTGTAAATAAATGAAACTCTCACGGAAATTATTAGAATTTAATATGACTAATATTGGTTACAATTATTATTAATTAGGAATATGATTTCATTTAACATGAGTGTTGTTAATATATACCATCTTCTGGGAAAATATAATTCGTAAAAGGCATCCACCGAATAATTTGATTGTGTTAAAGTCACATGATTCAAACTATTTTAAATTATTAAAGAAAAACCTTTTCAATACCAACATGGTCTTTTAGTTCGATACTTTGAACTGAATTAAAATAAATTTTCAAACTATGACTAGTTTATAACTGGTTTAATTTTAACGTGGTTATAATCCGATAGAATGATTCAATTGACACTTTAATGAATCGATAGAATTGCCCCCAGAAAAGAGATCACTGTAATTATGTAATGAATATTAAAATGCAATTGATGCATCCACTTGACCTAATGTCTGACTGTTTCGCAGAACCATATTGTTTCTACCCGCCCTTGCGTGTGCACAGCTAACACTTTGTGCCAATGTCGTCAGCTCTTGTTTTTTTCTCATTTTTTTGCCACCCTTGAAGGTCTCGTACCTGTCGGTCCGAGACCTCGCGTGCTTTACAATGAATAAATAATGTAAACAACTACTTGGTATCTATATTGTGATTGTGAGTAAGTCACACTGACATGGGCCTTCACAGTTTCCATGAATTTTCCTGTTGATTTTTAATTAGCTTTATCTCATTATTATAGAAGAAATTTACTTATTCTAGGTAGATATAAGATCTGTTTTTTTGCTTCATTTATGTATGTATAGTTGCATCTTAATAGTGCTAAAATAAAAGACAGGAAATCTTAAAAGACAATAATAATAAGGCCACCCAGATCGTCTGGTTCTAAATAAATTATTTGCACTGTACATTTTATAGTTCGTAATAATGACACTTAAACTAATTTTATGAATGGTAAATGTAATTTTATTCAGCGTTTACTCTTTAATAGTCGTAATCTGGAAATAAAATGCTGGATAAGAAGTGACTCAAACAAATTTGTAATTCTTTGACAACCCCAAGTGGATACAATCAGGAAACCCGCGTTGTGATTGCTGGTCCTTGCCAACCCCTCATTACATTTACGCTCCACCATTAACCGTAATCAAGCTCTCATCACATACGGAGATGGAGGAAACAATAAAATGAACACTTGTTATAAACCTCGCAGTCTTCAAATTCAAATTACGAAACGAGTCCCACATTATCATTTTAAGTTATTACTGAAACCTTACCAAAAATAAAAGTTTCGACAATCAAAGTTTTATAATGTAGGCTTACAAACGAAGTGACTAGTGCGGAAACGTTCAGCCTTCCCCTCGTATTTAGTTTCCCCACGCACGTCGGCGGTGAGAGGCAAATGTGTGCAACCCTTCATTACAACCTACGACTATTATGGCGCAATCAAGCACTCACATACGCGAAACTGAGGAAACAATAAAACAAAATTGACGTATAAAACCACTCCTTGGACTATGATTTAATTCCAACCTGAGGCTTTAAGCCCGTTGTATAAAATATATTAAAGCGTAATTTGCGTAGTATATCGTTTTGAAATCGGTCCTATTTTGATTTTCGTAGGACCGATAAAACGCTGTGCTTTTTATTTTATATTATCTTAAAAGCTGAAGAAACAGATCGTTTTAAAGCTCGATCGTTATAGGTACATGTTCCGACACAAATCTTAATTGATTACATACAAAGTAGATACCTAGTTAATGTTCTGATGTCGTGAGTGATAGTACGGAATCCAAAACAACTTCATCAAAGATACGAACATTTTAAAAACAGTGTAATAAAACGAAATAGAATGGGCCGATGGTGATATTATTGGATCAATTTTACCCGCGAGAACACGTGATATATAGGTAAGGTATACCAACCATTAAGTTGTTATAATACGGTTTTCAACATATATGATTATGACAATCGCAGAATTTCCTCCATAAACACGGTTAGAAATCGAAAAGGGCTCGTAAAACATGATGACTGCTGGAATTGCTTCCTCCTTTATACGTATAAGGAGCCTCACAAGCAATAATTATTGAGGTGTAAAATTTACACTGACACACGTTTATGGGTACCATACACGACCGGCTGAAATGAACGCACAGACGCTATTTAAAATAATATTTTACGGCGAGTGTTTGCGACAGTCTCAGTTAATGGACCTTATAAAGTTAGAACCTTTCACGCGATCGGAGATAATGCACTCGACGTATGAATAGGTGATCTTAATTTATCTGTGTAACGTTCCGGTTAACACTCGGTATCGGTCGCTAATCGAATCGCCGTTGCCTGTAGGTATGCGATTTATGAAATCGATAACGTTCGATCGATAACGAATCCTTTGATGATCCGATTTTAATTAGTATTCACATATGTCCATCAAGTGGCGTCCATTTGGTTACGAAACAGAGATCACTTAGAAGATTGAAATAGAAGGTTTTATTGTTATGTTCGAACAGTAAATTTGCATTATTATTGCTGTTTCACTTATGTCACCAAAATATCGAAAAAATATATTAATTCTATCATAGAATTGACACTGAGATCACGAGGTCAGTTTTTTGTGAGTCTATATTTTGTTTAATAACTCACTGACCATTTAGTAGTCCGAAACGGCATTGATACTACCGATTTGATGACCTTTGTTTTTCCACATTTCAAACGATTGCTTCACGGTTTGCAAACAGGACAATTCTACTAAATACGTTATAATTTTATCACCAAAATATGAAGCACTATAAGAAATATAGTTAAAGGATTCAATTTTCCCACATAACACACCTGTCATTACAAAAAAATAATATACTTATTGTTCAAAAATTAATTTTGATAAGTAAAAAAACTCATAAAATTAATTACTTACTGTGTGGTGGTGTCAGGGATAAAGCGGAAACTGCCGGCGGAACAGGTGGGAACATGTCTTGGTGCGGCTGAAACATTCGTGGTGGTGGAGGAGCTTCAGCTTCTTGTTCTTCTGGCTCTTGTTTTGGCGGAGATCGCGGTCTCGCCAGCCGCACGGCCTTCAGTCCGCAGCTGGGCGAGCGACGCATGGAAAGGTTCTCTGGAGTATCTGATTCTCCTGAACGACGCCGAGGTCTGGCCTGCTTCCGTCTTGGCTGAGGACTTGCCGGGCTCACAGGCGGTGATGGTGCCGGAGGTGTCGTCTGCACGGGACTACGCGTCAGCGGAGTCGGTGGCGGTGATCGCGTTTGCTCTTCACGATCCTGATCAGCCAGACCTCGTACTTGCAGCGACTCTCCCGCTCTTATCACTGTGCCGAGTTGCTCCTGAGCCACTGACACCTCTCCGCGATACATAAAGTCCACTACCGCCTGAACCTCCCATCCTTGAAAGTCTTTCAACACAATAACTGGGTGTTTGCATGGGTTTTCGCTGAATATTCGGCGGAACAACGGGCTGCAGGCACCGAGCAGCACCTTGTGAGCGCGCACACGGCGCTCTGCACAGACCAGCGTGACGTCCACTAGGGTCTCCGCGTGCAGGAGAGCCTCGAAAGATCGCAGAAGGTGCGCTTGGTGGTTGTTCCATCGCAGGCTGTAGTGTTCTTCGCCGCCGACGGCGGTCGGTTTGTCGTCCATCGCGCGCGCCGGTCTCGACGCGTGTGTCGGGTCTGCACGCTCCACTAGCAGGCGCGTGCGCGGCCTCGCGCCGCCCTCCGCCCGCTTATCACCCCGTACTCCAACCCTTTCGTCTCAAAGAATCTCCTTCCCGCCGGACCACGATCGCATTGCACTATCGTGGAAGTTCACAAATTTTAAGATGTTCAAGTCAAAGAGCACTGGGTCACAAAAGTTTTGCACTGCACCGTAGAAGCCTGCAAGTCAACGGTCGGCCGTACGCGTGAGCTCGAGGGTGGTCGGTCTCGCGTTCGGTTCGGACGTGTGTCGCGGGAGGCTCACGAGCGCGGAGTGAGCTGGCTGCGTGGACGAGCGCACGGTGTGGCGGTGTCGCGCGAATGCCTCGCATCGGCTCGTGTGCGGTCGCCGCGCGCGGAGGCCGGGCCCGCCCCCGGCCCCGCCCACCCCGCACACACGCGCGCACTCCCCCTCTCCACCCGCACTACCCCCGCCACACATGTGTCACATTACTCGAATACCTACACATGTGACGCCTACTCCACGGTAGGTATGTATTTTTTTGAATACCCACGCCTTTCCGTTACACGCCTTCCGAGTAAATGTCATACATACGTTTTAGAACATATTAAAAAAAAATTAACGTGTAAGTTAAGTATCCATATTGAATTTGAGCAAAACACTAAGAAGCGAAAAAAGTGCAACAGCGTTTGGTCGGAGTGTCGTGATTTTAAGTGAATCAGCATTGTTTGAACTGTGAGTCAGATGGCGCTGGTGGCGGGGCGCGGGGTCAAGGCGACTGAAACCGGGACGTGTCCGAGATGACACCGAGTGCATGGTCACCGTACCGCTTTCATTGATAAAATTAAAACGTTCCTTCTTTCAGATTGAGAATGCCGCGAAATTCTTAAGAGCTTATACGCCCCCTAGTTCTTGTACACTTCTAATCTGTTCTATTAATATAATATGAGATATTATTTTATAAAATAATACTCGTATACCTAATGTAGGCAACTTTATTTGTAGGTACGTACATACATCATGTAAATTTTAAAATGTTTTAAGTTTTTTTTTAAAATCGATTACAATAAAGTGGGATGAAAGACCCAAGGGTGAATAGAGACTAAAAGTGAAATTCCTCCAATATTTCCCTCTAAAAAACCACAAACAAATATTTATTGGTACTGCACGACTACCAATAGTAGCACGACAGACAACCAGTTTAGTTTATTATACGGGTTTGTACTTTTTTGGAGAAATATCACTGTTGGTTTTATTTGTATCACAGATTATACAGGATTTTGGCTACCAGTGTTTTTGCACTGATTTTCAGATAAAAACCTGTGTAAGCAAAAAATTATCACCGAGCCATAGCCTTTTTGCTATGCTGCACAAACTAATTTATTTCTAAGTAGATACTTACTTTTTGAATATGATTTTCTATGTTTGTTTATGTTAAAAATAGAATAACAATGTATATTGTATGTGTGTGTCTGTACTGTAGTAACAAATACATTTTTATAAACCATATTTTTTGATTAGTTTACTAAAAGTGTTTTTAGGGAACTTATAGGGTATTTGCCTAGATAGGGTACAAGTAGGCAAATACTACTTTCACTAGTAAAAGTACAGACGGATTACAAATCTCACTACCTACGTCTGTATTTTTCAGTTTTTTTAGGTACTTCTTAATATCTACTAAAATAAAAAAATATGATGAATAAGTACCTACCTAGCTAACCTATTGTGTGTTGATTATTTTATATTTTTAGCCGTGTAGACAGGAGCCCGTAGATATATGCTTTTGATAGAATAGGTTGTTTTGTTTGGTTGTTTGTTACCGTTTACATCTGACACGGTTTTTCGGATTGTAATCTGGTTTTCGCAATCAATTTGTACGTCTTCAAAGATGACACTGAGGGCGCTGCAAACGTTTTGAAAGTATTTATTAGGTACAATATGACGATCTCTGTGGCGCAGTGAGCGAAAGCCCGCCTGATACGCAGAAGGTTGCGGGTTCGATTCATTGGGAAATGTTTGTATGATCGGCAAACATTTGTATCGGGTCTGGGTGTTTTCTATGTATATACAACAAAAAAAGTATATAAGCTCAGTCATGTAGTTCCTATAATACAAGCTCTGCTTAGTGTGGGGATAGATGTTGCTGTGAGAAAAATTACCAGTTTTTTTTTTAAATCTCATTCTTATTCCTGAGTCCTTTACAGGCATTAGTGGAGCCGAAGCTTATACTAAGAAACCTTTTGTAAATACATTATCATAAAAAAAAACATGTGGATGGCGACTGATGTAAACTATCTGAAATATGGGTGATAAACTAGGCTATTGCAGGAGTCTATGCTTATAGAATGCTTTCTGGGCTATGTAGGATGAAACGGCACCTGCAAATTCTTATTGAAACTCAGATTTAATCATAGGTGATGATTTGTCGTCCACTAAATGTACCTCATAAATGCCGCCAACCATAGCCAGCGTTGGGTCAATGTTGGTGTGAACGGCTAAAGGGTGTCGAGAGGTGTGCTGCAGTAACAATAAACACTACTCCCATACTTTGTCACTTCCACCCTTGGAACATAGGTTCCACTTTTGCGCCTCCATCTGTGACCGGTCGGCTAAGACAAGCCGAGGGTCAGGGGTCTCTGTCGACCCCAGGGAGTAATGGGGCTCCGCGGTGTCGCCACAAGTGCGCCCTGCGGAATTATTATTTTTATTATTATATGGACAAATATATCTTGTTTTATGGTTAATGGAAACTCGTCGCGAGTCAGGAGTGAAAATATAGTCGTAGCAGGAATCAGACTGATCATAAATATGAGCTCGTAATTAGTTTACCAAATGAATTAACGATTTGATATTAGTGGTATATAATAATCCAGTTATGGTAACTAAATTTGTGGTATATAATAACCCACTTATGGTACAAAATGTTGATTTTATTCACGAGCCTTCACGCGATTTGCTTATTAACTTTCCTATTTTAACGTAGGTAAATGTTGTTTCTACTTGCGCAGGAAACTGTGTTCGAGCATTTAGACGATCTCTGTGGCGCAGTGGGCGAAAGTCTGCCTGAGACGCAGAAGTTGCGAGTTCAATTCCCGCCGCGGGACAAATGTTTGTATCTGCAAATATTTGTCTCGGGTCTGGGTGTTTTCTATGTATAATATGTATGTATTTACAAAAAAACTTGTTCATAAGTAGTATATCAGTTATGTTGTTCCCATAACACAAGCTTTGCTAAAAATTGTCAAGCATTATTTATTATTTTTATTTATCATTAATATATAGATGGATATAAGAAGATGGGTGACGACCTCTGTGGCGCAGTGGGCGAAGGCTCGCCTAAGACGCAGAAGGTTGCGTGTTCGATTCCCGCCGCGGGACAAATGTTTGTATCTGCGAATATTTGTCTCGGGTCTGTGTGTTTTCTATGTATAACAATATGTATGTATTTACAAAAGAAAGTATATAAGTATCGTAAGTATATCAGTCATCCAGTTCCCATAACACAAGCTCTGCTTACTTTGGGCTAGATGATGCTGTGTGAAAAATGTCCAGCATTATTATTTATATTATTATATAAATCTTGAGTAGGTGACACATCAGTAACAAAGACTTCAAAGTCAATCAAATCAAAGTCCTTATAATGACAGGTACCTAAGTTATAACAAAGGCAGACAACGCTGTTTAACAGTTGGTTCTAAAAAAAACATCAATACATTCTCAGGTCCATTATCAGTACATAATAACAAGTAGGGGGTAGTCAGAGACACGTTATATTCGGCACAAGGTGCTAGAAAATAATGAAAATTCAGAAGGGTAACAAACTCCTTAACTCCCGGGTGGCGGTTAACATGAGACTTTTTACCGGTTATGTCTAAATTATACCTCCGGTGTTGCAAGCGTCCATAGTTTACGGTAACCTCTCACCAACATATAAGCCGAATGATTTGCCAATTAAGTTGTATAAATATATAAAAAAGACTACCCTGACACAAAGTCATGAAGCCACGTTTGTTTCCCGGAAGGGTAGGCAGATACCACGGATTTACACCTGCTAAGATCCTGGCATACCTCTTTTGTTTCATTCATCACATTCTTCATACAAGCTCGTTTGTTTAGGGTACTACTCTAGACTTAGTCCTTCTTCAGAATGTCTCCAATTTTGTCTGAGTACGTTCTTAGAGGTCTTCCTCTGTCAACTATCTCGTTTTAACTGTTTTAATTAAAGTAAATAAATTTATAAAAATACCAAAAAAGGTTGCCTGATTCCAGGCGATAAGATCGCCAATTAATTGTACTTTAATAAGAATACGATTTTGTTTATTTTGTTACTCGTTTATAAAGGTGTAGGTACAATAAAGTATTTCCATTAATTTTTAATCCAAAATATAATAATAGATGAAATGAAAACTCTTGTTAACTGGCACAGATATTATTATTATTATTATGACGAAATCGATTTTAACTTTTCAGGCAGCACACATGCTAGATGCGTGCGTGACTCGGCCACGTATGATAAAATCTGGCCTTATAAAGCGGAATTATAAGTTTTATAATTCCGCTTCCGTTTTACGGGTCTTTATCGTTTTTTTATTACTCCCTATGTTTTTGCTGTGTTGCAACTTGCAACAGCCGTAGTGTCGGGTTGGAGTATAGGTGGCTACAGTCGAGAAATAAAGGCAGTAGCCTTAACTACCCTCATATCATCTTTCAGAAAAGTCCATGTTCACATTACGACACAACACTAACCAAATCATACAAAAAAAAAAAACAAACGCTCTCACGACTGTCTTCCCCGGGGTGGACATCCTCAGATACATTTGGTACATGCCCGCGTTTTGCAAGTTAGCATTCCACGTGACAGGTTGCAAGCCCATCGCCGCTTATTTGAACACTAACTGTTGGCACATGCCTTCGAATTTTTGGTTCTAGTGCATGCCGGTTTCTTCACGATGTTTTCCTTCACCGTTTTGAGCACGTGTTAATGCGCACATAAAGCGAGTTTAGTATTGATTATTAGATACTTATCAGCTGGTAGAAGTGCGACGGGCTATGGAGGCGGCTATGTTCGGAGTTTCAATGCGTGATAAAATCCGGAATAAGAACATCCGTAAACAACTAGTCACCGGGACATAGCTCTAGAATTAGCTGACGTGGCAATGGGCAGGTCGTTTAGCTTACAGAACAGATTATCGCTGGGGAAAAAAGGTTCTCGAATAGCGTCCACGAACCGGGATGTAGTGTAGGAATGCCCGCCACCTGATGGACAGAAGACATCTGTTCCGGGAAAGCGGTGGTAGATCGTTTGTCATGGCACTTTTCAGTGGACTTCTACAGACCCATGCTTATTATTATTACTTATCTCATTTTATTATCGCTTCTTGAACACATGGCCACTAAATCAGCGTTGTTTATTGCCGAAATTCGTTCGACCGGCAACCTGCCCCTTAGGTCAGATCCTATCACACACGGCACGTAAGACACACGTAATCGTGAACACGGTTTTATTACGTGTACGCATGGAAATGTCGGGAAAATCGGGGGTTTGAAAGCTTCCGGTATGGAGTAATAGCAACGATCCAGTGTTTTGACCCAGTGAACTTGCATTGGATTCACGACTGACGACGTGAAATGTGTTTTGTTAGTATTCAATGCGGATCATTCGTCCTATTGGATCTAAGAAAGTAAAAGATAATAATATACTAATATTACAGTCAACAATTGACTATATCCCTAGGAAAACGTAGTAAGATTTGTCTGAAAGTCTGTTCTGTTTTGAATGATCCTACTGAGCTACACCATCTGCAATATACATTATGTGGTCCGTCCCACATGCGCGCTGAAGTGGCAACATTGTGCGGCGTCGTTGCACGAGAAATGAATATTTCGGCCTCGCGGAGCGAACTCGCCCTGTCTTGGAAAGCTTTTCTTAGTCTAGAGCAGCCGGGAATGTAGAGAAATCACATTGTTTTTTCATAATTTTGCTACAAAAACTATAGTCAGTAAGATTATTTTGTAAAACACGAGTGCTTCGTGATCTCTCATTCTGATGAAGACTTTCGAAATGAGTCGAAACAGTCGGTGCCTTCGCTGAGTTATATTGTGAGTCAGAATTAACATATTGTATTCTATTATATTCTATTATTTATGTATCAAACAACAACATAAAACCCAGAGCAAAGGGAGAAGACCCAATATTCCTATGATCTAAAAACTTGTTTATTTAAAGCTAAAGGTTATAATGTTTTCGCAAGATTTTAATTTTGAACTTCAGATATAATACCTAAGTACCTAACATCTAAAAGTACCTGGGCGAGGTGCACTAAATCCTTTCACCAATCCTTCTCAATTCAGGTATATTAAAATAATAATAAAACATCCAAAGTCCGAAACCCACACTAGGATTCCCTATGTCTTGGGTATCAGGAACTACGAGTACCGTGGTTCTACAACACCCAGACCCGGAACAAATACCTGCAGAATATGCAAATATTTGACCCGTAGCAGGAATCAAACCCGCGTATCTTGCCTCTTGACCAAGACCAAGAAAGAACGAGTAATATAAGTGTACCGTTCTATCGCTGAAAGCATCAAGACGAGTTAACTACATAAAATGAACTTAACTTTCTAACTAGAAACGAACGAACTTTATTCTCCAGAATAAAGTTCATTTCTTGAAGCTTTTAGCTCACAGCTACTCTACCATGTTCCGTCATGCATGCGATGCTCATATCACCCGCCATTCGAAGGTGAACTATGAGAAAAGTAAAAAAAATACACGTTGGCACTTGTCTGCCAACTTGTACAGCACTTAGATTAGTTTGGAACGTGAAGTTTCCTACTTATGTATAGGTATTTATAACGTGGAAGTTGGGAGTTTACGTTGAACGTTTTTATTTTCTCACGATGCAATGAGGTTCGTATGTGCTGGTTGTTTTTCTTACAATTCAGTGTTGCCAACGTTGGTACAAAGGTGTTTTAGTAGTGTCATCATCATTGTTTCAGTAGTCATGAATTTTGTTTCAGTGGTGTCCATTGTGGTATCTTGACTTTTGTTTCAGTAGTGTCATGAATTTTTGCACACCTTTTTCTCAAAAGGACATTTATTGACCAAGGAAAATAAATCTCAAAAAATTATGATAAATTGAATTAGTATTACCTAGACCCAAGAAAGGAAATCTCTAGGCATACATTTTGATAAATTGATTGACCTACCTACTTTTTCTTTTTTTTTGGGTCACTTCCTTACTTCGACATCCTGCGTGTATGCGGTCCGAATCGTGGAAGGCAGAATTAATAGGTACCGTAAAAGGACACTCATCTTCCCTACATTAATTCCGAACCGAAATATCATCGAACTTTTGATTCTAGGACAGTAGATTTTTATTAAATAGTGTAGGAAACCATTATTTTTATATTTTAAGCATCATGAAGTTGATGAGCGAAGTTTACAAAATACTATATCTAATGCATTTATAGAGCTCTTATGAAGGTGACTTTAAAGCTAGACCGAACATAATACTATCAACACCTACACCAATATAAATCAAAGATCCACTTCTCACTTCCTTACACGATATCCACGTTTGTCTATAGTCGTTACGGCGCATATGGCCGCGGGTTGTCTGTACCATAGCATAGACAATGTAGATCGCGAGAGCGCGGTAATGAATCAGATGGGTATCGGTGACGTGTGAGAACATACGGCCAAAATACTGGCCGTAAATACAGCTCGCGTGCGCCTCAGGATTTGAACTTCGAACGGGATAGAGCGGGCTAGTGGGAAGTTTTGAAATTCGAATTCAAAAGCTCTTTTCCATCCAAATATACTTGTTGAACCAATTCAATAAAACGAACTTTGTACTTTTGCAAAGTAAATCCCTATTTGCTGAGTCGGTTACCATTTCCTGACTGTCTGTTTTTTTACCCGCAAAGGCCTGTTTATATGCGTTTGGGGTAAGAGATTGTTTGTTTGCATTTTACCGTTTCGCTATGGGTAAAGCGAAACGCTTGTAATAAGTAATAAAGGAGGTTATAAGGTTTAATTGACGACCTCACTGTGGCGCAGTGGGCGAAGGTCCGCCTGAGACGCAGTTGTTTATATGATCTTCAAATATTTGTCTCGGATGTTTTCTACATATAAAATGTATGTTTTATAAAAAAAATAGGTTGATAAGCGTAGCGAGTAACGTAGTTCTCATAATACGAGCTCTGTTTGGGGATAGATAATGCTGTGTGAAAATGTCCAGCATTATTATTTTTAAAAAGTAAACCCTATTTGCTGAGTCGTTCACCATTACCTGACTATTTTACCCGCCAAAATCGGTTTTTGTTTGCTTTTTTCACCTGCAACGCAAAGGTTAGTAAGTTTTATCGCCACAAATCACTAACACCCTATTGACTTGTAGCGATTGATGATGGAATGTAAATGGGTGTAACGTTTTGTAAGACTTTAATATAGGGTCTTAGATAGATTTTAGCATCATACTTAAAACCTTATAATAATGCTAAGTAGTTCTAGTTATGCCGAAAAAACTTGCCGAAAAAAATTGTTGAAAACAGAAATCTGCATGTCAATTTAAAAAGGAATATTTCTACGAGAAGTCTAGCTCTACCGCTCGTGCCCTCACCGGCCGCCCCGGGCTCCAAAATAAAAGTTAAAAGCGCCCGCGCGATAAGCGGCCGAATTTTCAATGTTTTCCTACAGTTTTGCCGGCGAGCGTAGATATGCTACATCGCACACACGCTCCAAACGCGGCCTACCAAAAAAAATGATGTGGCATCCATTATTTTATGCTCACTAAGCAGCATTTGATAGAAATCACTATAACAAAAGCAATCATTTAAGTAATAATTATTAATATTTTAGTAAACAAAAATATGTTTCATTTAGTTTCATGAGAACAGAATCAAACCCCCTGGGGTTTGATTGAACACGTCAACACGTTTTAGAATATTATTACGACTATACCACGTACTTTACTATTCTCCTGCTGACGTTTTGGTTCTCTTGAGGAAGGACCTCTAAACGGTCAACGAAACGTCAGCAGGAGAATAGTAAAGTACGTGGTATAGTCGTAATAATATTCTAAAATGATACCAAACCACGATAATTTTAATTCCACGTCAACACGTGTTTGTATTTTTGCAACTTGTGTTTGTGTCTAAAACTGAAAGTAAGAGCATGCCCCTAAATTGAGACTGTTGTATTGGTAATTAATGGTGAGGGTTATCTATCAGTGGATGGACGTATAACAGCAGATAAATTATCATCTGTTGTTATACGATCTTCTCATAAGTGAGCTCGAGAAAGTCTTCTCTACTGGCATTTGCCAACTCCATTTTCCCTTTAGGCTTCGCACATCTGTAATAACATAATAGAGGCAGGCATCGTACACAGCTCGTTAAAGCCTCGTTCACACGATACCAGTGCAAGTTTCTACATCATCTTTTTACTAGCTTGGCAACCTTGGCAAGGGGAGGAAACGAGGTAATTGTTAAAATATGATGTCATGAATTTATATCTTGTGGGATAGTTATTCACATAGGTTTAAAAGTTTATTATATGGACTATTTAGCTCAATATTTAAGCTTCAATTGTGTAGTTGTTATGTTATATTGTGAGAACTATCATCAATATCTTCATAATCACAGCGCGGGTCGCGAAAGGAGAGGGTTCTATTAGTGGTTACCGTCACCAGTTGCCAACTGCAATACCAGAGTCATTGCTGATGCGTTGAAGCCAAAAGCTAAAACACTAATGTACCTGTAATTTCAACCTTCAAACCGAAACACATCAATCCCAGCAATACTTTTTGGTGAATTTATTCACAGTATGTACCTGCCCGGTCCTTGCACCTTCCAGTTATGTTAGTTATCCAACTTTCCTCGTCGTTTTGTTACGGCAACTTTGATGAGTTATGTTTTCGTGTATTTTTTTGGAAAAACAGCCCGAAACTAAAGTCTATTAGTGGAGTTCTTAATTGTCGGTCCGTCAGAACGTATCGCTTTGAGTACAGTTTGAATTTTACAATTTCGTGCTTCTGTTATGAAACTCTAGGGAAACCTTTTTTTAGTGAGCACAGACAACAGTTTTGTCTACGGACGACAAGTTAATTTTAGTATTGTTTTGATTATTTTACAACCAGCGCCTCCAGTGATTTTTAGATAAATCCTATCTATGAACCATCCTTGAAGATGTACAAATCATTTGCAAAAAACACATTACAAAGCGGATTTATCGGAGATAAATGGTAGCAGACAAATAAACAAACAACCTCTTATGGTAAATGCATATACGCCAACTATCGTCTCGGATAAATATATAAAAAAGACTGGTGTTTCTCTTTCCATCAGACTAAAGGAAAAAAGAAATAATAGAATTGGCGTCTTCTCTTCCGTCGACAAGCTCTTCGAGTCACTGTGAATAACTCTTAAATTGTGTCAAAAGACATAATATAGGAAGACCCTCCTAGTCTATGAACCAATAGATATACAAAAACTGACAATTAACATATTTAAAACGTAATTAAAAATCTACTTTATAATAAAATATCTGATTATTTAGATGATAAACACTATTGGGATTGAAAATGCTCCAACTCGTTGTTTTGTAAAAGTATAATTAAAAAGAATAACCAGCCTTGTTTTCTTGCCTTTCTTTCCTGGCTTGGTCGCGGAAGAACAGGCAGTAGATAAAACCGACGTTTCAAAGTGATCCTTGAGATTTTAATGAATAAATGAATTTTGACTTTAATAACTATTTTAAAGGTTGCGGAAAGTCGTCGAATGGTGGCCCAAAACCATTCGTCATGGAACTATTTGGGGAAGACCAATGTCCAGCAGTGCTGATGATAAATTTGTGCCGGAGTTGGGCGCATAAAAATGTCAGTCGGTACATTTTGTATGACCTCATTTACACCATGCCCTGCCCGTCTCATACACGATTGCCCGAATTCGTCCGAATTAATAAAATATTTTATCAGTAGGTAGTTAACGTAGAAATAAAAGCATTTTTTAGCGCGACATAAAAAAACAAGTATGTCTCTCACGTATGCAAGTAAAAGATGGTAAGAATATAAAAAATCGAAAATAAAAAATATTTAATAATTAGAATAGTTTAAAGTATAACTTCAAGAATAAACTATGAAGGTTTTTTTATGTTTATTTTTTACTAAAATGGGGATAGCTCAACATAATGCTAATCGTAGAGTATGTATCTTCATAACATTATCTACTACTTTAGCAAAGTATAGAATGACATGGACATAATGAGCGCATGTGTTCACAAAACAAATTGTTACTATCCCCTAAGTTTACGATCGTTTCTAAGAACGTACGGTGTATGTGGGCAAAACCCAGGTACTCACCTATTTTGTATTGTTTCCTACACATGAATCAAACAATAGAGAGGGTCGGGCTCATATAATTGTAAAGAACATGAGTAATCTCCTAATGCCTTCGCGTAATAAGTAAAAGTTGCGACTCATTTACCGTTAGACGGAGTTAAGATTAGGAAACAGAGTTCTTGGTTCTCGATAAAAAATATAAGATTAACTTCTACATTTTTGGTCTTTCTTAATTATAGTGTTTCAGGTACAATTGACTGAGAAGGATTTGTCTATGTCTGCTGTGACGAGATATGGGCTAAAATAAATACCGTGGGGGCCCAAAGTGATCGAAACTGCTACTGCAAATTCGCGCGTTTTTACATGTGCTTTGGTTGGTAGTTGCTAAATCTTTACAAATACTTTACTTTCCAAAATAGTATGTACGTTCTTAATTAACAAGTTTTATAATGAGCCCCGCACTAGTCTAGCCTGTATTAGAAGCAGGTATGAGTCAATTTTTAAGTCTTTATTTGGTGCCATGTTTGCCTCTAATCAGCACCGCTTTAGTTAGACTTTTTCGCCGTACACGAGTTGATGCTAGATCGCAGTTGGACTTTTATTTTATACTTTTTACTATCAAACTATCTCTGGTAATTTCAACTTAACCATGTCATGACAGCCACCAATAAAGGATCCCTACGCAGGCCAGTTGAACCAACACCAATCCGGAACTTAAGATAAGACCACTAATGGATTGGTTGACATGAATGTGACGTCACAACACATAATTCAAACGTCGCATGACTTTGCCAACCACTGTCCCAAGAACCTTCAAGAATCCTGAACTCATCAGAGTTTAGAACGAAGTGGAACTTTCGTAGGGTATGTGAAGGTCGTGTTATGGTGGCCGGCAGTGGAAAGGTTATCAGATAGTTCAAGGGTTATTTTGTGAATGCGTGGTGAAAATCACGCGTTTTGATAAAGATCAGACGCATTACCATTCTTGTCTGGGTCACGTGGTTTTTGTACACGCAAGATTCAATGACTTGCTGTTTTGGAAAAGGAATTAAGGCTTTGTTGTGAGAAAAGTTATCTGAGAATCTACTATGAACACGATTTTCATATGACGTTAGTTCCAAAGAGCTGTATGCGTAAGAGTCCATAGAGAATTATAGAGACCATAAGATACAAAGATAGATAAATTTTATTGTACATCATATATTTTGCTGACAATTTCTAAACAGAGCAAATCACAAGCTAATTGTACAATGGGCGGTTTTATCGCTAATAGTGATTAGATAGAGGTCAATTGTATTTACAATCATTATATTCTTAACTCAGGCAAGGACGTGGTCCTTTGAAGGCGTTAGCTGAGCCAAAGTCAACGCAAAGAGGCTTTTTTAATACAAACTTTTTATAAATTACTATTGTGATGTGAATGGAGACAGATGGCGCTATTATAAATAATGGATGAAATATTGAGCTATTTCGGGATTAAATGTTAGTGAAATGAATGCTGGGCTATGGAATACGTGGCGCGTGTCAATTTTGACTTATCTAAACTGATATAGGTAGGTGATAACTTAACATCCATTAAATGGGCCCCCATAAGTGCCATGTGTGATATTTAGCGTAGAGACAACTTTGGTGCGAACGGGTCAATGGTGTCGATTGCAGTTTCACTGTCATCCAGTTCGTAGTCGCTATCCGAGAACCTACCTTCCCCAGTGGTTATCAGTTCTGCGAGCTAAATGGCATGTCCTTTGCCCTTTGCTATTTTAAAGCTATGTTTGTGACATTTGTCATTCTACGGATGTCCTCGTCATTTTAACTGATTATAACTTAATCGTCAGCCAACTAACAATTATGAGATGCCCACTTACTAATTGGGCGGGTTGCACCATTACACTCGACCCATAAACACAACATGAGTTACACCGGCCCATTAAACTCGACCAAACTATGGTTAAACCCCCGATTAAAAGTGGACGCCTTTACACCGAGAGGGGCTGATTTATATGAGATTACCTAGTAGGTTACGAACTAACCAGTTAACTAGAAAGTTTTTTCATCATACAAAGTAGGTTATAATACGAAGGTTCGTTAAATGCAAGGTGCCTTAAATAAATTAAAAAATGCTGGACATTTTCACAGATCAATACCTAGGCCCCAAAGTAAGCAGAGCTTGTGTTATGGGAACTACATGTCTGATATAATACTTATATTTTGTAAATACATACATTTTATGCATAGAAAACATCCAAATACTGGTCAAATATTTGCAGATCATACAAATATTTGTTCCGCAGCGGGAATCGAACCCGCAACCTTATGCGTCTCAAGCGTGCGTTCGCCTACTGCGCCGAAGATATCGTCATTAATAGTCTAGTATTTAATTATTTTTTAATTTAGTTTACCAATGCCGCGTCGACAGGTTCGATTTTTTTATTACCAGTTAGGACTTTATCAAAGCGAATTGCATTCAAACTTTTTATTAAATAGTGTTCCAAATTCAAAAGTCATTTCGTCACTGTTATTAAGTGCGCCGGAATGATCCATTATGCTCGTACTTATCAAGGAACCCGTCGCCTCTTTTCGAATAGATGGGATGAAATGTATTTCTTTGGTCAAATAAATTGGCCAACCGCATGTCAGTGAAAGAATTCGAAGTCATGACTTATTATTTACCATACATTTTGAAAACATGAGTATTTTTCCACTGTCTTAAAACTTTTTCTAAAGTTTTTATTTCATAACAACTTACCAACCCTTTACTACCCACGTTACCAATAGTTCATATTTACTGCGGAAAATTACAGCAAATTTATAATTATACCAATAGTCTGCAAACGGAACGGAAACGGTGCAAACGGATATGGCGAAAGTAAGGTTTCCAGTTAACACTAGAACTCTTCAAAAGTGTAAGGCATTTTCGGACTTTCGGTGTGACTGGTGTTTAATAATTGTCGGTCAGTGGGCGCTAACATTGATTGATTGGCCGATAAAGAAATTGGGGTAAACTTAATTGTTAGTCACATTTATATACGCGTAAGCAGGTAACAAAATCATGCCTTGTTAAAATAAAACTTTAATTTATTGAGTCATGGATAAATAAATAAATAATAAATAATGCCAGACAGTTTCACACAGCATCATCTAGTCCCAAAGTAAGCAGAGCTTGTACTATGGGAACTACATGGGGAACTACATGACTGACTGATAAACTACTAATTTACATTTTTTTTTGTAAATACATACATATTATACATATATTTGCAGATCATACAAACATTAGTCCCGCGGCGGACGCAAGAAAGAAACAAAACTAAACATCAGTTTGTTCAGGATTGAGTTGAAAACATAGAATAATATATTGAGTGCGAGAGCGATCGTTAGAATCCAGAGTTGATTCAAAGTACGTCGCACGAGGTTAAATAATTTTGGTATCGTGTGACACACTCTGCTTTTCATCCCCCTCTATGAGAAAAAAAATAGGAGATAATTTTAGTAGTGATGATTTATATTTACATAACCAAATTACAAAATTATATGATGAATAACTTTGCTTTTTGTTAATTTTTCCATGTAATTAAATTTTCATAGAACTTTAAATATTTTTCTCTCGATTTGTTTGGTAGTAAATTGTTTATGACAGTTTCTGCGTTTAAATTTACACTTTCTGGTGTTAATATTCCACTTTCACTACTAGAACTCATCTCTTATTCAATTTGTGTGAACCAAATTAAAATTGTCTGTAATATTTTGATAAAATGTAATAAAAAACGAATAAGAAGTTCCCGCGGTTTTAATTAATTAGTTGACCAATGACGCGTCGACAGGCGCGTTTTTTTATTACCAGGACTTTATCGAATAAAAAATTGCGTTCAATTTTTTAAATTAAATAGTGTTCCAAATTCAAAAGTCATTTCGTCACTGTTATTAAGTGTGCCGGAATGACCCATTTTGCTCGAACTTATCGAGGAACAAAACGTCGTTTTTCGAATAGATGGGATGAAAATAATTCTGTGATAATTATAGGAGAGAAAATTATTTACGGCATTGGGGCTCGGTAAGTAACTGTTAAGAATATTTTAAGTATTTAGTTAATACGGGAAGTGAAATGCAGTGCGCCACTAATACGAGTCTTTAAATTCTCCTCGCTCGGGATATAAGTTATTTTCATCTTGGGCGTATATCTAGATTCTCTCGTTATGCTCATTATTATTTTATAAATCCTAAATTTTGCTCGGGATTCTATTTTACAATAATTTGCTTCTATTACGGCAATATAGTACTTTATTCCTTATGACACAACTGTCTACAGATGCTTTTTTTCCCTATAATGTGACTACAATGATTAGACTTGATATAAATAAACTGGCAGTTTAAAAAAAAACACTAAAAATGAATAAAATAATTCCAATATCCACCACCCTCATCATCCTCCCTCCTCCTCCCTTAGGCTCCATCTTCAGATCTTCGTTACCAAGGCCAATCTAATGAACTCGTCAAAACGAATCATATGAACTCGAGGTAATCACTAGCCAATGAAAAGTTCCGCTATCTACCTCCTGACTTCATCATCAGATTAACTTCAAGTTACCAAATTATAGTATTGCCATCCGAACTACATAAACATACAAAGTTTCATTTCGGTAGGACAAGAAGAAGTGGGTTAAAATTGACTTCCAAAATTTGATGACATTGTTTGATTGTTATTTGGTTTGAAGCTAACATAAGCGAAAAAATACCGGCAACGCATCAACAATAGGTTACTAATGGTAATCGCTTACCGTCCCGTAAAATAGTATAATACTAATAGCTATGCAGAATGGGAGATGATTCGGTTCAGAAAAAGATGTAACCTACAAGGACGTCTACAAAAAGTATTACATAAAAGATTTTGTTACGTAAAGGGGGCGTTCTCCAGAAGCATGTTCGTTATATTAACATGCGATTGGCTTTCCGTACAAAATTATGGCTTAATTCTCCTTACAACGTGATTATTATTAATGTTTTTCGGTAAAAATAAATGAAAGAAGTGATCAGGCCACACAGTGGTGCTGCGAACTGTCTACCTACAAATTGTCACACATTTCTGAAGCTTAGCGTACAACCTTGTAATAACGTAGATCACCTTAAAAGCAATGCATTTTATCTCCTAAATTGCTATTGTCTACAAAATCTTCTTATTTTCACCATATTTTAATACCCATCAAACAACACCGACAAACAAACGTGTAAGCACAGCATAAAGATATACTTTTATGACTTTTACCTGTCTCTATTCTCTACACAAAATAAGAAAGGACGCGTTATAACAGTATGTGACGTATACATAATAGACAATAGAAATGTCTTTAGAAATAATATTTTGTGTAGTTTTTATTACTCGGTATTGCTATACACATGCGATTTTAAAAAGGCGAGCCGGTAGTAAAAGTTATTGTTTTATTGATGAAGTTGTCGGAAACTTTTGGTCTTATTTGATAAGGTGAAGCAAAAACCTGGTGTGAATTTTGAATAGATATTTAAGGGAACTATTTTATGACGCGCTCATGTTTGCTGACAATATTGAGTAATATCGAACCATCACCAAATCAGTTTTCAACTTGTAGAAGGCCATTGTTAGTAAATGTTACCCTATCAAATGCCACGATGGAAGGTATTGAACAGCCTACCTTGACCGACTGTGTGGTTCTTACCACGTAACTGTGTGGTACCACACCGTTAGGATTTCTTTGTTGTAGTCCGTCTAACACTTCAGACGGACATTAGTCAGAGATCTTTGAGATTAAGTGTAGGGCGGCAACGTGACTTACAGTCACTTTTAGGGTATCGAAACCAAATGGAAAAACGGAACCCTTATAGTTATGACATGTCTGTCTTTCCGTTTCTCATACCCCGATTTCTAGCCTAGATTATAGAATATCGAGATAAAATTTGGTATATGATTGATATTTTTTGCGCCAATGTAAGGTGATGAATGTTTTTTGCAATGCAATGTATCATTGAATAGGTCTAAAAAAAATTTGGTTTCCTTAAACATTTTTTATTTTTAGACCTAGTCTACGAAATGTTAGGATTCGACGTACCAAAAGTTGTGTCCCACCACTTCTAACTTCAAAAATGGATCCCAAAAGTATGATACAAAGTTTAATAAGAATTATTTTAAAGAAATGACCAACGAAAATTAGTACTGAAATTTCGGGAAACATTTAAACTCACAAATCATGTCAAATATCCCGTTGTTATGAGGCAACTTCGGGACCTTAACATAGCGTGTCTGGACACGTCTTGGACACTTTATTTCATACAAATATCTAAATAAAAGATCAGCTTCACTACGGTATTAGGTCTTTAGCTAAGCTTAGTGTAGACGGGCATTACCTAAACTTCTTCTGTCGATACTGAATTTTATTAAAAAATATAACAGTTTCAAGCAAGAATCACGATTAAGGTAGTTATCGATCATACAAATTAATGAGCGGGTTACGTAGTTTCGGGGTTGATTCATTAAAGGCGATACATCGTCGACGCATATCGGGTTATAAACAAAGAGTTTTAACTACAGACACGACATTAGCTTAGTTTAAAGTTACCTACTCTATTTTGGAGTAGTGCCTAATTGTACCTTAGGGTGTATACCAGGGTATGAGACTATCCTCAAAAACATAAACGGGACGTTCCGACTGTATTGTATTGTAATAATCAATCGAGATACACCGCAATAAAAAAAAAAATAAGCAGTGGATTTTTTTTGACAATCGATCCGAAATCGCATTTCCAAGCAAAGCTCAATCGTCTTCTAGTTACATAGTCGTTACGTTATGTCTTCTCAATTCCTCATGAACTGTCTTCTAACCATCACATTGAACTGTTTTTCACTGACGAATCAAACAGAAATGGATAGTTTAATTTTATGTAGCGTTTAAGAGTAAAACATTTTAAGTTAAACTCTATAGAGACCTATCTGTGCAGATTTCACTGTAACCTTATACAGGCTGTAGAGGAGCGTTTGTTTGCCGGTAATACATCGGTAGCACGCGACGCCAACACACGTGCTCAAGCCACGACAAATGCAAATGAATAAGCTTTCATATTAGGCTTATACGGGTTGATTTAATTCGAAAGAAAAATAAAACATAAATAGTGTCACTGAACAAAAAAAAAACTTCCATACACTTATGGAAGATTTTTTTGTGAGGGTGTCAATAACAGCACTTGTTTAATTTGATGTTTGTGGAAGTTCTACATAAATTAATTATTTTTTAACACGTAACATTCACATACATAGTCCTGATCCCACTTTACAAATATCCCTGCTGATTGTTTTTTCATCATATTTCAAATACATTCGTAAGTAACTTCGTTGTCAAAAATCAAATTTCTTTTCAATTTCTCGTAAAAAGAAAAATAGTCTGATTTTTTGAACTAAATCTATTGAAACGGTTTAAAAAAAAAAAGAAGCACCCTCTAGCAGGAGTGTAAATGCCAGCGCAAATTCGGGCAAGCTCGGTACCAGGCCGCGATAGGCACACCCTGTATAATTGCCGTCTGTCTCACGTGTGTCGTGTATGATGGTTCGGGTGCATTGCTTTGACTTTTAATTTGGTGGAAATTAACTTTCAATGGTTCAACTGATTTCTTTTTGCAATAAAACCTTTAAGGACTTGTTGGCAACATGAAATTATACCGTTCGTTTACTGACGAAAGTTTTTAATTGATTGTCTGTAAAAAAAGTGGCTTGAACTAATTTGATGATTATTTAATAGGAAGTTTGAATAACTATCAATTTAGTTCCACAGTAAGGGAAATGTAAAAAGTACTTAAAAAAGCGTTACTAGCATTGTTAGCGTTAGATGTTTTGTTGGATTAGTGGGCCGATAATCGCATGAAAAATAAAACTAATATTCCGCCTTTCCAAATTTCGACACATAGTGGAAACTAGAATGGCCCTTCAAAACCGATTTTCCACTCGATTATTTCGCATCAAAACGACAGGTCGTCACGCTGTCCGCGGTCGAATGTCGCGCCGTGTCGTGTCGCATAGCCCGACCGTGGGACAACTGCGTCAACTAAACGCAACTGTAGCGAATCGATTACTAACAATCGATTTTTCAAAATAACGGTAGCCATAAGCGATTTACATCTCGATAGTTAGGTAGCAATTTGTGAGCGTGATCGATGAAATTTCCTTTTGCGGGTAAACGTTTGCTCATTGAAGCTTCAACTGTAGTTTCATAAGGCACGACGCAACGACACGATTGTACAGTAGCTGCTAGCTACACGTCCAGTGAACATTGACCTGTCGATTGTAATTTTCGCACGGTATAATTGCGCGATGAGAGGTCCGATTGAAATGGCGAGTTGACACATTGTCACCGGTCGCACGATTTCACTGTCCGCCGAGACGTGACAAGTTACGCGTGGTCGACGTTTTTATTTCTGCCAATGACTGGTATCGAGGCGTGGTATGGCTATTGCGGATCGGCAAAGTTAACACTTCATCTGTATCATTTCTTATTTCGACGTGTGAAGGTTCATTTCGTGTTAATTATTAGCACGTTAAGTTTGTTGGTAACTGGTCAGAGTGGGAGTAATATGTTTTTTTCATCAGCCCCACACGCCCACTGGCCGAGACGTAACCGTCACTTGATTTGATTGCGTCAAGATTTCCAAATAGATTTTTGTTTGGTTGGTTTATTGTGATGACATTGTAAGTATTAGGCGACGATAGAATCGATGTCTTTTTATGTTTGAGTACCGTTAAGCGTCTGTTTGTTTCGTCACTGTTAAAAACAAGACTATTTCAGAAAACTATAACAAACCCTATATTAAATGAATTTGCACCAAAATAGAGGAAAAATCTATAAAATGTATATTTTTTTCTCGTTAACTGTATTAAAATTACGATATTTAAGTTGTATTCGGTTTATTTGCCTTGAAAATTAGTATAGCATTTTTAAGACCCTAGATTTGCTGTAAATACGTTATTTTGAGAATCAGTATTAAACAATCTCAGATAGAAAATTCTACGGAATAAACTGATTGAGCTTAGATGTAACTTGTACCACCTAGTTACACCCAGTACGTAAGTAGCTACGTAGGTATCTACTTACGTACCGGTATACGTCAGACTTATTATAAGTATTCGAAACATTCGAATCGAAGAAATCCTTAGAAGAAATCATTGAAATAGATTTTACGAAGTTAAAGTAGTTATACCTCGCAGAATCAACAACCTCATAAGTTTTTACGGGTCTTTATCGCGTTTTCCTTTTTAATTATTTACCGGACGTTTTTGTCCGTGTTGTAACAGCCGTGGTCTCTGGAGTATCGAGCTATCGTCTAGAATAGACGGGATACCTGATCGTGACAATTTTAAAAGTACAAAAATCTCGCTTCCACGTTGAAGAGGGTTCTCGAACGGTGACTAGTAACTATTAAAGACAAGTCCTTAGCCGATGTACCGGAGTAATTATAAAGGTTACAGAAAGTCTGTGGATGGAGATAGCCTGATATTGCTCATTTCACTCTTTAGGGATGGCCTGAGCAGTGGACTTCTACAGTCTGTGATGATGATGATTTAAGTACATTCTTCAGGTCTTCAAACTATTTCATCATAGCATTTATCATCTGTTATCGTCATCATAGACATTATTACTTCTTAAATCGTCCGGCGTCAGATAGAGTTCATTACACGAGTAGGTAATTGTGTAAAGTAATCCTTTAAGATATCTCATAGATTCCACTTTGTATTGTCTGCCATTATGATTGTGACGTGACTTGGCAGATATGTCAGTCCGTCGCACGCGCCAGTTCAACGAACAGTTTTAGATTGGAATGAAAGAAATCGTTTTTTTTTTGGTAGCTTTGGTTTGTTTACATTACGTTAGGTTAGCGCTTCACATCTCGCAATGGAAAAATACATGTATGTATATACAAATTGCATAATGTATATATAAAAGCAGATCGCTTACTAGTTGAGGTTTAATTAAAAATATAAATTAAAATAACGGTTAATTAGTTGGTCTTTAAATTGTATGTTATCCATGTAGAAAATAACATAAGAGTAGGTGAAGTTGCAAGCGATTAATTGTTGTATGTCAATAACGCTATGAGCGCTTATATAAAAAAAAACACCAGCAAAAGTCAAAAACAGGATTGGAATGGCTTTCTCTTTCCCTGTCTGACATTTGAGAATTTGACGCTGGGGTTCCAAAATCGGAGACCACTCATGAACTTTTATTGAAACATATATGCAAGTAAGCATATGGCCCACGAGATGGTAAGTGGTTATACCGTTGCCTATGATATCTGCAACACCAGAGACATTTCTGATGCGTTTTCTGCCCTAAAGACAAAGTTGAAAGTGTGCCTAATGAGTTCTACTGTTTTAGGTATTTATGAACATACACAAAGAAAATACTTTATTTCACACCAAATAACATCAGCTTGGTTAAGTACTACAAACTTTGATAATGTTGTACAATGGGCGGTCTTATCGTTAAATAGCGATCTCTAACAGACAACCAGGGATTTAATACAGGGATTTTGTACTTACCACATACTATGCATATACTACAATATACGCTAGTGTGGGGGCTAGTAAACATGATTTATTTGCCAAGTAGGTGATGAAAACTCTCCTGTACCTACCTACCTACTAACCTGGTACTACTTATTTAGTGTTGTACCTTTTTTTAGTTGTTTTCGTAAACCTAGTAAATAATTTATCTGATGGAAAGGTATTTTGATTCAAAATAAACGGATATATTATTATTATTCATACATAATATAATAACATAGTTACATACTATACACATCATAATACCTACATAGCTACCAAAACTATTGTATGATACAAAACATAGATAAACCAGAAACAGGCAACAGTTAGCGTCTCCAGGACAAGTAGTGACCTTCATCAAAGATAAAAAAAATAGGTAGTGAAATTTCACGTCTTATGGTAACAGGTAACACTAATTTTATAAATGTCAAAGTTTGGATATAAAGTAAGAATTAATTTTCTAATTATATCCGCAAGGGCTGAAACAATTTGGTTAGTGAATAAAGTGTCTGGAAAATTTAGTTAGTGACCTAGACACATAGGCATATAACTGGGTACCATGCGGGCAAAATTATAATCAGAAACTAGCTCAAAATAAAAAAAAAAAACATAATTTTAGTGTCTAAAGAAACGTTTTAGATGTTTAATTACGCTAAGCCAAAGTACCTGAGAGAAGATAGGAATCCAGTCACGACCTAATTTCAGGTGTTCGGTGATAAGTAATAATAGGTACTTAGGTTTTTTTTATTAGAGTTATACAGTTCTAAAACGTGAAGTAGGCAGTATTTTCGGTATAGATAGTAATAATAATGCTGCTGGACATTTTCACACAGCACACACATCTAGCGCCAAAGTAAGCCGAGTATAATATACTACTTATAAAAGTATTTTTTTCTGAATATACTCAAACAATGTAATGTATACGATTCATACACGATCCACTCTTTCGGTTCCCAAGATCAGTACGTAATGGCCAAATCGTACATCTAGATTATATGGATAATCGATAACATTCACACGTAGCACACGCTCTAGTCCGCCTTGTCAATAGAGATGGGCTGGCGGGTGCTTTGTGCCTTATCGATTAATCGATAAATCGGCATCGAGTTTCGACGGCGGTCCTGTCACTCAAAACTTTTTGGAGTTTTTGTCTGATATATCGATCGATGTTGCTGGTAGAGTCAGAAAACAAATTATTGGTAATTTTGAGAATGTCTAATAAGTGAATTAAAGTTAAACTGTAATTGTTCATATGTTAGAATAAAAGCTTACTACTTGCAAAACGCGCGCATGTACCAAATATAATGTTTGGACGTGCCTCTGACTACCCCCTGCTTGGTATCCTCAAAGATCTACTCACTGAGTATGTATCTGAGGATGTCCACCATGGGGAATACAGTCGTGAGCGTGTTTGTTTTTGTTTTTGTTTGTTTAGAATAAAAATGAACAATATGAATTCAACAAGAATCACCTTGCCCTTTTTAACATTTTGCGGAGCGACCTGTCATGTTTTTTTCTTTTACTCTCCTCTATCAGCCATCTGATAGTTCCTTTTTCACGCCATTCTTCACACTATCCATCGATGTATTTTTTGACTTGTCTTTACTCTTAATTCCACCCATATTTAACACTCTTCTCGTCATCTCGTCTATCTCCTCATGACATAATTTGAAAACAATAATCCAACACGGGTAAATTTAAGCTGAATAAATCTCATAAGGCAAGGGATTTTGTAGCGTAAGTGGGTATTTTTACAGAGCACTAAATGTACGATTCGATTAAACAAAAATGTTTTGTTTAAATTTGTTAGTTGAGATTTCTTGATTATTAAATTATGATTTAACTTTAACTGTAACAGATGATAATATATCGATAGTACCCATTGGTAGGTATTAAGTTGTGTAAGATGACAGATATCGCGGCGTCCATTTCGAGCAGTTCAGATGCTGGATAACAGCAGTACAATGACGGCATTATCGACATGTATTATTAAGGAATTTTAACACATAGATCAAATAGGATTAATTTCTTGGTTAAAAAAAAAACAATGAAAAAGTACTTTTACATAGGCCTGGCATGTTTATAGTTATGTAAGTGTCTGGTAATTATATTATAAAAAGATTGAATAAAAATATTTATTGTATGACAATTTATTCATAGCTGCTAGAAATATTTTTATGTATTTTATAGGTTAGACATTGACATACAAAATGGCTTTAGGACATCAGCAAATGTCATAAAAAATATCAAAAAGAAAGGCACCACACCACAGGCACTTTGGCGCCATGAAGTCCAAGGGTACGGCAATAATTCGTCGTTCAAATACCGGAATTGCAAACACTTAATTTAATAGGCCCACTCACTGGCCACTCAGTTCGTCGACCCCTGTATTAAAAAGTTACGGACAATGGAAAAAAGTAGGTAAAAATTTGAAAACAGAATGTCAATAGCCGGCGGCCGGTGGACCTGCCCCACGCGCCCTTGACTTGCGGAGATAAAAAGGGGGAAATAGGGGGAAATGACCGCTTCCCCCCGCTGCCCTGTGCCCACGCTCGCGGTTTATTGCCTCTTTTATCGAGCTCCTAAACTTTTGAGTGCAACTGGTAGTGTTTGAAACTTTCAAAGTAACGCAAAGCGCGGGAAAAGCTTTCTTTTTTTTTAAGCAGAGGTTAGGGACCATGTTTCTGAAAATGTTTCAAGCTATGTTCAGTTAGCTTGCAAAATTATTTTGTATGTGTTTTTTTATTTGAATTATATACAATAGGTTGTAGAGTACGTTTTGTCAGTATTTCACGTTTACGACGTAAGTAACATACTATGTTTTGAGTAGGTAGCTATGTAAGTACTTGTAATGAAAGAAAAAGGAATCAATTGTGAAATGTTTAGTAAGCGTTCAAATTCTATTGAACGCAAACTGATAAACATATATCACGCAGAATGTTCTAGACTTCTAGGAATGGGTGTCTAAAGCCTCTCAGAGAATAATTATCTATGTCTTATACAGAGTACTTTTGTTTCAGTGTATTCACAGACTTTGGAACAAAAAATACAGTTTACACTTTCAGTCTTCTTAATAGCGACCAGTCTATTCAGAATAAAACGTTTTGTTAGTGAGTATGTTGGTCCGCGAGAGTATTTTAATCCTTAATCGGATCGATTGGCATCAAAAAAGATTTTGTTTATATTTCAAGAAATTCAATTTAAGAACTTGCCCTTATTGACCCGTTTCTAAAACTCACCCTGTATGATTATTATATTTTGATGCACTTGTTGATAAACATCAACGCTTTATAACAATCTCAAAATATTTTTGTAGTTCCTTTTTAATCTAACGTAATGTAACTTCGTCATTTTAGCCAATATTATAACAGTTATGCAAATATCAACAGTGTAAAATATAATAACTACGCTAGCTATCAGCTGATCGTAAAATGTCCCCTCGCTGGGGCGACCTTGAGCCCGCGACCCCACTATTGAAATTATAAAAGGTTACTGGCACTTTGCACTTTTAAAAATGGAATTGGCGTTGGAGCTCTATTTTAAGTGATTTGAACAAGAACATTTTATTTATAAACGAGGAATTTATTTCCTAAGTTCTTTCCTATCTATTTTTTTTGTTGATAATATGAGTAGTCAATTTTAACACCATGGTAATTTACAGTAACATAATAGTTATAAAAATATATTTTATACACTTACGTAAGGCTAAGATAAGAACTATCTAAAATAATGACAGTGTTATTACTGTCATTATTTTAGATAGTTCTCTCCATCCTACGGTTATCTAGAAGAAATAACTTTCGAGGATGTTTCATTTTGATAGGCGTCGGTCTAGTTTGACAGCCTTCTAGTGAAATCTCAGAAGTTAAAAATGTCGACAGAAAAAAATCCGTCATTATGCAGGTAAGTACCTACACACATATCCACATGCCTTGTTTGTTTGTACGAACTAATTGGCTACGCATTAACGATTCAAATAAATCATCAATAAATAATGTAGGTGTAGTAATGTACATTATTTATTAATGGGTCAACTTTCATTAGCGTTACTCTACATTCATATTCATTAATTATATTTCAAGTAAAAAAAAAGTTTCCCATCAAAAGATCCGGTAGTAAGCACAAGATGTCTCAAATTATTAGAAAATAAACGGGAAAAATGAAAAGTGACACTCTTATTTTTGTATTATTAAAGTATCAATAAAAGCCTATTGTGAATAGATTTCTGTCTTGGAATGGTATACAAGTTTCAATTCACCGACTTTCTCACAGTTGGCTAACAAGGGAGGGCCACTAAATATACGGAAAAAAAAATGTTGGTCAATTTTCACTAAGCATCATCTAGCCCCAAACTATGCAGAGCTTGTATTTAAGTTAACTACATGACTGATATACTACACATATATATTTTTGTAACTACATAATTATTATACATACAAAACACCCAAAGACAAATAATTGCAGATTATACAAACATTTGTACTTTGCGGGAATCGATGATGTGCAGATTATACATATATTTGTCTGAGTCGGGCCTCCATTGCACCACAGATGACTTCAAAGAATGTAATGGCTATATTGTCAACATCAATATTCTTATTTACAGTGTCTGACTCGCTAAAATATTACCGCATCCAGTTAGAATAACAAACTATCCAGTAAGTGCTTTCATGGTAATTATTACTCAGATTTGAATAGTTTGATATGTGTGATCCCTTTTCTGATGCTACTATCGTTTGTTTCATAGCCTATACCCAATACAATCGGAGGCCAATGTCCACTACGTTCCATTGATTTGAGACTTTCTTCAAGAAATCACGTCGAACTCCGGAAGACGATTCGTCTCGGACGCAGACCAGAACGCTTGCTTGACACTCACCATTCTACACCCTCCATCCCAAAATCAACCATATTTCTACTTTATACAACACAAATTCCCATGATGCATCACCATCGGTCAGGAATAACATAAACCATTCAGAAATGGACAGTAAGGAGGCGTCGTAAAGTATAGTATGCCAAGTTTGGTTGTCGAGTAGTGCGTCTAGCGTTACCAATCCATGTTCGTTCCTTCACGCGCGGCTGCAGTGGAGGTGTCCAGGAATGGCCAAGTCATTCAGCAGATGCGTTCCAGCCCGATAGATGCGTTGACCAGTCCGTGACGGATAAGTAGGCATATACTTGAATTTGCCTCGCAGGCACCACAGTGCGTTTTGGTCTTGTTAGTTTGAAATTTAATTGATTCTTTAAAGATAGACGCAGCTTCTATAGATAGATAAATAATTAATATAAAAAAATGACCTTATTGTAGCGATAATACTGTCTTTTTTACCTGTGACGTCATAAGAGATTCTTTATTTATATGTGTGTATGATAGTTTGTTACTATCTCAGAAAAGGCTTATTTGATTGAAATGCAGTTTTTTGCAATCGATTTGTATGACTTCGAAGGATGGTTTTTAGAAATGTTTAAGTCACAAGGGGCTGCTGCAAGGGACGATGGAAAGTATGTCGGGAGTTATAAAATATTGCAAAAATGTACTCCATCAAGTCAAGTCGACCATAAATGCAAATATAGTTTATCTTAATATAGGTTTAATTTTATGTAGTTCGATAACTAGTATTGTTCAATACTTTTAATATTTTTATTATAGTATCAAGAACTATGCTTGCTACGCTATAATAAAAATATTAAAAGGTAAAATAAAAAACTTACCAAAGCACAGGGAAAATTAAACTTTCACAAGACATTAAGTAATGAGGAACAAATTTAATTTTTACTCATAAAGGTTTGAAACTTACTTTTGATAGGCCTGGGCTCGGAACTCGAAAGTAAATTATGATTTTCAAATTAAACTAACAAGAACTTGTACCTGAGACTTTAGTTTCATACATTTTCTAAAATTAAACTTTTAAAGAATTTTACCCTTCATCTAATTAAATAAGTAAAATTATAAAACTTTTTTGAGGACCCATTAGCACGGCTGAGACGCAAGAGATGCGGATTCGGGACAAGTGTTTGCAATATTTGCAGATATTTGTTCCGGGTATTGTGATACCGCGATACTCGTTGTTTTTTATACTCACGAAACAGTGAATCTTAGTAGGGGTCAGGACTATTAATATAAAAAAAACCCACAGGACTATTAATATAAAAGGGAACAAACATATTTTTTTAATGAAAACTTGCAACTTAATCCTTTGTACCAGTTTATGGACTGAAATGGCGTAAGTACATAAAAGGAGACCTGCATCCAGTGGTCGTATTCTATAGGCTGTGGATGATAAAAATGATAAGATTTATAAAACATTATGAAATAATTAGTTGCACATACAATATCATCCACGTACTTGTCGTAAAATCGCAAGTCGTTTTTGGGATAATAGATGTATATAATAATATTTAGGTTTCAAGCCCCTGATTGAATATCTCCTCCTTTTTTGAAGTCTATTGAAAGTATGAAAATAAAACCTTTTCCATAGCTCAAGAACACGCGTTGAAGTCTTCTGCATGTGTGTAGAGATGTCTACGCGTGTGTAGCGCATCTACGCAGCTACGCAGGCCTCTACGCAATCTGCAAAATTTCACTACGACTACGGAAAGATTTTCCGAATTTAATTTTCAAAGTATGTTGCATTTATTCATTTCAAATACTGTAGCGTAAAATTTTTCGCTCCAATAAACTATTGGTTCAAATCTCGAGCGAATGCCTCGTACAATTACGCCCGATACTCAATTAAAAACGCAAAACATTCAGCAAAAACGCTCCAACTGTACAGAAAAACCTTTTACGCTCCCTCTATCCCCGGTGGCTTCATTACACATCAACAGCGTATACCAATCAGGCTTTCATTAGTCGCGAACGAAACAATCAATATTCATATCCCATGCGAAATCTTCATAACGTAGACGGAGGAAAAATAAAATAAAAATCGTGATAGATGATCTCTAGACTCGCTCGCATTTACAACGAAATTAAAAAGAACAAGCCATATCACTTAGCGCACACAGAAGCGCGGTTTTTATTAAAAATTCTACATATCTCGCGCGTCTTCGCTTTATCTTAACCCCCCACCCCGACAGGGATAGACAATAAAAAAATACGAAGAAAGAGAGGGATGGACGAATACGAAAATTATAATTGCCAACTGTACGTAAATTAACACCGTGGATTATCGTATCCATTCTCGTGGGTGTCGTTTGTAATGGGTTAGAGTGAGACGAAGCGTGTTTGTGTGTGCGGCGCGGATTGAGTGATTTACATACATGGTTCGCTCACAAACACAATAATGGACAGAGCGGAAAATCGAAAGAAACGATGAGACGCGATCGTTTTTCCGATCCGATTGTACTTGCAGTCGGACTTCGCTGCACAGACCTGCATAATGTATGCGAGCGAAAACAATCCGCTCCACGGATTATTGGATGGAATATGAATATCTGAATTTAGAATTACGTCTCATTTCTAAATAGACCGGAGACTGAGCTATTTGTGTTACCTCATCGTCATGAGTTGGGAGAGATCGACTGCTGGACATAGATCTCTCCCAAAGACGATCGCTCTCCATCCGACGACTTCCTACGAACGTTACCATGTCATCAGTCCATCAGATACGGAGCACATAGCCCACTTTAGGTTAGTCACTGTCCTCAAGGAATGTGACCAAAAATAACCAGAGACACAAAGAGCGAGAGGCGGTAGAAACAAAAACGAAAGCAAGTAAAAGTAATGTCCTACAACCCAGCCCAACTCCCACAAGTACAATCAAACACAAACTAGGTTACGCAAAGATGTAAATTCTTATCGTAATATAGATAGATCGGTACAGTCGCACGCACAAAACAATGGCGCTGCGACGGTTGACCTCGCGCCTCCATGTCTTGCCTCCCGCCGGTAGGACCGCGTGCAATTAATATGCCGAGGCGGCCGCGTATACTGTGTCCATGAGCTCTTGGTACTTTGAAGGACCTTTTCATTTTTAAACTTTTGATGAGAAATATTAAAATAACTACTTATTTGAAAATGTGACAGGAGTATTTCTGATAAACAGCTATTTTGGTGGATGTGCTTTGTTTAAGTTAATTCTTATAAAAACAAGGTAAGAAAAATGAGGAAATATAATTTTCCTCTTTTTTAAAACATACTTTGATCCGAGCTTATTTTGAGTAAGTAAACACTCTATGTTAGAATAAGGAAATAGGTGATACCTATCTAGCAAGCACAATTTAGTTTAGTACTGAACAATTTGTTGAGTTAAATAGATTTAAAATATGATTTATTCCATAATTCATGCCTCGCTTTATTGACCGCATAAGAGTGCTATCGCTGAATGTCCGAAATTAGAATAATACCAGGTGATATAAGAGATCCTGGGCAATAATATATATTCCAACAAGATGACGATTTATCCACACCATTTCCAGCAACTTTTAATGTTTCATACAAAAATATTAATTAAAATATCTAATTACAACGATCAAACTACACCGGTTGACACATAACCCGTCCAAGTTTTCTTTTACGAAAGAAGAGAGAGAATTTTTGATCAATAATTGTCACTGGGCGGCCCCTTTCCCCTGTCGTGAGGGGGTGAGGGGGGAAGAAAGGGAGGGGGTAATTACGAGTGCGTTTTGTTACCGAGATGATAGGCGCGAAAAATGGCTTGCGCGTGCCTTTACGTGTCGCCTCTAGTTTTGAATATTCAGACTCGGCCTCGTCCTGATGAAATATTGAATAGACCGGGTAATTTATTCCCTGAGGAGAGATTTCGAACGGTCCACGTTCCGAACGGATATTGAAATTAGGCGATGCTTTGCTTAAGAAAAGCGTTTGTTTGACAGCTGCCCTATATCTCCTTTGTACACTTTCATTTTGATTTAAATTCGGGAGGCGCTTTTTCACACCTACGCCTTTTGCGGATTTATTAGTTTTGGGGTAGCGTTCGTCACGAAAGTCTATCTCACAAAGAAAGGAATATTTTCGCACTGAAGTGGAACTAGAAGCAGCTTTAAAAAACATGAATATGAGAATTTCTCTGATTTATCTGAACGACACAACCTTTTATGAAAGTGAAAACAATCAAATGAAAAAAATACTTAACTAATCATTTGAACTTGACACTACAATTTCGTCTTTGGAAATGTTTTACCAAAAACTTTTGTTACTGATCGTACCAATGTGTCACAATCACACAAATAACTTAAAAGGCCTGTTAAGAGCTCAAGATAACACTCAGTATAGCCAATTCAAATGTTCAGAATGACTCCTTCACGGCTCACGACTTCTTTGTATACTCTTAAATTAGCTGAATGTTTACGGGAATAGCTTTAATTAACAATTCAGGAATGAAACTAAGAGAAGAATGTGAAGTGCGTACAAACAAGCTATTGCACTTAGTGAGTGAGCAGATATGCAAATTCATACTACGGGGAGAGTGTGCCGTATGCATAGACGGAACAGAAGATGGATAGAGACGACTTTTGCATATTATTAACGATATCAATACGAAAAGTATCGGAAAAGTTTTAAAAGGCTTTTGACATTCCTAGCTCCACTACAGTTAATACAATAGTATTTTGTTTGATCCTTAAAATAAACAAGATCGATTGAAGTATTTTATTTTGTGTGTTTTGTAAATTTTCTTGATGACTATATTTTTTATTACAAAATCTGTGAATGCAAAATATATTCAATAGTTGAGGACGGTCGGAACGTTTTTCTGGGTCTACAACGTTTAAGATACCCTGTCCCAATTGCACCGTCTAAAAATCCGCCTGTATACGAAAAGATCACAGCCCCATTATAAGTTGAAACGTACCATCGCTCGTTTTGATAACGTATAATGAGGTAGATTAAGACCGAAAAAAACCCATTAAAAGTTTCTATTTTATTTACTTAGTTGTGTCAGTACCGTCTCTACAGTTTCCACTATTCCCAGGACAGCGACGTAAGAAGAGGGTGGTTAATGAATAAAAAAATCTCGTTTTTTTCTCCACAGCTCAGTGATTAGTTACCCTTATAATGAGCGGCGGTGTGTGTGGGTGGGGGGCGCTTAAGTTTTTTATATGACAGTAGATAAGGGACCGAAATTAGGGTCTTTGTCTTATTGATCGCGATTCGTAAGTTGGAATTTGCATGTGTTTTAAAATGTTCCTCGTTGGGTTGTTTTGTTCTTTCCAACATTTGTTTTGATAAAATACTCTGTGATTACTTGGAAATTAGTATATTTGAAGTTTTTGTATAGCTATGTGATAAATTGAGAGTTCAGTAATATTTACTGATTTCAATACCTACTTTTATTCATGTAGTACTCATATTTCGAATTCATGATCGAAGATAAGCTATAAAAATGTAATTGTGTACTTAGAGGAAAAAACAACGTTGCAGGCGGAGACCAAAGGTCACTCGTAAGTATTCATAATGAAATATTGAAAATGACAGATTCTACAACTTCTTAATAAATTCGATAAAACGATTTGCTAGGAAAAAGCTCTCATTAGGCTGAAGCTCACCTCTGTAACTTTGTTTATAATATGTTTACAATTACCTACATATCGTAAGGAAATTGTTTTTCAAATATTTTACCTTCGAAACTTTTGACTCCCATAAAATAAACCTAATTTTCCCTACACCGTGTAAAGAACCGCAAACGACGTGTCAAGGTAAACCCCGACAGAATCAGCTAAGTATCACACACACATAATACGCTACTGTATCGCCCCGAGAAATGGGGACTTTCTTCTAGCCTCCCTTTTTGTGACAAGAGTCCAGTTTAACCGGAACTCGTTCAAAAAAGTTGCCGAGTCAATTTCCATTAAAAGTCGTATATCGTTTGTTTGAAAAAATAGTAACTATTTGATACGACGAATGATGTCACTTATCGAAATGATTGTTCCGTGATTGACTGACTGATTAAAAATCTATGTAAAGCTTAGGCCGTAAGCCGGAGACATGAAACTTATAATGCATGGAACTTATCCTTGTATATACAAGAAAAAAGGATTTTTATTAAATTCCATACCTTAAGGCTGCAATAGAATAAAGTTTGTACTGAAAAATACAAGCAAGGATTTTCCAAAATTCTAACCTTAGAGATATTTCAATTTCAGTGAGATGATGAAGTTGTATGGAAAAAACTCAACGCGGACATAATTGTTTAACTACGAGTATGTAGTAATGATAGTTTTACAATTTAGTAATAATATATAATGATAGATATATAAATAATAATCACACAGAATCATCTAGCCCCCAAACTAAGCAGAACTTTAATTATGTTTTTTTTTAATACCTACTATTATTATACAAATAAAACATACCATACGATGCAAGTTATTACTCTGTATCATCACATTATGCTATGTTACAGGTAGAGTGGATGTACAAATGTAGCTATCGTCTTTAAGAATTCAGAAGCAGGTAGGCCAAGACATTCTGGTGAGAAATTCAAGTGAGGATGTAAGAGTGACTCAAGTTAAATTAAGAATGTGGAGTATTTTTTCCTTCCCACTTTGTTTGTTGACGGAGACTTTTTTGACATTGTGGACTTTGTGCGCCCTCGAGTTTCTTTTTAATTCCTGAGGCGTCAGTGTGTAGGCACCTTTATTACACCTCTATGTAGGTAGGTGAGTAGGGTGCCTTAAGATTTTTGTATTAAGGATTCGTGTATTTTTTGGATTAGGTGCCTTTGATGCGCAGATGAAGGTTCTTGATACGTTTTGTTTGTTTAGGAGTTAGGGTATGTTTGATAGTCATATAGAGTTTTTATTCAGAATGATGAAGAATATTTACGCTTGTAGGATTTCCATCATATAAGGCTAAAGTTAAGCCAATGCCTTTAGGATTTTTGTCATATTATGATATTCATATGTCATATAGCATTTTATTAATGAATCAAATGCTCTAAATGACCATACGTTCAGAAAATAAGAAGCAAAAATTTCCAAATTTTAAAGGGCATAGAATGGCCAGTTTTCATTAAAATTTGACACTAAGTTGATAATAAATAATGATAAATAAATATCGTCACGCACAATGGCTTCAGCACCATCACACAATATAAACGCAATATATTTGGCAAATAGCAACAATTTTTTTTTACGTTCTCTATATTTATCTACTTCCCTAGAAGTTTGTTCATTGTTGATTATTTGTCATAATAGAGGCCATATTAACATGTATTCTTTGGAAATTTTAACAGACTATATATTATGTTTAAAAACATGCGTCAGACATTCAGACTGATGGGTAGGTAAGTCTAGTATAGTATTTGTATTATCTGTGGTACAGGGTTCCCTTGGAAACCTTTGGATACGAAACTTATAAAAAGTGGGCCGTATACTAGTACCGCCAATTTAGTTTTCTAACCTATCTACTAAATAACCCACGTTTTGAAACCAAGCAGTGTATATCCAACACATTTTTTACGTAAATTAACGGTTTGACAGTTGTCGTTGTGTCATTAACCCCGATATAGCTAGTTCCGAGAAAACATAGATTAGACCGAAGCAAAAACCGAACAATTAATTAAAAAAAGTACAGCTGCAACAGTTTTCCGTCCAAATTTCGTTGCAAATAGGAGCTGTTTTTAAATCTACATTTATAATATAAGAGGTAGATTAAAAAGACAGGTAATTAGTGTTTATTTGTTGGGGTAAGGGGAGCAGGATCTGGAACCACTGTATCAATTCTTAAAATAAATTGTTATATAAAATAAGTATTCCGTTCAAATTATATTATAAGTAAATCAAGTCGAAAAAAGAGCTGCTTAGCTGCTTTATTTAGCGCTGACCAAATGATTGGATATAAGTGAGAATAATCTACCTAAGTTATTCTCACTTATACTTATATTTATATAATATTTATGTCATATAGCTTTTATGTTTAAGCAAATAAAAAGTTTCACTAGTAAATAATAAATACCATATTATTTATAGAAGATTGAGACGCAATAAGCTAGTCCGTAGATTATGTTATGAAAAATAACAAAATAGAAATCCTTACACCCACCTAAGTTCATTAAAATAGATATTATAATAACGAGAATTAGGTATGATTTTTTTAACTAGAACATTTTATCGAGGAAAAAAATTGTATTGCGACCTGCAGGAAACTAGGAATAATGACAATGATTGGGGAATTTATTTATCAGAATGTCATTAACGTAAGGGAAAATTTAGAAAATATAAAAAGTGTTAAAAATGTCCATACCTACAATACGAGGCATAAAAATCGCCTGGTTGTACCAAATACGAGATCATCTAAGATTTCTAAGAGTTATTTTTGTACGGCAGTAAAATTGTATAACAGAATTCCAAAAAAATGTTAAAAGTATGCCCGACAATGACTTCAAACAGGTTGTTAGGAAACAATTGCTTGATAAAAGTTTGTATAGATTAGATGAAGCTGTAATGGACCAAAGGCTTTTCATTAGCAAATAAAATATTTGATTTATATTTATAACTTAATTATGGGACTGTTGTTGTACGTTACATTGTACGTTTTATTTAGCCTAAGTTTATTTTATACACTTGACAATGCTTTTACAGATTCTCTATTTATTCTTGACTACTCGTAAATTGTTTTGTGTTACAAAATTATTTGTTTAAAGTGACTAGTTTTATTTTAATTCTTTGACATATTTATGATTAATAAAGTAGTTATACATTTATTCATACAACTATGTACAAGTAGGTATATACAAAAAATACAGATGAAACAGCTAGCTATCTAAAGACCGTTGCAAACGATCTATAGATAGCTCAACTGATCCAGATCACTTCCGCCTGAAAGCGTTCCCAAAATACTGGCCGCATTGCCACGCTGAATGGCAATGCTTATGCGTTGATTAATAATGTATTTTATAAATTGATTATCATGAACCTATGTCTGTATTTTTATCTTAGAACATGAAATTTGTCAAAAGATGAATAAATTGAATTGAATTGAGTATAGTTCACTTTAAAGGAACTATGGGGTTTTGCATAGTAAAGTTGCACAAAAGGTTAAAAGCCTATCGCCGCTTAATGGAACGCTAACCAATGGCGCATGGTTAGTATTCCAATAAGCTAATGCCATACATACGGAGTTTTGTTTCTAAGGCATGTCGATTTACCCATGATGTTTTTTGAATAGAAAAGTTCATGAGAAAAGTGAAATGTGCCTTTTATTTCACTTCCATCCAGCACACCGTATGGAATAACTATTACATTTTAAAGTCCCATCAAAACCCAGTAATCATAATGGCAAAGCACAGCTAAAACATTCTTCCAGCAAAGCTATTTGACCCGGCAAAACAGGAGCATTTGAAAATGGAATAAAAAGTGAATTCCATGTGCAAGCATTCGTGCATTGTAGAAAAGTAAAAATTTGCACAAATACCTCGCGCCTGACGGAAACATGCTTTGTCCGCAAATTTACCCCTACTTTGAATTTTCTTCCTTGTTTGTATCTTTCTTTGGCGATATTGCACAAGGTTGTTCAGATTCCAGGCACTAAGATTAGCTCCATCAATAAAAAAAAAATCCACTTGGTCTGCACTTTTGCGAGTTATACTCGCGTACCGAGGGTTCCGTTATTTTATTTTTCTCCTTCAATGTCATGAGTAGAATCACCCCTTTTTGAATAGCATAGTACATATTCTAAATAAAATACCCTGTTAACTTTCTAACCCAGATAGATAACTTTCATACGTTTTTCTAAATTTTTTTTCTGTATAATGGCTATAAGTTTTACAGAGTTTTTTTCCGGTTGAGGAAAATCTTGCAAAAACTTTAGTAGGGGCAAAGGGAGTCACACCAAAATGCATCGTAAAAGTTTTCCGAGCCAGATTTAGAAAATTTGCCGGCTATCTCGGGGTAGAGGAATTTTATGTTATATACCGTTTTCGGTGCAAACTAAGTAAGGAACGGTGTTTAAGTTACTATTATTGTGTTTGATTAATCAAATTAACTTTATGTATCTATTCGAACACATTTATTTTTTATTAACGGAGATCCAATGCTGAATGAATAAAATGCCTAAGAGCCTGTAATATGATAATGGCGAACAAGGTTAAGGCCTCAATGGCGCGGCGGGCGAGAAGCCGGCTGCGACGCAAGTGGTTCGGGTTCGATTACCACTGCGGGAGAAATATAACACTGTGGGTATTGTGGTACCATATAAATCGTAGTTCTTAATAAACACGTTATATCTGTTGGATGTTTATTTATTTATTTGATTTAAAGTTTTTCTTCATCTTATATTTTTAACTTATTATTGCCATGCAACCTGTCACGTGAAATGCTAATTGAAATTCAACACGCGGGCATGTGCCCAATAACCTAATGATTCAGATAAGATAAGATAAGTTTATTCGGTAACAGACTTCAAAAATATATCAGATTGTACAATAGTTTAGGTACTTAATCAATGCTGTTCCTGATTGAGACAACATAGGTATCCAAACTAAGTAAAAACCTGTGTGATGGTATACCTATGCCCTGCGCCGGATATTAGGTAATTTAACGTGCCTCTGACTACCTCCTATATATCTGAGTACATCCATAATAGGAATCAAAGTCTTGAGAGCGTTTGTTTTTTTTGTTTGTATCATCTTATAATTTTGCTCACGTAAACACTTTAGTAAACGCCGGAAACGAATGGTAAACCTCTTTTCTTAAAATCTCACACTCTTTGCCTAAAGTTAATCCACATAATAATGGCTGGTAGCAATAAAATAAAATAAGTGGGCACAAATTGGCCATCGGTTCCCAATAAACGCATCGGACCGATGCGCATGTCCAGGGTTTGCGGTTACAGTATACTTACAAATGAGTTGAGCCGTCGTACACAAAACGCTTCGCAGCATACCTACGTTGCTACATGTCGACGTTAGCCGTCGACAGCAGTAGCTGTCGACTGTCACTGACCAATGGATGAATCACGAATAATTTATCAGTTACGCTAGCGAACGGTAGAAAATTATAAATATGTTTCTGTGCCGCTGAAATAATTATATAAATTACAAATACCTTCACCTTATTAAGGTGGATACTGAAACATAACTATATCAATATGTATTAATTTATTTATTATATATTCTGCTGAAGTTTATTTAATGTATAATATTAATTAAGGTAGTTAATTAATAGACCACGCATTAGTCTAATAATAGGTACCTAAGCAGGTGCACTCATCTTTGTACTAAATCCACAAATTATAAAGTTCACACCCGGGCTTTATTAAAATCATATATAATCCTCACCACCTTAATAATTTCTGGAAGAAATCATGTCAAAGTGATAAGACCGCCCATTGAATCTAAATTTTTAATATGTTACTGTTTGTTTCATAAAACAATGAAGTATTTGCATTCATTCATAATTCGTCCTCAATCTGAGATAGTGCTTTGACCTCTAGTGTCAGAGAACTAGCGTGAACTATAAAGGAACTAAGGAACGGGACAACAGTCGCTGAGAACGTCTACGGACAGCAGTGCGCTGTTGACAGCTGTGGCAAGCTGCCGTGGACAGGTGTCAACGTAAGCTGCGGACGGGATAACGGCTGCCGTCGATGGACTAACCTTTCGTGTACGCGTAAGTGGTAGATATTCACACGTATCTGCCTATATAAGACCACAGACTAATAATGCTGCTTGTTTTTGCAGTGTTGTGTTTATTTGAATCAAACGACTTATTCTCTTTCTGAGATTATTCGTTGTCCATGAAAAACCTCTGATTTAGTACAAATCCGCTTTTTCGCGCAGATCTCTTTTGAATAGTAAACATTGGTAATTGAATAGCCTAAAGTTTTCATCATTACTTAAAATTACAAAGCAGTTTTATTTTATTCTGGATTTTTATCGTTTACCATCTTCCGTGCAGCCAGCATTTTTGGGTCGCATAATCTATAGCAGTTGAGATATCTATAGATAGATTATTATTATTATTTCTGTAAATAAATTTTCTTCCAAACTTTCAGATGGATAAAATACTAGTCCACAGTCGTGTTGGCCTAGTAGGCAGAACTACGATTTCCGATTCGAATGTCATCGTTTCGAACCCGGTCTTACACCAAAGGGAAAACATGTGCGCACATGCCTTCGCTTACAGTACGAATAAACAGCGATGGACTTGTAACCTATCACGTGGAATGCTAACTACTATACAAAATGTAGGTATGTGTGACACATGAGGTGTGTGTTCGATTCCCGCTGAAGCATAAATGTTTGCATGTTCTGTTTGTTCTGGGTCTAAGTGTTGTGGTAGTTGGTGTCGTTGGTGTCAACCAACGACACGATACAGAAATTTCTAGTGTGGTTTGTTTTTTATTTTATGAAAACCGTTTTAATAAATAAAGGCATTTTCAGTAAATTGGACTTGCTTACTGAGTATAAATCTGCGGATGTCCATCATAGGACATGTATAATATGTATGTATTTATAAAAACATGTATGTAAGTAGTATATCAGTCATGTAGTTCCCATAACACAAGCTAAATGCACGTTTGGGGCTAAATGAGGCTGTGTGAAAATTTACATTTTTTTTATAGTCTTGAGCTTTTACAAAGACAAATGATTATGTCAGTAACACATTAACGGGTTTCAGATCGTCTTTTAAGTCTATATTACCTGTGGTAGGAGATATCTTTCGTGACATTTCTTCGAGACTAATTTTTAAGATATAATATTAAGCATGTTATTTTTATTCTAGTCCTTGTTTTTAGAGCTGGGACTAGATCAAGTACATATTAAGTATGATATAGTAATGATCTTAAAACTATGATCTATGAATCAGTTAACCGCTTGGTAGCATTCTTTCAATGAACCGCAAATTTCCTGCCTTCGGATGTGATTGCAGGAATCACGCTTAGCGAACACACCTGCTGTGGCTTTGGCGGAAAAAATGCTTTCCAATATCCACATTGTTGTGTGCCTCGTTTTGTTTTATAAATCTTTAATAATCCAATATTCGTTAAACAAGAATAGTGGGATAGTTAGATATCTTTATAACTATTCGTCAACATATATTTGAATGGTTGTCTGCGCAAAATTTTTCGTTTTTGTTATATTGAGATAACCTATCTATCTATCTCATCATCTTCGTGACAAGGATTATCTACGATACTAAAGAACATTTAATTTTCTTTTCAATAATTATATTACAATTAATATTTTAATAGCGTTGTATTACAGCTATTTAAATAATAACATTGAAACTTATCTGTGATTTGGTTTTGGTTTCAAACAATTTTGTTTAGGAAATCATTTATACCAGTAATTTGTTAAATTACCTAAACCGACAGTTAATTCACGATTTAAATCTCGATGTCTGACATACATGGAAGGACTATTTTGTGTAGGTAAATTATTTGCCTGCTATATATATGTAAGTTACTTTTCCAAACTCACATAAGGAAAGCAGTAATGCAAAGTTCAAACAATAAGTACAATAAACAGACAATACACACTCGATCGCGTGTTTCACATCGTAAAGCGGCGCGCATTACCGAAATACGGCTAGCACGTGTATGCGGCACAAGCCTTATAAATTATACCCACTAGGCTCTTGCAAACTGATGCGGCATGCCGTGTAATAACATAATATTATCGATGCTTATTGATCTGCAGGTATTACCTTGTTTAAAGTGTTTGGCAAGTTCTATGGCGAGGCGTACCAATAGCCGCGAAGCAAGAGGTACTGGTTCAATTCCCGCTGCGGGAAAATGTTTGTGTATTTGTTTCGGGTAAAATGGTACCACGGTACTTGTAGTTCCTAGTACTCATGACATAGGGAAAACCTAATGTGGTGTTTATGTATTGTTCAAAATGACCGATTCAACGAGACTCTATCTCGCATCTTCTCCTCTAATCGGCAATGCGTTGACTAATTCCGGCATGAATCGAGTGACGCGTTTGACACTATGGTTATACAAAGCAATATTAGTATGGTGATTTTAGGCTCTATTTAGTTATGAAATTGCGGCTTTGATCAGGAATGTTTCCGTATCCAGATAACTTAGAAACTTCGTCAGCGCTCGGTGAAAAAGTCCCAATAAATTCAGACTCAGACTGAGTTTAAATTTATTATTGTAAATATTTTCTATTCCTCTCTCTGAGTCTAACCACATAGGCAAGTGTTGTTTAAGAAACTTTGAGATGTATCGATGACGCTTTGCACGGCCCGTGTTACACTTACATTCCAGCTTTAATCGCAGCATGTGCGTCGCTTGCAACGTCGTGTGTAAGTACCGTGCACCTATTAATGGCAAACCCTTCCTTGGCTTTCGGGTGTAATTAATAACGAAATCGTACGATAACATCTTTTAAGTATTAGAACGTTACGACACGCACAAATTTTTCATTGTGTTGGTTACACCACTGCCGATTTATAACTAAGGGTTTCCTCACACATACATAAAGTGGTGTAGCTAGCTAAACGTTAGGTTAGGCTTACAAATACACTTATTCACCAAAAATATAAAAATTAAAACTGCATTATAAAATTCTGGTTGCTGTTGGTCCCCGCACTAGGTCGAGCCTGCGGGAGGCCGGTTACAGATAAAACGATTTCCTTAAAAACTAACAGAACGGGGCAAAACTGCAGTTATTGAAGAAAGCAAAAACATTAACGATAACTCTGATATTTATTGTGATTTTTAAACGGGACTATTCTGATAAGGAGTGCATGAAATAGCACAAAATTAAAATGTAGTGTGTATGAAGACAAGTTTTGAACATATTTGCAACTCAGCATAGAAGTAAGGATAACTTATTTGAAGACATATTGATACTGAAGAAAACATTTCCAGCACTAAGACAAGTTTTGAACATATTTGCAACTCAGCATAGACCCTCTGGTCAGATGAGAGACCTTACGCAGAATTAACAAGAAAAAACCGGTTACACAACGAAAATTAATAATGTTGGGTTATCTCTTTTTTCTATTTCCTTCGATGCCATTATTAATTTTAACTAAATGTTTGGTAAAATTTAATGTGACCGGAGTACTGGCTTTTATTATAGCCAGCGAATAAGCATTGTCTTTCAGCGTGGCAATGCCGCCAACGTTCTGGTGACATTACCAACTGGTGACATCAGAGATTAACTGTGACGTCAGTTGCAAACTTGTTTCTTATAGATAAAAATAATATAATATTGCTGGAAATTTTCACACAGCATCATCTAGCCTCATACTTAGCATAGATTGTATTATGGAAAGTACATGACTGATATAGTACAAACAATTTTTTTTTTTGTAAAAACATACATAGTATTTATAGAAAACACCCTGACCCGAGAAAAATATTTCCAAATCATAGAAATATTTGTCCCGCGGCGGGAATCGAACCTTCTTCTGCGTCTCAGACGGACCTGCTGCGTCATATTTTAGTTGTCTATAGTTAGGTAAGTTTATAATTTTACAAAGTTTGTTCGTTTTCCTAATAAAGTTACAACAAATGTTGAGAAATTATAAAACCATTTATACATTTGCGAGGACGTAAACATAAATAGTTCGTTAACTTTAACCGAAACGTGACTCGAAAATGATACGTTACCAACTCGTCCAAACTATGAAAATTGCGGTTTCATTTCAAAATAGTTGTTTTATAGTACCATGAAATTCTGATTAGCTAATTTACGACTAAAACTTACGACTTTAGGGTTGAGACTCTTTCGAAGGGATACTGGAGGGGTTGTATTTCAAATTGGGCAATATGTTATGGCATAAAGAAGGTGTTAAACGTGGACGATAACAAGACGTTATAATTATGGAAATAATTGGTTCCATTGTAACCGATTTAGAGACTGAAAAAGCCTGTTCTACTTTGTACCTACGAAGTACTTTTAATGAAATTTTCCTCATCGGTATATTTTCCAACACATCCGTTTTTTTGGTCCGTTAGTCATCATCATCACCGGCCTGTAGAAGGCCAAACCTTTGACAAACCTTTTTGAGTAGCCGCCATTCACAGATTTCCAAGATGTCATCCATTTTACAAAACAGCTGTTAGCACTCGATAACGATTTTGGTGATACTCTCGTACGGTTTTTACAGCAAAAGTACGAAAGTCTGACATTTTTACAATAAATTGTTGCATGTGTTTCTTCTATTGTTTGTTCTTTCTAAGTCACAGAGCCTGGAAACGGTAGAAGATAATATACGTCTTTGGTAGTAACCCTTCATACATAAAGAAGTAAGAAAAAGGTAGAATATAACATAAAAACGTGTCTTCACGCTCGGAAAAGGTGGTCTGATCGTGAAATTCACTTATCGGCATCGAACGCCAGCGGAATAATTTAACCAATAACAATCCGACGGCTAATTTTAGCGGCGAGTTGAAAAAATGGTCAAGCGGGTTACGGATCTCTTTTCTAAAGATCAGTCTACTTTCAAATTCAGTCCAAAACTATATATTCCATACAAGCATATGTTTTGAACCAACACTAGGACACTAAAGTAATTTTTTTTTTAAATTATTTACCTGTACATTTCCGCAACATTTGATGTTTACGAGCTTAAAATAAAAATAAAATAAATAACGGCTAATTAATTATCATTGTTATTTGACGAATCTGCTGACGTTTCGTAGCTAATTTAGAAGCTTTCAATGGTGTCCCGATGTCTACCACTATAGTTTCAATTTTGTTGATCAGTAATTTTTATCGGAACTCCGAATATTATAAATATCGTGCGTCAATCCTAAAAAAAGTCAATTTAATAAATAGAAACGCCTATTGAAAAAAATATAATTTAAAAACGTAGTACGATATCCGGTACTGATTTAAAAGTGTATGAAACTTTAAAATCGATCCAGTTTTGTTGCAGAAAACAAGGAGATCTAAAACCTCGTTTTTTTCGACAGACGATCCTACTACTATTATAAACGCGAAAGTTTGTGAGGATGGATGTTTGTTACTCTTTCACGCAAAAACTACTGAAAGCTTTTAATGAAACTTTACAGTAATATAGCTTAAACATTACAATAACACATAGGCTACTTTTTATCCGGATACGACGCGGGCTATGCCATGGGCAGAAGCTTGTATTTTATAATTATGTTAAATCAGTTCGCTCTTTCTCACGACTGTCAATACAAAGGACCCGGAGGGTGAGACTGTCAAACACAATATTATAATGAAAACAACACCGCAACCGCATTTTTTTAAATTGTGTTGGGCACGCATTTTCCAAAAATGCTGCATTTTGCAGCTTAGTTAATTCCTTACGAAACATCAGCACATTTTTCAATCACATCGGCAAAGATCAAACTATTAAACTTGAAATCTTCGCATTTAAATGAGTTGCTACAGGCAATTTCCGCTGTCGGCTAAAAACTCGGCGTTTTCCATTAGTTCCCGCGGTACTCTAATCCGCAGGACACGCCTCTACGTTGAGTTGGTTGAGTAAAGCAATTTGCGTGGACTCGGTAGTTGCTATACGTGAGTTCAATTCTGTCATATTTTTACGTTGGAAAATCTATTTTTGTATTAACTGATTATGTAGTAGTTGTGTGAATGTGTGTGCTTGACATTATAAAGATCTGCATTGCAAAGTATGGTCTTTATTAAAGCAGCAGGTTTTTTTTTTGTAAATCAACTACCTACCTACCTTTTTTTTTTTTTTTTTTTTTTTTTGAGGGGGGGAAATGCCCACGCATTTCCCTTCCGCCATGGGGATGACGGAAGGGGGTATGTGGGACTCGAACCCACTAAAACCCCCCCGGTTAAGTCCCCCGCCATAGTGGGGCAAGATGGGGTCGCGTTAGCATTCACCATCTCACCCCGACGGGTGGCCCGGAAACCAGCCGAGCCCCGGCCATGTGTGGGGCCGTGCAAGCCGGCGGAGTTCCCCGATCTCCGCCAGTGACCCCACAAACGCGCCCTAAAAAGGGCGCCCCCTCCAACTTACGCTGTCCCTCCCTCCAAGCCTGCCCGGTATGGGTAGCCCTTCCGGTATAGCCTTGAAGATCATTGGGACACGCAAGCCCTCATCCGCGCCCTGAAAAGGGCGCCCCCTCCACTTACGCTGATCCCTCTCTCCAAGCCTGCCCGGTATGGTTAGACCTGCCGGTATAGCCTTGAAGATCATTGGGAAACGCAAGCCGACCAGAGCAGCGAATGCCGCCCCAGCCCTCCCGCCACATGCGCCCTGAAAAGGGCACACTCCGTCCGCCCAACGGGCCCTAAAAAGGGCCTCGCCGGGCCCTCATCCGCGCCCTGAAAAGGGCGCCCCCTCCACTTACGCTGATCCCTCCCTCCAAGCCTGCCCGGTATGGGTAGACCTGCCGGTATAGCCTTGAAGATCATTGGGACACGCAAGCCCTCATCCGCGCCCTGAAAAGGGCGCCCCCTCCACTTACGCTGATCCCTCCCTCCAAGCCTGCCCGGTATGGGTAGCCCTGCCGGTATAGCCTTGAAGATCATTGGGACACGCAAGCCGACCAGAGCAGCAAATGCCGCCCCAGCCCTTCCTCCACAGTGCGCCCTGAAAAGGGCACACTCCCCGATCGCCCGACGGGCCCATAAAGGGCCACGCCGAGCCCTCATCCGCGCCCCCTCCACTTGCGCTGATCCCTCCCTCCAAGCCTGTACGGTATGGGTATACCTGCCGGCATAGCCTTGAAGATCATTGGGACGCGCAAGCCCACCGGAGCAGCATACACCGCCCCGGCCCTCCCATGGTGCTCCTCCACGAGCCCACCATGCTTGGCCCATCCACAGTGCCCCATAGGGACACGCGGAGGGCCCCCCCCTGTCAGTCCATTAGTTGCTCGACAATAAGATCCCACGTATGAGAAGTTATTATCGGGCTTAAACGAGGCGCACCGTCCCGTAAGCTTCCGTTCACTTGGATCCGGCTGATCGACAAGCGACAAGAGCCTACAGGCACACGAGAAGGTTGACTGACATGGCACCCCAACTACCTACCTACCTAATTCAACTTTAGTGAATAATAAGATTAATAAGTCTGTGTACCTATCTAGATTTATATTTAGTCTAAGTGACATTGTTAACCTACATAATTTTAAAATTAAATAAAATACACATGTTTTTTCAGCTGTCCCTATCCTCAAAGGTTTTCTGGAAGAAAACATTTATTAGGGTTAAACTCGCCTTTGTACATGTCCTATATATGTCAGTTTTTTGTATGTATTTTCTGTGTGTACAATAAAGAATAATGAAAAAAACCTTCCTAAAGGAAGAAAAACCTTTTTAAAGGAAAGTAGTCCTTCTGACTACTTCTGTAGCGTCGTTATTATGAGTAATTACCAGTTGTAGGTACCGATATAAGACAATTTCGATTTGCAGAAGTATTCCAGCGCACAGCTTGAATCAAAATTATAAATAAATAATGTTGGACATTTTTCACACAGCATCATCTAGCCCCAAACTAAGCAGAGCTTGTATTATGGGAACTACATGACCGATATACTACCTATATACTTTTTTTTTGTAAATACATACATATTATACATAGAAAACACCCAGACCCGAGACAAACATTTGTCCCGCAGCGACGTTTAGCACCATAAAATTATGGAATATCAACTATTCTATGCCACGCAGTTCACTACCAATATGTCACGCAGTTGCTTTCATTAATTTTATATAAATATCACATCATTGTGTAAAATCGCATGAGTCTCAATACAAAATGTGTTAAAAGAGACATTGCAAGAACGCATTGCGTTATTATCGACCAATTGTGATAATCGTGTATCACTTGTTTTCAATAATATGTTGTCTCATTGTACGTTTGGTCGCGCATTCGGTGAGTTTGTCGAGACAGAATGAAACTCGACTCAGCGTTGATCATGCGGAAAAAGGTCTTACATTTATCTAACTACCTGTGTTCTTGCTATTCCATATCAAGGCCTATATTTTCATCAGCTCTATCGCCCATAAATTAAGATAGAACATTTCCAGCGCCAGCATAGAGGCGCTAATTAGCCGCGTGATAGAGACAGCTTAATGTACGGCATGTAGCCTTTTAATTTATTCCATCCGGCACGAAAGTGTCACTCGGACTGGTAAATGTTCACATAAGTATATAATACTGTTAATGGGTAGCTATGTAGTGATATATTAGGTATATTTAAAAATGATCCAGCTAAATGGGATGACAATGCAATGGTTGGAGATAGCATTGAAATTATCGTAGTTTGGTATCATTTTAGGATCACGACTATACCACGTACTTTACTATTCTCCTGCTGACGTTTCGTAGACCGTTTAGAGGTTCTTCTTCATGGGCACAGTCCGCTTCGACGCTAGACGGTCGTGAGACTGAACTCAAAAGCTAGCAGGAGAATAGTAAAGTATTTGGTATAGTATCCTAAATATATTAATATCCTAAAATGGATCGAGATAGTTGGAGACATTATACATAGAACCCAGACCCGAGACAAATATCGAATTATAGTAACATACTGACTTTGAAAAGACCAATTCAAGACATTGCCTGATTATAGGAACATACTGACTTTGAAAGGACCAATTCAAGACATTGCCTGATTATAGGAACATACTGACTTTGAAAGGACCAATTCAAGGCATTACCTGATTATAGTAACATACTGACTTTGTGTTAGTGTGAAAAGCCTGAAGCTGTTTTTTTACTTACTTCGAACAAACTAGGTCTGATAAGACTATTCCCGAAAACTTTAAGCTCATATCCACTACGATACATTGTTCCTAAGTGAAAACAGATTTACGCTTTATTCGCGCACAAAATACTTTATTCCAAAATGATGTTCAATAAATAACTGTTTCTGAGTTATTTTGATCGACTTTAAAATTCTAGAAGTTAGAAGGTTTATTTGAGTTTTCTTTAGGTTGCGTCGATCTCAAATAAACACAATGGCAACCTAAATTATAACGTGACTTTAATTCAGATAGGGATTTAATAAATGTAAACAAACACGCTCACGACTGTATTCTCCATGATGGATATCTTCAGATACATACTCAGGGAGTAGATCTTTAAGGATACCAGATTTTCGAGCATACCGGTTTCCGTATTAACAAATATTTTTTTAATGAAGAATTCCATGGGTCCCGTGGCAAATATATGCATATCATACAAACATTTATCCCGCGAAATCGAACCCGCAACCTTCTGCGTCTCAGGCGAGCCTCCGCACACTACACCACAGAGGTCGTCATTGTCATTGTCATTGTATTCTTTCCTGTTTTTGTACTCCAAAATGGTGTTATCATACTAAAGAGTTTATTTATCTTTCTGTTCGAGGATATACATAGGGAATACAGTCGTGAGCGTGTTTGTTTTACCATACTTACAATAAGGCTTTACGATGTTGCAATCCAGCGATCTAAGCTGCGACACACTCAACAAATAATACTGAAACTCATTACCATACAAATTGCACATGGTAATGAGTAAACTGTATTATTTAAGATACATATCCTGATAAATAAAATGGCTTGTATATATTGACGTTTAATTAAAATATCTATTGATATTATGTTGTGTGGTTAGAATATAGAATATTTTAGAATGTTAGTTGTAACTTCTGATGGCATTATGTTCAGCAGTGGGCTTGTCAACACAAACAAAACAACTTAATTACTCATAAAGATTAGGTATTAAAAGTTGGTTAATTTAGCTAATGAAAAACGCTGCTTTCTACATTTATCTTTCCACCCGATGTACCTGCGCCACAGCCAGCTATTCGTCATCAAAATCAGGTATGTATATATCTAACACTTATAAAAATGATAAAGCTTAAAACAGAAACATGAAGAATAATAATAATAATAATCTCGGACTCAGAATACGTTTACTATTCATTATCAGTTCTTTAGCATTTGACATGATCATTACCATTTCAAACTAGTCGTATGAGCGTCGGGATTAGGGTATCCCGGTTGGATTAAACTGACTATGTATGACGTGAAAAGGCAGTACGGTGCTTATCTTAAGTTCTGTTCATATTGTGAGCACGACTAGATTATAGTCAATGAGATAGAGAAATTGTAGATCTAGGAATCGCAAATCTAGCCTTTCTGAGCCATTTAATAACATCATCAGCCATATAAAGTCCTGACCCCACACAAGTATTCCCTTTATTTATTTATTTAATGCTTTATCGCATATTAACAATGTACAAAGGGACTTAATGCTATACGGCATTTTCTACCAGTCGTCCTTAGAAACAGGATCTTTTCTAAGAAGAAGCTTATCTTTATCAGTGGACCTCATCCGACTGATATGTCGATGAATCTTAGTTATCATATGCAGCAAAAAAACTATTCAAAATGAACCGCCAGTTCCATAGATCTATAGCTCTACAGAGCCGACGTCGCGACATGTCACTTGAATAGACGTCCGTATTCCAACTATTTACATATTTAATGACGTAAAACGTCCGTCGCTGTGAGTTCGCCTAATGAGATAGTACACTATAAAGTCGTTAGTGAAAGTATGAATAAAGAAGTTTATGTTTTGCTGTAAAAATGTATTTCTCTTTTGCAACTTTCAAATTTAGCTATATAAATATAAATATTGTAAGCTTTAGAAAAAGAAGTGGTATGAGTATTTATCTATTCGTCGATAATGTAGTCTGAAAATACTAGATGTAATGACATGTGATATTTTTCTATCTTTTTTATGAATTTACTTACTGGTTTGGTTATTTTCTATCATCACACTGTCAATGACGAACTCGTTGTATTTTAATAGTGTATTTTCGAATTAAGTCTTGAAAATAACTGTGACGCTACACAATAGCTCAGCTTAATTCCGTTTTCCACGTAAATCTAGATTATTTACGTATAAATGAACCAATATCCAGCATCCTATTTATAACTCATTTTCCTAAAGCGAGCGCGAGTCGAGTCACACATGGCACAATAATGAGGTTAGAGCGACCGCGTGCAATTGTCACTGGTACACTATTGTTCACTCTATATGGCGGCGCCACTGCATCGCTGCATTTGGACGTGTCTAAATAGGCATAGATCTATGACCGCGGCTCCGCTTTTTGCTCCGACCGAAAACACACGACCTCTCTTCCACGATTTGCAGCTACAAATTCAGAGCAAGTTACTGGTTTTGATGGTCATGATTGGTTGGTTTCTTGCATGCCTGTTACGTATGGGTAACATTGTCAAAGTTACAGCTTTCTTCGTGGATGTTGACTTAATTAGTAAGTTGGATATGTGAATGGCAGCGCAATGCTCTCAGCGCTAAATCTAGAAAACATCGTTATATTGAAAATATGGGTGGCGTTCGGTTCACGTCTTTTACCGGATTTGTATGGGACATTTTGCTTTGTTGCCGCCTGATTGTGTTTTGTACAAACAAATCCTTTGAGCTGAGCTAATGAATAGGAAATGTATGTAGGAGAAATGATACATTATTTCATTATGAGAAATCTACCATTCATGGCATTTGAGTATAATAATTTAGAGAAGAAACATTCAGTATGGATGGGTGACCGTTGTAGTTATGACTGTCAAAAGAGGTAATTACCTACTTTTAAACCTAACAAGTTTTAACCAGGTAAACAAAGTTGGACGACATAACAATGTTCCATACTATAGGTACTTCGCTGTTCGCTAACAACCAGAAAACTACGCTCGATTTATTAGTGGAACTTCCACTACGAAGTTTGACTAATGGGTGACTGTTGGTGTAAACAATGACGTCACAGGACGTGGGATAAATATGGAAGCATAGTCGAAGTCAAAGTCCAATAGTGAGCGAATAGTCAAAGTGTTAAGTTTTTATTCATTAAAATCACAAGACCATTCCAGTTGTCTTGTTTTTATAAACTAAGTGAATTTAGGAAGCAGGCATGGCTTGGTTTTTTTTACATGACAAAGTTTAAAGATTGGATATGCCTCGGTCGGTGCTGATTTGAAAAAATAATGATCTAGTTAGACTAGATCAGCTAATATATATAAATAAACCATAGCATAAAATTATGTTTATCCTTTTCTCAAATAAAAATAGCCCTGACTCTTTCAAATAGTATGGTATGGCTTGTTTACATGAAGCCAGAAAAAAATACGGTACGAGCAAGTCCAGTCTCAAGTGGTTGGCAAGATCTGTTTTCGTGTATCTTGTTTTCGAGTGACTTCAAATTTTATATAGCCCTCGACAAATAAAAATCATAAAAAAGTATTCGATTGCTTCACATGATAGATACATAGATGGAGTTTATAGGTAGGTACCTCACGTTAATCCTATCTAAGGGTATAGCAACAGATAGGCAGGCCGAGGTTTTGTGTAATACAAACTAGTAGGTACGATAAAATAAAGTTCATCATCATCATCAGCCCACATTAGTCCACTGCTGGACATAGGCCCAATACACGCCACTGAACTCGGTCTTCGGCTCTTGTCATCCACGCCCCACGCACGCATCTTGCCCCTTGTCTTTCTTACGTCATCGCTCCACCTAGCCGGGGGGCGCCCCACACTACGTTTGCGGTCTCCACTCAAAAAAATAAAAAATAAAATAAAGTTAAGTTAAAGTTATTCTTCTAGTTTTTCAAAAAGTTGTCTGGAAGAACGTCTCTCAGCGATAAGTCCATTATACCACTTGTGTTATATTGTTCTCTTTGTTATGTTTCTTTGATTATTGGTATAATGCAAGTTATGTTTCAATAAATATATCTATCTATCGACCAAAACAAACGGCTAACCATTCGTCCACCATATTAATTAAAACAGTCGCGTGCGCAGAGACAATACGCGTATATTTACGTAATAAAGAATCAATAAGACTAAAACCATGTTAAATCAACATTGGAGGCAAAGACAAGAAACGAATCCGACAATTTATGGTCCGTGTTCTGTAGAGCTATGAACGGATAGAGGCGGCAACTGCTGTAAAAGGCACAGAGTATAAAGATTTTTTACTATACCACGCACATTACCTTTCTCCTGCTGAAGTGACATTGACCGTCTAAAAGTCCTTTCTCATGGGCCCCTCGCTCGATGATCGTGAGACGGGAACTGACGAAAACTAGTTCAAATACGTGTAATATATACTAATAATGATACTACCTTCATTGTAAACTCTCTATAGAAGTCCACGGCTGACGAACGATCTTGATTATTAACCGACATTACATATCCTCAGGTCCAATCGGGTGAGGGGCCTTCTTACGCTGCGCGTCGCCCAGTTCGTAATAGTCATTTTCAATCCTTTTTTCCACAGTAGTTAAAAAAATAAAATGATAACCACGTCAATTTAAATACTAAGCAAATTGGAATTGAAACTATCGTACATATCTAACAAGAAAGCAACTATCTACTTACATTATGCTTTCAATGCTTATTCTGTCGAGTTGTAAATGACGTCATATTATTCTTTGTCGTCACCGACTTTGTGTAATAGTGTTTTCGAGTGAGGCTAGCTCGTTAGTGCAGTAAGCGTACCACTTTTGATGTATTTTCTTGTTAGTTGAAATCTGTCCTTTAAGATTACGAATATTAATTTCATACTATTTTCATACATAACAATAAAACACATTATAATAAAAAATATTTAATACTTCCTCACAAACAATGTATTGCTAGGATAACTTAATGTTACTATTTAAACTTAAAGAATTTTCTACCAGCCAGCTAGGGCGTGCAAATAGGTCCACATTTGTGACATTGCCAAGGTCACGAAGAAATACCACAAATGTGGACGCACATTAAGGTAGGAGCTGGTCAAATAACTTGTTAATTTCGTCCACCTCTCGTATGGATTACTTCTAAATCCTACTTATTTCATTTACTTAAATCAAGAGTGTTTTTGGTTTTTCTACTAGTTTCACAATTATGAATGTTTATGCGACTTTTTCTTAATTTTATTTCCTACTCATGTGTTATTTGTAAAATAACATCTTGTGTTATTTTTAAAAGTATTCATAGCTCTACACACAAAAGCCTAATTTTATTAGGGACGCGCCCATAGTAGAAAAAGGCGCGAAACACACGCGATATAAAAAATGGCGGAGTGCGATTTGAATGCGTGAATTATTGTCTTTTAAGGAGAAATAATATACCTTCGGAAAATAATTTGAACCCCCACATATAATGGGTTTTGATAAATCGAGGAGGTTTTATTTATAGCGAGTGGTTTATATCAATTTATTAACCTACTGCTCAAGACATTAGGAAGGGAGGGACGATTTGTCATCTAAAACTTATTTTATTCAAATCTCTCATATAATACATATAATTTTGCACACTTTTTATTTTAAATATTTTGAATAAGTAATTGTATCGTATTATTTTATAAAGCATTGAAGCTTATGTAAATTATGTGTACCTACTAGAATTGTAACGAACTTTGAACACTGTGGTACCACAACAACCAGAACCGAGACAAATAACTGCTTAAAATGTGAACATGAGAGACAACCTCTGTGGCGCAGTGGGCCCGCCTGAGACGCAGAAAGTTACACAGAGATATTTGTCTCGGGTCTAGGTGTTTTCTATGTATAATATGTATGTATATAAAAAAAAAAAGTATACCAGTCATTTAGTTCCCATAACACAAGCTCTGTTTTTTTTAGTTAAATTCTCTAAAATAGACATTTATTCATATAACTTTGTAGAAGTAGATATATACAAAAAATACAAATGAAACAGCTTGCCATCTAAAGACCGTTGCAAACGATCTATAGATAGCTCAACTGATCCAGATCACCAGGTGGAATCGTTCCCAAAATACTGGCCGCATAGCCACGCTGAATGGCAATGCTAATGCGTTGACCCAGATAAGAGCCAGCTCTCTTGTCAAGCGTCGCTTCGACCAGTCGCCCTGAAAAAATTAACTGCTTAGTTTGGGACTAGATGATGCTGTGTGAAAATGTCCAGCATTATTATTATGTGAAATTTATCCCGCTGCGGGGGATCAAACCCGCACCTCGCATCGCATCGGCTTCTGCCCACCGCGATATTGCAGTTCTCTATAAAAAATAAATTCCTCTCCGTTCTATATGTTAAAAAGTTAGTAATAGTGTTCCGTTGGCACCCTTTGCGAAGCCTGATAGATATCAGTCTGTCCGACTTTTACAGGGCTGATTTTTTCAACCGTGATATCATAGCCAGCGGCAATTACAAAATACGTGTTACTATAATTATCACGACAAATATTTAAAAAATGCATCTAATTAAAACACAAAGGGGACTACACAAAAAGCGTTGTAACATTCAACCATCTTTTACCAGGTTAGTAAAAGATGAGTTCATATTGTGCGGTGGTATGGAACTCGCACTTGACCATATTTTTTCCCATTACAAGATAGATCAACACACAATCAATTCAGCAAAAACTGAGCTAATAACTGTGTTACTGTTTTTGCATATCCTTGGTGGTCAGTCGCAGATCACTGCGCAGGTTGATCGTACCATTAGAACACTATTAGCACATAATGAGATAAAGGAGGAAGGTTGGACCACAGTCTGATAGGTAGGTAAATAATTAGCCAAAGGTGACGTATGAACTATAAGAAACAGAGGGGCTTTCAAGCTTCTCTAGGACGGATTGACTAAATTCAGATAATTTTAATAGCAACCCAAAATTATCTTAGAGATTTCTACCCGCGATTCCAGAAGCCCGTATACACAAGTGACTGTGAAAATACCCGTCGGGGATTTTTTTTTTTGTTTTATGAATAAAATTGTATTTTATTAAAATATGTTATGCAGTTGCAGCATTAACTTAACACTGCTTTGTCTCTTTCAGATTGTGTGATTTTAAACAACAGTAGAAAATAAAACACTGTTTAGTTAAACAACCGATAAAATATTTATGAAAAACACTGGTTAAAGCTGCATCTCGGAACTTTTTGATAAACTCGGTGACGTTGGAATCGTTGGAAAAACAAAAAGTACAATTCATCTAATTAACTCAAAAAATATATGCGGCTGTCATTTGAAATAGAGTAGTTTCCTAGAGTTTTTGCATGCTCCAGATCAGCAGATACAGTATGAATGCAGTTTCATATCAAGTTTATTACTCCGAGTCCTCAAATAGAAAGTTTGTACATGCTTGTTTTGATAGACATTTCCTAGAGAAACCTATACGAAAGTAAAAGACATCGTTTCCTAATTAGTACGTACATGCTGATTGATAAGCCTTATCCTACAATGTAGGTTGCCACGCTGCAATTAATACCTGTTTTCCAATCATTGGCTTTCAATCAATGCAAATCTTGTATTACCATAGAGTTAGTCACTATTGCTAGATTATGCAAAGGCCAAATGGTTATATTCGGCAGAAAAGTGGCCGAAAGTGGCCACGTTCCACCATCAAATTACGAGTGTTAATTTTTTCAGTTGTCAGTTTTCTAAAGGTAAACGAGTACGCAGTGGGGACACTACAATAAAGAGTACAAAAAAATCAAGGGACTTTCAAAAAATCTCTGACATTATTGTCAGACTAGTGACGTAGCTATAGAGTGAATTTGAAAAAGTTGTGTTTTAATAGACAGATGGAAAAAATATTTATATATTTACCTTTTATAATAAACATAAGTAGCCCAAGTATTTTGTAAATGCTAAAATAATATTATGTATGCGTCTAAAACATGCCAAGTTGGCGACAAGAATTGCATAGTCATAATGTAGCATCCGTATTTAGGAGAGGGTGTATCCGAATCTGCATATGCACATATCTGAGATCAAATTTGCTCAACGGCCAATTATTTGATCGAAACTTAATGAATATGAAGGGATTGGCAACATTTGGCTATATGGGTCAAGGTTCTATGCAGTTTATAACTTGTATGTAAATTTAGATGCAAACCAAATACAATTTATTAATTCACATTTCTATTTTGTATGAATACAATCTTAGCTTAAAATTCAATAACAAAGGCACATAACGCATCTCACATAATTCATACTTCATATGGGCAAGACATGACTAGACGAAAGCTGTAACTGACCCGCTCTTAGTATTAACATTCAAGAGATCAAGAAAAACAACAACTTGTCCATGCAAAACTATTTCAACAGATTAGTTGAAAAGTGACTAAAACACTGTAAAGTATAAATATCGATTATTGCACCAACAATCGACTAGATATGCAAAGCACTCCTTGTCACATGCGTACTTTATTTAAGCACATTTGGATTAAGTAAAATGGTAATTTCACTATACATTTCTCTATAAACGCAAAATGCCTTACATGCAAATAAGGTTCAATGCGAATAACGCGGCAAAACGATCGATTTGTTCGACAAATATATGAAACTCCCAGCTTATTACGTCAACTGACTTTATGTGGTTCATATCGTTGTAATTCCGACATTCTATTAAACTGACTATCGCCAATAATATCTATCTGTGTGATAAAATGAAATGGCGCACGGGGTACTAAGTCCTACTTATGTGACCACAATATCGCTTTCGCGTATTTGAATTGCTAATAAAGGGAGGGAATGTGTGTCGGCGCAAGAGCCGCTTATTAGCGGATGACAGTGGCGCCGTGAACAATTGCGGCGCTCGGATGAATTATAGCCGAAGCCAAAGGTTGACGATCACTGCCTTCGCACCTGTCAACCTCGTTCTAAGCAGATTTCGATGAATTATCTATCCCAACGACGATTACTAATATTTAGTGTAATATTATTCAATTGTTGATAATTACTGTCAGAGCTGACATAATAGTGTTAAGATAATAAATTTAGCTTCTGCAACGACGTATCAATCAACGCATTAGGTAAATGTTTTATTTATAAAAGTGGACAGGACTCCTTTAAGTTAAGACAGATATAGCTAATCCGAAATTAAACTACACTAAGCACTGAGCAGTGCTCAGCTCAGTGGCGCGTATTGGGAGAGACCTATGTCCAGCAGTGGACTAGTGTGGGCTGATGATGATGATGATGATGATGATGAAACATTAAGAGGTGACTGTACAAACTACTCTATCATTCGGTAAATACGTTTTCGCCTTTTATTATTAATCAATTTGTATGTCAATAAGATCTTCATTAATGAAACTAATCTTCTTTTTCGTGTTTACCAATGTATCTTGTAAATTTGATTTACAAGTTAATATTTGGCCATATTAATTGCGTCGATTGTTGTCTCGTTCCGATCATCTCTCGTTCAGGTGTTCGGGCACAAGGAGGCCTTCGAAAATGTTTCTTATCCCTGACCAAAGTAGTTCCAATATTGTCGCCGTATTCTGTTAATGTAGGCAAAGTTATATTATACTAAACTACATAGTCTCGGTAGCTCTAGATCCTAGTCTCCCTCAATACATCCAGAATCCAGTTTATATGCAGATAAATGACGGAGATTACACGCCGCGGGATGAGATGTGTCAGGGCAAGTTTATTCAAACGCGTTGGATCCAATCGATTGGAACGGTAATTGTGAATTGCATTAATAAAAATAGAATTTCTGCTTAACTTGTTGGCAACGCAGTTTTATAGGAATAAACGATAAACAAAAGTCTGTTAGTTGAAGTTTTGAAAGTTTATAATTTCCCAAAAAATATCAACTTAGAAGGGGATCGACCCTGCGACCTCCCTTAGTACAAGGGAGCTATAGCCACTTAGCAACCTGGTTCGGCAAAAATATTTTTGGTATATTTCGGCTGGAAACGGAACAGTTATGAACCAAACAGCTCAATAGTGAAATTGTTATAGCGCTTCCGTGTGAGATCGTGGTTCTACCTGCGTTGATTTTAAAATATAATTAAGTAACCAAAACAGTAACAGTCCATGAGGAATCACTGTTAATCCACCTTGTTAAATTATTGTCACGTGGAATGTAACCTACTATGCAAACCGCGGAATTTGACAAATATAATCTGTGGACGTATCTTTGACTAACCCCAACTTCGTATCCTCACAAATCTGCATACTAAGTATGGATCCATGGATGCCAATCATGGGGATCATAGTCGAGAACATGTTTGTTTGTTTTTGTTTTGAATTCCCAAAAACTGTTTCCATTTTGTACATAGAGGTTGTATGCAGAGAATATACAACCTCTACGTACAAAATATACTGTGGCATAAAATATAATATGTGGTGTTAAATAGAAAATCTGACGTGTGAATATATTAGCAACTCTTTATCGCTTCGATTTGTAATAACTAGATAATCCAATCACATTCATTGGGAATTATTTGATATAGTTCTTGCTATTAAACATTTTGTTTATACGGCGTCGAGCGCCGTTATCTGTTCCGACTACCGACATGTGTTGTTAACTGGCATACTACATGCTCGGGTGCTACTCCTAAATTAATAAACTTGCAATGCAGAATATAATTTTACATTATAACACTCTCTTGGTGTTCGTAATATAAATTAAATAGTAGTAAAGCTCTTTTGGTAACCTGCGCAGACTATTTATTTGACCCTACTCAGTACGCAGATCTGAGGCTATCAAGGAGGTAGTCAGATATACGTCCAAATATTATTTGGTATATGTCCGCGTTTTTGCATAGATAGATACAAGATAGAAGATATAAAATTCTTTATTAACTAAAAATTAAAGTATTTTTAGTTTTGCATAGTAGTAGCGATTCCACGTGCTTATTGGAACTATCCGTAGGCATATGGTTTCGATTGTTTTGTTCTTGGGCATGCCGGTTTCCGCACGATGTTTTCCTTCACCGTTTTGAGATTTTGAATAAAAATTGATAAAAATGAAAAGTTCATTGGTTGGGAAAAGTTCGAAATCGGAAGTCGTTTGGATCGGAAGTCGGGCTACAGCCCACTAGGCTAACACGGCTGTTCTCAGTGCAAAATCTTTGTACGCACAGTAAGACAATAAACGACTATTCTATTCTATTCTAAATATCAATTAAATGTAATTAATTATTGGTTTAAGAGTAGATCCTACTCGTTTTAATTAAATATAGCCGCTACAGTCCATCGGCTACTGATCGGATCCTATCGCAGTACTTTACCCGTCATGATGTATCATGTTAAAATTATTTACGCTTAATTAACGGCGTACCAACTGGAAATTACAGTAAGAATACTTAAAAAATATATAAAATGTTTTTTGTCTTCCGCATTCTCTCCATGACTGAGATTGTGTGTCTGTGTTGCAGTAGGCGAAGGCCCGCCTGAGGACGCAGAAGGTTGCGGATTTAATGCCCGCCGCGGGAAAATTGTTTGTATGATCTGCAAATATTTGTCTAGGGTCTGGGTGTTTTTTACGTATATAATATTTCATATACGTATACGTATATAATAGTTCCCATAACACAAGCTCTGCTTAGTTTGGGGCTTGATGACGCTGAGTGAAAAATGACCTGCTTTATTTATTATTATTCCGTAATTATTATGTGGAAATATTCGAATGGGTGTGGTTCGAGTATTTAATATTCTCTCTCGATGGACACTAGTGAAGACAAAAGATGAATAGGAATAATAGAATAAGTGTTATTGTTTTAACAGTATGAAGACAAAATGTATTTATTGTAGGGTTGAAAATCGATGTTATAATTTATACAGGCTGTACCTTTTTTTGTAGTAGTCAAATAAAATGGTGTAAACTCGTTGACAAGTATTCGTGTTGTAAGCTCACGCGCACATTCGCAATTAGCTGCGCAGGCGCCGATACAAGCGACCAATTTGTTTTGTAACATTCCCTTTACTATATGCATACAAAGCATGTATTGTTCATGTTTGCACTTTCACGTTTAAGTTATACTAAGCTACTCGTAAGTATGGAGCGGCCATAAGTAACTGAATCGCTTTCGAAATTTTCACCAGATACGTAAGTACCTATGTACACTTTATTCGCTTTTGATAGCAGGTAGGTTAGTCAATGGAACAAATAGAAGGCTATCTGATTTAAAGCTGTCTTAGGTTATAATTTACAATTTAAATTTTAATCAATGAAGGCAGATAATTAGCGTAAGGTAGGAGAGGCGTGCTTTTTTTGAAAAAAAAAAAAAAAAAACATAAGTTTAAGTACTTATTTCAACTAATTTACTAATTAAAATAAACATATTCATATTCATATTGGAGAAATATAGGTACCTAAGCTAAGTTAGAACCTGTATGATGACATACCTATACCGCCCTCCGGACATGATGTGACGAGTTAAAAAGTATATAAGTAGTATTTCAGTCATGTAGTTCCCATTATACAAGCTCTACTTAGTTTGGGGCTAGATGACGTTGTGTGAAAAATATCCAGCATCATTATTATTTATCTTTATTTATTTCAAATATCAGGCTTATGCTTCGGGCCTTTACAGGCATTAGTGGAGCCAAAGCTAAAACTAAGAGGCCCTTTGTACATTATCGTATAAAAAAACGTAATCTTGCGGAAGGCGACTGATGCCAACTATTGGAAATATGAGTGAAAATTTAGGCTATAGCGGTAACATTGGTGTGAACGGCTAAAGGGTGTCGAGAGGTGTGCTACAGTTACAATAAACGCTACTCCCGGCTTTATACCTCTAACACTTCCACCCTTGGAGGATAGTTTCCACTCTTGCGCGTCTACCTCCGACGGGCTGGCTAAGGCAAGCCAAGGGTCAGGGGTCTCTGTCGACCCCAGGGAGTAATGGGGCTCCGCGGTGTCGCCACGCACCGAACGCTTGCCACAAGCGAGGATTTTTATTATTATATACATGATAGTCAATTTTCTTCTTCAGAACTCATTCATTTTTTTAATATAAAATATATAATTCATCAATTTATATGAGAAACGACATGTAAAATACAGATTTCTATGATTTTTTTTATAAGTTGGCTCTAAATCTATAGAGGATATAACCGCTTTTTTTTAATATTGCGGGCATGTCTGAAACACCAAAAATAATGCGGATCCAAAAATAAAAACATTATATCATAATGACCCCATAATATTACAGCATATGATAAACCCTTGCCTTTAAAAACACACATATCATTAGACCCCATAATTTAAGAATGATTAACCTTAAAACACACGTTAGATAAGGCTGCGTGTACAATCGACACGTACGGAAATCGTGACTCCTTGTTGCATAACATTGTTATAATGCGACAATAAGAAAAGTTTTGTGCCTTAGATTTAAATATTTTGAGACGTGGTTAGGTTTGGTTTGGGACTGCGAGGAGACAGGTCCAGTGAACCTGTTTTATGTAAGAAAAAGAAGCACTGCACCTGACTTAGAGTTCAATTAAAGGGAAGATTATGCGTATCGTCATCTCTCTTTTTTGATAGATGGTTATTTAAATGTATGTCTTAAAGTCAGAAGCTATACATTCTAATCTCCTTCTGACTAAATACAACCCCAGTTGAATGATAATTACCCAGTATAATTAAAGTGTGTTGCAAAAGTTAGTTCATAATAAGAAACACCATTGGCTGTTACCGTATCAGGAACTACGATGACCGTGGTACCACAAAACCAAAAAAAAAATGTTTCTCAGCGGGAATCGGACCCACACCTATTGCGTCAAAGCTGGCTACTCGCCTACCTCGTCACCGAGTTCGTCAACTACTCTCATTTCATCTGCAGAAAAATTGGATCACGCTCACACCACGATAACTGGTTTCATTTTTAGTAGTTTACAAAATCAAATTTGTTTAAAAATTAAAAAGAATCATGTCGTATCTACGTCTCCTCATAAATCTTGAGATTATGCGAAAGCAGCAATCGGCTGATCTGGTGGAGTCGTGACCGCTCGTGGTTAGATAAGTGGACATGTGGAGTAAGGCTGCGCCGGTGTGGCGATGGACAGGTGGAATGTAGTGGGGAAACTGTTCGTCAGAACCAAACGTGTCATCAGCGTAGTTGATCTGGACCAAAACTATGTAGATAATGCGAAACTTTCCATATTACTTAACTGTTGGTAATTTGGTTCAATAGGACTATGTTCAGATTTTGCTAGATTGCCCACAAAACGTATTCGTGGTCAAATCGTTACCAAAAAGTAAAAATTTAACAAATATTTCGATGCTGTCCACTTTAAAAAAAAAGAGGAAATTCTCAATTCAACTCTATGTTTTTTTTTGTGTATGTGACGCGATATATTCGCTATAGTCAACCGAATTTAAAGTTTTTTTTTAATTGGTAGGGAGGTGTGAAAATGGGGGATAAAATGTATTATGGGACTTTTATCAAATTCCCATCATATTTTTTCATGTAATAATTTATCATTTAAATAAAGGTATAGAAAGGTCAGTAAAGTGATTCGTTTTTGACATTCAAATGAAGCAAATATCTTCAGACAGACAACACACGTACGTCAAATTACTGTGTGGCTATGTGTGTGTTGCCACACTCACAGAATTAAAAATGATCTAAAATGTGAAGCGTTTGTTTGGTACATCCCTGAAGAATTCGCTTATGCTGGAATCGATTCTAAAATATGTCAAACATAAAGTTCCGCTAAGATCCACTTTGTTGAAATGTACCTACTATTTTATATCAGTTTGAAAATCACGTCAATGTAGTAACTTTGTATAAATTAGATCTTCTTATGATTGATGTTTGTTTTCTGATAGATTATCATAGTCTGGACATCTGTGTTGTAGTAGAGGAGACGATTTTCTCAAGTCTCAAAAAAAAAGACAGTAAGCTCAAATGCGGCCAGTATTTTGGGAAGGCTTCCTCTGGTAGTGATCTGGATCAGTTGAGCTATCTATAGATCGTTTGCAACCGTGTTTAGATAGCTAGCTATTTCATCTGTATTTTTTGTATATACCTACTTGTACTTAGTTGTATGAATAAATGTAAGCTCTACTATTCAATTGAAAGCTAGATCAAAAATGGCGAAGGAACGGCTATACATATTAAAAGGTATTGCACTCGTGCGCTTGGCACAATGCCGTAATCAGGTGTTACCCGGTACCCTGTATTGAAATGGAAACTCCATGGGAGTAAACAGGCTGATTCATAAATATTTGTGTACATATGAGAGTTTCGGACCAAATGCCAGTGTTTTCTTTAACATAGAAATATAAATATTTATTTTTGACATAATAAATTGTTACAAATTGTATATGAATCCATAGGCTCCTGAACTAGTAGAAACTGTATTTCAGGAGCCATAACATTTGCGCTTGCAAATGTTATGGTACACTTTTATTTTAAGTAGCCTTTGCATTATCTTGTTCAAATTTTACCATATTTGGTTCAGCCGTTACGAATATTATCGTTAACCTAAACATCCAAACATGAATAAATTAATAATTGTTTGCATGATATGCTGATATTTGTTTTGGATCTGGTTGTTGAGGTAATATGTTCTTCATCTTTGTTCTAAGACGCAGAAAAACCTTACAGTGGAATCAGGACTCTGTTAGGTATTTATTTAAGTAAAATAAAAACAAGAATAGAATTTATCATTGGCTCATCTGTTAATTAATTTTAATTTTTAATCATCAATTTTACTTAATTAATTTTTTTTATTATTTTATTAACTTAAATTCCTTGTTACATTTTATTTAATTATGTTTATCATGCATGTATGTTAGTGTTTAGTTGTGAATAATAATATTATATGGATTTTTAATAATCTGAAATAAATGAATAATAATAATTTATCATATATCAAAAAATATGCGTACGTATCACATAAAAGCGTTTGGAAAGTGTAATTTGCTTCCCATGGGAAGCATGCTCTATAACTGCTCAATTTATTATTTTACGTTTAACCGTTTTATTTCTACTCTTGCACCTTTCTTTGATGAAGCAGTGTGGTCTAAAAATAGGCCACTGTATGTCCCGTACGGTACATTGTCCTTCAGTCCGTGGGCGCTACCGGTCGCCCACGGACCGCACCTAATCACCCTGTATAACTGTGTAGTGCTTTCTTTCCTATATCTAGTTATTGAAAGTTGGAGCATTACGTAGTTTTGCATGTGAGGGTGGAACTTAAAATGTGTGAGAGATTTACTATTAATTAATTACTAATTACTTTGGGTTCAAATGACAATGATTTCAGTATACTATTTTATATTGACAGAAAAGGAGAAGGAAGCATTGACACGTCATGGTCTCTAGAGATGGCTCTCTTTTTCTCACAAACTGATAGAAGGCTGAAGATAGCAAAGTCGACCGTCGCGCGACTGACTCAGTGACTGACAGTCAATGCACAAGAATATAATATATGTGACGATTTCGCTCGGTGGCGTAGTGGGCGAGTAGCTTTGACGTAAGAGGTGCGAGTTTGATTCCCAAAATAAGGGTTTGTATATACTATAGATTTGTTATGGGTCTAAGTATTGTAGTAACACGGTATTGTTAGTTCCTGATACCCATGACACTGGGAATAATTGTGTGTGGTCAGGACTATGTATCGGTCTGTTGGGTGTTTATTAATATTATTTCAAATATTTATTAAAAGTCTCAGGTTTAGTCTGGTCTATTATGAGGGCCGATGCCAACATGCCCTTTGTACAAATAATATATTAGAAAATATGCATTATTGAAAGTGTAGGCGAGCCAGATGAAATATTATTGCAGGTACTAAATATGGGTGAAAATATTGGATTATTGTAAGAATAAATGCTAGTGGAATGAAAGCTGGGCTATGGAATTAAATTATTATTTTCATTAGGTATTAACTTCACGCGAATTAACGCTACCATCGCTGCGTCTTTTCAAAGATCGCGCCAGTGTGCACCCCTCCATGTAAATGTTACTAAAGTAACCGCTCGCCAATTTTCGCGGGCCTTAAGTCCACGATACCTATCTAGAAGACATGTTTGATATTTAACTGTACGCGGTATAACATTCAGTTTTTTGCACTAACAAAGTATTTTCTGAAGTTCTACTCTAAAACTGCAGAGAGTTTGTATACAAAGCCTCAACGCGAAGTCATGGACATTTCACTTGTAATAAAATAAAACGGATCTGTCAAAATGCAACACGCTGTATCCGATAGGTATGAGGTAAACCGAATGCAAATTCGATTTGAGAGATGTAAATATAACTTACTGTCAAGCTATAATGCAAAGGCAACATGCATGTCCGCTCGTATGTTTTGTTAACGAATACGTTATTTATGAGATTCAAAACCTCTTTAAAATGCTGATTTTGAAAGCTTTCATTTTTGTAGTTTATTTTATCTTGGTCACGTGGTCTTGGATTTGGTGAATGCAGGATAAATTACTACATTTACTTTCATGTTTCTTTTTATCGACAAAAATCATTTCTCGCTATCTTTTTCTAAGTCGTACGTAGTAGCCGGGTTCTATTGGTTTTGTTTCAAAGCGGACTAAATAGTTAGATTTTTATCTCAACTGTTGGAACTTCGAGTCTTTGATTGACTCTATTAGCCCCATCATGCTGATAAATTTCCTACCACTCCAAATAATGTCATATACTAAGTTAAATAACAATATATATATATATCACTCACATGACTGATATATAGTAGTATATCAGTCATGTGATTCCCATAACACAATCTCTGCTTACTTTGGGGCTAGGTGATGCTGTGTGAAAAATATCCAGCATTATTTATAATTATTATTATTATATAAGGTAATAGTTAGTCATGTCACTCATTATATAACAAGATCTAGTTGGTAGACGTAATACAACTTTATAAAAAAATATACACTTCAATTTTACTCTCATAATAGATTTAGAAATTGCACAAACTCAATGTGAGCTAACTCTAGTTTGTTTACACCTTAGAAGTGGCTGGCTCGAGTGACACTGCCATAACATAAAGTAATATTATACTAGTAATATTTAAATGACTGCGTAGCCGGATGCGTAGAGTTGTCCAACTATTGATTGGATGAGATAACAAAAAAGGCGAATAGTTAATAAAATATACAGTACTTATATTATTGCGAGCATAAATCATTACATCAACATATATTTTTATACGGCCACCGTGGATTGTGATGAAATGCGAGTTTGATTCCCTGTTAAGCTCGAGTTTTCTTTATTTTCATGAAAACTATTAGCTAACTATTAACCGGAATAAATATTAACAGATCATTCTACTAATATTTGTTCCGGATTTGGGTGTGTATAACACCAAAAACCGTATCATCAATTTTAAAGTAATCATTAGTTTGGCCAAACCTAGAGACGAGATAAGGAAAAATAGTTTTACTATTTTACTGAAAAAAAAAAATGATGTCGAGACATGAGGCCCACCTGATAGAAATCATTTACCGTCACTTATTGACATCTGGGGCATTGCTGAAGCATTGCATGCTCAAAATTATCCAAAAACTTACTAGGAGATCTAAAATCGGATGTAATAAAATAGGCAATTTTGTTGGCACTAGTTAATCACAACCTCTTGTCTGCCTAAATATCGTAACGTAAACTAAACTTCATTCCATTCTAGACAGTGTCATATCCCTGTCAGCTAGTGTCAGATTCAGAGGTGGAGTAGGCAAACAGGCACATTGTGTGGAGACACGCATTCGTGAGCTAAACCTCACAAATTACCTCGTAGATTAACACTGTATCTACACGCTGATTGACGGGGCACTTGCAAGTAAGTAAATACATGGTCCTTCACACGAGGCTATTTAGATATGTATTGCTATTAAGGTAATGCCTTAATCGACTCATAGTTGGTCTTCTGTCATTGCAGGATTTGCTAACGAACTGTAAAAAAAAGATACGTGTAATTTATAAGGAGTCAGCATTTTGCATTTTTTTGGGAAGGGCTTCGTTGTAGCTCGCGAGATCGTCAATCGTCGCTGTTCGAGATAAGTTCTCGAATTATGGCTACGAACTGGATAAAATGTCACTATCCGATGGACCGATGACATTTTAAAGATTGCGTTAAGTCGGTGGAGAAACTATGGAGTGATAGCCTAAAATCTGAATGTTGCCCTACTCCATTTTGTCTCAATAACGTGTTACACTGTGTAAAATATCATTAAAACCAAAAGTCATTTATACCAACAAACCTTCGTATTATTTGTGTGCATGTCAAATCAACCTGTCGTCAGTACTATGAGTTAGAGACTGAATGTCTAAATTATGGTTTCTCTATGCATATGTGTCGGCTGCGGACTCGTTAGCAAGAAAGCTCCAATTGATTGATGTGTTCAATTGAAACCCGGGAATAATAAATTGCGGGTAACAGAAGAGACATTTGAATGGGTTTCAGTTTGTTGAAAATAATGTTATTTATTTATTTGATTCCGCGAGCATGTGGTTATTTGTGGAGAGACATTGCGCGAGGACGTTGTAAAGAAATTGGAATCGTTGATCGTATAATTTCCAGATCAGGTATATGAAATCCCGTCAGAACTAGTGAAGTTTCCCAATTTTCCCTATCTGACATTTGACAGTTAAAAGGGACAGCTATTTTGAGGCATCGCCGATACATAGCCAAAACGTCGATGATTAATTTTTAAAATTGCGACTAAAAAGTGATTTAAAATTGATTCAATGTCTTATTTTTTCAATTGAGTGTGTATTTATGATTACTTGTAGAGTAAGTAAAAATATTTTTTTTTCACCTGTAATAAGTTTATTTTATATTGCGACTGGTCGAAGCGACGCGTGACAAGAGAGCTGGCTCTTATCTGGGTCAACGCATTAGCATTGCCATTCAGCGTGGCAATGCGGCCAGTATTTTGGGAACGCTTCCGCCTGGTAGTGATCTGGATCAGTTGAGCTATCTATAGATCGTTTGCAACAGTCTTGAGATAGCTAGCTGTTTCATTTGTATTTTTTGTATAAACCTACTTGTACATAGTTGTATGAATACATGTTATTAAAGATTTTATAAAAGGTTAGAACATATATGAATTAACATATGTTAGGATAGAACAATTTGGTTTACGAGCTTTTTAGCTGACTGGCTGAAGGCTAAGTCAGCTAGGTAGCTAGCTGAAGATGTAGTGCTTGATTGCCTTCAGTTTTTTAGAGTTCCTTTTTACATCCTTGAAGAATATATAGTTTTCTTAAAGAACTATCGCATCTGTTTCTAACAGAACTCTACAACCTAATGACTTAATATATTCAAAAGAGATACGGAACCGATGCACTGACAGGCGGACACACGTTGATTTTTTGTATTTATGCGAGTGCCTGGATACATCAAATGCTTTAGAACCCGTATTTTATACTGTTCTGTATGAACATTTTGAGCACAAGTTTCTACTGGATAATGGAGGATATGTGCGTAAAGTTCTAGAATGTTAACATGAGAATAAAGTGCTTTGTTCATGAAAATGTGATTAAACATTTTTAAACGTGTTATTAGAAACGATAAAGTATAGATAAATGTTTTGTTCGATGACGAATCGCTTGTATTGGAAAAACATTTATATAGTTATATTATTATCTTAATACTATGAGGGTGGAGGTAGAGCAGAAGCAAGTCTGGAATATTTCTGTGAGTACTTATTGACTCACAGTGAAACTAAATCATAATATGCAGAAAGGCAAACTCATGTCGCATAAAGCTAGACCCACACCCACGTGGGAACCACTTGTAGTGGTATCGTTACGCGCGGATCTCTCTTGACATGTTACACCTCCTCGAGGGCTTCGCAAATAATTACAGAGCTGATTTTGTTGTTTAGTACATGTTGGAGTAGGTTTACTTACTTATCTTTGTACTGCATAAATATTGTGTAAACATTGTGAATTACAGCACAACACGGTTTAGTTCAAAAGTAGTAGAGCTCTTTGTGTAGGAGCTCGTCCGGGGAAATTCTATCACCGTTCCTATTTCTACTGCCAAACGGTATACTGCTGTCCACGTTGCTGTGTTCTTGGTTGAAGTAGTTTTTAAATCTTCAGTGGCAAACAAGCATACATCCGTCCTGTTAGTAAGCGGTTACCGTAACCTATGGACACCAGAGGTATCACTCTCCCTACAGGTAGGTAACGGGAAATCGAAGATGGAAATAGCTCAAAAACATTCGTCAGAAGTTAATACATCTTAAGTGGCAAACAAGCATAAATCCGTCCTGTTAGTAAGCGGTTACCGTAACCTATGGACACCAGAGGTATCACTCTCCCTACAGGTAGGTAACGGGTAATCGAAGATGGAAATAGCTCATTCGTCAGCAATAGACTTTAACATTCTGCTGCTTCTATGATGATGATGATATTAAAACTGATAATACAGATCTTAATTCTGTAAATTAAGTAACAAAGCTTTCTATCTTAAATATAATAGTATCTGCCCACATTGAATTAAATATCCTATAAGCAGAATTGATGCTTGATTCTCAACAGGTAACTTAGGCAGCTACTACCTACACGCAAAGGACTTTATCATGACTTAAATTAAGCCATCTGGTGTGACAGAAACGTTCATTTAAATGTGTAGGTGCCATACAGGAATAACTTTGAGGAAATTAACTATAGGAATCAAAGAACTGCAAAATTTCGATGTGCTTTCAGGCTATTTTTGTTTTCATATAATGACACGTAATGGACTTTTTGGAAATATATACTGAAGCGTGATAATATTCTCCTGGTCTCATTTTTTGTCCTAATAAGTTTGGTTTGATGTAAAATTCCGAGATAGTTGTACTATCCCGAAAGGGGATAATCCTATACATATCTAAAGAATTTCGTTCTACCACTTTTCGAGAGCACAGATTTGCATTGAAGAAAATGGTCGAGAAAATCTGCTGTTTTCGTTAAAAATCCAATAAATTTGCTGCTCAAGGTTTTGCTCTAAAACTGTTGTGGAAAATCTTGTTTTTTTTAAAGGAAACTTGATCGCTTTCAAATAACATATTCTGGGACATTCTGTATGAGAAGTATTCATTATTCACAACCAGACAAAATAAATCTTAAGGATCTATGAAGTCAATCTCAAACTGTTGATATACCCATCTACCTACCTGCACTGAAACTTGTTTAAAGTGCTATCTACACCAATCCGTGCCGTAGCCGTAAAATGTCCGTTCCGTATCCGAGCCGAGCGCAAAATATGTTAACGTTTTAAAATGGCGTTTTTCTACTTTTTCGTGTGCCTGCGCCGGCATGAAACAGATCTCTGACGCGTGTTAACGAGTTCAGAATGTACCTTTTTTGGACAAGGTACGCCTACGGCACGGGTACGTGTGGATATCCCTAAACCCACTCTAATTAATATCCATATGAATATACATAAAAGGGTTTTCTCTAATCAAAACTTTGTTATTTATAGTGTAAGACCGCAAGGCTATATCATAAGCAATAAGCTAACGCACGACAATAGAGATGAAACTCAATTCTGAAACAGATTACGTTATTATGGCTATTAGAAGGCAGTAGGTAAAGTCAGCCGCTTATAAGTAAGAGTTATTAAAAAATAATAAATGATTATTTAAAAAATAACGGTTTTATACTAGATTTATCATATATTAACTTTATAAATTCACGTAGTTTATAAGTTGACGTTTCTATATGATCCTTGTGATTTTAATGAATAAAAACCTATTGACTATGACTCGACTGAGCTCAGTCTCACATCTAGTTGCTTCCAGCTGCGACCTAAGCAGGGCGTTACAAAAAATGTTTGCGTTTCTATACGCTAGTGTTATTCAATCTATATCTTGATGCTGTCGACCAAGCCATTTGCATATACAAGTCCTAAGATAACGAATGAGGTCGCTTTAGCTTCCTATAAGATGTTATGCTTTTACTATTACGCTTGAAAATCAAGTTTATATTATTATTTCTAAGTTATAAATCATTGAGTACTATTCTATTTTTTTACCCGTGGCTTAATAAGCTTTCATATGCTTTTGTCATAAAAGGTTGTTTGTTTGCGTGTTCATTTGTAATATTTTTTTTTGCATTCTATTTGTCAAGGACATAGGGTCTACATAGGTTTTTTGGCACAAATCACTAGGGAGCGCTGCAATCGATGATATAACTGTTTTTTTTTTAAATTATTGTTGAGATGACACTACGCTGATATTTTGGATTAGTAGCACATGACGCGCAAATACAATAATAGACAGAGTCTACTAATAGACTTAATAGATTTTTTATAGTTTCGATGTGTGAACATTGTCGTAACACTGAGTTGAAGATTTAACCTTACGGTTGCTCAGAGTCGACATATTTTTCGAGTGTCAGTCATTATGTGGTGAAGCATTACACTGAAGTCTGAAGCATGTTTTGTCTGGTCGTTCATCGGTTTAAGTTCAGCATTATTTTAATGGGTGCTGAATCCCTGATTCTTACAACTGATCGCTTCCGGTCTTTAGGAGGACACGTCTGTCGATCCCGGATACAACAGTCGGATCCCTTAGGGCTGCCAACTTCCTAAGTCAGCCCTAAGGGATTCAATATACGAATTTGAACTGGGGTAAAATCGTCGTAAATTTTAATTATTTTATTAATATTTTGTTCAGATTGCCTCATAAATGTCAGAAATGGTATTCCGTTCAAATATTATAAACAAAGAATATAATAAACATCTCAAATGAGATAGAAAGCTGATAGAAAGAACAGAGAAGAAAAGATGTTATTAAGTAAAATTCTCAGTACATTTTGAATTGCTATTTTGAGTGTCAATGTATTTCGGGCACGCTTCCTTCTAATTATCGTAGTGATGTAACAGTAGAGCTATCTATAGATCGTTTGCAATGGATTCTAAATGACTCAACGATGATAATTCTTTCTACAAATAAATGGTTATAGATACCTAGTAACGAAGTGACAAAATTATGATCTTGGATACTATTTAGTATCGCGTCCATTTCTCCATCTAGGCCACTTGTCTACTATTAATTAACACATGCCAGTAGCCTCTATAAATCTGCCGCGATGTCGGCACTCTAGGCCTGTCGATGCTCTATAATTGCACAAGCCAAGGTTATATTTTGTTAGAGATAGAGAGTAAAATATGGTCCCGGATCACCTACTTATAATTGATATATACGTATAAAGCTTCTGCTTCTAGCTTCATGCGTGATTTCGAAAAGTTTTATGAACTTTTTGGTTTGCCTGATAAAAATCTGCTCTGTTTTGTGAATTAATATCCCCGAAAATATAATTGCGCTTGTCTAACAACGGCTTTATCACTAAAACTAGGTTCAAAGTGAACCTTTTTCCTCAGGAAATGTTTTAAATTATTGCACAAAAATAGCATACCTGAAGCTGTCAAAATCGTAGATATAAGACTGATTCGGTTGATCTCACATCACTATCACCCTGTCTCCACCATCACTATCTCGCTCGATTCACCTGTAAGCAACCTGTATAGTCTTCATTTTTTTTCTGTATATTTATCAATCTTAATACATGTTTCATTATATAAAATACCTATTAAACTATAAATTTAGACATCGGTTTTGCTTTCCAGCATAGGCCTCACCCAGACATTGCTGACAAAGTTAAATTTCCCCTTTTTTCTGATGGGAAAATGCATTACGTATGGCCTCCGGCTCAAGGAGAGCCGCAGAGGTCTGTGTGACTCACCAAATAATCCATTAACAGGGTGCTAGTGGATGGTGGATGGTGGACTAAATAAAAACCCATCGATATATTGTCACTTACCTTGCCAGTGCCTCAACAAAACCACTCTTCGTCAGACGATTTGTTTGACAACACCCCTTTGATTAACTTCACAATAATATGCAGATATAACATTCTGAAAACAGAATACCATAACATATAAAAAATATTAGGTTGTGTTTTTCGAATCTCATTATCAGGCTTGATTAAGAACATTATTGCACAAGATAAAAATACATCATAAATTCATTTATCTTTTCGTATCCGGTGACACACATTTGTACCAACAAGTGCATTCTAAAATACTGCCTGGGAATTTGAATATATCGATCGTAATAAATAAATGATCTCTCTTTATGACAGGAAACTAATAATTGCATTTTGAAGTTTGGTATCTTAACAGATATAATTTGCTCCTTAGGACGTGTTTTGGATAAACAATGCCATCTGACTTTAGATCTGAGCAGTTTTGTAAAATATATAGGTTTAACTTAAGAAACAAGGAAAAAAACTAGTTCCACAATTCCAGCAGATTTTTATATTTTCAAACGGTTAAGTGAATGTTAATATTTAACAATGTCCGGTATTAGACTTCCTAATGTAAGATTTCAATTTTCCTTTGTTGTTATTTATTAAATATCCTCATTTTATTGGAACAATAATAAGACTTGAGAAACAAAACAACACAATGTTTATACAGGATGTTTGTTTATCAGTTAGAAGCTGAAATCCATCGACGTTTAATTACGACTTAAAGTTTCTAGACAATACAATGGGGCATCACATTACCTGAGTATCTTCTTGCTGATAGATCCGAGATTAGCTCAACGTTTCGGTAGATACCTAAATAAAATTACTTTATTGAGGGAAATTCTACTTTCAGAAGTTTCTGATGTAAAACAATAATTACAACTTACATATATAAATAGAGCAAAAAAGCGGAGAAACAAACTAACTTAGGGCTCTGTTAAAATTATTGGTAGTGTAGATTATGATTTTTATGGCAAATTGTTACAATTGATAGTAAATCATATGATATGATAGAACTTTAGGTTGAAATAATAACCACTTGAATCTTTGGTAATATGAAACCCAATTAGTGCGTGTTTTTTTAAACAAAATGTAACGTAAATTTAAGATTTATTTCAGCTGCTGATTGTCTTGCCATAAACAAAGATAGTACATCAAATAAACTATTACTCAAAGCAAAATAATTAAACGAACAATACTAATAAATAAGCCACCGTATTACTTAAGAGGCTGCCTTCACAATATATCTGATTTCAGTGGCTTTACTTTTACCAATTTCTTTACGGTTAGCTCTAGAAAATTGAACTCTGTAGCTATTGTCCTAAAGCTGGATGATGATAGTGAGGTTTATGGGTTATAAATTGAATGTTGGCATATGAATACAGAGGACAATGCGATGTCCAATGTCCAGTGAGTGAGAATCGACGCGCGCGTAAATTGGAGAGTAACCTATCACCTATCTCAAAGGTCTATTTATTTGCCCGTTCATAACAGTTTATAGTTTTTTTCCAGATCTATTCTGTTGATATTCACCTTTATCTTTCAATAGCATTCTGACGGTATTTTATGACTGGCCGCTCTCTAGAAGTCTTCTCCGCGTTGGTGATCCGTTAACACAATTAATAATTAGTGGTAATAATTTAGATAAATGATGATTTAGATGAAGATATTAACGAGATTCACTTTCTCACTTTCAGGTAAAAGTATTTCGACACGGTCTGGCCGATATACTAGCTATATGCCGCAATGAAGATATTTTTTATCTTCATATTTGTTTGATATTTTTTTTTATTTGGATGTAAGCAGCGTTGTTTGACCAGAACATTTCTTTTTAAATTTGTTTTATATATATTTTATTTTATATATATTTGTTAAGCAGGTTATGTTGTAGTCAGCGGAAACACCTCAGTAAGAAGCTCATTCCACGTTTATATTATTTCCTTCTTATGTAATATAGATTTCCAAGTTAGGTGTATACCATGACACACCGTTAAACATAAACAGAGCAAAATTTATAGTTCCCAACCATTCGCAATCTCTTGTGTGCCAATAAATCAATTAACTAGTATTCTCATTAGAGTGCTGTTATCGGGAAACGAACCTTGGACCGGTCGGTCGCGTGCGGGTGAAAGTGTTAACACGTTCGCATGTTTGATATATTTGTGTCAGTTTGTTTATGTTTGTTTTAGTTGAACTGATAGGTGGTTAGATGGAAATACAGAGTCGGTATCAGTGACACCCATGTGCAATCAGGACTTGCTATAATGCAATCTTTATCAAGCTAGCTACTTATCTACTAAGATTGTTTGATAGCTCAAGATTGAAAAAGAACCGAAATGATGGTAGGACCCAAAAGCTATCCTTTTTTGTATGAGCTTATCTCGTTTATTCCATATAAAGTAATTTTGGTTATTTATTTAATAAGTTCTAGTTTGACACTAATATATGCTTAGAAGGGCAAGTTTAAAAATATTTCCAAAGGGCCTGTGTTTTATGTAAAAATAATTGTTTTCCCAAAAATAATGTTTGCCTTTCTTAAAAGGAATGAAAATGAAAAGAGATTCTTTTCTTTAAGTGCTTTTCAGTGATGGAAATAGCGGATCGTCATTTTTGTAAAAACTAAATAAGTGCAATTAGAAGTTTTTCGGGTCTTTATAGAGTTTACCTTTTTTGATCATTTTCCCGACTTTTCGACTATATTGCAACAGCCGCGGTCACGGAATGACCACGATAAAGACTGTTAAACTTATAATTATGTTATCTAATCGCGAAATTTTGATAAATACTAAATAAATGTTAATAAGAAAAATTACATTCCTTCGATTGACCTCTAAACTAGGCTAGATATCTAAACACTACTAGATAACAAAACACAAAAAACTAATTACATTTTCATTTCATTTCACTTGAATAGAAAATATCGCGCTTCATCGTAAGTCGTAACTAAACATCCCCCAGTTCCATCTCATCAAGGCAATGACGTGAATGCAGTTATTCACATTATAATAAATCTAAAAACGGCTCCAATTTCCTCACGACTGGACTCTGGGCAACTGGTCCAATATGCAAAACCGTGGGCTAGTCATTAGATGCACACCACATTGTTCAGGATGTCTGCCGGCCACTCCGATACACAGCCGCTTTCTAACACCACGTATACTAGTGACTTGATATTGAGAGAGATCTGCCGAATCTGCACATTGACAAAATAGCCCTACATAATTTTAATCTCAAGATCATCAATAAAACTTTAAAGCAGGGAACGAAAGATACAAATCAAAGGTTTGGATCTAAAGAGAAAGGATCAAAGGTTTGCTGGAAGAAAACTCTTGTTAGGGGTAACCTCGCCTTTGTACATGTCCTATATGTAAGTTTTTTTAGTCTGTATTTTCTGTGTGTACAATAAAGAATAAAGAAAGATAAAGGACGCTTACAAAATCATGCTTGCATTAAAAAAATGCGATAATCACACGTTCTTGTATTCCTTTTTTTAGTATAATTCTGTATTTTTTGTATATACCTACTTGTAGATAGTTGTATGAATAAATGTTTCATCTACTTAAAAGTAGAATGAGTAAATAATCAATATCTGTTGGCTGGTTTTAGAGCAAATTTGCTATTTTTATAATCTGTTTAGTGAAGCGTATTTTTGACTTTAACCATGTAGTATGTATGTTTGGGGATATGTATGTTTACAAGATATATAAATAAGAACCCTGCGCTGGGTCTGTGATTTTATCAGGTTTGTGTATGTTGATCCTAAAAAGGGCCTAGTTATCAATGGTAAAAAAAAACATTTTGGTAAAAGGATTCAGTATGCTCTGTAGTTTTTTTCCATGTACGTGTCTTTTTTTTTATTCTAGGACATGACACTTTCCTTCAGATGTTACTTCACCGCTTGAGATGATATCCTTCAGTTCCATTTTCAAAAATATTTTTTAAATATTATTTGAAAATTAGAACATCGTTGTGTTGATAATAAAGTTTAATCCATAGACTAAAGGTTTAGAGTAAGTGAAAAAACTTTTTTAACGCAAACTTTTTTTACCAAGTTCCTAGTCTTTGCAGTCAGACTGCGAAACTTTCTATATGAATTGTAGGTGCATGCATTGTAATGGATACAAGATAGACGCAGGAATGGAAAGTCTATCCTGGGGCGTGATTACCATTATATCAAATCGATATACATTACTCACGAGCTTTTCCTACTTTTCACTGCTCTTTACTATGTAAAAAGGTTTATGATGCAAGGCGGTACTAAACAGCAACTAGTTTTACCTGTCCTTGCTAAGAATGTGTTCATTTTTTGTTATTTTGTAACGTGAATTGATTTCCGTTTACATTATATAATATTTATTTAAATTAAATTTTTGTGATGAAAATGAACTTCTCTCAGAAATCTATGTATATTTACAAAAGCCTTAATGTAAGGCCTTAGCACAGATTTTTACATTTCAAGTCGGTGAATAATCTATATATTTTGTAGTTGATTCGAAAACCTAAAAAATATTGATCTGGATCAGTAGAGTTCATCTACAGATTGTTGGCAACTGTCTCCACTTTCAGTATTGTTGATTTTTTCACACAGGATAACTAGTTAAAATATGTAAACAGACACCTCTATAATTTGCTATAGGGACCTACCTACATTAACATCTTAATCGTCACCATCAGCCTATCCAGTCCTGGACATAGTAGACCACCCTCAAAGAGTGCCATGGGGATCGGTCCTGAGTTCACTGACTTCCCGCTACCTTTAAAATGTTATCGGCCCTTAGTGTGAAGATGATACCAATATTTTATTGTCCATTTTAATAAAAACATTGTAACAAAATTGCTATGTTTTTAAATTAGTTGACGTAAAAATTGCTATCAGGTATAAACCACAAAACCTTTTTGCATCAATTGAACATTGATACTCCTATGTGCACTTTGAAGTCCACCGGAAACCATCAGGCGTCATTACTGATTGCCTTGCTAAAAGATCTCATAACCTTTCACGGTATCAAGCTATCAAGCAATTGATTGCTTGCTTTGCTTGCATTTTGCTTGCTAACAACCGTCGGTACCTGCTTGATATCTGATATAATCTAACTCCCATTAAAGTTGTTATCAGCTCGTATGCAAATGGTGACTCATTGGAACGGCAGATTTCATTACTAATACGATACAGCATCTTACAAGATGGAGAGCTGGTTAGGGGTGTATTCTGGAGATGAGTTTCGATCGATAATGTTATGAGAAACAAAAAGAGCATGAATATTGTATTTTAGAAACATTGCATTTCCCCGGACTTATTGATAAAATAGCTCTACAATTTGGATCAAGTTAGTTAGGTCAGTGATATGTACCTAATAGCATCCTGGTATTTATGACCAGTTGCATCCGCATTGTACCTCTGCCTCAGAACAACCAGAGGGAAAGAGGGCAGAAATTATTTTGTTTACGTTCTATACAGTCAGGATTATCTGCCTTTAACTTCTTTTTACACTCTCTAAACACCGTAAAACAAACTAATATAATAATACATATCCAACAGAAACATAGTTACATAGGATTCCCTGTAACGTGGGTATCAGGAGCTATAAGTACCGTGGTACCACATCTCGGATCCAGGGCAAATATCTGTAGAACACGGTTATCCCGCTGTGGGAATCGAACCTGTATCTATTGCGTCGCAACCTACTTCTCCCCCGCCGCGCCATCCAGGTTGTCAAAATGTCGAAAAGGTTCGAATTTCCCTACATTAATTCATATAGTATTTTTTTATTAGAAAAAGTTGTATGTGCATTAATACGTGCTCAAAATAGATAGATAGATTACTCTTTATTGCATACATCAGGATTAAAAAACAAACACTTTGCAAAGAATCTTAAAACTAGATTGTGGTGATACAATGGGCGGCCTTATCGCAAAAAGCGATCTCTTACAGCCTATATAAAATGGTCTGACAAGAACGAAAAATTCGAAGGCATCATCAGTTAGTGTTCCAATAAGCGGCGATGGGCTTGCAAACTGTCAAATTTATTCGTTGGTGGTCGTTTAAAACATGGCTGAATACGCTTTCGAATAACTGATATCGTTTTTATATGAACGGCAGCCTGATTAGTTTTCCTACATAAGTACATAAGTTTGCCTTCCCAATGCATGTTTTAATTAAAATTTCCCATCTTATCGTTCAAACGACAATCTCAAAACGAGACAGACCGGAATAACCTCTCTAACACAACTTTTTATGGTATTTTATTGCACTCACGTATTATCCTAATAGCTTATATGCCAATAATTATTTACCTTTATAATTAAATGATTATTGGTTCTGTAACTACATAATACGCGGCTTCTAGTGCTCTGTTGAGTAGATTTTTATGTTAAAGCTCAAAGCGGTTTGATCATGCTTGTATCTAAATGCATTTGACATGTGGCTCGATGGTAATGATATTGTAAGCAAGAATTACCATAGATAATAAGTACCTTCATAAGTATCAATGTAAGTACCTACAAATCTCTTCAGATAATTAGGTTGATGTTTTCAGAAAGAAGAAGAAAGAAAATACATTTATTGAGCTCAACACAACACAACAGGTGACAAACTACAGAACAAATATACACAAAGGGTACATTAAACATTACAAAAAATAAAAATATGTGTAGGGTCAACAGGTCCCTATCTCAGCATGCAACAAATCTAGGAAAGGTGGAGTGCTGATTTTCGGATAGAGCCATAGTGATGTCATGAACAACGGGGAACAACGTGATCAAGAAAAAATATGGATTATAATAGTGCGAGACGAGTTTTGTGTTTTTTTTTTTGCATTATTCCGTGATTGTAGCCGATATACGTAACAATGTAACGAGTGTGGACGGTATTTGGTATTTTGTACCATGTGTATTTTTTTTTTGTATTTCGTATGTCAAGTTAAATGTACATACATGAAGACTGGAGAAACGGATTTTTTGTGCCAATAGATGTCATACCTACCTACCCAAAGAAATTAAGGAATCTGGCACGAAGATATTGACCAAATGTAAATGACCAGCTCTTACTCCCTCATTACCCCAGCCTGATAGAATCGAAGCAACGGTTAGTTCCGTATAAATTATACTGAAATACCTACCTCATCAATGCATAAAACGGGCATAAACAACCCGTAGACGGAAACCTGGTAGGCATGCAAGCTCACACACGTGTATACCTGGATTTCTAGACAAATACCTCACGCTTAGTTTTCCTTTCACGCTAACGCAAATTCGTCAAGGAAAAACTTGGCAGCAGTCACGTAACACCTCAAAAGCTAATGTCATTTCTATACAATTAAATATTACCGCAGGCGTAAACACCAACAGAAAGTGGTATTTGTCTAGACCCCTAGCTCCTTAGATAATAACTGCTGTAATATTGAGTAATATGGAAATGACATAACCTGGTTAAATGTCACGTGACTACATCCACGCTTTTCCTAGGCATATTTTCGTTAGCGTGAAATAAAAACGAAGCGTGAGGTATTTGTTTAAAGGCCCTGATCTGATATCGTTTACTGATGACGCCGCGTTTTGCCAAGAGCTGATTTAATATTGGTAAGGCCAGCATAATAAAAGTATGCGTATTTCTCTAGACATTATACTAAATCCTTCATTAGGAGAAGTTTTATTGAGAAAACTCCAGGCTGAGTTCACGAAAATCCGCCTAAAAGACCTTCCTTTTAAGTTATTTGTGAATGTATATTCAATTGTATATTGCAATTATTAATTTCCTGGTTATCTAAGCGTAAAGGTCTTCTAAATCAACTACAGACCTTAAATACCACCGGTAGGATGAGCACCTAAGCACAAATATTATAATAATACGGAAGACAAAAAATATTCTAAATAATTGTGAGCCATAGTCTTTTTTTAGATTAGTTATACAGGTATGTATATAATTGTTAGTTATAGTAAATAGCCCTATGAAAAAATAACAACGTTTTCCTAATCAATATTCTTTTTATCTTTCTAATCAGTCTACATTCACCCACTGCTGGGTATAGGCCTCCACTCTAACACGCCACTTTTTCCAGTTCTGCACCAGTCAAACCCAATGGGTTCCCTCCGCCTTCACAATATCATCCGACCATCTGACTGGTGGTCTGCTCCGTGGTCTATCCCCTCGAGTAGCGGACACTCGGTCACTGCCATCGTCTATATGCCGTCTTCCCGCCTTCCAAAGTGCTCTGCCCATCTCAATAAATGAAGAAAAGTATGAAGTAGGTTTACACACGCTCCCGCTAGTTCACTCATAAAAATGCATAACTGTATTTAGATCCTAAAGTAAGGAACCAGTTATATTTATGCAAGCGGCTCTCTCTCATCGTCCACAATCAGGTGGCGATCGATCTCAGGGCAATTATTCAAATCAGATACATGCATTGTCACTGCGTGTGCGCGCACAGATGCGATCGCGACGCGCGCGGACTATGATGAAGTGTTCCTATAAGAGTGTGTTGTATCCGTTTTCTTTATCCTTTATTCTGAGAATCAATTTGATAAATAACAATGACTTTAACGGGACAAGCAACATATCCTGTCTGTATGTTACCTGAAAATGTGTGCGAATTAGATAATTAAACGTATCGCAATCTATAAAAATATTGAAACGTACCTATTTTCACAATGCCATTGATACTCTAATGTTCATTTCATCAGGTACCGCTTATACACCACGATTTCTGATTTGACGTTGAGGAGACCTTCAGGACTAGCTTCTGCAAATGGCTTCGTTTGCATGCTACCCGGTTGCTAGTTAATATTTTTTTCGCAGATTCACAACACAGATATGTATCAATGATTCTATAGATTTTATAATATTCTGATTCCCTCTGCGGGACGAATGTTTTTATGTTCTGCAGGTATTACTTCCGGGTTTTGGTGTCGTTGTACCTCAGTACTCATAGTTCCTGATACCCAAGACACAGGGAATCCTACTATGGTGTCAGGACTATGTGTCTGTTTGGTATTTCGGCCTATTTTAAGAACCTTCTATCGATATGGAACGTGTTATTTTCACCGTTATAACGTTCTTGTTTCGCAACAATCCACACTGAATCAAATACACTCTATAACTCATGGCGCATACCACTCCGCCCACGGAATGCATATGCAAATTAAATGCAATGTATCGCTGCATCACTCACTGCCAGATCAGCGCCTGATTCTTGATGCCGATTCTAGAAAGCTGTATTTGTTTATAACAATAGGTACAGTAGGTACATTGTTTTTGGTATCTGTATAGTTGATACTGTACATAGGTTATTATTATTTTAATTGAAATCTTACCATTGAATTATAAAGTACCATGTATACTTTATTGAAACGTGTAACTCAGTACGGACGCACATAGTTAATAACCCACGTAAAGACATGCAGGCTGTCAGAGTAAATGATGTTGCGATCCGCAACGAAGATAGATCTTTCAGTCGGTAGGCTACTTTATATTTACCGAACGGGATATTAAGTAGGACTTTGTTTATTGAAGAGCGTAATTTAAATACTGAACGACCAAGCTTTGATAGGTTTTTTTATCAGCTGTCTGTCCATCTGAAACTGCTTGAAAGCGATTGTGATATAGATCACGCAGTCGGAAAGAGTTTATGAAAAAAAAACTGGCACCATACCTATTGTCTTAGTGAGTAGTGCGCCGTCGTACCTCTTAGTCGCTAGTTAAAACCCCAAACAGTGTTTTTAATTTTTTGGGTTTAAATACAAAATTTAAATGTTCAAGAACAAGTAACTACTTGTAGTCGACATCTCTAGTGACAAGAGGGCTGGCTCATTCTTCGCTTAAAGACAGTTAAGTCCGATCTTGGCACCTTGCCGCATAAAAATTGTTGTATTTACAAGGTTAGGTTCTAAGTTTAAGGTGCTCTAAACTTAGATTTAGATTATACTTGAAATAATAAATATACTTTTTTTGTAAAATAAATTGGTAACTATGTAAAATCACATAAATCTTTATCGTCTATTGTCTACTGTTCTTACCTAAGTCTGTTAGTATATCTGTGTAAACTTGTAATTGGCCTAAAGCATACATGTACCAGTGCATGTATTTATGTATATGTAATCACTCCCTGTACCTAGCTGTAAGTATTTCTAAAAAACTATAAATAAATAAAAACAACGTTGTTGCGTTGTACCGCACGTGCTCGTTTTATAAAGAACACCTCGATCTGTTCGATATCTTCAGTGCGCGAAGAAGTTATTCGAAGAACAAATGATTACGTATATTGAAAAAGATGGCCGTCGTTTTGCAAGATGGCGACCGCTTTTTATGGAACGGTAGCCTAAATCATATATCGCTGTTGAAAATATACTTTTTTTGTAAAATAAATTGGTAACTATGTAAAATCACATAAATCTTTATCGTCTATTGTCTACTGTTCTTACCTAAGTCTGTTAGTATATCTGTGTAAACTTGTAATTGGCCTAAAGCATACATGTACCAGTGCATGTATTTATGTATATGTAATCACTCCCTGTACCTAGCTGTAAGTATTTCTAAAAAACTATAAATAAATAAAAACAACGTTGTTGCGTTGTACCGCACGTGCTCGTTTTATAAAGAACACCTCGATCTGTTCGATATCTTCAGTGCGTCGGTTAACATCAAAAAAGTCCTGCTAATAAGACGACCGTCTAATTATAGGCGAATGCTTATTAAGTAGGTAAATAAGTATTCGTCTATAATTAAGACAACTATTTTTGGACTTTTTTTTTTCAATTCTTATATTATTGTTTCACATTTTTAATCTTAGAATATTTGAATCCATTTAAACACAAATACAGCTAGACACACCTTCTAAACATGTTCTGCTTTCTTCTAGAAGGATGTAAATCATCTTTGCTATTCTTGATAATTATATGCAAGTATTGATGACTCTCGTAAGTCTCATAATAAAAAAAATATGAAAAATATGTGCTGTCCTATCCAAATATAAAAAAATGGATACATTAGCCATGTAGTAACAGCCCGTAAAATACCAATAGGCCATAAATAGTTATACCAACAAGAGTTACCATGTTTTATGTACCAACATGAGCACGGGAGCTACTCAGTTCACGAGCTGTATAGAAAACCATACGCCGAACATGTGCACTCTGTCTGCCAAGAAAGCTGTATGGCACGTAGAACATCTGTACACTTCTGGTTCAAATAACATGAAGTATAATGCGAAATACATGCGCGCATTTTCCGTAACTTTACCGGTACGGTACGGGAGCTATCCTTCATAGAATTATGGACTCTTATTTACACTTAGAGGAAGGAAAAAGGAGCTAACAATACAAAAAAGTAATACTTACACATATACTGAATTAAATATTTCTTAATAATATTATAAACGCGAAAGTTTGTGAGGATGGATGTTTGTTACTCTTTCACGTAAAAATTAGTGAACGGATTTTGATGAAACTTTACAGTAATATAGATTATACATCAGAATACTTTTTATACGGGTACCACGCGGGCGAAGTCGTGGGCAGAAGCTAGTTCATCTATAAACACAGAACAACGTTAACATAATATTAGGTAAAAAGTATACATAAGCTAAACTTCATCTTAAAAATAAGATACTTTGTAAGTGGATACAATTGGTTTGAAATACTAAGATAATATAATTGTTTTTAAAAAGTTTGAATAAAAAAACAAACGAATTAAAATCATGAGGTTTTTTTTTTAATTGAGACATCGTTAATCATACAGATGAAAGGATTTTATTTTCATTAAGAAGAATTTTTAGGTATTTATTATTTTATTTATTGGTAATAGAGTTTAGAATGAAATTATTTTTTCTTGATTAATACATTTATTCATACAACTATGTACAAGTAGGTATATACAAAAATACATATGAAACAGCTAGCTATCTAAAGACCGTTGCAAACAATCTATAGATAGATCAACTGATCCATATCACTACCAGACGGAAGCGTTCCCAAAATACTGGCTGCATTGCCACGCTGAATGGCAATGCTAATGCGTTGATCCAGATAAAAGCCAGCTCTATTGTCACGTGTTGACCAGAGGCCCTGAAAGAATTTTTAAAAAGCGAAGGGCCCCTTCTAAATGAGGTTAGAATAAGATCGAAACAAACAAACAGTGACATATGTCCTAGTCAATCAACATAACGTCTTCATTTCCCTGTGAAGCGCACTTCATCTGTCCTGCAGTGTTCACATTTATCTATATGTTACAGTTATAGTTATAAATAAAATGGCTCGCGAGGTCTAAAGCATTACTCATGAATTGCTGAGCTCCGGCACCCGCTTAAACCAGGGATCCTTGGTCTAGCGGCGACCATCATTGTGACATCCGTAATTGAACCTTAAATAGCGGTGACCGTCATTATGACGTTATTATATATATACACACAAAACTAACAAGTTTTGTGACATAAATTAAAGTGCTATGACCATACCTATTTCTGCTGCCAAGCAGTAATGCTCGCATTTGAATTAAGTATATTTTATTTTCATTAAATATGCTGTTTAAAGAAAAATGAAATTTGAAGAAGTTATTCGAAGAACAAATGATTATTGAAATGATATTGAAAAAGATGGCCGTCGTTTTGCAAGATGGCGACCGCTTTTTATGAAACGGTAGCCTAAATCATATATCGCTGTTGAACTGAATTCCACTAGTTATAAGTAATGTATAGTGTGTACTTATTTATGCAAGTGATTGTCTATTCATTGGAATGTATGATGCAAAGCCGAAGGATTTGATTTGAGTGTTTTGATGTGTTAGTTAGAACGGCAACCTTGCATACGGGGATAATGTATGCATGAAAATAATGATTTTTTCTATCCTCGTTATTTTTAAAAATTCGAAGGCATGTGCCATCAGTTAGTGTTTCAATACAGGCGGCGACGGGCTTGCAACCTGCCACTTGGAATGCTTACTACTTGCAAAACGCGGGCATGTACCAAATGTAATGTTTGGACGTGCCTCTGACTACCCCCTACTTGGTATCCTCAAAGATCTACTCACTGAGTATGTATCTGAGGATGTCCACCATGGGGAAGACAGTCGTGAGCGTGTTTGTTTTTTGTTTGTTCGTTATTTTTTTTTTCATTTCTAATTTGTAGTTTTGCCCTGTTTGTGTTAGTTTTATGGGAATGGTTTAATCTGTAACCGGCCTCCCACAATACAGGCTCGACCAAATGCGTACCATCTTTAGTTTTATTGTAATGAAAAAAAATCGGTAAATAAATGTATTTGTATTTGAAAAGAGCTTGTAAAAGCCGTGTGCGGTATCTCGACTTCCGATCCGGAGGTCGTGGGTTCAAACCCGATTGTGAACCAACAGATTTTTCTACTCGAGACATTCATGTGCGAATTAACACGTGCTCAAAACGGTGAAGGAAACCGGCATGCCCTAGAACCAAAAAATTTAAGGCATGTGTCACCAGTTAGTTTTCCGACTTGCACCAGTGACGTGGAATGCTAACTACTTGTAAAACTTGGGCATGTGCCTAATGTGATGTGTGGATGTGTTTCTGAGTACCCCCTCTGTAAATGCCACTAACAGTTGCATTTTCTTTGACGCATATAAAAAAAGAAACGCCTTAAAACTACGAGATGGTAATATGAGTACCAATTTCAGTGTTTGCTAAACAACTGTTGTTGGAAGGACAGAGTATTCTTAAATTGGACTGTCGACTACAAAACTGTTCTTCATAAAACACTCAATACTGAAACAATGTATTTATTATACTAGAACTAACTCCTGGTTTTACTTGTATAATTTTACTGAAAACATCTCGCACCTGTTGGAAAAATAATTGCCACCAGCCTGCTTAGCATGAGGACCCAAGACAATGGTTTTGTCGACCGACGAGAAGACAAAAAGTATTTTGTTCCTGCTTTTGTAGACGATATAAATAGTTTTTGTCTTCTTTTTCGCTCTTGCGACGGACGGGATGATAGAACAAAATAAACTATACCAGCATTAACTACCAAAGGTTTCATGGTCTCAATAAAATAGGTTTTCACTTTTATTAGAAACTTACAAACTTGTTTTTATCTTATTGTATGAAATGTGATTCAATTTTGACCTAACCCAAGATTTATCATAGCAGAAGCAAGTATCGGATATCAATTTTACATCGACTCGTATAATAAGAAAGGCTGAGTACGTCCGAGATCTCAAATTTACGTACCACTTATCTCCAAACACAATAACATTCTGAAAAACTAAAGTTGATTTATGGTAAGCCATAGTATTTAATCTGTGGATTGTGGATCCCGAAAGTTGAGGTTGATTTTGTGTATTTCGTTTATTTTATCTTAGAAGTATCTACGATTCTTAAACCAAATTTGATCCTATACTAGAATTAGTTACCAGTCCACCGTTTAACGCAGTTGCGGACGTTGCTATTGATAAAAAGATTCTAAATAAGTTACGAAACGTCAGCATTTCGACGAAAAATATTGGAAATCAGCAGTTTTTCTAACTTTGAAATGATCCTTTACTATTATTATCTAAAGTCTATAAACGTTAAAATTTACATTTAGCTCATCAATGATCTACAATACTACAAACATGATAAAATTGTGATCAAGCTGTCTGAAAGTACGAAAACTAGGCTTCTATTCATCATACTTTTGATCAAGAATACGTCAAGTGGTACGCTTTTTGGAGTCTTTGAAAGCTACTTACGTTTAGTTTCATAGTTTTACGATTCATGTCAATAGAAGGATTTAATGTGATTTTCGTATAGCTTTAAGGTACCATAAATTCGTGGTATTTTTACATAAGTTACGGATACATTTGTAATGATGTTGAGTGGTCTTGAAATATTTTTTTGGATTTGATCGAATGGCGATCACGAAACGGTTGAGAAATGTTGAAAGTACCCACACTTGATGACATCTTAAAGGTTACCGAAAGCTGGTGGAGTAGTACCAATATTATTTGTCATGGGACTCTTTGGGAAAGAGTCCCATGACAAATATTTAATCAATAATCTTTTCCAAAGAAATTAGAAAAAACACAACCAAAATGCAAAGTACCCAAGCTCAGTATGAGAGTTGACCTTATATTATCCACACGAAGTTTCGTCATCTACCTTCCACATTCAACAACATATCGCTGTCTGATTGTATCGAAACTTGATAGGTATAGTCAAATTTTGTGAGAATTCTTAGCCTGCGGGGAAGTACTAGGTACCATCGTAAATATTTCTTGCATTGCTGCATTTTGGCGTCGAAGGGTATGGGTGCCGGTATACTTTGTACCCAAGCTCAGTATGAGAGTTGACCTTATATTATCCACACGAAGTTTCGTCATCTACCTTCCACATTCAACAACATATCGCTGTCTGATTGTATCGAAACTTGATAGGTATAGTCAAATTTTGTGAGAATTCTTAGCCTGCGGGGAAGTACTAGGTACCATCGTAAATATTTCTTGCATTGCTGCATTTTGGCGTCGAAGGGTATGGGTGCCGGTATACTTTAGACTTTTATTTTTGTGTGTATATCAGACACTACGTTGTAGATGTCACAGGCGATATTCACTTTCTAACTCATGAGCCGTAATTACGAGTATATATCTTTGGTTACAAATCCTACTACTATTATAAACGCGAAAGTTAGTGAGAATGGATGTTTGTTACTCTTTCACGCAAAAACTACTGAATGGATTTTGATGAAACTTTACAGTAATATAGCTTATACATCAGAATAACACAGGCTACTTAACCACGCGGGCGAAGCTAGTAATAAATAAAAAAAAAACATGTAATAGAACGACTTCAAAATTGACTCACTAGATTTGCACAAGGGAACACAAGATCAGAACTACTAAATAGGTTATATATACCTATTTAGTAGTTCTTAGGTCGGTCTAAGAACTACTAAATAGGTTTTATATAATATACATATATACATATTTAGTAGTTCTGACTATAGTAATCTTGACTGTTTTATTTCATCATAAAAATCTGCCGGTTGCAAACCACGATGAAAATTACCGTAGATAAACACAAATATTAATTCTGTAAATGAACTGAGTACTATATCTTTTAAATATCTTTATCGCAATTCAGCATCAAACACCTACAGACTAACGGTAATCCGACAATATTATAACAGTACACACAAGGAACACTAATGTCGGGAGGCGTGTGTCCAATTTAACATATCGTGCGCAAGCGCAGTATCTACGGACTTACGGACAGGCTGCAGGGGTCACAGTGTATCTGGCTACCCAGTAATCCAGAAACATATCGTGGTCAAGTCGCTCATTTTTCGAGTCTTCAGGCGTGTATCTGTATCAAAATAAGGAAAATTGCTTACTTATTACTTACACATTTATAAATACACAAGGTCGGTCTAAGGAATACAAAACATTATAAAAAAACACATTTTATTTTTGTTAAGAATAGGCCCAACATGATTATAGCCTTAAAGCCATAAGGGGGCCATATGGGTTGCCATAAGGGGTGATCATCTACCGTCATAAAATGTATCTATCTACTTATATTAGATATAAGTAGAACGAAATAATAGTCAATAACAAAATGGATTGTATTAATGTCCGAGATAAAAACTTTTGATTTGATTTGAACTCTAGTAATAAGTCACACTAGATTTTATGGGATTTTATGCTAGAGCCTCAAATCTTTATATTTATTTCTAAAGCTTACAGATGCTATGGCATTCCAGTAAATATTTAAATCAAACCCATTGATAATAGGCTAATAGACAAGTTTGTCTATTAGCCTATTATCAATGGGTTTGATTAGTAATGAAAATCTAAAGGTAGAGCCACATATGAATTATTTTAACGTACCTACTACCAACCTAGGCAGATACGCGTGACAAAACAAAACCACAAGACGTGTGAACGGTATTCACGCGGACAAAAATACATACAATGAAAATGAAATGTCACAAATGTGAACCCATTATTGGTACTTTACATTAACCACTCACACTAACTAGAGGATACATTACAAACATATAATTATTGCTAGAATTAATTTTGCATGTAGCAAATGTCTACAAAAATAAAATTATATAAAAGGTATATAGTAAGATGTAAAAAATTAAAAATACATATATTATCAAAATAAAAGCAATTTAAATATCTCAATCTCACAGTACTTCAGACTCACCTCCCGTATTTACTCTCTGTCTATACATACGACATTAGGCTGTCTTCCCTTATTAAGTCAAAGGTAAATAGGTATCTTCAAGGGTGCTACATCATCGACACTTTCCATCAGGTGTGAGTTAGGTCAAACACTTGCCATAAATAATTAAAAAAACTTCTTAGTTGCGGTTCTGTATCTACGTATACACAGTTCATGGACAGACAGCAAGGTGCGTGGGCCGGCGTAACGGACACGGTAGCGGCTAAATCAACCATTGTCTGATTGGGTGTAGCCTGCCGCATTCTAGCGTACAGCTTATGTGTGGATAGAGTGGACACTGGCCTTTATCAGACTGATCTTATGTGTCCTTTTCTCAAAATGTGTTGACATTATGACGCAATTTACCAGAAACGAATAGCGAACGTTATTAGGAAACAGCCTCTGCTTGACGAAAATTGTTTCACCACACTGGACTGTCATCGAAATTGGTGACTGGTCTGAAGAGGGGTGACGAAGATATATGAACGATATTCTGAAATTATGGTCAGTTCCGTAGATTCCCAGCCCTTTTAAATTTACACACGTTTGCTCGCATGTCCCGTTTGGCCGGAGTCCCGCGGCGTTTTAACTCATGCGTTGTACAATCTCCTTAGAGGGGATAATGCCTGGTTTAAATATCTAAGAATAAATTGTAGAATATTGACATGATATTCCAGTATTAGAAAAATGAGTGTTTGTGTTTCAAGAACGCTGACGCATAAGATTTGTATGGAGTGTAAAAATAGTCTCAATATTAAGTCATGGAAATGTAGAGTTTTCTGGAAACGATCGCTTTTAGCGGTAAGGCCGACTATTGTTTTAATGCAAAACAAAAAGTTAGAAGGGTTTATCTGTTTATGTACGAGTATCTGTACAAATCGTATAAACCAGCCAAGATTTCATACAAGTTCACACTCCACAAATAACATTTTGCAATAAAATTGAACTGACAATAATGCTATAAAAAAAATTACTGCAGATAATGCCGCGCCCACACTTATGTTCTCTAACGCGGTTACCTTTACTAAGGCACTTTAGTTCAGCAAATTAGTGTAACATAAAGGAAACATTCCACAATCAGGCCGGGTTCAGAATAAGTACGCCACATGCGGGCATTGTGCGTAATTGCGGATAAAGTTTGACGCTCATTGAATCATTGAAGCAGACAAATGATATTTCCTTTTTTATCTGTGGTGCTAAGTTCTTATACTGTAGGTTTGTAATATCTTGTGGGTATCAACTTCTTAACTATAATAATGCTGGATATTTTCACACAGCATCATCTAGTCACATAGAGCTTGTGTTATGAGAACTATATAACTGATATAATACTTTTTTGTAAATACATACATATTATGCATAGAAAACATCATACAATTTTGGGTTCTGGGGATAGTTGTCACAATTCTGCCAGTATCCGTTTGTTCCATGTTATGTTCATAAACAATACAGAAGTTGTGGAGATACGAATATAGTCGATATAACAGTGGCCTTTTGTTAAAATTTGACACATTTTTGACAATCTTGACCCACTATTTTTCAAACTAACACTTAAGCAGTAAACAACACAGTCAAATCGACGGCAAAATAATAAAAAAAGGTAAACACGATAAAGACCCGTCTAACACTTATAATCTTATTCTAATGCACTGTCACTATCGCGAATAAATTAAAATCATAAATAAATAACCTTTATCCAGGATGGTATTTAAGTAAGGAGTTTTATGTAAAAAAACTTCTTATTAGTAAAAAATACTAAACTAGTCAAAAATATATCAAACAACAAATATCAGTTTGGCAAATTGCATGCGTTGATTTAAAGTGGAAATAAAGATTTTTTTAAAGATTTAACAAGTGTATAGGCAATAGACAAAGATTGTCATTCCTTGGAATCATGACTAGCTGAAACATTTTTTGTGGGTGATTTTACCTTTGTTTTTAATTCCAAAGAGTGTCATCCCGAGTGAGCAAAATAACGTAATCACCTACAGATAAAGTACCTACAGGATAGAAACCCTAAACTTGGGACTGCAAACGTATCGCGATTTAATATTTACAATGAATCCTTATTAATAGATATGGTATGCTTTAAGGGTTTTATTTTATTATCTAAGAGGTTGTGGATTTTAATGTGATAATAATTTCACAATAGTGTTTATTTGTATAATATTCAATGATCCAATGTGCGTCGCTCTTTAGCCACGCATAGTATCGACATTTTCCTTTAGTTTACACTTAATTAATGAATTAGTTTGCGAACAGACTGAGGTGCGGTGGAGATACAAGATATAGACTTGTTTGTCCCGCTTCTTGCGTTGTTAACGTATTTCCACAGATAATGTATTCAATTTAGAGGAGACTATGATTATAGGGTAACAAAAATTGCAAGTAGTCTCTCAAACGAAAACAAAAAAAACGAAGTAAGAACAAAAATACTTTTGGAAATTCTATAACTTAATAGTCGTGGATCAAGTGACGATCACATTATGCTCACACAAATATAGTAGGTACATAACCTGAGGGTCCTGAGGTGCTTCTAAAAACATAGCAATAAAAAAACTTAGAGAAGAATATCGAAAACCAATATGCTCTAGAAAATAAAGTACTCAAATTTTGTTATGAAAATGTCCTAAAATCCACTCTAATAAATAATGTTCTGTCTTGTTTTTTAAAAAGGAGGAGGGTTCTTAATTCGGATGTATTTTTTTTTATCATATTATTCGTGATTTTTTATAACTTCGCTAATTGGTAACCGATTTTAATGATTATTTTGATGTTGTATTGAATATTATCACGAGGAGGTCTCGATAAAAGTTTGATACATGAGGGATTGCTATTATTCCCATAAAACCTAAAAAAAGATCGTCATTACTTGGAATCATGACTAGCTGAAACATTTTTTGTGGATGATTTTACCTTTGTTTTTAATTCCAAAGAGTGTCATCCCGAGTGAGCAAAATAACGTAAGCACCTACAGATAAAGTACCTACAGGATAGAAACCGTAAACTTGGGATTGCAAACGTATCGCGAATATCGCGATTTAATAATTATAATGAATCCTTTTTAATAGCTATTTATTAAAAAGGATATTATCTATTTAAAAGGGTATGCTTTAAGGGTTTTATTTTATAAAAAATACCTAAGGGTTAAAAAATGGGTGATGGAATTTCATGTCAGACTTTTTATCAACTCCCCGTGATATTGTATTTTTATATTATTATTGTTTGAACGTTTCACAAAATACTTCTTGTAGGCATACAATTACTGTTTGTACAAAGGTTGCCCTATCTGAACTTAGTCCAAGAGTGTTATATGATTTCATAAGCGACGCGACGATCTTATCACAATGTTACAGTGTATACCGCGCCTTTTAGCTTTCCTAGCTTTTAATTAAAATTGTATCAGAATATAATTAAGAGGTTTCAGTCGTCGATTGAGTAAGCGCAGAATAATTACTTTGTTATTTTCTGATATTACTTAATTAAACGCCTTTTCTACTACTGATAAGTTAATTAGGTGATACCTATATAACTGGCTTGCTAGAGTTGAGACAGATCACTTATAAAAACATATATAAAAAAATACATGCTATTTGATCCATCTAAAAATTACAATGTTCCTTAATAAGAGATCGGATTGGAAAAGGTCTTTCTTTGAGATGAGTCAGAGAGAAGAATCCTAAACGATAAGAAACATCAAAAAATGTTGATAGGATTTTTGACATCATGGTCCCGATTCGAATAAAAACTACTTTTATATATTTCGGAAAAGTCTTATACACGCCTCGTTCAAACCAGCACTTTTTCAAAAACTGCTGTTTAGAATCTAAGGTTATTTTAACACTATAATCTAATCTCGTTTCGGGAGTGAAATCAAGAATAAACCATCTGAACCAGGGAAAAAAAGATCAGACTATTAAGGTTAAGAAAGTGTTTGGACTCAGCTGAGACATAAATAAGTGTACTTTTCCAATTGAATCGTAACTGCCTTCGCACTTGCCAAACCTTATAAATGTGTGACTGCATTTAAATTTATGGGCAGCACGCAGAGCTACTTAGCCTACTTTTCGAAGCAAGGTTATCTGAAACTGAGAGTAAAAATAAGGGATATAGCACTGCGTTCTACGAGGTATAGGGTAGTTTTAGCTGCCAATATACTCTTATGTCTATGTAATTTTCCTTGGAATCTGTTTTTTTTTACTCTTTTCACTTTAGGAACTAAAGGAGTTTAGGTTTGGAAAAAATCTCAAATTAACAGATTGTAGGAGTACGCTGCTAGTCATAAGCTTTCCCAAGGAGTGCCACGAAGAGCGATCTTAGGCTCCAATGGCTCCACAGCGTATAAAATGTCATCCTTTCTTAAAGTTCCTTTGTTTTGTCATTCCTTGTATGTATTTATCTAAAGATGTCCAATGTCCATCATGGAAAATAATGTCCAAACGTGTTTCTTTTTTTTTATTTTTTCTTACACTGCATGTTTCTATGTGTAAAATCAGTAATGAAATAAAAGTCCTGCTTTCAATCTAGTTCAAATTCGAAGCCTTCAACGATCTATAACCTGTGTTTTTACTCTGATTGCTAGTATATTATGGTATCGACACTAGATAGATAGGAACTGTGGCTTCATTCCCTACGACTCAACGCAAAGTTATGTGACGTCTGTGCCAGTGAGATGTGACGCAGACACTGAAGGACTAGCAAGGGAGACTGTGCAATGGGCAAAATACTTTTTTAAATGTCCAAGGTACATTATTATTATACTTAAAATAAATTAATGTATCCTAAAATAATACAATTTAGTCTATTTTAGGCTTATTAGTAATTTAACTTTGATCTTGCTTTATAAAATAAGGTATAGCTAGGAATGTGTACATTATTAACACGTTTCTTACTATATATATTTAAGGAGAAGACACTTGATCATATATACTTTATATGAAGCTCTGAAACCACTTTCACTATAATACACTACACTAACTCAAAGCGCTTGGTCTTCTCACTATGATATCTATCTATCTATTTAAATGCTTTCGTATTTAAAAGGATGCATAGCGTAACTCCTGATTTTCTGGATTAACGTTAAGTCTACTTCTCTCTGATAATCTACTTAAATCCCATTTTTAATCGTAAGTCTTTCAAAAAGGAGGAAGTCCTCATTATATTTTTATTATATTATAGATATACTTATATATATTTTTCTTTATTCCTCATTGTTTTTAATAAGATTACAGATTTTAACGCTCATATTAGCGAGAATTTACTTTGTCTGTTTTTTTACGAGCTAACAGCAATTATGCTAGACTTTCGGAAGAGAATTATTATCTACAACCACTTTGAGGGATGCCTTTTGGCCTCTAAATTTCGATGCGAGAGTTGGCCTCTCATACAAACTAACCTTAATGGTCATCTTAAAAGGGCGACAAATGTCTACTGATGTCCGACATAGGCTTCCTTGATTAATGCCACAAACATTGTTTTCGGCACATATAATTCAAACTATATTGTCTAAAGTAGGTGCAACGTGGTGGTAAAATTGGGTTTAACGCTTTCCTTTTAGTCCTAGCATAATGTGCAAGGATCTCAACCTAGCTACAAGAGCAATCCCACGCAAAACTTTATCTCACCACCAGGTAATAAAGCTCAAATTTCCCTAGCCAATAAATAGGTTGAACCAGTCTGTCTGTCTGTCTCAGGTTGATGTGTGGCCGGTGCGTGTTGCAGACTCCATTAGACGCGAAATTATGGCCCCCTGTCGTGTTAAGCTATGCTAAGGGAACTTTGTGGCGACCACCAACTATTTTTACATATGGATCGAAGGTGAGATCTGTCTACCTACAGTGTTTATTCGATAGATAAATGCCACTACAGACTCGAGATAGATTTTGCACATAATAAAACTAGTACATAGGCGAACTTGCATAGGCACTTCAGCTAATTTATGAAGCCATCTTTACAAAAGATACACTTTTTTCATCTATTGACTCAATGATATCTTTGTTGGCAACTTTTAGGAATATAAAATGAGTTTGTTGTTGTCTTTGTGATATGTACAGCCAAAATTAATTATCCATGTAATAAGTATTATATATTTTTTTATTTAGGATCTTTATTATTTTGGTATGAACTGTAAACTCACTATTGTTCTGATATAAATAATTCCCAATATCTAAAATTCAAAAATTCTAAATAATCCAGTCGAAGCTAATTTCCGCAGAAATAACGTTGCATCAACCCTGTTTGTTTCTAAACAAACATTTATAACTTATCTTATAGTTAGCTGATTCTAATAAATAAAATTCAATTACTTCCTAGACTTGCACCATCTTTGGTAGGATTGCCAATATACGATTGCCAGAGATTTTAATATTGGTTGTTTGTCGCCTCACTAGTTATTTCTGGATCAATCTGATTCATCTTTCGTCTCTGATACGGATTACGGAAAGAAGTTTATAGGTTCAGGACTTGACACATCGATTCGTCAGATCGAAAATCCAGCCCCCTGATTGAGGACTACTCAATTCCACTAGAATTGAGTAGTCCTCAATCAGGGGGCTGGATTTTCGGATCAACCTTAATAAGAATATGGTAATATTTTTGATAAGAATGGCTTTTTGGCGCACTTTTTAACTGTTTAAAAAATAAATAAATAAATATTGGCGGACATTTTCACACAACATCATCTAGCCCCAAAGTAAGCAGAGCTTGTGTTATGGGAGAGAACTACCTAACTGATATACTACTTATATACTTTTTTTTGTATACATAGAAAACACTCAGACCGAGACAATTATCTGCAGATCGTATAAACAAATGACCCGCGGCGGGAATCGAACCCGCAACCCTCTGCGTCTTAGGCGGGTCTTCTCCCACTACGCCACAGAGGTTTTTAGATGAATCAGGAAGGTGGGTTTTTTTTGTATGCAACTTAAGTGGCAAACTATCATACGGCCCACCTGTTAGTACGGTTACTGTAACCTATGGACGCTTACTACTCGTTGCCGAGTTTGAGACATAACGGGCGAAAATTCTCAGTAATTTCGGCTGAGTACTAATTTGTTATTTTTGTTTGTTTTTAACTGTCCCAACATCCTTTTCCTGCATATTATGGTAGGTAACCAAAGTTTGCTATTTTTCATGTTGCACCAAATAAATATTTTTCAGGATAACGGCACTAAAACACGGCCATTCAAATAAGCCTTAGTTTACCTGTGTTTAAGATCGAGTTTACCTGAGGTAGGTCATAAAACTTGTGGCATTTAGGGCAAGTTTTATTGTGTCTGTCGCAACGCAAGTGCTTAAATCTATTTATGACGGTAATTTGCTGATTAATGCCACTCAAGAAGTGACTTGAACTGAGGTATGTAGTGCCGATAATTGTTTTGGTCTTACCTTATGAGTTATTGCGAAAAGGTGTTTGTGACTTGGCCTTCTGGAAAACAAATCACCTAATTTTGACGTGTGACCAGAGATCTGGCTCTTATCTGGCAACGTATTAAGATTGCCATTCAGCGTGGCATTGCTGCCAGTATTTTGTGAACGCTTCCGACTGGTGATCTGGGTCAGTTGAGCTAGACCGTTTGCAACGGTCTTAAGATAGCTAGCTGTTTCATCTGTATGTTTTGTATAGACTTACTTGTATATAGTTGGATAAATAAATGAATTACCAAGTAAAAAAATGTCTCGAAGTAGGTGTCCGACATTAATCTAGGCTTTATAAACGCGAAGACTATTGTCCCGGTTAAATCACGCGTTGGCGGTGGCGATTCGATTTCAATCATTCACATAGACTTCAACAGCCACTTGACAAATATTTTTCCCACTGCTTCCGCCACCGCTACCCACTGTGTCAGACTTTGACTTTGGATACATAAAGTATGACTATTTTAAAATGGTATTACATTAATGAATTTTAACAATTATCAGCAAAGCAATGAAAAATTAACCCTATGATCGAAATGTTGCACTTAAAATTTGAGTTCGCCGTCTTAAACTAGATTGCAAAAATGTGAATCGGGGTACAACGGGAATAACCCTTTAAAAATAGCTTAATCGCAGTTGTACGAAGCAAACACTGTAATATCTACAATGACACTGGAAAAGTAATTTCACACAACAAAAAGTCTAATTACAATTACAATTTGACCTCACTCACAGATTACAATAACAAATTATAAACAAAAGTCGTGATGTCGTAAGTTTTGCCAAATTACAGAGGGTTGAAATATGCCTAATTTCAGTGTGCAGTGCGCAGGAGTTTTCTATTAGGAAATGTGGTTTAAAGGTGCGGACGTTCTCATGAGCTGAGAGATATCATTCAGATAGTCAATTTGCTGTCAAGCAAGCAATTTGCTATCAAGCTGTCAATTATGTAGCAGACTTTTAAAATGTATACTACATCTACACGGCGCACTCTCTAGTGAATGAATGAATGAACGAATTAAAATAATTTGTTGTAAGGTTTATTGCTTAAAAGCGATCTCTTGAAGACAACCTTTGGATGGAGAGGATTCTATGTGTTTTGGGAATGGTCGGGGGTGTACTAAGTGGGTCTAGTGGTGGATTTTCGGAAAATTCTCTATTAGCACCCTTGCACAGGAAAGTGAACAATTTCCTCCAAATTTCTAGAATCTAGAGCTTATGAAAAAATTATTGAGGAAACCTTAAAATTATTATTTAAGGCCCATTTTGAGGATAAAAAGTGAGGTACATTGAAAAATCCCTCACTCCAGTTGTAATAGAAGGTACATGACAAAGTTACTCATAAAAATAACACGTATTCTTTAAATTGAGCTCGAAATCGGGGTGTAACACATGACTTACAGAAAGACAGGCGAACATGACGAAACTATAAGAGTTTCGTTTTCACCATTTCACTACAGAACCCTAAAAAAGGAACAAAGAAAGTTACACATGCTCAATAGCATGAGCGATAGCGTTTTCACTATTCACATCGCAGTCCGCTCCACTTACCACCTCAGCACAACCCTCACAGCACCTCACTAGGACGACATTCCTACGTTGACCGCAGCCACACGCTCACGCAAAATTAATCACAATTATGTGACAGTAAGCTCAACGCTATACCTTAGCACTTGTGTGTCGACGATAATACCTCCTGCACTGTCGGTTACTCGGATAAGTTGCAGGGATTGTGACGTAACTAACCCTTTATGGATGGCTCTTGCGATTTGATACTAAGTAGTGGCTGGTTCAATAATGTAGGATATACTTTAATGATCGTAGTCTACATTGTAAAATGGTCAACTTTTATTTTTAATTTCCTCTTTTTTCCCAAACTCAAATAGCCGATGTAGCTCTGACAGCTGGTAATCACAAGTGGGACTATGTCGGACACGTTAGGAACATGCCCGAAGTACTCTGGGATAAGGAACCCTATCTGTAGCCACACATCTGTAGATAGGGTTCCGAACGCATGCGATCACGTGGAAGTCTAGTGGGATTAGTTAGAGTCGTTGATTGACCAGAAATAGCTGAAGACAGAGACCAGTGGAAGGTGGGAAGGAAGGCCTTTGCTTTATAGTGGAAACGTCAGGCTAATAATAAATAAATAATGCTGCACATTTTCACACAGCATCATCTAGCCCCAAACTAAGCAGAGCTTGTTTTATGGGAACAACATGACTGATACACTACTTATATACATATTTTTTTGTAAATATATACATATTATGCATAGAAAACAACCAGATCCAGAGACAGATATTTGCAGATACAAACATTTACCTCGCGGTGGGAATCGAACCTGCAACCTTCTGCGTCTCAGACTTCGCCCATTACGTCACAGAGGTCGTTTTAATAATAGTTTATTTAAATATTGAAACTTCCATCCTCGAGTGGGTAGAAAATGTTCAAGATACCCTTCTCACTGAAACCTTTGACTAGTTGCAGTAAAAGATATACAAAGTGGATCATTACCGTCCGCCAGTGAATCCAATAATAATACAGTATGTAACAAAAACTCTTCACGATCCAATAAGATTAAATTATCACTAACTTTATTACTTATTTCTATAACAATTACTAAGTTTTTAATTTATGTAACATTGAGCGATCGAGTGAGTAAGAGAGCAGTGTGGAGTGAATGAAGATGTAGTAACGAGAGTTGAGAAAGGTATGTTGTGATGGTTTGGGCATATAGAAAGGATGGATGAAAGAAGATTAACAAAACAAAAGTGTGTAAGGCGAGCGTGAATGGAATAGTTGGAAGAGGAAGGCCTCGGCGAACGTACTCTGACCAAATTGGAGGAGAAAAGTCAGGTCAGAAGTACATTAAACCGCCGAGCTTATATGAAGAATTTGATGAGGATGAACGAAGCGAAAGAAGTATTTCAGGATCGTAGCAAGTGGAAATCCCTGGTCTCTGTCTACCCCTCCGGGAACCAGGCGTGACTATATTACGTACGTATATTTTTTTTTAAATCTAAAGTTAATTAATATTAAATTTTAGGTTTTATACGTATGTATATTACACAACAAAGTCAACTACATATCAACACACAGTGTGGTAGGAGTCTAATTCGTTCGAGGAAGTACTATAACCATGCTGACTGTGTAAATGAATAAATACGAATAAAAATGTGTGCCGATTACATGACAAGCAGATAAGCCTTATCATCATTTCTCAGGATCGGAAACGCGCGAATTACTCTGTTAGCGTCCATAGGTAACCGCTTACCAAAAAGTAAGCTATGCTTGTTTGCTATAATTACTCTTGTTTACCACTTTATTTGTATAAGAAAAAACACCCTAATTCTCTGGGGTTTTTTTATTCCGAAAGGACAATCCTTATACTATCGCATATTGATACTTAATACCCTTTAGGATCAAATAAGGGTTATTATCTTCAATTTCTATTTGTAAAGTACAACAAAAAGTTAGGTACTTATGTAAAAAAATAGGAATATAATGATTTAGGCTTTTGAAAACTTTGATGATAAACAAGTAGGTATTTAAATTGTATATCTATCGTCGTTCGCACAAACCATGGAACATAGCCCATAATTTTGGATTACACTGCTTCCTAGTTCGAACAATGTGCAACTCAGGCTGAAGTTTGAATTGTCCTTGTTTGATCAGATAGATTTGAAACACGATATATTGGAGTAAGCGTCTCCTATTCTCTGAGAGATTGCGAACATTTATCACAAGTAAAGAAAGTAGTTCTCCATAGACAGGCAGGATCACGCTCTAGTGGCGTTGTTGATATACAAAAGGTGTATTATACCTTAAATTCATATATCTACATTAATCTACACTAATAATAATATAAAGAGGTAAAGTTTGTATGTTTTGATGTAGGAAGTACTTTAGAAAACTACTAATCCTATTTAAAAAAAAAAAACACTAATATTTAGGATCTTCAGGGGTTAAAACTTAATTATTTTGAAGAAAACAAACAGTTATGAAAAGTTACAAAACGCTCTAGTAGAAGTGTGAATTTAGAATACAGGCCTATTATTTTATCAAAACAAAGCCTTAACTGAAGCACCATATTAAGAGATATTAAGTATGCGCTAGAACTATTTATTATGCGCTCGCGCAGCGCGTCCAAACATGGAGTATTCACATGAATGTGACCTACTTGTGAAAAGTGTCGGGTTACTTACGCCGAATTTTGAGTATTCAAAATAATAATACGTACTTCTGAAAATTGTACAACTTTTACAAACATAAAGATTGGCTCATAGGTTGTGGCGTAAGTCTATAGACGAAGGTGACCAATACCGTTCGTATGGAACTTTTTGGGGAGGTTTATTATAATAACTGGACATAACTATGTCCAGCTACCCTTGATGATGCTGATGAAATTTGGAGTAGAAGGTTTACTACTTTTGAATTTTTATTTCACTATAGAAATAAAAATTTGCTATGTTTTTTGTGAGCAACTTATTATGTGGTGTACAATACAGTGTTTCTATCTATCTATCTTATTTATTAATACGTAAGTCAAAAATACGTTTTAGCAAAAATATACCTAGAATCAAAAAGATTATCGGTACGTTTTTAAGACAAGTTCTTTTCTATAATAAAGTTGTCAGCGATAAAAATAAAATAACAATTTGAGTTTTTCTACGCTTTTTCTACGAGTAAAACTAGATAATCAAATATTTAAGGACCAAGGTGAATATTAAAATGCAGACCACTTTTTAGAAAAATAAAATCTGATCCCAGATTACATTTCAGTTATAAAGATCTAAAGTAGATTAGCAGCTATTTTTGTCGCTGACTGTACCTCTCACCTGGGTTCGTCGTATAGAGCCCGCTTCGCTCATGGCGCTCACGAGTCCCGTGTTCACTTATTAACGCTACAGAGGCGATATATCACGCGCTCTCATACGGATGTCTTGGTTATAGCCAGACTCATAGAATTGGGAAACGCGGAGAATTGGAAAGTAAAACACGATTCATATAACACGATTGTTTTTGTAATGTGCTCAAGGATTTTACATGTAAAATATGAAACAACTACGCTCGCTTGTTCATTTTTATTCAATCTTTTTTGCCAGCATTGATAGTAGTATGTAGATTCTCGTGCGACATGGTCAGTTCAAAACGAGTAGTAAGATTACTGTGACGTGTTTTGGTAGAAAAATTTACGTAGCTTTCTAAATAAAAAACTCTTCTTATTTTTATTATTAAAATAAGGCCGTGTTGGCCTACTGGGCGATCCGACTTCTGATCCGTAGGTCGTGGGTTCGAACTCGGTCGTGAACCAATGGATTTTTCCACTCTAAAAATTGATGTACACATTAAAACGTGCTCAAAACGGCGAAGGAAAACATCGTGTGGAAACCGGCATGCCCTAGAACCAAAAATTCGAAGGCATATTCCAACAGTCAGTGTTCCAACTAAGCGGCGATGGGCTTGCAACCTATCACGTAGATTGCTAACTTGCAAAAGTAATTTGTGGACGTGCCTCTGACTACCTACTTGGTATCCTTAAAAATCTACTCACTGAGTTGTTTTGTATTAACCTGCTGATTGCCTAAGGGGGACGAAATAGCCCTCTACTAAGCGCCTACCGTAGACTCGATATTAAATAAAAAAAACTTTAATTAAAGCAAACGCATACGAGGATAGTCTGGGACTAATTCGTACATATAGCGAGTCTTCGATAGGCGCTTAGTAGAGGACTATTTAGTCCCTCTTAGGCAATCAGCAGGTTAAAACGAGGACGGTTTTCTTCGAAGTAACTGTGTACCTTCTATATCTTCAGAAAGCTACAACACAGTATTGTATCGCAAGGAGGAAGTGATTTATTTGGAGCGAGCGTATATCGCGACTCGTGAGTCTAGCGTTGACCATCACTGATTGTGCATTGTCTGAGCTATTGGCCCGAGGTGCTATTAACGAAATACTTCAACGCTTCAACTAGGAAGAATTATGACTATTATGGATCCAGGAAGAGAGGAAAATTATCTACGAGGTTGTATACCTACAGTAGTATGAAAAAGACTATGTGTCTACTAGCCTCTGCCCACAGCTTCGCCCGCGTGGTACCTGGATAAAAAGTAGCCTATTTATTATTCTGATCTAAAATCTATATTACCGTAAAGTTTCATCAAAATCCGTTGTTGTTTTTGCGTGAAAGAGTAACAAACATCCATCCTCACAAACTTTCGCGCATATAATACTAGCTTTTGCCCACGGCTTCGTCCGCGTGGTACCTGGATAAAAAGTAGCCAATGAGTTATTCTGATCTAAAAGCTATATTACTGTAAAGTTTCATCTAAATCCGTTCAGTAGTTTTTGCGTGAAAGAGTAACAAACATCCATCCTCACAATATATTAGGATAGGATTCGTTTTCTATTGTGCACGCCATGAAGGGAGCATTGCTGAAATTATTGGTAGATTTCGGAGCATATTTTTCTATTGCACTTTGCTGTATTATGCAATGATGCGATAATCCTAATATTGATGAAAACTGTAGATTTCGGACCACATTTTTTATATTTTTATTACACTTTTTTTATCATTTTCTTGTGTTGTGCAATAATGCAGTAATCCTAATTATCTTATTGTATTGACCCCACGTTATATGAGATAAGGACAAGAGGTGATTAGATATAAAAAAAACTAGTTAGTTTAGGAGTTAAGATGAAATGATACCATTATGTTAGGTTTTGTAGATATTTAATCAGTCGTTAGTTCAACAAAGTGAGAGGGAGCGAAGAGAAGGTCGAGGCGTTTGAAAAACAAAAAAGTTTATACACAAACACATTTTGCTCAAAACGGTGAAGGAAAGCCCTAAAACCAAAAACCTTGCAACCTATCACATGGAATGTTAACTTCTTAGAAAAATATAATGTCTCTGATTACCCCCTACTTGGTATTCTCAAAGATCTACGCTCTGAGTATATATCTGAGAATGATTAGCATTGCCATTCAGCGTGGCAATGCGGCCAATATTTGGGAACGCTTCCGCCTGGTAGTGATCTGGATCAGTTGCGCTATCTATACATCGTTTATAACGGTATTTAAATAGCTAGCTGTTTCATCTGTATTTTTGTATATACCTACTTGTACATAGTTGTATGAATAAATGTAATTTTACAAACCACTTACTTCTAAACTATATCTTGGAGGAAATGAGACTACATACTCCGTCTCAGTTGAATTTTAATGCTTAGAAAATGTATCTATCACATAACCTTACTTGTGTGAACGGATAGGTGAACTATACGCCAAGCTTACCTCCCACCGGCCACCGGCCAATAATAGCAATCACGAATTTAATTATTAAAATAACCTTGCAATATATTGTACCGTATGGTAGTGGGTTCAACAACCGGTCCAATGCAGTTCGGCTGCGCACGCGCAAGGCAACAATCCCGTTCAGGGTTGGCCCTACTTGGCAGTGCGAAATGAAAGGCAAAGTAAATGAAACTGCATAGCCTAAGGATATAAAGTGCAGTCACTTGACCATGCAGATAATACAGAAATTATCGTTTTAATTCGCGATATGGCATGCGATTTTGAGAATATTTTTACCGTTAAAACTTCTCGAGAGCTTTGCAAAGCCTAGGAACGGAGTTCTCAGGCTTTGCAAATTCTTAAATGGCCATGTTGGTAAGTAGATTGAACTTTTTTTATTTCACATGGCTTTATGGCATAATGATTATATACTAACGCTAGGTTACGAAAGTAGTAAATGATTTAATAATAAATAATAATGCTGGATATTTTTCACACAGCTAGCCCCAAAGTAAGCAGAGCTTGTGTTATGGGTACTTCATGAATGACATACTACTCATTTTTTTTTGGAAATACATTCTTACTATACATAAGAACACCCAGATTCGAAAAAATATTTGAAGATCATACAAACATTTGTCCCGTAGCGGGAATTGAACCCGCAACCTTTTGCGTATCAGGCGGACCTTTGCCCACTGCGCTAAAGAGGTCGTAAAATTCACGTACAGATCTATGAATAAATAAAATCCTAATAATATTATAAACGCGAAAGTTTATGAGGATGGATGTTTGCTAATCTTTTACACAATAACTACTGAACGAATTTTGATAAAACTTTACAATAATATAGCTTATACATCAGAATAACACATAGGCTTCTTTTTATCCGGGTACTAAGCCGGGGCAGAAGCTAGTATTATTATAATTATAGTGCAGTAATTTGACCATGCAGATAATACGTACAATATCGTCTCAATTCGTGATATGGCTTGGCTATTTTAAGGATATTGTTGAGGCGTGGATTAAGACTGTGGGTGCGGAGACTATGAACTTTAACCCGCCACTTGTGACGTACACGTCTGAGAGACCGGGTGATTTGAAATCATTGAGTATCTTTTTCACCCGCCATAGATTCGAGTTGTGATTTTGAGTAGTTGCCTTATTGCATGCCCGCCACCAACTGTTCAATGTCTGTGAGACCTGTGTCGTACATGTCTGTGAGACCGGGTGATTTGAAACCATTGAGTATCTTTTTCACCTGCCATCGATTCGAGTTCTGATTTTGAGTTGTTGCCTTATTGCATGCCCGCCACCAGCTGTTCAATGTCTGTGAGACCTGTGTCGTACATGTCTGTGAGACCGGGTGATTTGAAACCATTGAGTATCTTTTTACTCTATTTTTTAATGCTTATATCTAAATACAGTAAAATCACATTTATTATTGATAAACAAATTAGTTCGTTTTTATTCAATCAATTTGTTAGTTGCACAAGATGTAAGATTTGCTAGCATTTTTCTTTTACTATTTTGGAAAGGATAAAGTTTGTATTGTGCTTTTGACAGCCCTAACACCGACCCACAACGTGACCAGCCAGTGCTCCTATTAAAATACCTGCCTCAAGATTCTATTATCAATAACTATGTTATATGAAAACAGCTTGGCTAGATTTAAGAATCTAGATGCAATATGGTGTGCGCGAAACTAAATATTTCCTTGCCTATGAAATCGACGTTTTGTCGAACTGGTCACTTTGAACTGAAATGTCTTGACTTAGATATTTTTTTAATAAGGCATGATATTCTATTTTTTCTAGATAGATAATGGATATACAGAATTTCACTTGCGATAACTTCAGTTTCGACGTGGAAACATTGAGTCTTAAGCGGCAATATTAACGACGTCTGAGGACCTAACACTACCAACAAACGAATGAACAACGTAGTGCGTTATGTGACCATTTTAAAATTTAATTTAATGTTAAACCATTTTCGATTTGGAAATTTTGATCTCACAACTTATAATTGTTTGTAATTAGTTGTCTGATTTTGACTAATGACCTTGGTGGCATAGCGGATGAGAAGAAAGAGGTGCGGCTTCAAATCCCGCTGCGGGAAAAATGTTGGCATGCTCTGCAGGTACTTGTTCTGCGTCCCGGTGTTTTGATATCATAGTACGTGTAAGTACTAGTGTGTGATACCCTTGATATAGGGAATCAGAACTTTTTGTGCTAGAGTTTTTAATATATTTATTATGCCAGCCATGTCTAGAAGTCATTGGACAAAAGTAAAAAAAAAAAAAAATTTACAAATTTCTGCAATAACTTCCATTCCTAGGTTTAATGTAGATTAAGCTGAGATAGGGACCTTTTGACCCCATACAACACAGAAAACAGTATGAATTGGTTTTGTATCTGTGGTGTAACCTTGATATACAACCTCCGTGGACCGGTGACAGTTCTTATTTTCTAGTCATCATCAGTTATATTATCTAGAAAAATATATTTTATTTTTTTAGTTTTCCATATAACGCGTCGTTGCATATTGGTAGGTATCGGGAGGCACATAAATAGTTTTATTGATAGTTTTTAGGTATTTTTTGTGTAAATCCCGTGCGTGTATTGTTTGTTTTGTTTATATTGAGCAACGTTTGCAAATAAATGTATTTTCTTTCTTTCATTTGTAAAACTCAGCAAATCATCATACTTTTGGCGAGAGGAGTACTAGTTGCCCTCTCGCGCCATATCTCTTTGTACCCACATAATAACCTCTCTCTTTGTATAATTTGTTCAGTATCCGTTGTCAGCATAATATTATTGTGTTGTGGGGCAATATATTTATTCTAATTCTTTTTTTTCTTTCTTTCATAACCTTATTTTAGAAACAGCTTATTTTATCATGTTTGCAGTAAAATGTTGTTTATTTGGCATTTAAATAAATGCTTTATTTTGCATTCGATTTGAATTACTTTAAGGTTGTTTCTAAGATAGGTTTTACTGTTACAAGTCGCTACGCAAAACATGTCGAGGATTTTATAACTTTTGCTTTAACTTACATTCAATAAAAAAAAACATAATTTTGAAAAGTCCTTTTACTAAAGTAGACCTAGATTTATTTTAAAATAAAATTCCCAGCATATATAATATTCCAACGGACATATGCCTGACCCCACACTAGGGATCCGTTGTGTCGCGGATATCAGGAACTACGAGTACTATGGTACCATAATACCTAACCCGGGACATGCAAACATTTATCCCACAGCGAGAATCATCTTGGCCTTTAAAGGGATGGTTATATATACTTATTCTGAGTCACCCTGTACAGGTAAGTAAGTAGTTTAATTATCAGTTTTATAGGCACACACCGGTTACTGCAACACCCATTACCGCAGATAGCGATCGCGAAACAATTACGATTGTTCGTCAGAACATTATCTATGCATTGTTTAGGGAGCATTCAATGCAGGGGCTGGTAATGTGAATACTGATAACAAACTGATCTTACAATACCTAGACATCTATTGCTGATTTTCCACAGAAAACTCATTTGCCAATCAACCGTGGCGAATGGGACTTTCACCAACTTCAAAAAAAGGTTATATTTTTTTTTTAAATGTTTTTGCCTTCATATGTTCGCCAAATGTGATTTTGATGGTTCTTTTGTAGTTGTATAGAATATTATCTAACTTGGAAAAAAGGAAAAGGTTCCTAATTTTTTTTTATATTTATTCCTTGATATGTTCGTCAATTGTTAACCGATTTTGATGGTTCTTTTGTTCTTGTATAGAAAATGATCCCGAAGATCCACAAAAGTTTTATTCCTGAGGGATAGCTGCTTTTCCCGTATAACTAAAACATCATGTTATGGAATCACGACTAGCTGAAACATTTTTCTATTGCTGATTTTCCCCAGAAAACACATTTGCAAATCAACCGCAGCGAATTGCGCTACTTTCACCAACTTGGAAAAAAGGAAAAGGTTCCTAATTTTTTTTAAATATTTGTTCCTTGATATGTTCGTCAATTGTTAAACGATTTTGATGGTACTTTTGTTCATGTATAGAAAATGATCTCGAAGAGGTCCCACAGAAGTTTTATTCCTGAGGGATAGCTACTTTTCCCGTAAAACTAAAAAAACATCATTATCTTATGGAATCATTTTTTGTGGGCTATGTACTCAGTTTTGCATGTGAGGAAGTCGGTTTTTAATGTCTTATTTTTAATTACCCTGCTTTTTTTTTTCTGACCAGAGGCACCATCAAAAAGGTCATAGGAGGTGGGGCTATATGACAGTTTGCCATCTTGGAAGTATAACTCATTTTTGTGTCACAACAAGTAAACGTGTATCTCTGGAGCTCTGCGCTTGGTAGCCATTTTAATGATAATTGGTTGGCAAATTAAAATCAATTTATTTATACCTGTTTAGTTTAGACATGTAAAGTAAATAGATTAGTATAGGTGGCGATCTACGTTTTTGATTTGTATTTTCGGGACAAATGTTTGTATGATTATTGGCCTCGTGTTTAGGTGTTTTCTATGTATAATATGTGTATATTTAAAAAAAAAGTATTTAAGTAGTATATCAGTCATGTATTTCCTATAATACAAGATCTGCTTAGTTCGGGGCTAGATGATGCTGTGTGAAAATGTCCAGCATATATTATTATTATTATTTGTTTAGAACTGCCATGTGGCCTAGTTGTTATGTTGGCGTGGGTTTTGTACCCGGTCGTGCACCAATCAATTTATTGATTTATGTGCGCCTAAACAAAAGCTTAAAACGACGAAGAAGAATGACGACCTATGTGGCGCAGTGGACGTAGGCCTGTCTGGGACGCATAAGGTTGCGAGTTCGATTCCCGTCACGTTACAAATGTTTGTATAATCTGCAAATATTTGTCTCCGGCCTGGGTGTTTTCTAATATGTATGTATTTACAACAAAAAAAACTTTAAAAGTATATCAGTCACGTAGTTTCCATAATACAAGCTCTGCTTAGTTTGGGGCTAGATGATGCTGTGTCAAAATGACCAGATTTATTTATTTATTTAACTTGTAGAAACCGGCATGCTCAGAGCCAAACTGGAAACGCGTACAGTAGTACTAAAACACTCTTAATAACAAAAATAAGGCCATTTTTGGCGTCATTCGGTTGTTCAAGAATCACGTTCTGAACATCTTCTTTAACGGAACTAGACCGGGACAAGGAAGTAGTCATATAAGGTAGGTAGGTAATGTCGTCAATCTTATCCTCAAAAAATAAAGTTATATCGCAATTTTCCGTTTCAGCGACCCCCCTTTTGCGACGTGTGACGCGAAAAATCCTAACCGCGTTACAAACTGAAAAACTTTCTCTAAACAAAATCCAACCTTATGACTCAAAGAATAAAACTCGTACATAAAGTATTTAAAAATTGGCAAAGTATTCCTGACAATATTATGCAAAATACTTTGTCACGGGGTTTAGAATCTAATATGAGTGAGATAAGGTTGTTTGAAACGGAATGAGTAAGATTGTTAGGCTGTTAACACACTGTGTGATGGATTGCCAGCTTCACGCGTGACGAAACTGTCACGCTGAGGTTTTGCACGATTTGAGTGACAAGAAAGGTAGATGTGATTTATATAAATTTTTCGCAGAAACGAAGAGGTCATTTAAATCTTCAAAAAATGCCAAAACTTTTGGGGAATGTGCCCAAGAGCTACTTGGTCTGATCCCACCATCTCATTTTTACCAAAGGACAAGAAGATGCGGCTTAGTGGTACAGTACCAGCTGTATCTTTAGTATACCACCAATTCGTACTACACGTTTCGATTCTACCTTTATAATGTTAGGTATTTATAAGGTTAGGTTATGTAGGTAGGTATATGTAATTATGTTTATCTAAATAGTGTTTGTGTTTAAGTAATAACTAGCATATCCTAGCCTTCTACTATTATAAATGCGAAAGTTTGTGAGGATGGATGTTTGTTAGTCTTTCACGCAAAAACTACTAAACGGATTTTGATGAAACTTTACAGTAATATAGCTTATACCTCAGAATAAAACATAGGCTACTTTTTATCCGGGTAACACGCAGACGAAGCCGTGGGCAGAAGCTTATTATTCATGCACTACCTCAAGACTTTGATTTGAGTCAAAAGTCTACGCAAAGGTTAGCTGGAAGAGAATTCTATCTAGCATTAAGTTCGCCTATGTACAGTCCTTTTTAGTTATACAATAAATCTATATATCTATCTATCTATAATGAGAACGGCGAAGGTATGGAACACACTACCACCGTCTGTCTCTCCTTAAAAATACGAGTAACGTCCCAGATACTATTTATTCAAGGTAGGAATAAATAGTATCTTCTAGGTATTCATGCTCCATTTTATAAGTAAAATGGTAAGCCATCAGATGAGATTACGGTCAAAATGAAGGCCTTCGAATTATTGGTTCTAGGGCATGCCAGTTTCTTCATGATGTTTTTGTTCACCGTTTTGAGCAAGTGTTAATGCTGTCGTGACGTGTTTACTTTTTTGTTTTTTGATTAAGTAACTTCAGTTGATATTCAAACCAGGGACATGGTAGTATATTATATTTTCGCAATTAGTATTCCACGTTTCAAATACAAATTCAAATATTTATTTTTTGTTACTTATAAACTATTGCTTATAGGGTTCGGAGTCTCCTTTTAAGCAATTATTAATATGCTTATATTATGAACAATAAAAAGGAAAAAATAACAAACGAACTAACTAAATCTTAAACTTAAATACGCATTATGTGTATGTGTGGTGTGTGAGTGTGTGTTTGTGTGATCGGCTTCCTTCAAAAACTCCGAGTCTGGGTGATTTTAGAAGTTAGTAAACAGTTTATATGTAAGACCTTTAGATTGTATCTAACAAAACACTGTTTAACTGAGCAACTGTTTAAAATCTTTATAAGCAAGCATATCAGACTAGATACCCAAATCTAGTGATTTTAAAAACTTAATTAAAATAAATGTGAATGGTTATAAATTGAACAACTGTTTCAAATCTTTATAAGCAAGCATATCAGACTAGATACCCAAATGTATTGATTTTAAGAACTTAAATTAAAAAAAAAGTGTAAGGTTCATCTCAAAATGATTTTCCATAAATAAAGTAAGAAGCCCAGTAATTATAAGTACCGCTACCGACCACGCCCGTTACTTATTTGCTCTCATTAAGCATAGTGTACACGGACGGCGTGAATCTCAGCACAGATTAATAGTAAAGGCTTTTTGGTGTGCGAGACGAAAAGAGGCGACTGGTAAGAACGACAGCGAGTGCTCCCTTGGAAAAAATAGAGTTTTTCTCTATATTTCTTAAGTTAACTCTCTCCTGAGCTTATCCTGAGCAATGATAAAATCATTGTGAAAGCCTTTCCTTTTATCTTTGTTGTTGTTGTTAAAGTTTGTTTACACTGGCAATGATTTGACCACGCGTATTTCTGAACGAAATTATTAATACCGCCAACTGTTTTTCTGAACCATTTCATGTTACATATTACAATTATCAGTACGGAACTTATGATCTGTTGTTTGCAATTTGAATAAATAATAATTATAATATTGCCCTTCGCGATTTGCCCAAACTCACATTTGAAATTTTACAAAAAGCAGTAGTATTGAACAATTGTAGGATAATGCGAAATTTCTTACAAAATGATCCCATCAATATGCAGGCATCAAGTTTTAATGTCATGATTCCATCAACCAGGCCCACTGATGTGCACTTGGCTTAGGTTTATGCACGTCAGTTATTTTCCGGCTTTACGTGAGCCGAGCTGATAAAAATCTACAATATAATAATAATAATGCTGGACATTTTTCACACAGCATCATCTTGCCCCGAATAAAGCAGAGCTTGTGTTATGGGAACTAACATGACTGACATACTTTTACTACTTTTTTTTTTGTAAATAAATACATATTGTACATAGTAAAAACATATGACACTTTAATTTATTTACGGATATTTTTTCCCATTTGACTAGTTTAGTCTGAAATATAATGTAATTGTGTGATGTATATTTATAGTAGTGCTTTTTCATTGCAAATAGGATTTGGTGGAATTTAGTTGTTTTTTTTTTATATCATAATTAATTGAGCAAGAATCGGTAATCTCAAGTTATAGTCGCGCATAATAAACCTCACCTTAAGTAAGTTCGTATCGTGCTCATAGAATGCACGCTCGAGGGCCATTTTGAAGGCCGGTGTGCATGCATAAATCTGCGCGATTGAGGTAGCGAGAAAATTGTATTGCAATTTTTATAGTGTGTACTAAGCCTTATTATGATGCCGCGTTGCACTAGTTATTAACATCGATGCACAAGTTTAGTAATGTTTATTAAAACTTTTAGTTCTCTAAAGACTCTATTAGTAAAAAAAGTTTAGAGACTAGTTGTAAATTTAATTATGGAATTATTGTTATTTGTGACCACAACCACAGTATACTTTCTTGACTGTTTTTGATGTCACCAAGAGAAAGATAAATATATCAAATTTCAAAATTTTATTCACTGGAAAATATTTTTTCTTTCATCGGGTCGAATGGTTTTCTGCCTGCATTTTACCTTGTGACTAAACCCTATTATCATCATCATTATTTACAGCCTGTAGATGTCCTTTGCTGGACATATCAATCATAGCATGGTCGATGGTACGGCGGGCGAGCAGCCGAATTCATCTTCTTTCTTCTCAAAGTGCGAGTTTATTGCTGCGTGCGGGACAAATGTTTAAATGTTCTAAAGATATTTGTTCCGAGTCTAGGTGATGTGGTACCACGGTACTCGTTGTTCCTGATACCCACGACTCAGGGGATCCTTTTGTAGGGTCAAAACTATGTAGGTATGTATCCATTTGGTGTTTTATATTACTATTATTATTATAGGTCTCCCCGAAAGAGTACCATGACGAACAATCTTAATCAAAGAACTGCCGAAATCCTGCACGCAACTCCGAACCGATAAAACCTATAGCAGTATTGATTAAAAAAGCAACATAAATTAGCGAATTGTAGGGGTGGGCACCACCCTGTTGTCAAAAAACTTTATAAGTGTTTATGTGTACGTACCCCCCACCGGCCGCTGACACCCTTTCACGTATACCCACATTCGCGCACCCGGCGGACAGACGCGGTGGTGGATCGAGGCGGGATTCAAGAAAACGTACGGAGTAATTACAAAAAATGATCTAAAAAAGTTATTAAATTGTTGAATAACATTTTATTGTACTTTACAGACTGTAACAGTGCCAGTAGCACTGAATGTTTCTATCTTTCTCATTTGTCTGACAGAATGGAGACAAAACCATTATCTTGGTGCCCATGCTTATCCGGCAGAATATATTTAAGAGGTGACAAGAAAATTACAAAAAAATCTATAACTTTACAAAACTAAAATATTAATCGGCACTCTCATCGCTTAAAGGTAAAAACTTATATTCTACGACTTTTTTATATTACGGCTATTTTCATTGAAGAAAATCATTTAACTTAAGAAATCCCCCAACATTCTTACAGTTGACAAATGTAGATCGCGACATCTATGTAGTATGGTTTTTTATGAAGCAAATTTGTCCTAAAACAAATTTTCCAAAACACCTTGTAAAAAACATTGATTAAAAAAAAAGCATTACTATCTGATTTGACAAATCACTTTGCAGTTTTTTTAAACTCATTTTCCATTTTTCCCTGCCACGATACGCCAACATACAAGTACATGTAAATTAAACACAACCGCACACAGACACGCACACAAATAAAAACGGAAAGAAACATGCCGAGAGGAAGAATGTATTAAGAAAGCGAGAGAGGGACAACCTTCTAATTAGCACCTTGGGAGGGAACGGGACAGCTAGCGCGACACGCTAATTAAGAATACAAGAAGAAAGACGCTTTTATGTACGGAAAATTGTCTTTGTGTGTTCTGTCTGTGTGTGCAATGACGCGCGTGTATGTGTTGTTATTAACTCATTATGTGAAGAGTTGGTACATAGGGCTTTATTTACTGGTTAATTGAAAGCGGTTTCTTGATAAGAGTTGAGGCGAGAGAGATCGGGCAAGCCATTTGATTTTTCGAACGTCTTGGCTTGCGGCTCTGTAAAAATACCCGAGATGAGAGTTGAAAAGTTTGTAAAACGGGCGGTAGGCACTACACTGAGGTTTACCTCTTTTTTGAAAGTTGCCTGATCCGATTTCTGTAGTAACATAGATAAAATAATTTTCCGATACAACAAAAAACTGTAAAGCTGGTTGATAAACGAAAAAATTAAAATAAGAAATTAATCAATTAATTTCGTGAATGATGAAACGTTATATAGCAGTGGATTCAGGGCATGTTCTTGTACTAAATAACAAAAAAATAACTAATTATATTCTGACCTAGTGTCGATCCCATAATCGACAGAATTGTTTTTTTGCTTTATTTCCTTAGAAAAACTAAAATTAAGAAGCGAAAGTTAACTGAAAGTAAATTTGAACGACTAGATGTAATGTCGGTCTGCGTGATGATTTGATGAGAGTTCTTGACCATATTATTATTGCTATCGGAAATGAGAGTTTTTGACTATATTGCTATTGGAAAGTCTGGGCACAGATATTATAATACGCCAGGGCGTTGAGCACTACTACTCTAAGCCCTACGTTAACTGACAAGATGAAAATTGTTTTTATAATTGCATCTTAATAATAAAAATACTAAAGTATAAATGGATGTTTGGATCTTTGTTTCTAAGAATCAAACATAGTCTATGTTCGATTCTTAGTCATCAGAGTAAAATTGACCAGGTACCATGCGGAAGAAACTAGTTTGAAAGAAGAAAAATATTAATTTGACTAGAATTCCTAAAATCAATTGCAAATCAAATAAAAGTCTGCGAAATTCCTGGAACTAAAAAGTGCGACTTTTTCAAGACTCTGTACGGGTATTTTAAAAGAAACCAACTTTTTTTCAAGAGCCGTTACCGAAGCTAATGACGACCTGTCTACGATAAGACGTCGTCTGATCACCTCCAGCATCCGACGAAACCTTATCTCGTCGTAGGTTTATTTGTTTTAAGCTTTCAATGTAAACGAATGAAACAGACGACGTGTATCGAGTTTCACAAAACGCCATACGTTTTTCAAACTTCAAAAGATGTTAGACGTTATGTACAGGAAGGAAAGTTTAAATTTGAGTTAGGGAAGCTGTGAGATGTACAGGATGTATTGGTTATCCGTCTTGCTCTCGGAAAAAGCTTGCAAGAAAGCAAAGAATGGCGGAAGAAAGGGGAAGGGACACACCAAGGAGATATGTCTCAGTGCCGTGATGAATTAAATTTTTAGGGGGTGTTTAGGGGGGCAAGTTGCCCCTTTCATTGGCGCGTCTTTATCCAAGTTCGCTTTTTTAATTTGTATTTTTTAATGTATCGTGTTTTGTTTAGGAGCTGGTGTTTGAATGCGAGTTTAAATTTGGACCCGCTATTCGATTTATGGCGAAATGGGCAACGAATTATTGATAGCTGGGTAGATTTGAAAAATCTATATTGCACTCTTGAAAGTTACTGTTTGCCTAAACTAAAGGCTAGATATCATTTTCTTTTTTTTTTTATTTGCTTTTAGAGGCGTATGTGCTGCTGGCTTGAGTGCCACTAAATCGTTTTTTTTTGACAAATTTGTTATAAAATGTCCTCCTTAAGTATAGTTAATATGTACATCTACGCTTTTATTAACTTTCATTATTAATTGCTTTATATATATTGTGACTTAAAATTTAACGAATTTAGTAGCGCGGCTGTAGCTGCAACGCAAGATGCGGTCTTGATTTGCCGCAGGACAAATGTTTACATATTCTGCAGATATTTGAATCCCGGTCTAGGTGTTGTGGTACCACGGTACTCATAGTTCCTGATACGCAGCACACAGGGATTCATAGTGTGTGACTTATAGATGATCAAACGAACTTCTAAAGTGAAGTTCGATCACTATTATATGAGTCACTTCATTCGAAGATATATAAATCACCCTCCCAATAAAAACAAACCCTCCCTCTAAGAAATTTTAATTTTTTCTCTAAATTAATGAAGTTGTGCGCTCTGTCGGGTATAAAAAAAATAAGCTACCCACAATAAAAAAAAAAACGGAAATCGATCACACAGATCGATTACCAACTCTTTAAAACGTGCGACTGCCTTGTAGGCTTAAAGGACTACCTGTTAATTATACATATATCTGAAGAATGAATTGACGTAATATTAATTATGTATCAGTTTGCTGTTTATTTATGAGTTATCTGATATAAAAGTATTTTTAATTCAAATAAACGAACTTATTATAATTATTATATATTAATATAGAGTATGAAAGTAAAGTAGAGCAGCACTTACGATGGGCGGTAATCATATTAGAGGTCATACGTTTCGTCCAGCATCCGTGTCTATCATCAGATGAGGAAGCTGTCACGATATCGAAAACTCTCAAATAGTACATGACAATATGGACATGACAGTATCAGGAGGAGAAAAGTAGTATAGTAGAACGTGATATATCCGTGATACCAATAAAAAACAAACACGCTCATAACTGTAGTCCCCTTGATGAAGATTCTCAATTCAGTACTCAGTACGCAGATCTATGAGGTTTCTAAGAAGGAGTAGTCAGAGACATGATATTTGACGCATGTCCGCGTTTCTGCATATAAGTCAGCATTCTACGTAATAGGTTGCAAGGCCAAATAATATGCTTAAATGATAGCAGAATACAATAATTTCATTTCTAAAAAAAAAAAAATGAAAACCAAACAACGTGCCGCACCTTATCCCCTTTCTACAAATCGATGACGTCACAATTAACGTCCTAACTTCCGACGTACCCCCCGCGAGCAATGAACATGCAAGCGTAGGCAGGTATGCACTCGACTATAAAAAAAAACGCATCGATTCTACAAAACAAAAGAGTAACCCTCTGAATACGCTAAAATCGATGCCAAGAAGTGTCATTAAAGAACCCCCAAAAATTAAAACCCCTGTATGTTTTTTAAAGTGTGTGTGTACCCACACATGCGTGCAAATGACTAATAAAACATACGAGGGTTTAATGAACTATTCACTGGCAATTTTTGTCGATGTAATTTCTGTTAGAAATAGAGTGATTTTGCAGATAGAGTGAGGAACAGCGTGTTAAGAGTGTAGAGTGGAGTGAATTAAGATGTTCTTACTAGATTTTAAGAATGGTATGTTGAGATGATTTGGGAATATTAAAAATAAGAAAAAAAAATGAATAAGTCGAACCTGAATGGGATAGTTGGAAGGGAAAGGCTCGCTGAACGTACTCAGAACAAATTGAAGACGTTCTGGAGGTTTGCTGGAAGAAAACTCTAGTTAGGGTTAGGGTGTACATGTAAGGAACATCATAAAGGATAGTGTAATTCTTATCATCATAAAGGATAAGAATATGATGAGGATGAATGAAGCAAAAGAGGTATGCCAGGTTCGCAGTAAGTGAAAATCCTTGGTATCTGCCTACCCCTTCGGGTAAAAGGTGTGAATTTGTTGTTCGTAAATTTTCTGTTCATGTAATTTTTATTGCGCAAAAGATTCTGAGCAAGCTGCTTTCGTGAATTTCGTAAGCTGATTACGGTTGCTTAAATTGTAAACAAAACTTTTTTTTTGTTTTTCTCAACCTTTTACGTAAGATTATTGGTAAAAGTTGAAAAATATTTTACCACAGACGACGTGGAAAAATTTCCTCATTCTAAATAAACTGCTCATCAGTCGAAACATGACGTAATCTTTCGTATGGGTTAGGGGTGATTGGAAATGCCAAAGTTGAAAACATTTTGACTTCGTTACATTTTTTCGTTAGTTGGGTAGATTAATTACATTATATTTTTTAATAATTATGCTCTAGATTCTGCCTATGGGTTTACCCGTGTTGTATCTGGAAAAATATAGTCACGAACTATATCTGTTACAAATTTCATACAAATCGGTCCAGCCGTACGGAAATTTTGTAGCAAACATCTAAACATCTATCAACAAATATCCAAACTTATTATAGGATGTAGTATCTACAATATACTTATGCCGAGAAAAAGTAAACAAGTATCACATTTCCTAAATTCATAACGACCTTATCTGGCAAGCAATCAAAACATTAGCCATATTTTCTCCCAATACGAACCGAAATACGTAACTCCGCGCCGGCCGTAAAGATTGCATTAATAAAGACCCCACACACACATACCAACGAAGGCGGCAATGAGTTTTAAAGTTTTTAAGGGTTCGCCGAAGATTGCGTGCCTTGATTACCGACCTCCCCCCTGCGGGGGAGACACACACGGAGGCCGAAAACACCGCTGCCCTCCCTTTTTTAAGGAGGGAAAAATTAAAAGTGTTGTGTAAGGTGTGAGCGGATTTGATACTTGGAAGACATCGCAAAATCCATAGCAATATTATGAGATTTACAATTTGGTCATTTAAAGACAATAGATGTTTCACGTTTCTGTGATACTAATGCTACTACTAAAATAACGAAAAGTTTAGGTAATTTTCGTTGTAAGGAGTCAACTTTTTTATTCAAATTGATTCAAAGGTTCATTCACTTGAATGAAATAGTTTTACTCAATGATTTGGCTGTCCGACTGGAAGCTGTATTAAACCAGCATTCTTATAGTGTGTGAATGATAACTATAACGTAACGTATTTGAGAATCTTATAGAACAATCCAGATTTAAAATTCCTAGATAAAAGTTTAAATATATTGAAACATCTAAATAAGTACATTATATATTTATTAGATCCATCAACTGAGATTATCATTATTAGTTCATTGATACACGGATTGTTCCCTGCTGCTCCAAATCTATTGTTCTCAAAAGGAACATCCGTTCATAAATTCCCATAAGCTCCAAAATATTGAATAAAAATACCAAGATAATAATTTGTTTTCGAACGGCCGCCATTCCATTACCTACCACCACGAAACAGCAAATTATTTTGTTTAGAATCAACTGCATCTCACATATTTTCGGTTTAACCTTTTATCTTGACATTTTAAAAATTTGGGCTTTCATATTAAGTCGAATTAATAAATATCTGTAAAATTCTAAAGTATCAAGACCATTTCTTGCAGTCGATCCCCAAGACATGTTGTGCGTAGGACATCGTTCCCGCTCGTTCATTTACGAACGATTGTAATTTCTTATCTGTGGCGTGCGGGATGTTATTAAAAATAATTTTCGTAAAAAAAGATATTACGTAACCAAATCCACGTGATTTGGTTAAGTAATGTCAGGGATTTGAGATGTAGCAAATGTTTATGTGTTTTTGTATCATCGAAATAAAATTATATAATTCAGTCTGGGGAACATGCTTTGTCTTATAAATTATTTTGTCTTTATAGTCTCAAGTCTGTTTTTTTTTAAATCGTTTCATAATAATCACAAGTAAGCTACTAAGTAAATCTTGAATCTAAAGTCTCGTACTTTTTGAAAAATATGCTTTACGAACGAAAATGTAACTTAATTTGCAACTTTGGTTTAAGGTCAAAATCAATAACTCGTTATAACTATGTAGTTGTTCGTCAAGGACTGAAATCTAGCGACCCCATAGTTCAAAAACTCTCCTACCGATTAAGCTCATATTCGAACTACTAAATAATTTTAGTATACTTACTAAGTTTCATGAAGATTGAATAAACGGCTCCGCTATCATCGGATAAACAAAAATAGATAGAAAAATTACTCACTTCGCTTATTTTATTTCATAGTAATAATATCATCAAAACATATAAATATAATTAGCAAATATTCCCTGTTTCCACATATTTCACTTCTTATTAGAAACATGGAGTTTTCGTATAAATCACTTCTCTGTTCAGCGCTATATTTATTGGTGTCAATGAACTAGCTATATCTTAACAAACTCCCAAAAAATTGCGACTTGCACGTCACCCTAAATTAAAAACAAAACGCCATAAAGGCGCGCACACACGCGCGCTTCTAATTATCGGGAGGGACTTTGCATAAGAAAGTATTGGTGCGTTTTACGACGCGTGTCCCCCCACTGCCCCCCTCGGCCCAGATAAAAAATCTCCCATTTCCTTAATTCGTTTATCGGGGTTGGCGAGGCTTTGTCTCCGATCGATGGAGGACTCCAAATGAGCGCGGGACGTGACGCGAGTGTGTATTAGGCTTAAGGTGACAGTTTTAAGATGCCTTCAAAAATTTAGGATTATGAGTTTATAAAGGCTTTGAAGTTAATGATGAAGGAAATTCCTTAAACTCTTGGTATTTAATTTGTAAGTATCTTAAATTTAATTCCATCACTACTGGTAGAGCTAGATATTTATTTGAATATTCAAGTCACAGTGGACTAAGTAAAATTTTGACAATAAAAAAAATATAAATTAATGTGCGCCTTGACAAGTGCTCAAATTGGTGAAGGAAAATATCATATGGAAACCGATATGCCAATAGTTCGAAGGCATGTGCCGGCTTAAAACCAACCGATATTTCATTTCGGAGATGGTAACAGACAAACAGATAACCCTCTATGGCAAACTCATACACGGGCTCCTGTCGTCGCGGGTAAAAAAAGCAAGTCAATAACAAACCCAACATGTAAATCCTAAAAGCGCCCTGCCTTGAAAAAGTTCACTAATCAAAGCCACCCTAAAACACGCCACAAAAGTCAATAAATTAAGCTTGGAACACATGTATCACCCCCGGTTTCGAACGATAACTTAGTAATTAAGAAAGGCATTAATCACGGATCGGAGACATGCCGGTTTTCTATGCGTTTGATTGCGAATATGACAAACTGCCATAAGTCATGCGTTCTTGCGACATCGCTCGTGGGTGCTAAGCCTTACAATGGATTGGTTCTCGTTGAGAATATTGCTGTGCTAAATAGTGGGAATATTATTAAACTAAAAAACTACCCATCGCTGGCATATACCATCGGTAGTGATCAGCGGCGATGGGTTTACAACCTGTCACCTAGAATGCTAATAATTTATCAAAACGTTAATTTTCCAAATATAATGTTTGGACATGCCTCTGACTACCCACTACCCCATACGCACTGAGTATGTATCTGTGGTTGTCCTTCTTGGGGAGTACAGTCGTGAGCGTGTTTGTATGTTGTTGTTTAGTTTCAGTTTGAAGTTTTGTTTATTATTATGACGAGGCAAACCTGATGGACGTGGTTAGCGTCGCCTTTTGACATCTGCAAAACTTGGGGCATTGCTACGTTGCCTGCTCTGAAGGACTATTTAGTATTTTGAAAATTACCTTAAAATAATAAATCGTCATCAACAACCTGTAGAAGTCCTCTGCTGGACAAAGGCCTCCCCAAAGAGTGCCATGCCTATGGATCTTGGGCTACCTCTATTCACCGAATTCCCGCAACCTTTAACATATCATTGGTCCAGGCCCGACCTAGTGCCCCGCACCATATTTTTAAACTGCTCATGTTTTTTTTAAATATATGTATAATTATGTATCTTTATTATTTGTATTGTATATGGGGCAAAGGAGCTTCCTTCTTTCACTTCTTTTACACTAAAATGATTAAAGGTATGCAAACAATCGTGTGCAAAATATCAAAGAGAGACTCATAAGCCGCCATTTTTTCCTACGTTTTTTAATATCCCATAACGTTCGCCAAAAATTAGGGCAACGTTTACACCTTGGAAAAATCGGGATATCCAGCCAGATTGCTTGTGCAGTTTCTCGACACCTTGAGATGTTAAGTTTAGGGGTTATTTTTCTTTGGGTAGAAATGGTGATAAATTGGCAAATTAACATGAGGGAGTGGACGTGACATTTATTGTTTGACAAGCATCGATCTGCCCTTTGCTATGCGAGGCGTGATCGAGCCAAAGTTCATGCGTTTTTAGGGTTCTCTAGCCAATAAGTGAAAAAAGAACATTAAAGTTTCATCATATCCGTCTGTCTGTCCATCCGTATCACATCCTGATTTTTCTCTAAGTTTTGATAGGATACTTAGAGAAAAAATGATTTTCTATTCTTTGCAAAAAAATATGATCTTTTCAGTGATACCCCAGATATAGGGAGTGTGGGGTATCACTGAAAAGATCATCAAAAATAATTTCGACGTTATTGCACATAAGACTTCAAAGCAGCGAAAGTTGTGCCCCACCTCTAGTTTCTTAAACCATTCCTCCAAATATTATCAAGCTAAATTTATCAAGAAGAATTTCAATGGAGATTGACGGCTTGTTGTCAAATCTTGGGCAGTTGTTTCTTTTCCACCACGATGGCGCAAATCCATACTTAGTGCAAACATCTGTGATTAAGAGGTAGTAAGAGGAAAGTCCAAATAGTATACTCGTATTTAGCGCAAACTCACGTTATGCGTAAAAAGTGTAATGCAGGTTTTAAAAGTCGGGATATTAATAATGAGATATGAAAATCATAATATCGAAAACCTTTTTTACCTATCCAGTCACACGAAATCCTATGAGACAGCCGAAGAGGCATATTTACAAAATCCGCCGCGTATTATCCAATTTACTGTCGGATGTCGACACTCGAGACAAATAAATCCCCATCGATCCCCTCACATCCACGCAAATGTGTTAAACAAGTCCGCCACTGCAAGATACGCAGAAAATATTAAGGCAACGTGTTTTGCTAAAATGTAATTTAGATTGTGCGATGAGTCACCTATGTTCATTTTTATAAGTTCTGGTTCTAGTCCTGGTATTATGAAAAAAACCTGTAGTTGTCAAAAAAGTTTTTTTTTTAATTAATAGTTTTTTTATTGTGTTATGTACGCATAATACGCTGCTTACAGGAAATCTTAAAAACCGATCCGTTTTTGTTTTCCTTTTTTTGAAATATTAAATAATATTATCTAATGTCCGTTTGCTTTAAGGATATTAAAATAGTAACAACCTACACAGACAAGAAACAAAATAGAAAACATAAAAGGTTAAATTTTTACATAAATGGTACAAAAAGAAACATTTGAAATAGGTACCTACTTAGAAAGATAAGTAGGTATAGTTTAGTGGATGCAATCCTATTTTCTACCTCGATAAATGCCAAATCATGTCAGCGAATATCAAATGTGTGGAAACAAGGGTACAATCGTAATCAGAGAAGTGGTTTGTCTTTATTTGAATCTATTTGTTACATTTGTAGATTATCATGAAACTCGTAACGTGAATCAAAAACAACTCATTATGACTTTCTAGACGCACTTGTCAGAATTAATAGATTTATTACGAAACAGCGAATTTTATTGATATTTTGAAAAGTGTTTATTCTAAAACTTCTTGTGTCTTTGACTAGCTAGTTTTTATTATATTCTTAGTAACAAAATAATAATACCTAATTTACCTTGCAATCGAGTTGCATGATTTGTAAATTACAATAATATAATGCTTCTGATATTTGCTAAAGTCTTCCCAGTTTCATTTCACTTTTCATGTATCACAACTTTAAAAGGATTCTATCAACCCAAAATATGCCAATTCACTGCACGCTCGTAAACGTATGACACGACAACCACTCGACTCCCGGAGCCCCCGAACACGCCCTCGAGCGATCGCTAAACGATGTAACACATTGTTGTGTGAATAGGCTATTGATCAACAATCGAATTTGATGATGGCAGTATTTTATTGAAAACATCCTTGAAGGCTTTTGGGTTTGTGCTGATCAGCTTTTTTTAAAGTTTGTTATTTTTAAGTGAAAATCACAATTATGGAGAACATTTAACCCTCACGGGAAAAACCAAAAAAAATTAGTCTTCTACCTAGGACCTGCTATCTGCTTGATATGTTATGTTTTATCTGGACCTTGAATACAAGTAAAACATAACATACATTTATACAATAGTCATTCATACATCAAGATATACCACTAATTATCTAATCTTATGGCAATGAGCCTACTCACTTAAATGCTAACTCTTACCTCAACAATCCAATACCTTATCTATAAAAACGAGCAAATTGTTGGCTTTATACTTAAAACACATGTTTTTTTCCTAGATTAATTGATTAACAATAAACACAATAATTTAAATAACATGCAAAACGTGGATTTGTGCCAAATTTGTCTCTGACTACTTCCTACGTGGTATCTTCATACCAAGTAGGAAGTAGTCAGATCTGCGTAATGAGAATCACCATCATGTGGATGTGAATGTAGTGAGCGTGTTTTTTTTTTTTTTTGTATTTAATTTAAATTAGTCGCAATAAATTCAGACTCAGCGTCATGGCGGTATCGGTCAACACTTTATAACGACGATTAGAAGCTAAGATGCGGGTTCGAGTCCTCGATTGGAATTTTCAGGACAATATCATTTAAGCTTAGTTTTTACTGTAAACCTAAGTTTATTACACTATATGCTTAGTTAGAGAAGGTCAATAACATCGCCAACAATGTTATTATAGCGTAAGTTAGTTACAAAGTAAGATGGATAACTTTACTTAAGAAAAGCTATCCAAAAACATACCTACTTCGCAGGTTTTCTTTTTTTTCTTTCTTTGCTGGTGAAGTGGCTGGAGGTCCTAACTTTCAATCCAAAGGTAGGGGGTTTGAAACCTTTACTGGTACTTTAACTGTCGGTCACTAGGACCTTTTAAGGGCCACCATACATAACTCAACTTAGTCACTTATCAAACGCAGGGCACCTAAAATAGCCGGTGATACGACTGATTAGTGAGTCCTATCCTATCAATTAAATACGACGTAAAAATGTTTGTTAAGAATCATTTGCATAACGGGTGGACCGATTTAATCATATTCGATAAAGTTCTGATGCTTTTTGCATCTAAAAGGAACAAAAATGAAGCAATACTGATCATGACACAAAAACAAATGACTACTAAATACCTCAACTTTAGGAAAAAAACAAAAACAAGCCTTGTAAAAATTACATCCAAATTCACTTCATAATCTCTTCGACAACCCCACATAATTTAGTGGATCAGGGAAATAAAGAATACCTACCTACCCTCATATAAGTATGCGTACAGTCACGCTCATACTTAGTGAGTTACACCCTAAATTAATAGCATCCTAACAAAAAATGCCCCCCTATCTTAGGGGGTTGGGGGTCCATTTGCATATATGTCTCCCTGGCACCCCAAGGAGCGAGGATGTATTTTTAATTTCATTCTTATCCCTGTGCTTAAATCATGAGAGCGGCCATGCGTGCGGGGTGGTCCTCACCCCCGCTCATTTCACCCCCGCCGTTAGCTTGCGTCATACGTCGCTAACCGCGTACAGAGTAAAAAGAAAAGAAATCTTAATAAGTTTGTTAGGGTGCGTTGGAGTAGTATGGATACGCTTTTGATAACCACTCAAAACAGTTTTCAAAACAAGTCTCGAAAGTGCACGAGTGAACCACGAACTGGATCACGGATTGAAGAAAGGGCCTCCGCGTATTGTACCAGAGATTTAAAGGATGTGGCCCAAGATCTAGAAGATGAATAAACATAGTCTAATTTTTTTTTTACTCCAATACGCGTAATGGAACTTGCAGGCCCAAGGTCCCAATGGTTGGCGTAAATATCCTGGATGTACAATATAAGAGCCAGAGTTGTTTATTGTTAGTTAGTTTAGTAGTACAGTTACATATCCAGTTATGTTCACATTATGTGCTACGAAATTATCATCTTGATCAATTTTCAAGAAAGAATAATGCTAATTTCGTAGCATCTTGAGTGCGTTGAAGTTTTTTGTATGACTTTTATGTCCATCATGTGCTACGCGTCGTAGCGAAGCGTAGCGTATAAGTTATTAGTTAAATGCATATACTCATAGATACGATCTGTAACTGAACCGTGAAATAAGCTATGAACTATTTTTTATGGCTTTGATGCTAATAGTTTGTTCTGTAAACTATCGTGAATCCGAAATTCTGCATCAACGTGTGTTGAGTTTTTAAAAGATGTGAAGATTATTTATGGTTGAAATTTTGACTTGATATTTTAAATACCAGACAGTCACATACATAGTCCAGCCACACTATAATTCCCTGAGTCGTGGCTATCAGGAACTATAATTACCATATTTAAAGAATCTGAATAAATAATTTTAACAGATAGGTAGACTGCATGCAGTTTTGTTGCAAACAAAATACATTAATTAGTCCGAAGTCCTATCCACAATAACATATCGTCTTATAAGCAAGCACCTACAAAAAACAAGCGTCGTCATTTGGGTGAGCAAATTTCGCGGAAGTTTTCCGTTCTTCTTATACTATATCTTTGTTATATTACTCTGTGTACATGTATAATGTCGGCTGTGGTTGTGTGTGTGACTTGACATTATATGTGTTGGCACGGACGCCAATTTTTAGAGTAATTTGAATTCTTCATTTGGAATGAGTATTTTTTTCCCTAGTCTATTACACGAGATTTAAGTACATTTGGTTTTAATCTAGTAAAAACAACCTACGCACTATTACTAGTAGTGGTTAAAATTAACCTACGGAGGGACCACACTTTTTAAAGTCTTCATCATTATTAACAACATATGTGTCTTAACTCCACTAATAGAAAAAAAGGGAATTCAATTTATTTTGACATTCAATTCAATAAGTAGTGTATTAGATACTTACTACTGTCAAAGTCTAAATTAATTTATTCATTAAAATCACAAGGATCACTTTGAAACGTCAATTTTATCTACTGCCTGTTCCTCCGCGACCAGTCCAGGAAAAAAAACAATAAAACAACACTGGTACCATGCAAAGTACTGCTAAAAAAGTTCCATGCTTAGTTATGTAATCTACAGTATACTGCAGACGACGCTGATTTAACCACGGACCTCAATTGACGCACGGACACGTCAGGACACATCGTTAATAAGCGCTCATCTCATGTCTAAAGGCACGATGGAGATGGCGATGGTATTATCAATGGTCATAGTGAAAGTAGCATTTGTATGGTGGAGTCCATACTGACTAAATAATAACTGACCACATTGACCACATTGACCACACTGACCACACTGACCACACTGACCACACTGACCACACTGACCACTCTGACCACATTGACCTCGCTAATTTTCGTCAACAGGACACTGCTATCAGGCAGCATTCAGCTTGTCAATTAGAGCGGCCCTTTGTCTCGTTTGATTTGTTTTGGGTGACCAGTAATGCCATAAACTGAGCGTCTCCGTGCCTCGAAGAGCACGTTTAAAAAGATATACTTATAGAGAAACTCTTTATTGCACACCAAAGCAAAATACAAAAACACAGGAATAAAAAAAATATAAAAGATATAATGGGCGGTCTTATCGCTAAAAGTGATCTCTTCAAGACAACCTTTTAAAATAGGTGGCTGACAATAAAGTAGCTGATATTTCTACGAACTTACTTAATTTCACAGTAATTTTGTCTGCGAGTGCTCATTAGCCGATCTACTCATCCAGGTACAAATGGTAATCATTTTATGACGAATAAAATAAATTTATAAAAAAGATAATAAAGAATTGAATAAACAATTCAACGAACTTTTATGCAGAAGATGAACTTATGAAATGTGAAAGTTCCTCAAACACTGGAAAGCCAAGCCTTTGTTAAATTAGCTCAAAGGACAAATTCTGGGAATACTGGATTACTCACGAAGCAACTAACTTCACGTGATCATATCTACACAAAATCATACTTATAATATGAGTATATATATGCATTGATGGGACAAACTGGCTTAAGACCCACCATCTGTCAAACCTGGGGCTTTGGTGATGCGTTTCTTGAACTGAAAGTGTCTTTAAAAAAAGTAATAACCCGTATAATGCTATTTTTGACGACCTCTGTGGCGCGTGGGCGAAGGCCTGCCTGAGATACAGAAGGTTGCGGGTTCGAGTCCTGCAGCGGGACAAATGTTTGTATGATTAGCAAATGTTTGTCTCGCGTCTGGGTGTTTATTTTAAGTAAATATTTACTAAAAAAGTATTATATCAGTCATATAGTTCCCATAATACAAGCTCTGCTTATTTATATGATGGCTATATGATGCTGTGTGAAAAATGTCCAGTATTATTATTATTTTTTAATTCGTTTACCTCACGGGCGAAGCCGTGAATAGAAGCTAGTAGTCTATATTCATAACTATATTAAATACATTGACATGGAGTGAGCAATGGGCCGTAACAATCTTAATTACTTCGCAGAATTTATTCCTATCGTGTTACCGACTTTGATTAAAACAAGAAAATATTGTTTAACGAAACCCCCTTTCCCCCCACGAATCCTTATTCAAATATCAAAGAAATCATTAAGGCAAAAAGGAGTGAGTCTTAAATGACAACAATCGAACTTGCTTGTATTCGAAGAAAATAATATGTAAAAATATGAAGCTGTTTGTAGGTTTTGCTTTTCATTTTTAACTGATTCCAAGAAAGATGAGGTTTTCAATTTGATGCTATTGTTTTGGTTTACGTTTAGTATTTTACATTTTTCTCTGATGTCTATGAGTCTATTGTCTATTGTCTACCTGTCTATGAGTCTATTTCTAAGGTGGTCCCATGAAAATGTTACCACTCAAAATCTTACAATCATAATCAACTTACATGGTAAACTTAAAAAAACAACATAATCTTGTTTAGGCGAAAAGATTTATCATCTGTTTTTTTGTGGTCCTTACGCCAAATACTCCGTAATATTTAAATTGGTTTTCTTTTCTGTCCAAGAATGATCGTGGCGTGGTCTATTCTCTAAATTGATGGAAGGAGTTTTTTTAAAACATTTTAGTATCTCTTGTGGACTTGATTTATAATTCTCGATACCTGTATGAGTTCAATTATAAGGAACACAAGGTAAAAACCAACAAAATAATATGATTGTGAAGCCATTTTTGCGAGAAAAAAAAATCATACAAAAACTATGAAAACGTGAGAGATATGTATTTTTCACGTATACATATACAAAAAATACAGATGAAACAGCTAGCTATCTAAAGACCGTTGCAAACGATCTATAGATAGCTCAACTGATCCAGATACTACCACTACCAGGCGGAAGCGTTCCCAAAATACTGGCCGCATTGCCACGCTGAATGGCAATGCTAATGCGTTGACCCAGATAAGAGCCAGCTCTCTTGTCACGCGTCGCTTCGACCAGTCGCCCTGAAAGAATTTTGAAAACGCGAAGGGCCCCGGTTCCCTACGGACCCAGAGTCTCAACCCCAAAAGGCTCAAATAAGTAAGCTCTGTCGAGACTTCTATATTTGCGCCTCTTGAGATCCTCGGCCGAATCAGCCGCTGCACCGGCTCTAACTGAATTCCTTGACAGATGAGATGGTGCTAGATTATTTTTCACTTGTGTATAATTATATCTTCTAAATGAACTAAATATTGTGGGTTTTTGTATAATAATTCATAAGCTATATCGAAGATTCATGGTATTTTTTAATCTTTCACTATCAATACACATAATCATTAGTTTATTTGAAAAACGTAATCTATACTTAAATACATAATAAAAAAAGATGATGGTATCTTAGAAATATCGACTATACTATTATTAAAAATATTATAGTAGTAAAATAAATAATATTCAAGATCAGTGAAAGCCAGGCGAAACAACTAATTCCATCATAAATATAAAGGAGGCCGAACGGAGAATTTAAAGGCGGCAATTTTAACCTACACTCTTATCCTGATCACGGGATAATTTATCTTAACGAAAGAAAGGGGTGGGCTGTAGGGCTGTTAGGGGGTTGAAAGAAAAGGGGGTGGTTCACCCAAAAATTGGGTAAAAATGTTGCCAGCGAGCGATTAAACCTTGGGGAGATGCGTTGTATTAATCACCACCCGCTCTGAGTCGTCTTGGAGGATTTTCGCGGTGTTTTCTTTGGAGATGGTAATACCACCTGGAACATAGTTTTCCTTGAAGGTAACACAGACCAAGGGTTATATTAAGGTTGATTAGGGTATAGGAGTTAAAGAGTAATTTTAAAAACTGTTAATACGATTAATGGTGTAATGGTGCATATAAATTTCCGGCATCGTTTTTTTTTTATAAACTACTTCGCTAATATTATAATTAAAATCAATATTTATTAATCATTTTTGAAATGTGGACTCAAACCAGCATTCACAATTTTCACATTACATTAGCGACCATCAGAGAAACTTTCAGATCCAGAACAATTTAATTCAATTCACACATTTAACAAATTTTGAAGCCCAATATACCAAGATGCCCTTGATTAGTGTTCCTAAAAGTGGCAATGAGACTACAATCTGTCTAATTATATTATTTTTATTTAAAGACTGATTACAAAAGGGAGAAAAAAGGATAAACGTTGACCAAATCGACCAGATTTCCATGAAATAATGACAATACTGCTTCGATTCGGTGACCGAATTGAAATGTTGTAAACGTATCATAAATAAGTAGAACTTTTTGGTTTTATGATACGTTAATGTTGTTAACGTATCATAAACCCTCATAAATAAGTAGAACTTTTTGGTTTGGTTGTAACATCTTTACAGATTCCTAAGTCACTGTGTCCGGGCGGGGCACCTTGGCTTTGTTTTAATATTTTCGGAGGCATTATGAAGGGTTTTCTTGCTTTCAAATAATTTCGGCTTCTGCTCGTGAAGTTTTGATAAAAGTTTCATTCTATCAATAATTAACGGGAACAATCCTGGGTTTGCTGATGCGATTATAAAGGTTGTCGGGTTTTTGCTTTATCTTAATTTAGGCTTATTTTTTGGAAGTTGCAAAGTTTTCTTTGCTGGTAATGAAGTTAAGAAGTTCAGAAAAGGGGAGACCACGCACTCGGCTTTTGAAATAAGTTAGAAATTACGTACACTAACCTTTCATAATACTTTTTTGTAAAAAAGTATATGTCTACCGATCACAATCTGATGATTTATTGATTGAATTCAAACTCCAGAAGCTCTAAATTTGAAAAAAATACAATCACGCTTACAGCTCCTATGATGAATACTCTCAATTTCATACTGACTACGTAAATCTTTGAGGATACCAAGGAGGGGTCAGAGGCACCTTCAAACATTACATTTGGCATATGCCAATAATATATGCTTATAAGTGGTTAGCATACCAGGTGACAGCTCTTCACCGTTTATTAATATACTAACTGTTGCCAGATGCAAGAGTTTATGCGCATACTTTTCGACTGGAAAAAGTCAAGCCAGGTTCCTTTGGACCGGAAGAAACGTCTACTAGGCCAATACATCTTCAAAATAAAAACTCCTCTCTCCTCCTACTTAATGTTTTTCCAACTTTCTTCAAGCATTAAAATGTAGAAATTTGTTTACAAAAAACACTGTATTTTCTCACCACAAAACAGTTCAAAATCACTTCAGAAGTTAAAAAGCTCACTCACGTATCGTTTAGTATTCAGAGGTAACAGCGCTCTGCAAACAAGGGGGCATGACATGAGGCAATGCACATTCTCAACACGTAACTATACTAATGAATTTGGAGATCTTTTGCTGTCAAGTGACGAAACCGAAAAAACTGTCTGTTAAGTCACTTTTGCTGTCAAGTGACGAAATCGAAAAAACAGTCTGTTAAGTCACTTTTGCTGTCAAGTGACGAAACCGAAAAAACAGTCGTTATGTCACCTTTGATTCCTTCTTGGCTGTAGATATGATATCGTTCATGGTCGTTGACCGAAAGAAGAATAGTGTTGTGAAAAGGTACATTATGGTTCAAGTGGTTTCTCCCCGTTTGTGACAGTGAACAACAAAAATAATATTAAAATAAAACTTGTAAAGTATGACGGTGAAAAGAACCACGTGAGATCTGAAAGGGCATTATTAAGTATCTGTGATAATGGCGGTATTGTCCTTTTACGGCAATGTTTTTTTTGTGAATTGAATTTTGCTTAGTTTAGCCTTAAATTCAGTGCAATAATGTCCTCGGCATTTGTCAGTTATGTCAAAGTGGTTCCGAGAATTGTCAAATAATGTGTCAAATCAGAGTGTAGTGTTTTTATTAATGAACAAATATATTTTTTTGGTACATATAGACAAAGTTTTTGGCCTATATGTGTTTACATGTATGAAATAACTTTCTTATGATACTTGAATTTGAATAATATTCGAAGTAAGAATACACATTTTTTAGAACGGACTACGTTTTTCCATACTGTATATACGATGACTTTTCAATGGAGTTCTAAACAATCTTAAACAGTTAAAAATAATATAAAATATGGGTATTAAAAATATCATGAATACTTCTTCAACTTTCCCAACTAACCTCGATATTACAAACAAAAAATTAACGAACGCAAATACGGCTCTCGAGTCCAGCGTTCCCCTTTTTTTGCGAGTAGTACAGTGCTTTTGTACTGCTAATTGGCTGGCGACCGATATTTGCTAGTGAGTACTGACCCGCGCTTGTTGACTCCTGCTTTAGTGGATAGTTTGCTGCAATCGCTTTTTTTTTAATTGTAAGTTTGCCGTACAAAAAAACAATAACAAAACAAACACGCCTGAGGGCACGCCTGTATTATTATTGCCGTAATAATTTATTTCATATGATTTGAATGTGAGTTTGCTGTAAAAAAAAACAGTAACAAAAAAAAACACTCAAGCCTGTATTCCCCATGGTGGACCAAGTAGATACCATCCTACCAAGTAGGCAGAGAACGGTAAAACATACTTGGCATATGTTCTCGTTTTACAAGTAGTTATTATTCCAAGTGACAGGTTGCAAGCCCATTGCAGCTTATTATAATAAGCTGCGATGGGCTTGAACACGTGCCTTTGAATATTTTCTAATTTAAATACAAAATATTTTTAAAAATAAAACTCACTTGACGTCAGGTTTGAAACTAATTTTCATTTTCAGGCAACGGTGTTTTCATGATAGTTTTTAACTAGCCTAGCAATGCCAATTCGTATCTACTACTTTTAAAGTTAATATCATTTTTCAGGGCTAAATAGTTCAGCTTACAATTATTTAGAGTTCTAGAACAAACACATTGCTGTACTAGTTTGTACAGCGTAACCTGGTACCATTTTCCTTGAACACCAAGTCCGCTTTTAGCCACGCTAATATAAAACAACTATGAATGTAACCTTTAAATGGTAAAGGCAATATCATTTATAGACATACTCCGAACATTTTTCCGCCCAATAATTTGAAAGTTAATATTATGCTAAAACCATCACGTGCGAGGCACGGTATGGCACAAAGGTTCGTGCATGGATTTTAATTATTGTCATGTACCAAATACGGCTTCTAATAAATGTCATTATGAACCTGTAACTTAGCCAACTTAAAAGTACATCTTGAACAAAGCTTTACGACTGTTATATGGTATGCGATAGGGTTGATAATTGTATAGTTTGTGATATGTATAAGTTTTTGTAACTTGGTTCTGATATAGTTCTTTAATGGAACAGCGATGCCACGTGCGTGACAATGACAGTACGTAAATAGCAAAGGTATAATGTGAATGCAAGTCTAGTACAAAACTTTTGCGGTATTCAGATATTAAAGTACCAACACATTGCGACGTACTGTCTCATTACAGTGCTGATTTAAATAGCTAAATACTGATTTTTTCCACTGTAAAAAAAAGTTTTTGATCGACAAACTTTGAAGGACTTATTGAGTCAAACGTTGCAATGCCACGCGAATATAATTTAAGAATTTATTTGAGAGAAAACTTAATTAAGTAAGGTTTTAAGTATCGTGCAACTGAACATCGGAAACGAAAGTATTGTCATGCTTTTCAATTTGACATGGACGTCACAGTTCAGAACTAAAGATTTAGGACTCCGTTCCGCATCTTTCAGCGAAATCCGGACAAAGCTGTCCAAAATTAAATTAAACACACAAAACGAAAATTAATTTATTAAAATAACACTTAACCTACCATCCTAATATTGAACCAAAACAACGGACAATAAGAAGCAGTAGGCCGTATAAAACGTTCGCGCATAACACCCCGTGGGGAGTGAGGGGGCGCCCCCACCTAAGTCCTACCCTTTAAAGATTCCGTCCTCTCATTTTTAAGACTTTACAATACCAACACATACATATACATATTCCGAGGGATCTTAATTTATATTAGAAGGGAATAAGAAAAGCGTGTATGTGTGGGTAGGAGATTGGATTTTTCCGTGTTCTTCGTAATTAAAGTGATCATTAGGGACGTGAGAGGAGCTTGATGGGACATTGCGAGATAAATAAATGTGTGGCTGAATTATGCCCGTAATGAGGTCCTATTTGTGTTAAATTAGGGAAAATCGATAAGTTTAAGTCGCCAACAGTCTTGTTAGTATTCTTTTCAGCATCTCATCTGAAATGCGTAATGCAGTAATATATTGCATATTAATGAAACTAAACAAGAGATTAAAAAAAAAAAAAAACTTAAATAAAGACACAAGTGTAGAGCAACGTGGTGGGTGAGTGCCGTGATATTCCCAGTGACATGTCACGGAGATATGTATGAAATAAAAATTAGAAGTAGAAATTTTCTTTATGTGGTTTCTTTAAGTCGCGTTCAATTTTATTAGATCCTTTTGGAAATTTATTTGGGTTACAATATTTGTTTTATATACAATATAATGATATATACAATACAATTATATACAATATACAAGATATAATGAAATAAACATTTCAAAAGTTCTGCATGTTCTGCCGATATTTGTTCTGGCTATGGGTGCTGTAGTATCACGGTACTCGTAGTTCCTGATACCCACGTCTCAGGAATTTATTTTTTGTTGTGTTTTTTTGGTTCTTTTCATTTATTTATAACATTATTTAAAGTAAAAGTCAGTAGTGTTTTATTCATTAAAATCACAAGGATCATTTAGAAAGGTCAGCTTAAAAACTAAGTTATTTCGAAATTTTAAATTCCTAATTCCCGCCGATTCCTTGCGTGCGATCAAGCCTAGAAAATTTGTTAGCATCTCTAGTAAGTCTGTGCCTGGAAGATTCAGGCAACAAACTCTATTTGTTTTTCATTCATGCTATCTATAGTGTGGTGCCAATAGATATATAGATATATACATTTATTCATACAAAAAGGTTTATACATAGTATTTCTATAATTTTATAACCACGTAAACCTAGGTAGGTTTACGTTGGTTACTCACATTCGCTAGGTTCGCACATTTTATATAGCTAATTTCATTAGATAGGTACATTTATCTAAGCCTACCTAAGCAGGTAAGTTAGGTATATATAATAAACGACATCTACCCACAAACACAGCAGTGGGTGGTAATATCACTTTTATCCTTTCTTTTGTAGGAAGACCTCTGTGGCGCAGCGGGCGAAGGCTCGCCTGAGACGCAGGGTTCGATTCCCGCCGCGGGACAAATGTTTGTATCTTCGAATATTTGTCTCTGGTCTGGGTGTTTTTCTATGTATAATGACTATGTATTTACAAAAAAAAAGTATAAAAGTAGTATATCAGTCATGTAGTTCCCATAATACAAGATCTGCTTAGTTTGGGGCTAGATGATGCTGTGTGAAAAATGTCCAGCATTATTATTATTATTAAGTATGTTCACTTTTAGGTACATTTTTAATTAATCAAAGATAAAGATAAAGACAAAAATATTTTATTTTGTGTCAAATAAAGGATACAGGAGTACACGTAAGAGTTATAAAGAAAATGAGATTGACAACAAAAACAGCCGCCACTCAGCACTATGTTAAAGAAGCACTTTGTGCCACCAAAACGCTGGTCTTCCGCCACGCCGGTGACAGAATAAAGTATGCATTTTAGCATCAAGGTACATAGGCAGTTGTACGAGATACTCAAGTGAATTGATGTTGAGAGGAGAACCATCAAATAATTAAATATAATTATAATAAATAAATAAATAATGCTGGACATTTTTCACACAGCATCATCTAGCCCCAAATTAAGCAGAGCTTGTATTATGGGAACTACATGACTGATATACTACTTTTATACTTTTTTTTGTAAATACATACATATTATGCATAGAAAACACCCAGACCCGAGACAAACATTAGCTAATAGTACAAACATTTGTCCCGCAGCGGGAATCGAACCCGCAACCCTCTGCGTTTCAGGCTGGCCTTCGTCCACTGCGCCACAAAGGTGTGTGGTGTATGTATGTGTATCCTGTGTGTTGGTAGGTACATACCTGCCAATGTATATGTTTATTGTTGGCTATAAGTAGACTTCTTTACCCGTGACTCACGTAATGAACTGGTATATTCATTAGCCATAATAGGTTATTCGTTTGTTTGTATAGCAAAAGCAATAGGTTTATTATGCATGAATAATTGTTTGATCTAGATAGGTTTGAATCAAATAAGGTGAACTGATTTCTAACTTATATGCATGAAAGAAAGTGAAACGTTAGATTGGAAAACGAACAAAAATTCGTTCTACGGATTTTCAATGATAACTCTTTGAGAGATAAGACTACGGAACATCCTGTCTTGACATGTCATAGTAACATAGTGTCATAGTTTATTTAGATTATACTTCGAATATAGTGAGTATATTCGAAGTATAATCTACTATCTATCTACTATTAAAGACAACTTTAAATAAAATGAATTAATATTTATTTAAAGTTGACAAATATCTATTGATTTATTTATACTTCCGCACAAACAATGTAGTGCTAGGAGGACTTAATGCTAAAGCATTTTCTACCAGTCATCCTGGGCGTGCAAAAAGATGGTTCGGCGTGTCCAGTATAACATAAAAATAATATATATGAAATATAATCATTATAAGGAAAAAATGTATATAAGTAGTATATCAGTCACGTAGAACCCATAACACAAGCTTTGCTTACTTTGGGGCTTTGGGAAAAATGTCCAGCATTGTTCATTAATGTATAAATTCTTTGTTTTAATAATGTCCATAGCTCTTGATAACAGGAAGAAAAATCTACATGCTTATTTGAATATGACTTTCTCTGACTTGAAGTAGCTATTTGACGAACAAGCTCGCTTCAGGATGTAGGGGAATATTAAACAACGAGGGTGCACTAATGTGCGGCCAATGGTACGGAACTCGTGTATTTGTGATTTGTTTGCTTTTATTTTTGCATATATATTATTACGTGCGCTATAAGCAACAGTTTTGAATGTTTTTTTTTAACCTTTATTTGACCATAAGACCGCATGTAGAACTCTGTTCCAGCAGAAATCCGCACTGCTGTATTGATTGGAGTCTTCAAATCCAAACTTTACAAACATTTCATCTCTTTACAAAATAGTCAAAAAAACTGAGCATTTATTTGTATGTATTTATTTAAATATGAATATTTTTTAGTTTTATCTTAGTAGTTAACTTCTATTTTAAGTAGCTAGTTATTTTATTTAATATTTTTTTCTATTATTTTGCCAGCCAAACGCACTACTGCTCCACTCTTCATCACACAAAGGTTAGCTGGAAGAAAATGCTAATTAGCATTAAGTTCGCCTATGTACTTGTTTTATCTAGCTTTTCTATCTATCTATCTATAAGCTCACCGAGTGGTAAGTGATCTGTTATTAAATATAAAGGGCCAAGTTAAAATCAATAATCAACCATTTTAAATTCCAACACACACAAAGATAAAACTCCATCTCCCTGTCATCCCCCCCGCTATAAACCAAAAGTGACAGCCCTAATGCGATCGCTTCTTTAATTACACTGGAAATTCCCAAAAATTTTATGTCATCCCGTCTTAACCCATTAGATGTAGGAACTTAGCTGGTCAGATATGGCAACGCCTGGTATCTTATTTTTTATATTATGTCCAAAAAATTAAAGATTCTGACGGTGATCTTTCGGTTTTGGCGGTTGTGTTTCTCTGGTTGGCCCTATCATGCGCTTTCTGGATTCAGGTACCCAAGTTTGGGAATACATATGTCCAGCTGTAGACGTGTACAGGCTGTTGGTGATAAAAACAAACAAAACAAACACGTTCAGATACATACTCAGTGAGTAGATCTTTGAGGATACCAAGTGGGGGGTAGTCAGAGGCACGTTCAAACATTACATTTGGTACATGCCCGCGTTTTGCAAGTAGTAAGCATTCCACGTGACAGGTTGCAAGCCCATCGCCGCTTATTGGAAAACTAACTGTTGGCACATGCCATCGATTTTTAGGTTTTAGGGCATGCCGGTTTCCTCACGATCTTTTCCTTCACCGTTTTGAGCACGTGTTAATGCGCACATAAATTTTTCGAGTGGAAAAATCCATTGGTGCACGACCGTGTTTGAACCCACGACCTCCGGATCAGAAGTCGGAGTATCGCCCACTAGGCCTAGGTGATAATGCAACTATGAACACTAATTCATAAATACCAAAATGCAACCAAACTCAACGCTAAGCAATTATGGCATAAAGGCGCCGACACACGGGGAAGGAAACGTGCGGTGCATAGGTGCCTCTGACAAGCTCTGAAGAAGACAGATTGTTGTGAGAAGACACTGTTGGCAATGTGAGGAGAAGGCTTTTACTTTAATAAGCAATAGTTACCGTTTTACTCGGCATATTCTAAAGCATTTTTTGTGGCAACACTTTTTGAAATTGTAGAAAATTGAAAGAAAGAAAGAAAGAAAAGAAAGAAAAAACATTTATTTACCACAACACAACACAACAGGTGACAAAATAGCTACATTAAAACAAACATTAAAAAACAGATACAAATACAAGATGTGTTGTGTGGGGTCAAAAAGGTCCCTGTCTCAGCATAATGCTGCACCAAACCTAGGAAAGGTGCAGCGCTGATTTTCAGACAGGGCCTGCATCGTGATGTCACGATCAACGGTGAGCAACTTAAAAACAAAAATAATAATAAAAAAAAATAAAAAAACAAATATAGATAGATATTATTTGCTTGTCTGTGGTCTTTGCAGTCAGAGTCTATAAACAAATTTTTATTTAAAATAGTCTGTGGTTTTGTAGCTAGACTGTGCTTTATTGCATAAGGAGCAGGCTAAATCAGAAAGTATCTACTCTGCGTCTGTGCTTCTGTTTTTGTTCAGTGTATGGCAGAACTGTGACAAATTAAAGCCAAAAAATTGAAAACGTAACTATCAAAAAATAAATATCATAGAATGATAGGAACCTAGTCGAACTGTAGAACTGTTCTAGTTAAAAACAATTTATGGAAAAATCGTTCAGTGACTCACTGCTTGACTGACGTAACGTATGTCAAATATTTGTAATGTTTTTTCGAAATCCAACCCTCATTGTAGTGAACGAGAATTTTTAAAAACACAACGCAGGCAAAGTCGTAAGCATTCCACTAGTACGCAAATATCATCATCTCGATTACCTTTACTACGACTTATTATTGAATTCTATTGAATTTTTGGACAAAATGTATTAAAAGCATAAACAAATATGTCTACTATTTACACACCATACACAAACAACACAAACAAAAAACACGCTCACGACTGTAATCCTCATGATGGAGCTCCCCTAATCCATAATCAGTACGCAGATTTGTGAGATTATCAAGTTGGGGTAGTCAGGGACACTTTCAAACATAATTTTTAGCACATAGCCGCTTTTTGCATAGCATTCAATACTAACCGATGGTACATGCCTTCGAATCTTTTGATATTGGGCATGCCACTTTCCTCACCATGTTTTCGTTCACCATATTAAGCGCACATACATTTAAATTTAACGACCAATGATTTTTTAAATGTATGTGCATTGGTGGATTGGTGCACCAAAAGTATCTAGTATTAAAAAAAGTTGTTCTCAAAGTAATTGGCTGTCCATTTGAATAGAACGTTGTTGTAAAAGCTCTCTCCACATTTCAAGCACTTCCTTCAGTGATTGTCGGGAACACGCGTGTCCTATCTCACATCGCTGTTACCGATGTGTGTGTCCCTTTATCTTTGTTTAAATTTCGTTTCACCTCATCCACTAAAATTACCATTGCCGACTTTTTATTTTGCCGTTTTTTATTTTTTAATAATAAACGAGTCGCACAACTTTCATGGTTTTTTGACTTAACCTACTAAACCATACGATTATTAGATATTATTTTTTTGTATTTAATAATAATTATCGCTAGTTATTATACTACCGATAATTATTATTAAGTACAATATCTATATACAATACAACATATATATCTTTATATATTATATATAAAGATATATATGATTTCATAGCACAAAACTATGTTTTTAGAGATAATAATATTTTTTTTTGCGATGTTGCTTGTGTATCTTCACCCGTTTACCTAAAAGAGACTTAAGCAATAATTATATGTACTTCCCTGTCCCTATTTAACTAACATCAAAAGTAATAAGGTTCTCCGTTCGGAACTTAGTTTTTTTTATGCATACGCCGTTATTTTAGTCCTACTTAAATCGTTTTGTGCAGGGAATGATACCGGTGTAACACTTTTCAATTGTTTAATTTCACGAAATCTAAAAAAAAACTAAATAATGTTATCTATGTATAATACGTAAGTCATGTAGTTCCCAAAATAATATACTAACTTATATAGTTTTCTTTCTTTGAAAACATATTTTATTTTTAACAATCAATTGTGATTACTTAGTTTCATGGTAGAGATAGTCACCGTCTGATAGATTATGCGTGACTGCAAGTCAACAGTAGGTAGGTATAATCTTTTATTAATTATCAAGAATTTGTATGCAGTTCATATAAAATGAGCTAATGGGTATTTTAATGGTGTTGTGAGAAGCAAACTTGTTTGTTCTACCTTCATTAGGTTCTTGATCATAAATTTTAAGGAGTGTTATGACTCTGTTTATTGTTCTAATTCTGTCTTCTGAAGATTTTATACAAGATTTTATTTTTTTATCGTCTATAATATTATTTAAAAAAATATGCCCAGACGTCATCCTAAAAAAACCTATATTAATTAGGCATAACTGATCTGAACTGAGTGTAGCTTTCTATGAGATACTTTTAGAATCGGTTCAGTAGTTTTTGAGATTACCCACTAAAAACAAAAAAGAAACAAATTTTTACATACATTAGTGTATGTAAGAGTATACATGAAGATACTCGTAGATTACGTGCTAGCTACGTATTTTACAAATGAAAAATATCTACCTATACAAATGGCACAGCCATTGTGTGGTATGGTACAATGATGTTAGCCACTACGTGTCATCGATGTATGACCACGATGATGGGTGATCGTTTTCCCTATAGACTGTTCCACAGTTTTGTGACATTTCAATGTATAATTACTCTGTGACCGTGTCAGATACACATATCAAAATCACAAGATGGGTAACCGAAATTAATCTAATGATGGGCCCTATGCCAATTCCTCGCGACCGAAGCCTAGGAGAATTGGCAAACTCGGCTAAGCATTTTTTGATGATGTTATGCGTACATAATAACGTAACATACTACGTAACATACTAATCTGTGGATGACGCTGTGGGTCATACATTTACCTAACATTGTTCACTTTAGTTTGTAACTAATAATCTAATGTATGACTGTTTGTCGTTCCTAAAACAATAAAATAATTTGACATTATCTTGGAGTACTATTCGTTGAAATGTCACAAATTTGAACCCACCTTAACACAGCATCTACTTCATGAAAAAAAAGCAACCCTAACGGAAAACGAAATAAACATTCCACCAAAACCAGCCGACCTTGCCAAAGTGAAAAAGTATCCGAACAACCGAAGACAATTTTTAAGTCACTTCTAAGTTTACGCAGGCTGAAAAAACCGTCTACAAAATAAGCGAAAATCGCTTCGGACAATTATTTTTCGCCAGAAATTCGAGACTTAACGAAATTCAAATCGCTTACTGAGCGAAGGAATTATAGAAAAAGCCTGCGCATCTTCAAAGGTGGTATCAACCCTTTGGGGCCGGGTGAGGGGTGGGGAAAGGGGGGTGGAACGCACAGTAATATAGAAAACTTGTGTTAGCCCAGTTCCGCGCCTTTGTAACATCATTTCGGCTGCCGGTGTACCGCGGTACAGCAGTCTTGGTACTTAACTTTGCGTTAAATAATTTCAATAGATTTTCGTAACAGTATGAAAGCGATAGCAGAGACAACTGCAACCGCAGACCGCAAGTAGCCGTAGTAACTGTATTTAATCAGTGGCAAAGCTACATAAACTTTCTGTAATTGACAGTTTGTAGCTGCATTTTCATTAGCGTCTGCAGTCTGCGATTGTGTGACGAATCGTCACAAAATCGCAGACTCCAGACATATTTTTCTTTCAAATTATTACCTCTAAAGATATAAAGCACTGGAGCACGGCAAGACCCCCGCCAAGTCGAGCAAATCATAGCCACCAATCATACCACCCTTTTCTCGAAGCCACTCGTGGCACTTTCAACACCCCTGTAATTTAATTGTAGATAAAGCTAGAAGCCTGAATTTTTAGTAACCAATACAAAAATACACTAAAGTTTAAAAAGAACAAGGCATTTATATGATATTGTCTAACCGGTTCTTTCTTGGTTAGCCTGGATTACATCAGCGAACAGGTTGGTGTACACCCTGAAAAGGCCAAGTAACTTAAGGCGATAGGTGTCTCCCATTGCCATATGTAGAAAGAGATAGAGATATAGAAAAAAAATCTAAATAATGTCAAGTATCAAAACCATGCACTCTGTAGCAAGCTTTATAATTTAAGAAGAAGAAACAGGCCATAAGAAATAAATGTAAAGAAGGAGAAGAAACGTTTGGACCCCGAAAGGGTTGAAAAAGGGGTGCGAAATCACCCCCACCTGTACACGTCTTATACACTACACAATTTAAATGCTTGTCTGTTTGTTGAAAATATTTTCACTTTAGATTTTAATGTTTGAAAAAACTTTTGTTCAAAAAATACTTATTTGTTCTTATGATATCAAACGCTGATACCTTTTTAGTACCATGGTACTCGTAGTTCCTGATACCTATGATACAAGGAATCCTAGTGTAAGGTCAAGACTAGTATGAATATAGAGTTTTAAAAAACATTATTAACGTTTTGTTTCATCATGATTATCATTATCAGCCTATAGAAGCTCATGTCTAGATATAGGCCTCAACGAACGGTCATGAACCAACTCCATTACCTCCTTCTATACATCGGATGGGGTATCTTCCATACACAGTACCATACATCCATACGTCGTTTGGTTCATGTGTGCCATTTGAGAACCTTTCTTCCCCAGCGGTGGTCGGTTCTACGAGCACTGCCACTTCCTGATTCCGAAATCGATGACGATGTTGGTGATTTTCGACGTTAAATTCTAATTTTTGCATCGCATAAGTGCAAGTTCGATACCCACAGCTGGACAAATATTTGCATGTTCTGCCAGATATAATGTCCCGGGTCTAGGTGTTGTGGTACCATGGTACTCTAAGTTCCTGATACCTACGATACAGGGAATTTTAGTGTAGGTCACACTAAAATTCCCTGTATATATTCAATTTATATATATTCCTAAATTCCCTAAATTTTCTGTGTCTTTTGGATGTTTGTTCATTTAGTTTGTTTAGTATTAAAGTATTGTCAAGCAAACCCACAGGCTACAACGATATTATAAAGCCATAGCTGTGTGAGTTCTGTTTGTGAATTTTTGCTCGCGAGAAATAAATCGCAAGAAGCATGTTCGGGCCCGTTCTTTGTTTCATTAGGGGTTAGATCTGGTGATTTAAATTGTTTCGCTGAGTATATTGATTAGGGCTTTTGTTTTGTTCCATTTGGTTTGGAGAGGAGAGAAATGGTCCTATTTGGCTTCAACGGTAACAAGGATTGCGAAAATAATTAAAATTAAATGAGTTTAAAAGAAAGGAAATGCTGCGTTTAGAGTCGAACCCTTTAGACAGGGAAAAATATATAAAATGGAAAGGTTTCATAGAAATCAATATAAAATGTATGGATAAACTGTTTTTTTTAAGGATTTTTCAATTTTTGTCTGTAAACTCTACGGCCGAATCGAGCACCAACCAAACCAAGTAGATCTAAACGTTTTCACATTAGTTGTCAAAACGGAAATTCAACTGTATCACATTATGACGACCTCTGTGGCGCAGTGGGCGAAGGCCCGCCTGAGACGCAGAAGGTTGTGGGTTCGATTCCCGCCGCGGGACAAATGTTTGCATCTGCATATATTTGTCTCGGGATTTGGGTGTTTTCTATGTATAATATGTATGTATTCACAAAAAAAAGTATATAAGTAGTGTATCAGTCATCCAGTTCCCATAACACAAGCTCTGCTTACTTTGGGGCTAGATGATGCTGTGTGAAAAATGTTCAGCATTATTATTATTATTAATATTATAATTTTGCTTTCAGCAGCTTTATTGTGTACTAGGTACTATCTAAATCGATCGAAACACTCAAAACTAGTGATACAAAATAAAATCCTCACCCACATTCCTAAACCCCTTTTTGAAGGGTCTTATAAGAAACTCTAAGCAAAAGAATCACAAGGTGTCCTCGAATCGAAATTCAATACCAATTAAAACATCCCCGGGAGATAGTATTTAAATTAAGGAATATTCTTCATTGAGCTGTCCCGACGGTCTCATTTAAATTAAGCTTTTTGAAAAAGTCTCATATCTTCTTTACCAGGGGCGCTGAGGTACATGCCACCCGGGTAAAGGGGTAAGATATTTTTCTTAGGGAGGGGGTGGGCGCAAAAATGCGTAGCGACGCACACATTTATGCGTATTTACTGACGCACACAGAGACAGCAGCTGTATGTAAAACACTTTAAGAAGCGGCGAAGAAATTCTAGACGCTTAACGAATACAGGGTGTTCTGAAACACAAACATTAATGAGTAAAAAGTCTGTTTTAAAAATTGAACATGACAAAATCGCCCCGATGTGGAAGTCACTTTGTCGTTATACAAATAACAAGCACGTGAAAATAACATTTAAACTTTGTCTGTACTGCAGGCGACAAATTCGAATAGACCCTGCTGTTGCATATGCCAATACACACAGATTTCTGCTTACCATCTGGTGAGTTTGTCTGTTTGCTTCTAAATAATAACAAAAAACTCTGCTGATAGGACAGCCGAAAATAAAGATTATTATAAAAATAGAGCTTAGGGTATAAGTGAACACTGAAGAGGTACTGAAAAAAATTATATTTAAATTGTTATGAAATTTTGACATCATCCTGTCCAATAGGGTGAAAGCGAAAGGGTTGTGGAGACGATCGCCACCCGGGGGTGTCCGCCGCCTTCTTACAACCTTTTTACTAAGGGGGGTGCAGAGTAATATACTGCAGAGACTTCAGATGCGTATTGAAAATTGCTCTTAGGATTTTATAATGGCGTATTTTCAATTAGATTACGCATTGCTGAACGGGAGGGAGACAAAAAAAATGGGAAGAAATATACCTGGCGAAAAAAATAAATTATCATAATATTTTAAACATAGTTTTGTTTAATTGCCCTATGTTATTAATAAGTTTAAGTTTGTTTGTCGAACTGGTAACTTTTGGGCAATGGAATGAAATATGATATTTCGCTACGTTTACGGTCGATGATAATGCTTTTCTATAAATATGTAGAATCAAATCACTCTGAAAATCGAGTAAATTTAAAACCAGTAAATTTAACCTTTGATATTGCTTCAATAACTACCGTTTCACAGGCCATCGGCACGAATATCAACTTAAGCCCCGAAAAATGGGAAGTAAATTAATTTATTTTTTGCACTTAATACAGCCTCTGAACTGTGTCGCCAAGAATGTTGTATTAGCAAGGCGAAAGGGGGCGGTGGGGGTGTAATTGCAAAATAAAATTAGCCGGGGTACGTGCTCAATTTGCGCCCCCCAGCACTGATTTGTTTTCACTCCTTGTCCTGTCTATGTATGAGTGCCTAGGACTTCTCTCTGCTCTGTGTTTCTTAGCCTATATATTATTGATCCGAGTAACTCAGCCATTGTATCGTTCCGCGCAAAAACTTTCATTAAAACGTACTAGCTTCTGCACACGGCTTCGTCCGCGTGGTACCTGGATAAGAAGTAGCCTATGTGATATTCTGATGTATAAGCTATATTACTGTAAAGTTGCATCAAAATCCGTTCAGTAATTTTTGCGTGAAAGAGTAACAAACATCACAAACTTTCGCGTTTATAATATTAGTAGGAAGGATAGGATACTGACTTGCATTTGTTTAAGGCTCTGCGTGTAATCTAGCACTATATAGGTGTTTATGAATAATTAAAACTTCCCTCGATATATACCTGCATGATTGTGAAAGCAATGTGGCTTTTATAAAACAACAGCGAAGCAAAGAGACATTGGATGCTACAACTGGAGAGCAGAATACTTTGTCACTGATATTTGTCGGTAAAGTTCTCTAATTAGTTGACAGAGCGACTGAAAATCCTTCAGGGTATAAAAATCCCGGCAGTGATTCCGCGGGAATGTTTAAAAAGGCGTCCAAAACTTTCAGGCCAGCCGCGGAGTCAATGGCTTTTTTATTTTCGCGTTTTCTTTCTCTTCCGGTTACACTTTTCCAAAGTTTTTATTTTGAGGAAGTTTCAGAGTGTCAGTTTGGCGTTCGCCCGCAATTTTCCGCGGTTCGCGCCGATAATTGCGGACGCAGGTGGGAATATCATTTGCTTTTTTATACAACTGCCGTCTGCTGAATTTTATCTTTTATTGCTCCGAAGCTGGGCTCCTAGTGCTAACCAATCCATTCAATACTATGTGGAACCTTTGATTGACGATCTCTAATGTTTCTCAATACTTTGTGTACAAGGGGTACTTCCTTGTGAAAGATCTTGTCCGGGTAAGTTTCACTTTTCTATATATTTTTGCCGTCAAGCAGTAATTCTCGCATTGCTGTTCTGGTTTGAAGGGTGCCGATGAAATTACAGATACAAGAGACTATTCACCATTTTGTCTCAGATTCGCCAGTTTCATATATCACAGGTTTTCTATAGTTTAAATTCAGAACTATAGAAAACATGTGACACCTTGCATGATGAATTACGGCCCATCCACACTCGCCAGTCTATAGTAGGTATGCCCCAGTTGTACATTGAAGGTGAACTTTGAACTTTGGCCTTTCATCTGTATAACCTGTAACCAATAGGTATCAGTAGGTAAAAGTTAACATGCGTAGAGTTGTTTCCCTCCCATACTGTCACATGTCGGCACGCCCACATCAGCTCACGCCCACGCATACACAATCACGCATGGCCCAGTTACGTAACGTACGTGTTCACATGAGGCGTGTGCTCTGCGCATGTCGTTGCCCGTAGGCGTGGCTTCCCCACCGTTCACGTTACGTTAACGTGACGCTCGCTTCTTTACGTCGTAGCTGTGTGCGGAATGGCCATAGAGTAACGATCGTGCAGAGACTTTACGTCAAGAATGTCTAAATAAAAAAAAGAAACACACTTTCCTAAGTAGTATTTTTTTCGTTTTATACGAGCGTTATCAGTAAAGCACAGGTTTTGTAACTAATTTACTTTCTACAATCAGTTGTATAAAGCGAATTGGCTACATGGTGCATATCTTCTTCGTTTGTACGCGTCCAAAAAGGTCTTCATATATATAACTGCATACTACTAGCGCTGATTCTAATTGATCGAGTGAGCGAAGCGATCTCTCAGTTTACGTAGCCAACACAATCTGACCTACAGTCTGATCTGAGTATGAGTATGCATTAATGCGTGTTTGTCCGACGATAATTGCCGAACCGAATTAGTGAATAAATTAAATCTTGATGAAACTTCGTAGGTAGTTAGGTAACAACAGTCTAGGTGACAAGTAAGTCTAGTAGTCGTATAAATGGAGTTCATTATGTTCGAATATGAACTTAACCGGTAGAGGGCTTTCTAAACTATGTGTAAAAGCGGTACATAATAAGTGATGTTGTACAGCGGTACAACATCACTTATTTTTTACATATACATATTTTATATTCATGCCTGTTTTCCGGAGGGGTAAGCAAAGACCAAGACTTGCTTCGATCCGATACTTCTTTCGCCTAATTCATCCTCATTCAATTCTTCATACAAGCTCGGCGGTTAGTGTTCTTCTGACCTGGCCTTTTTCCAATATAAGAATATCTCCAACTTGGTCAGAGTACATTCGCCGAGGCCTTCCTCTTCCAACTCAGGTTTACAGTTAAAATACAAATATACGAACTATTGCTTAAATTATCCTAGTGCTTCCATCGTTATAGGAAAATACAGCATCCATAATTATACATTAATTATTTATGTACTCGTACTGAAAGTATGTACCTACAAAATATAAAGACATGAATTGATGAGGTAGTTTGTAAAAAGTAAAGCTAATTACTCTGTGGCAACGCGACGCTTGGCTATTTATTTCAACGACGCCCGACGATAAATGAGTTATAATTTATTTTTACTCGAAAAAGGAAGGGTAAGGGGGCCGCCTAGTAATTAATGGCGAAATTGGCTATTCCGAGTATTCGCGAGACGGTAATGAGGTGAGATTGAGATTAAAACTCGGCTAAATGAGCTCACAAAAGATTAAGGACGTAAAAATTTGAAGTTCCTAGCCACACAAAGGAAGTTTGATAGTTAATTTTAGGCTTTAGTAGATTCATTTTCATTAAGTACGGAGTGAAAATGTCTTATTTCGCTGGACATTTTACGCTTGCTATACGCTCAATACTATTTCAATGAATAAACGTATTATAAAACTTTACTACGAAAGTACTAGAAAAATTCGACACAACACTAAAAATACGTCATAATTTTCATCAACGCGTATCTTTGGTGCTATCATTCTAATCGCAACACGGGTAGTTTTTTACTATCTTTCCCAGACAGATGTGTCTTCATGCGAAGCCTTTGATATACTAGCCTTTGCACACGGTTTCACCCACATAGTTTTCGATTAAAAGAAGCCTATGTTATTCTATTATATGAACTACTCTGTTCATAATTTTATCAATATCTCTATACGACGATCCTTTGCAATATTTAGTGTTTATAATAGTAGTAGGATATTTCTAAGCTAGGGTAGGATTATTATGACGTCATCGTTTCATCATTTAGACGTCATTATGTCGTTAACTTCGTGTGCGTGTTCCTTCTATGGCCTAATATATCTTTTAATTTTAGAAATATAAAATTTGTTTACCTACTGAACGCCTCCAGCTATTGCGATGTACAATTATTTTTTCATTTCTTTTTCCTTATTGAGTTTTGTGTAGATTTAGGGAAGTACCTGCATTATTGTGTAACGTTTTCCTATTTGTAAATATAAAAAAATTCGTAAAAATACCTATACCTAAAACTTTATTTGGGTTTGGTAAAGGAAGATTTTTATAAAGTGGTGTTATTCTTCGAATATACTTTTGCACCAAGGCACTAGTTAATAAAAGTAACTTGAACCTTAATCCCGATCCCTAAGACCCATTTGTTACACCACCAGGTCACGTACGATGACAAATGACACCGCAGAAGCTAGGCAAAGAAACATAAACCTTATTGTCCTAGCTTTAACATACTTTAGGATTAAATCGGGCTGTGTATATGGGTGACAAATTAATGATCTCACAGCGGGATGAGGTGACCATATACCACCAGGAATTCAGGAATTTTGGGAGTGCGGTTGACGAATGAGTTGTCAGGGACCATCGCGTGTCCGTTCAAATGATTGAATTAGATATGTGATAGATAAGAATTGTTAATAATAATGTACAAGTAATAAATATAACACCAAGGCCCGAATTGTACTTAAAAATGTACATAAAATACGATTATGGAACGAATTACCTGTGCCCCTCAGAAATGCAAAACAATTTACATTAAAAAAAAATGATATTATTTTCCTAGCTCCTGCCATTGCATTTCTAGCCATATATTGCTGTATTGTTTACATATATTATATCACATTATGTATTTTATTACATTTCTTAATAATTAAAAAAAGATATACCTAGGTACTCTAAATTATTTTTGTTGCACTTAAACCACCACTCTTCGTATTCTTTTAAGTTTAGTCCATCCAAAGGTTGCCTGGAAGAGATCTTCCAGGCAACCTTTGGATAGAGGCGTTCTTAGTGATAAGGCCTCCCATTGTATTAAGTACCACAACCTGGTAAGACCTTTTGTAAACTATATTTCTGATTCTGATGTATGCAATAAAGAGCTATCCATTTAAAATATACTTAGATTATCGCTATTTAACAGTTATACAGTCTAATGGAAAGCCATTTAACGTTTAAACAGAATGGCACTCATCAGGTAGCGAAAACTAAAACATATTCAGGACAATAAGACTATCATGGTTCATTAATCAGTTTTCACTAAGTTATGCATAAAATTGTATATATTATTAACAAAAACACTTAAGTTTATAAACAACAATACATTTACACAATACCGAAATAAATTAAAACGGACACTAATTATCTACAAAAAGACTATACTAAAGAAAAAACGAACTTAAACTGTGTAAAATTTTATCAAAAATGTACATCTGTATAGCATATTAGGAGTCCAGGATAGATAATACTAATAATAATCCTGGACATTTTTCACACAGCATCATCTAGCCCCAAACTAAGCAGAGCTTGTGTTATGCGAACTACATGACTGATATATACTTTTATTTTTGTAAATATAAAAATATACATAGAAAACACCCAAACCCAGTTATCTTGAATACACCTTCATATGAACATTCGATTTTTTTCAGAATTTCACCTAGTGGTAAGTGATTACGACCGACGAATAAAGGTCTAGAAGTGCCTATTCACTCCTGCCTTGATAATAAGAAATATCACTTTCCCGGATGACAAATAGCTCTAAAGAACAGCATAAAGATCTAGAAGTGCCTATTCAATCATACCTACTTCCTACCTTCCTACCTTGATAATAAGAAATACCACTTTCCCGGATGACAAATAGCTCTAAAAAAGCATAAAGATCTAGAAGTGCCTATTCACAATAAGAAATACCACTTTCCCAGATGACAAATAGCTCTAAAAAAATCATAAAGATCTAGAAGTGCCTATTCACAATAAGAAATACCATAATAAGAAATATTAATTTCCCGGATGTCAAATAGCTCTAAAAAGCATAAAGATCTAGAAGTGCCTATTCACTCCTACCTTGATAATAAGAAATATCACTTTCAAGGATGACAAATAGCTCTAAAAAAGCATAAAGATCTAGAAGTGCCTATTCACAATAAGAAATACCACTTTCCCGGATGACAAATAGCTCTAAAAAACAGCACAAAGATCTAGAAGTGCCTATTCACAATAAGAAATACCACTTTCCCGGATGACAAATAGCTCATGTGAGTCAAACTGACCCCGGGCTATTAGTCAAGTTCGTCACGCCGTATTTACCGTGTTCAAGCAGATCGTGTGCGATAGACAGATACCACGACGATTGATTCAGATTGAATTGATAAGCTCTGGTATTTTGTATATTTATTGCCCACGTGTGGTTGGGTGGACAGTTTTGTGGACAGCATTATAGTCAGAAAGGAACTCAAACGGCTAAGTTTGTGATAAAAACAAGGGCAGTAAATAAATAAATCATGCTGGATATTTTCACGCAGCATCATAGATGATGCTAGAGCGCTATAGTAAGTAGAACTTGTGTTTTCGAAACTACATGACTGAACCCCGCAAAAACTTCAGTTCGTGCCGTGATCTTGGTACGTGCAACTGTGCCGAAATATCGGGAAACATTCAAACTCACAAATCATGGTAAATATCCCGTTATTTTTAGTAATAATTTTGTTCATAATCATGATAGTTTCAAAAGTTACAAAGTCTTATATAAATTTTTAATGTAAATAAATACTTAGTAAAAATAAAAAAAAACCCGAGACAAATACTTGCAGATCATACTAACATTTGTCCCACTAGTGGGATCGTACCCGCAACCGTCTGGGTCTCAGATGGGCCGTCGCTCACTGCGCCACAGAGGTCGTCAAGGAGATGTAGATGAGTTATCATAAATATAGATGCCGGAAACTAGACTAAGTCACACTATCCGTAGACAAAAGAGTTTCTATAACAGTGCGACATTAATAGGTTACCGAGCAGGGTGCTGCTTTACCAGCGTGTCGATTCATCCGTGATACCCGGAGAAAGGAATGGAGTAGCCAAAAAAATGGGTATTTATTTACTCACACTTGTCTAGGTATAATAATTTTATATGGTGATATAATTAGAAGGTATGTCTGTAGGTAAGGAAAAAGGTCGTTCCTCATTCCTCATTCTCTGTATTATTTATTTATATAACAATAAAATCAAAATCACTAGCAATACGTGTTATCTTTCTGTATGTACTCTCTTGATACCCAAGATATAAGCTCACGCTTAGTTTGGGTCTCGTTAGGGATTCCACTGAGTATGTAGTAACCTATCCTATCTGAATATTCTGTATGCATTGTTAATATGTATCCTTCACTTTTGGTAATAAACAATTTTTATATTTAGTTCGCGACAGCCATCCCTGCCGACTAATTATTCGCATTTGACCACAATCTTTAAAGTACCTCCTTTCTAACAAAAAAATAATAAATGAAATCGGACTAAAAGCCGTGTTGACCTAGTGGGCGATACCCCAACTTCTGATCCGGAGGTCGATGTTTCGAACCCGGTCGTGCACTAATGACTTTTTCCACTCGAAAAATGTATTTGCGCATTAACACGTGCTCAAAACGGTGAAGGAAAACATCGTGACAAAACCGGCATACCCTAGAACCAAAAATTCGAAGGCATGTGCCAACAGTTAGTATTCCAATTAGCGGCGATGGGCTTGCAACCTGTCACGTGGAATGCTAACTTGCAAAACGCGGGCATGTACCAAATGTAATGTGTGGACGTGCCTCTGACTATCAACCATTAATTCGTGAAGAATTAACACACCCTACTTAGTATCTTCAAAGATCTACTCACTGTGTATGTATCTGAGGATGTCCACCATTGGGAAGACAGTCGTGAGCGTGTTTCTTTTTTTTTTGACTACGCGGCAATAACAATGTTCTTTTTAACAAAAAAAATTAAAAAAAACCATGGAGAATAACAATTTCCTAACATAGTCCTCGGTGTTACATTTTTGTCTCATTGTTCGACTCCACTGTTATATGCTCCACAACAAAGACATAGTAGCGGGCGTGTACCATTCATCACCAGCGATAGCTATCTATCGCTATCGAAGGATCTGCGCGAGCGGCTATGATTAGCTTGCCTCTGTGAGCATTATTTTAATAGAGACAATTTATAGGGAGCCGGATAGGCGAAATATTGCTTATAAATCGGTAATAGCATAGACAAACTATTTTGTAATGTTACTTAGTTGGTAAGTTAACCATATATATCGATGGTTGACGAACTCGTGGCGTAGTGGTAAGTAGCGTGCTGAGTCGCGAGAGGTTTGGGTTTGATTATGTGTACTTGTTTATAATTTTTTTTGTACACTATAAGAAAATACAAAAAACAAACTTAAAGTAATGGGTCTTATCTTAGAATCGATCTCTTCCAGACGACTTTTGGATGTATAGGAATCTATGAAATTGTTTGAATGTATGGTTTAATTTTATCCGTGACAGTCACGGTACTAGCCGGGTTGTTTTTTTGACCGCGTGACAAATACCATCCACACATGATTTCTTAGGAATGATTTCTTTGACGAATAAAAAACTAAGAAAAGTTTTTTATTCGTCAAAGAAATCATTCCTTGATTTTGTTAAATAAATACAATAAAATATTTTTATTCCCAAAAATAGTATGTGTTATTAGTATGTAAAATAGTATGTGTTATACTATTATTACATGTTTGAGATTGAGCTTCACACTAGTTTTGGTCTGAATCATTGCAAGCCTAGATTGAAAAAAACTATATTAAATCGAGAGAAATAATAATAATTTTCACACATCATCATCTAGCCCCAAACTAAGCAGAGCTTGTATTATGGGAACTACATGACTGGTATACTACTTGCATACATTTTTTATTTGTAAATACATACATATTACACATAGAAAACACCCAGACCCGAGACAAATATTTACCAGATTTAAATACTTTTAAGTTCCGTAGTATCGAGATACACATTTGGCCTAAACTCAATTCAAATATATTTGGGCCAAAAGGACCTAACAATACTAAAGATAGGTTATTACCTATTGAACTTTATTGGCATGTCCCACGTTATGACATTGTATGTATTCGTATGACTTTATGGTACAATGCTCCTTTAACTCATATATTTTATGACAATGTGTTCTAACGGGCCCCAATATAGTAAATAGGACGGCATATTATTACTAAGACCTAATTCACCAGCTGTTCTCCATATCGAGAGAGTGGCGTAAGAGAGCTTAACCGACTTCGGTAAAGGTGTATGGTCAAGTTAGGATCATGCCTGGCGGCAGACATTGTTTGTATGGGGTACTATCTATAGTCTGAAAATGTGATTAGATTAGTATCGAGTTCTTGACAGATAAAAAAAAATATAAATATATATAAATCCAGATTCTGTGTACTTTGACAACCACTTGATAACCGTTTTCTTTTGATCGCCACCGCCACCGCGTTTGTTTGACCAGGCCCTTAGTTTTAGTAAGTTTAAGTGGCAATGGGCAGGCCATGTAGCTCTCGGAACCCATAGCCATGTGGAATAAAAGTTCTCGAAAGGCAACCCCGAATCGGTCGACGCTATATAGGAAGGCTGAACGATGACATCTCGAAGGTTGCGGGTAATCGGTGCATAAGGGTTGCCTAAGATCATTCGTCGTGGCACTCTTTGGGAGAGGCCTATGTTCATCAGTGAAGTTCTACAGGCTGCTGATAATGATGATGAAATAAAATAAATGAGTGAATGAAAATACTTTATTGTACTCCATAACCAAATAAATATAGACAAAACTAATTCTTATGAAAGTGCAATTTGCGGTCGATCTACCTTTGGATGTAGAGGATAATTAAGATAATGCAAAAGTAAATTGATAGAAATTACTATCATATATATATATACTGTTTTGGACAAGTTACATCCATTTTTTTAGTGGAAACATCTATTGGTGCACGACCAGGTTCGAACTCAGAAGTCCAGCTACCGCCCACAAGGCCAACACGGCTGTTGTAAAACAAAATCTATAAATATGACCCATTATAAACAAAGTGGTGTATAATTCGCAATACTATACGCGGACGAGAGTGAGAATGGTTGCCTTCAGGATATTCGTTACGCAAACGCCTTCCTCATAAGAACCTGAGTTAAACTAATTCGGATATGGCACTTTTTTACAACTAAAGTGGGAAACTAGCATACGACCCACATATTGATCAGCGGTTACCGTAACCAATTGACACTTGCAACACCTTAGGTACCTATTAATTACTAGCACATTACGACCCTTTAACGTTATGGTAACAAGTCTCACGTTCAAACTGGAACACGGCAACGGGATCATTACTGTTTTGTGACATATATAGGTATGGTGGTACTTATCTTTTAGTCTTACCCGATTGCAGCAATCTTTAATAACTAAAATAATATAATAGAATAGAATAGAATAGAATAGAATAGAATAGAATAGAATAGAATAGAATAGAATAGAATAGAATTAGAATAGAATAGAATAGAATAGAATAGAATAGAATAGAATAGAATAGAATAGAATAGAATAGAATAGAATAGAATAGAATAGAATAGAATAGAATAGAATAGAATAGAATAGAATAGAATAGAATAGAATAGAATAGAATATAATAGAATAGAGTTTATATTTGCAAAAAACAAACACGATACATATAATCAAATAAGGACAAACAGTAGTTGCAAAAAAGGTCCCAACTCAGCATCGGGATTTTAAAAAAAAACGGTTCTTACGCTGGTCTGCCATAAGAACCGTTTTTTTTTAAAATCCCAATTGTGTCGATTGTAATCGATTAAGAGTAGTAGAGTTTCTGTGAAAGGGCTCGTCCTGGGAAGTGGTACCACCATGCTTATTTCTGCCGCCAAGCAGTAATGCTCTTATTGCTGCCTTCCGGTTTGAACGGTATAGTTGCCGGTGAAATGCCTGTTACATGAGATTTTTCAACTTTATATCTCAGGGAGGCAACGCGTGAGTGACACCTTTGGTATGGCAAGCGTCCATAGGCTACGGTAACCGCTTACCACCAGGTGGGCCGTTAGTTTGATTGCCTCTTTAGAAATATAAAGAAAATGCTCATCCTCAAATCTATACTCAAAACCTGCATATGGGTTTGACTGATCTACAAATTATCAAACTGAGTTTATCTAAAAAGGGTAGTCAGTGGCATGTCTAAGTATGATATACATGTTCTCGTTTCATAGAAGTTACCATTCCACGTGGCAGGTTGCAATCTATAAAGTATGTAAGTATTTTAATTAATTTGGCCCTCATCTCTTTTCTGTGTTTGATTCTGCTGTCCTTTTCGAAAAGGGCGCATCTAATTTTTTTTTCAAAAATAAGTAATGATTAATCAAAGTACATCTGATCGTTAATTTCTTCCTATAACAGTCCTGAACAAAGTTACATTGGTAATTATTACATATTTTTTTTTCACTTAGGTTATACCATATTATTGGAGGACAGGTAGGAATAAATAGTTCTGTCTGTCCCCCTATTAATGATGAGGGGACAGATAGAACTCTTTCAATTAAAAAAAGTTCGATCTGTCCCCCTGTTGCAAAAAGGGGGACATATCGAACTTTTTTTTCCAACTGTCACCCTAGGGGGACAGAGCAGGATGACAGATGGGAATATACCAATATTTTTAGTCAGCTTCGTGTTACATGCTCCTTTTCCGAATATGAGTTCAGGATTGTTTTGTCAAATAAAGCACCTTCTTTTCAATAGAACTAACATATCCATTTTTCTGAGGTCCGGTGAACTGCTAGCGAATTTACACTCTCGGCCAAGCCTACCGACTCTACCGAGATATTATGTTACAGGTGCTCCAGCTTCCTTACGGCCGCCATCAACTGAGATAACTAATTTTGTACAGACACCTAAACAAAATCAAGATAGATAGATAGATAGATAGATAGATAGATAGATAGATAGATAACTTTTTATTGTACACATAGACATAGACATAGACATAGACATAGACATATCATTTATTTACCACCACAATACACACAATATACATTAAACATTTTGAACATTAAAAAAAGGTACACAATAAAAGGTTACACAATAAAAAACATAGGAATAATAGGTTGAAAAAATAATTATTATTGAAACATAGAAATAAATAAGTATGACTTATGTGTGCTGCAGTAGCAAATTGGCCTAGGCTCAGCATAATGCCGACTGTTGTGAACAGAAGGCGCTGTTATTCTGCCTAGACCAGCACCATAATATGTTGCTTACAAATTAAACAGCAAATTTCAAGGTAATCGCGAGAGTAAAATGGGCGATCTTATCGCTTCTAGTGATCTCTTCCAGAAAAACTTTGGATGGACAGGAATTTACGTGAAAGATAAAGGACGGTGGTGTATAGACAATACATACATACATACTGACGAATTATTGGCAAGTACAAGTACAGCGTTAAATATTCAGCCTGACATTATTTAAGACTAAATTAAAATCATGGCTTGTCGTCGAGAGGGCGTTCTATAACGTGGAGGATTATAGGGAAAATCCGATGAGTACCTTGGACTTTTAAAAATTATATAATATGTTTAATAAATAAATATTAGATTATATTAATTTTAAAGCACAATTTTATGTTTGTTTTTTTATTTTATTTTATGTTAATTGACTGACATGTAAATTTTTATTTACCAATAAATTGATTATACTGATTATAAAAAAAAAATATGTTTGATCAGTATTTTGGGTAGGTAACTATAATGATCAGTTCAATAGCTGCTCGTACACTATATCAAAAACAAAATAAAAACATGCTCACGACTGTATAAATTCAAACTCACACTAGCACTTCCATCCAGCGTGGCAATGCAGCCAGGATTTTAGGAACGCTTCCCTCCGTCTGGTAGTGATTTGGAACAGTTGACCTATATCTATAGATCATTTGCAACGGTCTTTAGATAGCCAGCTGTTTCATCTGTTTTGTGTGTATATATTGTTGTACATAGTTGTATGAATAAATTATTAATGTACCGTTTTTAGGAAAACTTCTGTTACATAACCATATCATGGTTATAAATATACTTAATCAAAAGATCACTGTGTATGTATCTAAGGGTGTCATGGTAAAAAAACCGTGGACATGTTTGTTTTGTTTTTTATTTTTAAAAGGACAAGACCGTAGATATCGCTGGTTTTCGGATCTATTTCCTATCCGACATCAACACTCACTACAATAAAACCTGCTACAAAAACGCATTCATATCTCTCTCATTTTGTTTCTAAACTTAAGCGTTTAACGTTATCAGAACACGGCCATCTAACACGACAGTAAATGAATCTAAGTACGAAAGATTAATTATTTCCCATCGTGCATATGAATTATCTATCACCCGTGACGGATCGTCGCAGACCGAGGAGACACACGGCAGTTTGGGGGAAAAGGACAGTGCGAGTTGAGCAGGGAGCATTGTGTTCCGTACATCTATATAAATAAAAATTATATGCTGGTTGTTGGTAAGCGCGTCATTTGAGAACGGCTGGGCTTATGTTATTTCACCGAACTACTTTAAACCTGAATAGTAAAAAATAAAAAAGTTTCTGCCGTTCTCTGTGGCGTAGTGGGCGAGTGCCCACTACGCACAGATACCTCTGGCACCTGAGGCACAGATACCTCTGGTATTGCAAGAGTCCATAGGTTACGGTAATCGTTTTTTTTTATTTAAAAGTGTTCGTATTAGTGTGAAAAACGAATTTAAATTAAATTCACTTAAAAGTACGTAATTGTATGCAATTACGTACTAATTAATGTGGTATGTGTCAATTTTCATCAGTAATCAAAAATCGCAACGTCTTTGAATTTTTGTCCAGTAGTGAAAATGATGAATTCCTTAGGGCCATCGGATACAGTAGCGCGTTACATCAACGCGAAACTGGATCGCTATATGATATTATGTTTGTTCGTCGCATTCGCAACGCACAATAATTTTAGAATTTAGAATTAATTATTTCAGAAAATAGTAAGCTTACACTATACACAAAAATGCTCACTATCTTAGGTTAAAACCTAAATAATATCAGAGATATTTTATTAATAAAACTTATAAGAGAAGCAATACAGTAGTGTATCGATTCAGCATCTATAAACCAAAAAACTAATCGCTACGATATTTTTATCTGCAGCGCGACGTTATCAATGCTGTTTAGCAATTATATCTCGATAGCAATATTAGCAATGTATCTGATAGAAGCACTTTCTGATACACAGAAACGCCACTGTCTTGTGGCCTTTTTGTAACTGTATCGCCACAAAACGTTGACTTGGGCGATGGCCTGCGCAGTAAAGCAGCCACAACATTTTCGTTTTCAAATTTCGCTGCGGAACTCCAAAACCACGTGACAGGCCACCGAACTCGCATCAATCCGGTCAATTTATTACGAGCGTAGGAGGTAACTAAAAATTAACCACAACTACCGGTCGGGTTTTAAAATTTCCACGCAAGAGTAATAGTCGAGATTAGGAGCATTGTTGCCGGGAGGCTGTGGATAAACGCTTATTAGAATTTATACGCGTTCTGAGAGTACCGTGGTAGGCTGTGCAAAGAGCCCTAATATGAATGGAGAGGGAATGTTTTAAACTGTTCCTTGTATATAGATACATTTTGAAAGTATTTTTCCATGGCTATTTCGGAACGCTGCCTATAACTATTTTTAAATTTTCGTTTGCAAATAAACCAAAATATCCAAATGCCCTGAAAGTTTCAACATGTTTAATTAGTATTAACTATCTATCTGTTTTACTATTCAGCTTGCTTCTAAAATAAGTGAAATGATTGGTGTGTTTTGAATTTTACACTTATGCCATTCACTATGCCTATACCACCCAGGTGGTAAACAAGCCTAAGACCCAATTGTTGGTGAACGGTTATCATCCTATGGACGCTTGCAACACACACGCGCATTGCCCACACTTTAAAAATGACAAAACACCTTTTTTGGAAGACCTCACAGTGTGTTTATTGCCTGAATATTGTTTGTAATGCTATGTTAAGTTACATTTAAGTAATTTATACTTACCCGTATACACTCATATATTATAAGTATGTTGCGATACTTGTGATATGGTATAATTATAAATTTAACGGGTCTTTATCGTGTTTACTTTTTTTATTATTTTCCCCGACGTTTTGACTGTATTGCAACAGCCGTGGTCATGGGATGACTAATAAGTATGTTATTTAATCGCGAAAGTTTGTAAAATTTGTACTTGTGATATGTTGTTCAAGATAAATGTTGGTCTTGCGAGCATAGATAGAAAGATAGATAGATAAACTCTATATTGTGCATAACAGCAATATACAGTAGAAAATACAGAAACATAATAAAATAACAAAAAACAAAAGAAACGCACAGAGGGCGGTCTTATCGCTGAAATCAATTTCTTCCAGACAACCTTAGGATGGAGAGAACTATTTAAAAGAATAAATAAATAATGCTGGACAGTTTCACACAGCACCATCTAGCCCCAAACTAAGCAGAGCTTGTATTATGGGAACTACATGACTGATATACTACTTATAATTTTTTTTTTCTAAATACATAAATATTATACATAGAACACCCAGACCCGAGACAAATATTTGCAGATCATACAAACATTTGTCCCGCTGCGGGAATCGAACCCGCAACCTACTGCGTCTCAGGCGGGCCTGCGCCCACTGCACCACAGAGGTCGTAATAATAGGGAATAATAAATATCATCATAATAGGGAACCACGCAAGTAAAAATTAACATACATTTTATACTAAACTATATTTATGTTGGTTGGCGTTTTGTACATTATTAAATACTTGCTTCTCCATTTTCACAACAACCTAGCTCCACGGCAAGCAACTATGATGCAGACTAGCGGTTTTTTAGAACACCCGAGGACTATCATCGGTTTTATTAGAGGAAGGAAATATGGGAGCGGTAGTGACGTGTACGGTACGCTTGTTAGCGTACGCTCCAGGCTTCGCGCGTAAAGTAGGATAATTCAAGCGTAATTCGAGCTGTCGACGAGATATCAGCCTCTGGTGACGATGGCAGCTATGCTTGCGCTTCGCATAATGGTCAGTAAGTAATAGAGAAGGTTGTTCGGTAGCGGGCAAAGGGCGTACCCGTTTCTTGCGAAACTGTGTGGAATTCTAGAGTGGGGACATGTTCGAACGCACCTTTGGTTCTAAACACAGCAATTGGTGCGGAATTTGACAGGTTGATGTATGAAACGGTTCGAGTGTATAGTGAGCGGATTCGATGTTGTGTTTTAGCTAATTTATTTGCGGTAATATTTCTTGTAATTATGTCTGGGTAATGTTTGCTTTGTGCTGTTTGATAGTTTTATTATCACTTAATTTTATAGCTGTGTTCCTTGAAACAACTCATTCTGAAATAAGATTATTCGCTTCGTTTTTGCAAACTGTTGGGTAACGTTTATACAAAATAAGGCTTAGCAACAAAGCCAGAACAATAACATTTAGTATCTTATTTGAAACATTAATTAAAGGTAACTTAAGCTAATTTTACTGACTTAAATCCGAAGAACTAAAGACAAGTTGAAATGGAAATTAGCAGGCCATTTAGCTCGCAGAACCAACAAACGCTGGCGAAGAAAGGTTCTCGACTGGCGGCCACATACCGGACGTCGCAATGAAAGAAGTCCCCCAGACGATTGACCGTTGACAGCTTAAAGGTTGCGGGAAGTCTGTGGATGAAGCTAGTCCAAGATCGTTCATCATGGAACTCATTGGGGTGGACTACGGCCAGCAGTAGACTTGTTACCGTGATTTACCATGACTTTTTCGTGATATTGATTAAAAAAAAAACATACTGTAAAAACGGGAATTTACACATATTGGTGAAGGCGCCGACTAAGTTTCGACTAATTCCGAGAGTCTTTATTAGGGTGAGTGATCGCGACGGTCTTCCTTCGTGTGAATGAGGATGGATAGTAGGTACGGTAAGTGAAAATTCCCGTTTTTACAATATAAATAAAGCGAAATTCCACATTAAAAAAAATTATAATAAGAAAAGTTTCCATTAAGTAAAATTACTCACTTTAATATTTAAAGTACAAACTCCATGTAGCATATTTGTTAATATTTTTATATTGTTTTTATTTATAAGAAAGGAAAGTACGTGATATTTTATATTGGACTATGAACTGTTCACATGGAGGCTTGGTGTACACTGACAAAAATAAATATCAATACATTGCAACACACATTGATAAGATTAAATTAAAACATGATCGACATCATAAGACAATTTTAAAACATTATTTCAACAAAACACAACTTATGAGACATAATTGCTTCATTACAACGTTGTAATCGATCAATAACAGCTTGTTATAAAAGTATAATCATGAGAGTAGTTTTAAACTGGATATGAAACGCAGCTTTCATGGTATGAACATTTATGTATAACTGCATGAACCTGATGGATCACACTTGCTGTAAACAAAACAGCATAGTTAAATTGTGCTAGAGTAATAAATTGTTATAATAGATAGCAACTGTTAATTTCATTAGAAGCTTCCTTACATTAATATGATTATAAAAAATGGCCTGGTGGCATAATGGCCAGAGATTTCGAAATTTAATGACCGGATTTGTTTAAGAACGAAGATATCCAAAACGGTCGGCTTTGAATACATGTGACACGGGAAATGTGTCACACAAATGTGGAATATTGGGTATTTTCGATAAAATTTATGTTTTTTTTTATATATATTTTCAATGCAAGCGAGATCTCTGGTCGCTAAATATCTGCATTCTCTTAAAGTGTTTTCTTTTTATAATATGTATATAGTTACAAAAAATAGGTAGTACATCAGTCATGTAGTACCCATAACACAAGCTCTTACTTTGGGGCTAGGTGCTGTGTGAGAATGTCCAGGATTATTTATTTATTTTATGTAAGTGCATCAAGCTATCTTATTCTCACTCTAAGGTTCAATATTTATAACGTACGTTTTATAAGTTTTATCGTATGTTGTTATCATAAACACTATTTACATGGTTGATTCACTAACTGCTGACTTGTGTAATTAAAATTCTCTCGTATGCTAATGTTAAGGGGGAGCTTTCGCAATGCGACGTTTATTTTTGATGTCAAACAAAAAAACACGCTCACGACTGTCTTCCCCATGGTGGACATCCTCAGATACATACTCAGTGAGAATATCTTTGAGGATACCAAGTAGGGGGTAGTCAGAGGCACGTCCAAACATTACATTTGGTACATGCCCGCGTTTTGCAAGTGGTAAGCATTCCACGTGACAGGTTGCAAGCCCATCGCCGCTTATTGGAACACTAACTGTTGGCACATGCCTTTGAATTTTTGGTTCTAGGGTATGCCAATTTCCTCACGATGTTTTCCTTCACCGTTTTGAGCATGTATTAATGCGCACATAAATTTTTCGAGTGGAAAAATCCTTTGGTACACGACCGGGTTTGAATGTAATTCATAATTCATATTTTTTTGTCATTTAACCCGTCACGGAAAACGAACCCGAACTTCTTACGTCTCAGCCGGCTACTCACCCGTTGTGCCACTGAGGTCACAAACTTGAATAGCGAAAGTCGTTATAGTAGCTATTGCTTTACGCTGTTACAGTATATAGATCACTTTTACTTTTCATCTACCCTCGCCTTAACTAACATAACTAGGCATATTATTACGAATGTATGTTATTATTACGTCTACTATAAAACGTAAGTCATACATGTATTTACGCTAACTATAGGTTTTGAAGTATGTCATTGCTTTGTCGACAGTCACTTTTCGTTTCGTTTGCGATTGATATTTATTCAAGGTGATACCGCCACTTGCTGTCAAAATTATTTAGACTGACTGTCATAAAATGCGTAAGAAATAGATAATATCTAGGACATCTTTTTTGTGTTTTTCTTTTTACAAGACAAAAAAAAGACAAACTCACGTCTGTATATTGTGTACACGTCTGTATAGTCCAATGATGACTCAGATCTTTGAGTTTACCAAATAGGGCATAGCAGAGTTACATCCAAACATGACATGATCGCGTTTAGCATAGTGGTTAGCATTCCACGTAACAGATTGCAAGCCCATCGCCGTTTATTGGAACACTAACTGATAGCAGATGCCTTCGAATTTTTGGTTCTCGGGCATGTCGGTTCCTCACAAAGATCTACCTTCACCAACTTTCGGCATCTTTAAGATGCCCATCTGAGAATTCCTACTACTAGTTAGTACAAGTCCTCGTTCGGAGACCAGCAAAATGACAAAATTATAACCTACATACATACATAAATATAGTTACGCTTGTTTCCCGGAGGGGTAGGCAGAGACCAAGGATTTCCTACGATCCTGGCATACTTCTTTCGCTTTGTTCATCCTCATAAAATTCTTCAAACAAGCTCGGCGATTTAGTGTACTTCTGACCTGGCCTTTCTCTAGAATGTCTTCAATTTATAATAATAATAATGCTGGTCATTTTTCACACAGCATCATCTAGCCCCAAAGTAAGCAGAGCTACTGAACTTTTTTTTTGTAAATAAATACATATTATACATAGAAAACACCCAGATCCCGAGACTAATATTTGCAGATGCAAACATTTGTCCCGCGGCGGGAATCAAAGCCGCAACCTTCTGTCTCAGGCGGGCCTTCACCCACTGCGCCACAGAGGTCGGTTTGATCAGAGTACGTTCGCCGAGGCCGTCCTCTTCCAACTATCCTATTCACGCTCGCCTAAATAACCTACTTAGCGGTGAATAATGATTCGTGGTCGCCATTAGAGAACTTATCACCTGGGTGAGATTATCCTAGTATGATGATAGTGAAACGTTTTCAGCACACAACATTTTGATCCTGACCATCATCGAACGACACCCTCCCACAACGATCACAGTGTAGAATCTAACAGTAAAACACATAGATCAGTTAGTCAGTGTTTATGTTAAATCGACGCCGTGAGCGTACTATCAGCAAGCATAAATCATTAGGCGGTGGACAGAAACCATGTAATTGTACCTTGAGGGCCTGCCGATGACATATTCCATCAAAACTGGGGTTTCTGTAACGGGAATACTATGTCCTTGTTATTGTCCTTGAGACTTGAGGATATAAGCGTAAGTGTGATGTCGGATTTGTGACGATTGTCTAAAGAAATAGACATTATATTTTAACCGTTCCCAAACTATTAAAATGTAAAGCGCTCTTTATAATATAAAATGTCGAATGCAATATGTAAACGCATGCAGAAAATTGCTTTTAGAAAGAGAACGCACACTAATTGAGAAAACATAATGCTTCACACTATCCACCTTTGAGATTAATCGAAATCATCTCTTATTTTCCTTAAACAAAATAAGGCAACGCAATTGATAAATGGTTACGTCAAGTTGCAGCAGGCATACGTCATACCTCAAGCAAAGTTTCTTAAGCTATGTATTGACTAAGCAACATTTGTGGCGCAACATGTAGCGCAACATGTTGAGCAATGTGGAACTTGTGTTGAGCAACATTGTCTGTTCATTAGTCACGGAGAGAATGGAGACAATCAACAAGGCGTGCGTCATGTTGCACGTCATCTAGCAACTCCTGTTGCGCAACAAGTTGGACGTCACGTGTTGTACCTTAAATGTGACCCAGTGAATACAAAGCTTGAAAAGAACCATTTACAGAAATTTTGTTCTGTATTTTTACATATAAAACTTCGTAACAGCGCCAGTTACGCCGTTTTCCTATCGCAACCGTGGCTGATATGTCATTGTAACTTGCAAATCGAGTTCCAGAGAAAATTGCTCGAATAAACGTATGTAAAGGGACCGTCAGGGACACATCGATTATTATAATCGATTATTCGATGTGCATTCGATTAGACGTGTTTACGTGCGTTTCGATTAAATAAATCTGTAAGCGCTATCGACTTATCTAAGTAGGATGCAACTTACAAAGTATATGGTGTACTTAAATAAAAGTTTCTAAATCCAGTCTGCGTGAAACTTAAGGCGCAGACAGGTGCCGAATAAACACGTCAAAAAATAACCATATTAGATATAGCTTTATTTCGTGTGTTGCTAACACACGAAATAAAGCTATATACTGCATACTGCATAGGAGCATTAGAGCTAAATTAATATCTAATGCAAGCGCAATAATTAAAACTCGTTAGAAATATATACATACCAGAATTAGAATCAATTTTATTAGTCTAATAACATGGTTCAGTTTCACATTCATCACACACGTTCTACGACCTACCGGCTACCGTACAATTTATGAGCCACCACACATATCACATGAAATTATATCTGACGCACCATTTAATTTACAAAACTACCGGGTCGATATAATCTATCGATATATGAATCGATATTGCATAGAAGTTGCAGTGTTGTCCGGACGATTTTAAGGTAAGTATTTGGGTGTTTTCAGATTTTTTAAGATAACTTACTTTTTTGGCAGATTTTCATCATAATAAAACCGTTTTAGAAATGTTTACTGAGCTCCATTTGAAAGTCGTTTGAAAGTTGTTTTTTTGTTTGATTTAGGATCTAACTGAAACGTCTTTTTGGCATATAAATATATTTCCGATAATTTAATAAAAATCGTTAGTCATGAAAGGGATGGGACGAGGCTTGTATATTTTCTACGCCAACGTTATTTTCATAACAAGCGGTCCATCGGACAGGACACCTTCCTATACCTACACTGCATACGATTCATGATCACGATTTGAGAAATTTCTTCCAGCTGTTGTCGATTCTGCGAGCTAAATTACTTGCCTATTGCCATTTTAACTTGCTAATTCTATAAGCATAAAATTAATCAAATAGAAGACACCTACCAGAATTTGAATCCATTTTATTGGTCTAGTAACATGGATCAGTTCCAGATGTTGTCGATTCTGCAAGCTAAATGACCTTCCTATAGCCACTTTAACTTGCTAATTCTATAATTATAAAATTAAAATTCAAACAAATGTTGAGCTTTCTATAAACAAGCATACCCTGGTCGTCTTACATAGCATCTCAAAATAAGGGCAGAGGAGACGGAAGCTGAAGCTAGTTCACTCGCGTATCGGTCCGATGTATCAGCAATTACCGCTTGAATCAGTATTGATTTATGCGATAATCACAGGACAGCTAGTCCATTCACATTACGTTATTCATGCGCGGAACACAGGAGTCATGTGTTTGGTAATTATGAGGTCCGCTGCGGTACTTTGTGGTAACCCGCGGCTTAGCTTGGGTTATTCTTTGAGAGCAGTTTGTGTTCTGTTGTAGAATGATTTGATACGATCTTAATGACGTTAAATCTCACTTAAATGTATACTGATTCTTTGCCAGGGATATGTTTTATAGGCCTGGTCGACACGGTCGTCAACCCAGGTGCCTGGAGTACCAGGATATAAAACAGTACATTCGATAAAATGTACACAACAAAGTATTACAAAAGTATTTTTGTTTTAAATTATTAATGTATTTTAGGACATTGCATATTTTTTATTAAAGCAGATAAAGATCTCCTTGGCATGTAAACCTTTGTAGAGACAATTCATTGATACGCTTTAAGTTAAAAAAAAATACTTGATAATGAACGCATGCTTTCTTTCTGCAAAATAATGTAAAAAGTTATTTAACATAAGCTTTAAAAAGTGTTTACATTATTTTGTGTCTTCATAGGGTTGACTACTGTGGCCTCCCGGTTAATCAATTTCCCAGATAGTCATGGAACAGCACTTTTTTTAAATCAAAAAGGAGATCATCTCTGTCATGCTTAGCGGCTGATATCTACAATCGTTTTAAAAAATCTAGAATAACATGAGAATAACCCATACACAGCATCATAATTTGCGGTGTCTCCTAAGAACGTAATGAGGAGTTACAGTGTGATTTACGATCATCCCTGTACGATTGCAACCAAACAACCTATCATGCAATGCTAGTTGTTTTAAGAGAATGAAATTTTTAAGTTGGTATAAAATAAAACAGAGACACTAGCTCTAGTAAAGTCTGCAGAATTAAACTTGGTGACTGCTTTTAATAATCGGAACAAAGGCTAAATTTTCACATCAAATTCCATCTTGACACTGACTATGCCTATATGGAGCACTAGACGAGAGACCATGTTGAGTTCTCATAATCTAATGGCTCTATGTATGTACCTCCCACCTAGACTGTATAGTTTTAATTCGACGACCTCTGTGGTGCCTGAGACGCAGAAGGTTTGATTCCCTCCGCGAGAGATTTTTGTATCATCTGCAAATATTTATTTCGGTTCTGAGTGTTTGTGTATAATATTGTACGTATTTACAAAAAAAATACTTTCCGGCACGTATATAAGTAGTATATTGGTCATGTAGCTCTGCTAGTTTCCATACAAGCTCTGCTAGTTTGGGGCTAGATGATGCTGTGTGAAAATGTCCAACATTATTTATGTATTTCATTCAATAATACGTAATTATCTTCTCTTTTATATCAACAATATTATATTTTAATCAGTGTTTAATACTGATCTGTCTGAATTGAATTCAATTACATATTTTGATGTAAGTTTTTATCTATTCTTTGATAAAGATGTCACAGAGGTTAGACACTTTTTTAGTATCTGTTGTCCGATAAAGGAAAAAAACGGTCGGGCAGCACGCACCAAAGATGGCAATCCCTTTTTTATGTTATCAAGTTAGCTTACGGTCCACTTGATGGAAATTCCACCGGTTACCGTCACCTATTCAAGACAACATCTACAAAACCAGGGCCATTGTTGATGTGTTGCCTGCCATAGACAATTTTTTTTCATAGGCTCGTGGTTTTTTTATTTGGTGAGTATATTGATAAGAGTAATCGCTAATCGTTAAATAGAGTGTTATTTTGTTACCCCTTAAATACAGAGCAAAAGTCGATTGAGATCACAAAAATTACAAACAAGAAGATGGTTTACAATGATCATTGAGTCAGAATCATTAAATCAGATTCCTGTGCTGAATCTTTTTCGAAATCTATCACTTTGAGACATGGTTCTTGGCAAGACCCTATTTTTGAATTAGGAAGTTTACCCTAAGTTTGCGCCTATAATAGGCCTCAAGCCAATTATTGGCGCAAACTTAAGAGTTCTGTTTAATTGTGGAAAATGGTATATAACTCGTAAAAACGTAATTACTTGACCATGATTTTAAGAGCATTTTAGCTGATTCTATTCTATAAATAGAACTCGTACTTAATGACACTGGAAGTGATTTAAGGTTCTACACGCAGCTCCACTTTCTAGGACGTAAGCGTGCGAAACGGTACTTTCCAGTAATCTGCAGCTAACTGGATTATTGGAAAACATATTGAACAATAACAGAAAACGGTAGTCGGACCACGATTCTGTCTATTGAACTGTATGATATTGTCACGGATTACGTTAATCTGGAAGTGACTTTATCCGGCTTATAAATCCGAAAGAGTCTTTTTTTGTTCGAAAAAGTAACAAACGATCGTCTAAGAGCCCGGTCAAACCAATGCGGTGCCAGTGGAGAGGGCGATTTAAAGGTAATAAATAATGCTGGACCTTTTCTTAACCTCAAACTAAGAAGAGCTTGTGTTATGGGAACTACATGACTGATGTACTACTTATATATTTTTTTGTAAATACACATATATTGTACATAGAGAACACCCAGGACCGAGAAAAATGTTTGCAGATAATACAAACATTAGTTCCGCGGCGGGAATCGAACACGCAACCTTCTGCGTCTCAGGCGAGCCTGCACTTAATGACTCCAAAGTTTGCGTGAGTGTATCGATTTGTTATCGGTCCATTGGTGTGTTTTTTTTGCGTCGGCCGGTTTATATAATACTTTTACAGTATTAGTTTCTTATCCAGCGAAATGTAACTTCTTTGCGAATATTACTTCCAATTTATTGATCGTGAGACGTGACGCTCGTGGAAGTGAAATCTCTTTTGTAATGAGTGATTAAGAGGAACGAGTTATTTTTTTGTGAAACATCAAAATATCTGTCGCTGTCGTAACATCTGCTTTAACTTTTAAAAATGTTTTGTTCACTTTTAAAGAACTATCAGAAATTGCGAGGAATTGATTCCTCTGTAGTACAGTCAGCCCAGAATATGTTTACTATTATTAACCCCGAAAATTATTTACATTGATTCATACAACTATCTACAAGTAGGTATATAAAACAATAAAGATGAAACAGCAATCTAAAAACGATTGCAAAAAATCTATAGATACGAGTAGGTCAACTAATAAAAAACATGAAATAAAAAATTTATAAATGTAATGTTTTATTTATGGAAAAATAAAAGTTTGTTTTTTACCAAACTACATAAATAGTTTATTGGCAACACGACGGAAGCGTTTAGACACATATTAAGTAACATTTGTGTACTAATATCGACCTGGGAACGACCTCTCTGGCGCAATGGGCGAAGTCCCGCCTGAGACGCAGAAGGTTGTTTCGATTCCCGCTGCGGGACAAATGTTTGTAATGTTTGTCACGGGTCTGGGTGTTTTCTATGTATAATAAGTATGTATGTACAAAAAAAAGTATATAAGTAGTATATCAGTCGTGTAGTTCCAATAATACAAGCTCTGCTTAGTTTGGGGCTAGATGATGATGTGTGAAAAATGTCCGACATTATTTATTTATTAAAGTGTACCCAGTTATATCAAAACTACATCAAGCTAATAGAATAATACAGGTAATGAATTAGAACACGAGTCTATAAAAGGGGAAAACTACCAAGATTTACAAAGACATAACTGCTCAACGACCACCGCGGACAAGACAGATCTGTCACATCTGTCAATCCAGCAATCAATTTGTCAACAATTGACAGCGGTTGACAAACAATCGCGATGGGCAGAGATTGCGCGTGCGCACCGACTTATTTATGAATCTTATGATGCGCATCGCAACCTGATTTATTGAGTTTAATTTGTTGTACAAAGCTGTCGACATGTGACAAGAGATGTGGATTCGATTCCCGCTGCGGGACAAATATTTGAATGAAATGGTACTTTGTTTCACATAAACAATAACAAGATAGTATACACACTATATAAAGGTCGACAACTACATAAGGCCGATGTTTGAATGTTACAGGACTATGTACGTGCTTGTTAAGTGGTTATTAAAAAAACATATATAATTTGTTTTATGGTATATGTGATACAGAAGTGAGTTTGAAATAAAAAAATTAAACAAGCTTTTCACAAATAAATAAAAACAAACACGCTCAGTCGATATATCAAATAATGGATATCCTCAGATACATAATTAGTGAGTATTTAAGAATACCAAGTAGGGGGTAGCCAGAGGCATTTCCAAAGCTAACTCGTCCGGGGAATTACTTCAATCATACCAATTTTGCCGCCCAGCAGTTGTGTTTAAAGGTTATGGATGCCAGTGAAATTACAAGCAAATGAGACTTTACCATTTATATCTTAGGGTGACGAGTATAATGTAATTCTACCCAGTACACGTCCCAGGTCGAGGCGTATGAGGTAATATTTTTTTTTTTTTACACCGCAAACTCGGTATAGACTTTTGGAAGAATTAGTCAGTTGATGTTGAATCCCTCCAATGAAACAAAACTAACACAAGTTAAAAATCATTTGAAGTCCTCTGGTAACCACTTATACAATACGGTCTTATCGTAATGACCAAACTTTTCTGGGTTTATGAAACCGTTGTTTTAAAAGGTTATATATAATTTTTATAACTTTGAAACTAGGTATTTTTGACTAGGTAACATGCTTTTTGAATTCTGGGTGATTTTCTATGTATAAAATGTATGTATTTACAAAAAATAAGTATATCAGTCATGTAGTACAAGCTATGTTTAGTTCAGAGCTACGTGATGCTGTTTGAAAAATGACCAGCATTATTAATATGGAAAAAATATGGAAAATTATTTATTGCAAAACTAAGAAGTACTTTCTTAGGCAAATTTGATGCTATATAGCATTCTCTTCCAGTTAACTTTTAAACCTTTATTATTTATTTATCTTCAATTCCAAAATTTAATTGTAAGTATTCATTATAACTTCGACAGTATATTTGAAGTCTTGTATTTTCGCCTAGTCGTTTTGATATTAAGACCTTCCTCATATTTACCTACCTTCTTGTTACAAATATACCTACTACTAACACCTTGATACCTTACAATAAGTAGATCATTTTGCAAGTGTATACCTACTATACTTTTCCTAATCATATGGTATAATAATAACGCGAACTTACTATAAGTAGTATATTGTTAGATAGATGGTAAGTTTGTCAACAAAATCTATTTTTCTGAATAAATATTTACTTTACTTTACTTTACTTTACTTTACTTTACTTTACTTTTATTTCTCTTACCATCGAATGATAACCGCTCATTTATCACTTGCCCACTTGATTCATAATCGTATTTAAATGTTTCATGTAGAAATCAGCTGCTTTCCATCCGCGCTCGCAACGCCATATTATCTGCCTTCCGTCATGTACCGTAATTGGAAGCTATCTGCAAACTAGATGGCTATTATACAACTCATATATACAATATATAATCAGGTAATGCGCTTGCGTTTGTAATGATAGGCACCGGTACGCACATGCGGTGGCTTGGGGCGGTTTTTGCTATCAGCGGGGGAGAATGGGCTAAATTAATAAGTGTATATAATACATTTAATTGTGTGATGAAAATGCCTTTATCACTACACTACCTTTCAAGTACTTAGGTGCATACCTACTGTTTGTTTGTCCTGGTACCCATCTAATGTACCAGGAGCAAAACCTATTAACCTAATTGAGTTTATTAATATTTCAACTTTGTACCTAACTACCTACCTAGACATTCAATGCCTTATGGAGGAGATAGCCACCCACAACACAGGGAATCTTATTTGCCAAGTATGTGATGAAAACGGTCCTTACCTACCTACTAATCTGGTACTACTTAATAAGTGTTGTACCTTTTTTTAGTTGTTCGTTAACCTAGTAATAAAGTTATCAATTGTAAAAATATTTTTAATCCAAATAAACGGATTGTTTTTATCATAATTATTATAAGTTAAAGTTTATTAACCAAGAAAAGACATACATAGTTAAAACAGATAGACAGACACGCTCACGACTGTATGCAGATAAACATTATGTGATGAAAGGAAGACATCGCCGTGTATTTTACACATATTAAAAAAAACATATTAATACCATTTTAAAAAACCTTGGGCATTAGGTACTCAATAATCTGTATAATTGTATTAAACTGTAACACCTGTTTTTGGCAAATAAATATAGTCTATTCTATTCTATATTAGAATATTAGCCTTCAAATTTATTTTGAATACACATTTGAAAAGTTATAAAATGTTGAATTGACTTTAGCAAAACTTACCGTTAGCCCTTCCAGAAGAAATAAATGCTTTCTGAACAAAAGCATCACGCCATGCCGCCCCAACCTCCCCCCACCACTTGACACACTTCTGTGTATAATTGTAGCAATTTGCAGACTCGTACACGTCAAAACATATCGACGTAGTGTTGCGCAACCTTGCGATTGAGCTATTCGCTTGTGCATTTATGCCAGTTTCACTAACCGTTACCAAATGTCCCTTTAGGGTATGATAATGTATGGCGATATTATCCTAACTGTAGGCGTGAGCCGTGAAATCAGTAAATAAATAAACACTAGCATAGGAGGATAGTATTCCCTGTATCGTGATTATTAGGAACTACAAGTACCCAGATTGGGTATTGGTACCACAATACCCAGACCCGAAACAAATAACAAATATTTGCAGAACATGTAAACATTTGTCCCGAAACGGGTATCGAAGAGGTGTCTCTTGCAGTCAGAAAGCCAATAATTTCCCTTTGATCGCCACCGCCAACACGTCAGTGAAACTGCAACCGCTTATTGACAATGGTTCGTTTTGGGGATCCAAAGCCAAATGTCGAAAACGGAACCCTTACAGATTCGTTATAATCCTTCTATATGTCCATCCGTGTGTCACACCACCATTTTTCTAGCTCAGTTTAAAGCGTATCGTAATAATATTATATATAAGATTAAGTACCTTTTTCACAAATCGCACACATATTTTTTTATCCCCTGCACGCTTTGTGTGGAGTGAAGTATAAAAAAAAAACTTTATTGGAACAGTTACATGTGATTGAATGTCCATCATTGAATAGACCCTTAAAATCATTTTGAGGATACTCTACCTTTTTTTATTTTAGGCCCTCGTCCTAAATATAAGGCTTCAAAGTAACTAAAGTTGTGCCCCTCTAACTTTTAACCTAAAGTCTTAAAAGTATAAAAGTAGATACTTAAATAACGCGATTTCCAATTATAACATAAGGAGTTATAAATTAACTTAGGATTACTTACGGTTTGAACCCTAACAAACCGTGTCTGGACACGTCTTGGGACCTTATTTGTTTTTAGGCTAGCAACAAGCTTGTAGTGTCGATATAAAGTTCTTGCATCTGACGGTTAAATGATCACCAAAACTAAGTTTTTTTATTCTTTTTTAGATTCTTCGTCACACGTTCACACTTTTTCAATACAAAAGCAGCCTCCGTGATGCGTAACGCGGATACCAAGTTCATTTCATGCCCCATTGTCGCATCTTGTGAAAGCAATCCGCTTTTTGTTGGCCCCTATTTGTAATTACTGCTTGTTCTTCATACAGTTATTACAAGTAGTTAGTTCGCGTCGAACTAACACCTTGCGAAGTACCGTTTTTACCCGATTGCCGAAACCCCTTACCCCAAAAACAAAAAACACGCTCACGACTGTCTGCCCCATGGTGGACATCCTCAGATACATACTCAGTGAGTAGATCTTTGAGGATACCAAGTAGGGGGTAGTCAGAGGCACGTCCAAACATTACATTTGGTACATGCCCGCGTTTTGCAATTAGTAAGCATTTCACTTGACAGGTTGCAAGCCCATCGCCGCTTATTGGAACACTAACTGTTGGCACATGCCTTCCAAAATCCAAAAACGGCTCTAAAATAACTATGTTGGGCGGTGGCTTCCCAGTAGTGAAGTAAAGGATCTTACTGATGGCACATTCGAAGGAATGTGCCATCAGTAAGAGTTCCGGCGATTGGCTTTCAACCTGTCACGTGGAATGCTTACTACTTGCAAAACGCGGGTATGTGCCATGACCCTTTAGGCCAACACGGCTCTATTGGCCGTTAGTAACGGGGGACACGGCAGTGTCTTATTCTTTTTGTAAATAGAATGTCTGTAATCGTCTAAATAGGAATTGCATAAAACCTCGTCTGTTGGATAACAGAGATTTGTCGTAATTCTTTATAAAAATTTCCACATGACTGAAAACAACCTATTTTAGATTGCCGATTTTATCATCGATTACGTTGTGAAAACGTATCAATTACGTGATGGAAGCGTATCGATTTGTAATCGAGAGGTGATCACGGATTATATGACGTTTTACAACAATAACTTCCAAATTATTAACTTATACCTAAGAGCTATTATGGAAACTTAAAATCAAATATTTCCGTAAATTGGCATTCCTTAAAAGTAACAGAAATAATACAAACACGTTTACGACTATTATCCCCATAAAAGACATCTTCATATCCACTCAGACTCCGCCCAACACAGTTCTTTTGGGTAGTCAGAGACATGTCCAAACATAATATTCAGCATAGTACTCGTAGTTAGCATTTCACGTGACATATTACAAACCTATCTTCATTTATTGGAACACTTATCGATGGCAAGTGCCTTCAAACTTTTTGATTCTAAGGCTCTATTTTTAAATGTGTCCCAAGATTATTTTGCCTAACGGCATCATTGAAATCACTGATTTATATCAAGTATTTAATAACGATGAAAAATTAGCTCAAAAAATCACAAGTGTGCTTTAAGTACATTTAACCATCTCTACCAAGTCATGCAACTAGAATCTCGAAGAAACTTATAAAATATGCAAACGATATACGACTTATGCGACGATAAACTCTAGAAACAAAAGTGTAGAGTAGGAAATCCTTTGCTTGTTCAGAGCGTGTTAGTCCAGTTCAGACTTGAAAAAGTTAATCGAAAATGAATGCACGTCGTACTAGGATTTTTTTAAAGGAAAGCACGTATTGGACTCGGTAGGAAAAAATGTTATTTCATTCATAAATCGAGTTGCATTGAGAAGTAGAGAAGTAGTTTTTACGGTGGGTTGATCAACGTGAAATGATGACAAAAATTGTTACTTTCGAGCGTGTTGTGGAGTATGAAAGTGTCGTGTTATGATCAGTATAGGATTATCACACTTGTCAAAATTATTGACTGAAATAATATTGTTTTTTTTTCATATCACCTAAAAAAACAGTTCTTAACAATACCTGTTTCTTTTAGGCACTCGGTGTCCGCTGGTCAATATTTTTACATGCAACGTCAGGAACCCGTATACGAGTTTACAGTGAAAGATTGTTTGTTTGATAGACTGTTACCATCTAGCTCGGAAATGGTTTTTTCAGAATGTAGTGGATGATTCTAAGATAGGTTTTATCGTCACAAATAACTAGGGGGCGCTGCGATCTATAATGGAAATAAACGGCGGGAATATTCCAATTTTGTTTAAATTAACTTGTTGACATCGCGAAGAGCTGCTTTTTTTTACAGTAATTGATCTTAATTTGACCAAAATATGACCAGTAAGTGATACTATGGCCAAGCTGTTTTTTTGAAGAACTAATATGGTTTCAGCCGTAACAATGGAGACCAGTTTTTATAAATTTATAAAAAAAATCTCATAATATTTTCAAATTACAAGTAATTGGTAACTGATAATATTGTATTGTATCTTTCAAAGGATATAAATTGTACTAACATTTGATGAGAAAGTAAGTCCAGCACGGCTGTACAACTCATTTTTAATGGTTTACATTTAACACACTGTCTACACTTGAGTGGTTCCGTCACGGACGGTCTGGCGTTCCCAAGCGGTGGTTCCTTGTTTTGTGGAACTCTATTTTTATTTTGGTTTAAAATTTTGGTATCATGCATGATGCATTAATTTGTTATGAATCTATTCTATCTAGAATAGATAACCGAAAATCTATTCTATCTAGAATATATAACGAGAAATTGGCGTAAATTCACGTATACAATTATAATTATGATCCTTGTAATTTGAATGGCTTTAAATCCTACCTTGAATTTGTGTATACTAAAATGTTATACTTTAAATATTCATCATTTTACATATTACATTCATTGTTTTATGTTTACTTTAATAACATAATCTGACTAATTATTTGAAAGATCTATTGGAAATTTACCTCTCTAAAGCTCAATTACACTAAACATCTAAGCAATTCCAATAAAACTCCATTTAAATAAACATAGCCACATACAAAACCGAATGACTCTCCGATCACGACTCGATGCTTTGAGCGAATCGATGCTATCCATCGATCTGTCGCGTGCGTGCGCGCATGTATTATGTAGCCGCATTCAAGGCCTGCTTAGACCGTACGGCCAGTGATATGTTTGCTTATAAAAATAAAAAGGTGATGTAGTTAAGTTCCTTATGTTAAAACACACTTTACACAAGTACGTATGATGACCTCTGTGGCGCAGTGGCCAAAGGAACGCCTAAGACAAATATTTGCAGATGAAAAACAATCAACTTTTAATTATAACCATAGTTTTAGAAGAAGTATCGCTCCTTGTGAAAGAGCTCGTTCGGGAAAAAACTACTTTTACTAACTAACTACTTTTGGAGCCAAGCAGTAATGCTCGTATTGCTGTGTTCGGGTTTGAACGGTATGGTTGCCGGTGAAATTACATGCACCTCAGACCTTTTGACTTTTTGTCATATAGTTATCATAACAATGATAGTTTAAAAAGTTTTATAGCAAACCGTCCGTTATTCTAGCGATTGAACTGGCCCTGAGTATGCGTAGAAACCTGATAGGCATCTACCATCGGATCGTTAGTTAGTTCAGCGGGCTAGCCATTTTGCTAGAAATTAACAATTATGGCTCAGCATTATTTGTTTAAATAACACGGAAGGGTGAGATTCTGGGATTTAGACGTTGAAAGGGAATTTATATAGTGCTGGGCGATGTACCATCTTATGATCTTAGCTTTTAAATATTAATAGAGGCTAATACATTTGTGATTATGTTATAAATGTAACAATGGGCGGTCGTACAAAATAGTTACAAGATTAAACTCAAAAAATATTTTTAAATATTCTCAAAAAGTTTTTTATTTTGGTTGTATTTGAGGTTAACATATTCATAAGTTTTTACTTAAGTAATTAGTATTTACAGGACTTTAGGCCCTATCCGAATTTTAATCCATTATATAGGATTCATCCAAAAACAGTCGTTGGTTGAACAGCCAACGAAATACGGCATTTTTTGCCCTAGAATCTATTTAGGGTTAAATCTAAAATAACAAATAATTATCTAGCTATGTTGCTCTATACTTTCGGGAGAATTTTTATTACCCAATATATTATAAGCCATCTCACACTACCTTTGGTAAGCTTGTAATAAGTGCGTCCAGTTAAATTAAGGTAAGACTCAGTCTTATGGCTATCAAAACCCTCTTCTAAAGAGAGACTTGTGGTCGACTTCCTATATGAAACATCTCATTAATATTAAATTGCGTTAAACTTTAAATTAAAAAGCTCAGATAAAACTTAGCGTTCTGAGCAACTGTTTACGGTTATTTACCAACAGACTTGCATTTTATGCGTCTTTGCACGTCTGCAAACACAATAACCTCCGAAAACTTAAAATTTACTTAACTCTGAGCTTTAAACGGCATAAAATAAGAGTGATGTGAGTTTTTCGGTTGGGTAAAGTAGTATTGAACGTAAAAGTTATGTGAAGCATGCTTGAAAAGTTTTATAGGGCTTAAAGTTTCCACTTAAGGAGTAAAGAGAATTTTTGATATAACATTGATGGTTTATAGAGACTATAGTTTAAGAGACTTTAAAGTTTTTTCATCTATTCGTTTTTTATCCAGCGGTTTTATCCCTGTCTGCTTACAATCGGTAATTATCAATGTTTTTGGTAACAATCTTATCCATCAAGGAATTATTAAACACAATTAGAATTTTAATTATAATTCTGATTGTCTGTTCGTGTAACTGTTATTAACATTAAATTATCATATCTTACTAAAAATGGAAAAGTTGTAACAATCTACCGTATTACCAATCTCTCGGTATCAATGATGGGTTGGTAACATTTGATATTTCCTAATCACCCTGTATTGCAGACAACAAAGTGAAAAAATGGTGCCATCACTAATTACTAATTACTAATTAATTCGGTCGTACTAATTTCGGCCGTCGAGCAGAACTGTTTCTAATGAAGGTGAAAATGCTGGTTCGAGTCTCGCTAAATCAGAATATTCGAAAGTAGGGAGTTATATATTCTGTGACGCATTAAAAAAAAGTTCCAGTGAAATTACTGATACATGAGACTTTTGAATCGTTATGTCTCAGAGTCTACAATGCGCGAATGATATCTCTGGTGTTACAAGCGTTCATAGGTTACGGTAACTGCTTACCAATAGGTATCCTAAACAACTTTTTTTACACATAATATATGTATAAAGAAAAGTTGTTTAGCATACCTGAAAGCGAGGTAGGAATATTAACGTGTAGTTCAGAACACCTTAGTTCGAGTTCTATCAATTTGTAACTTTTTTTGTTTGAAGATGCTCATGCTTAAGTTACTTTCTGGAGTACAAACAAGCAGCCATTAACATAGCAGTGTCCGATACCGGAAGAGATTCGCACACGGCCGGCCGGCAACAACCTTCGACATCACACGACGACCGTAGGTATGTTATTTGTCGATAATAGTTTCATCGATATCGATGAATCGATCAACAGCATGGGATTTTTCCCCCAAAAAACACTATATGTCACATTAACATGTGCTCAAAATGGCAAAGTCAAAAGTGAGGAAACCGGAATGCCTGATAAATAAAAAATCGAGGGCATATGCCCTCGTGTTATAATAAGCGGCAATTTTCACAAGGAATTTTACTTTCAGAATGGTATCCACAGCGATTCATGCACTGAGAATGTCTTTGAGGATGACTATCACAGGGAATAAAGTCGTGAGCATGTTTGTTTGGATCATCACCAAAACGTACAATCCGTTATATGTTTTGTTAAAACCATCGATAGTTTTAGTGTTATAAAATGTTTCCAAAACTAAGTAATTCTTACAACTATGTATAGTTTTAAGTAGGAATATACAAAAAATACAGGTGAAACAACTAGCTATCTAACTACCAGACGGAAGCGTTCCCAAAGTACTGGCCGCATAATCACGCTGAATGGTTTTTTTTTCTCCTCAATATGTATCTTGGTTATACAATAAGATGGTTACTCTTTTGACGTCTGCCAAAACTCAACTTTACAACGTCTGCTAGTCTGTACAGAATTATTCGAAACGGCTCGTACGGGTTTAGTTATATTTTTATAGGGTTTGGAACGAGCAAACAATCTAGGTGGCATGGCGTATCTTAGAAAAACAATAAATTGATAAAAGGTACGATACAAGGTTTATATTATATTGTGATACATTTCAGGATAACTTGAGTAAAAGTTTCAAACTCAATCTTCAAACAACGAAAAATCAAGAGCTCCGTTGCCGTGGCACGTTAAATCTCATCTTAGGAGGTGGGTAATTATCCTGGCGACACTCCAAAGTGTCGCGCTCATTTCAATTAGCTCTCTTAAATATTCAATGTCTTTAAAATAGGCTGCGCAATTCCACGTCGTACGCCAGGGCTAGGTTTTAGGGAGAGAAAAATAAAAGTCGGTCAAAATATTTTAAGTGTAAAATATCCGGGAATACAATTACGACTTAAAAAAACTAAGCTTAGGTTGTTTTTTTTCTCGAAATGTAAGATTTTTACTACGAGTTTCTCAGAACAGAACTAGTCAATTCTTATTACAAAGCCGTAAGCGGTTTTAGTTATTATATTTTATAACAAGCAGGGCTTGCAAACTGTCACGTGGCATGTGCCAAATGTTATGTTTGGATGTGCCTCTGACTACCCCCTACTTCGAGTATGTATATGAGAACGTACATCATGAGAAATACGGTCATGAGCGTGTTTATTTTACTGCGTGTTTTTTTATACTGCTTTTGGGCAGTAGGGTAAAAAGTAAACAAGCCTTAAAACATGTATTTATCCTTATAACTTATTCAGCTTGTATTTACGCGTATGAGTTGATCCAAGCTGTATATTTTAAAAGAGTTGGCAATTGTACAAATCCGACTATTCTAGCTAAGCCAGACGTAGCCAAGATGGCATCCTTAGCCGGGGCTAGTTCGGAAGTTTCATTACAGCGAAGTTAATTGTTGACTGGAGTTAGAATACCGTAGATTTTATTTTTACGACGTCACCCCCCACTTTTACGAGTTATGAAGTTGAACTGTCCAATGCAATCAAACTGAGATTAGGTAGGTACATTAATTATTAATTTCAATTCAACAGAGCAATTTATGTTTCCTATGGTTAGAATAGATTCTAATCAATTTTGTAAGTCTGTCACCTTATTAGAATGAATTTAATTTATGTGTACACATTTATGTAACTACTTTTGCGTTTCACAATTCAAACGAATAGATTGACAATGATGTGGTAAAAAACGTACATCATTTTATTCGCATACGTAGCATGAATTGACGGATTCCACACACATACCCCGATTAACGAATATGCCGATGTAACGATAACGTCTTATCGATTTATCGATGTATGCGCATCACTAGCGCGGACTGATGATCATTGCCGGCGCATGCGCACTATAAATAATATGTTGTAAAACGATTTTCGATAGATTAATCTGAATCGTGCGCGCAGTCGTGCGCCGCCGGGGTGGAAGAGGATCTATTGTCGATCGACAGTGATTTAGTAACGGATAGATAGGGCGGCAATGACTGACTGGTTAGAAAGCGAATGCCACCTTATTGTACATACCTGCTATTTCTATATTATTTATTATTTGATTAGTTGACAGTTGATTTTCTTCACATCTTACGCAGCTCAAGTAAGACTATATTGAGTTTTACATAAGCGATTATATTAACTATTTTGAACTTAATTATGCACCTAATAAAATAATAATAATAATGCTGGACATTTTTCACACAGCATCATCTAGCCTTAAAGTAAGCAGAGCTTGTGTTATGGGAACTACATGACTGATATACTACTAATATACTTTTTTTTTGTAAATACATACATATTATACATAGAAAACATCCAGATCCCGAGACAAATATTTGTTTATGCAAACATTTGTCCCGCGGCGGGAATCGAAACCGCAACCTTCTGCGTCTCAGGCGGGCCTTCGCCCACTTTGCCACAGAGGTCGTCTCAAATGTGGTGGAGTATATCTTTATGTACAGTGTTTTATTATTTATTACATACATAATTCAAAAGTGAACGTATTTATGCGCGCTTTATGCAAATTAAATTCTTCTCTCGGTAATTTTTGAGCAATGTGCAAAACAGTTTGAAGTGAACGAATTACAAAAATAGTAATGATTTATACTTGACGACTTCGGTGGAGGCTGCGATGCAGGAGGTGCGGGTTTGTTTCCCGCTGCGGGACATGTTTGCATGTTCTTGAGATATATTTGTTCTGGGTCTGGGTGTTATAAGACCACGGCACTCGTACTTCCCCACGATATAGGAAATACTATTTTATATTTATTTTTATTTTATGAATACGATGATTGTACTTGCTTACCTCATAGAAAATGTATACAATTTTTAAATCACTGTACCTTGTTAAAATCTTTAATTAGATTATTCTATCCACAGCCTTTATTTTCAGTCTTTCCATTTTCAAAAGTGACTATTTATTTCCTCAAAAAGGAAGTCATGACTATTTATTTCGTCAACGTTTCTTCAATAGAAATATATAAAACGTCCAACTCTATCTGTTGTAAGATCTATATCACAAAAAGCACGCGTGTGCCAGTCTGTAACTTAATGTGAGCGCACAGTCCTGTGGGAATATCCGAATGGACTATTTATTCTAAAAAAAAGAAAGAAAGAAAGAAAAATTGTTTATTTGTTCCCCATACACAAAACTTGTAAATAATATTAGACACACAAAACAGATGTCACATACAAAACGGTGCCTAATTTTGCAGACAAATTAGGTGCCTAATTTTGTGTTGTGTGGGGTCAAATAGGCCCCCATCTCAGTATGCCGCACCGATACCTACGTGGGTAACAATTAAGGTGCGGTACAATTAAGTGACAATAGAATATATTTTTCAAGCAATAAAATTATTACCTCCTTACCTGGCAACTACTTTGAGAAGAGAGCATTCTATAGAACATTCTAGAGCAGAACCTATCTGCTAGGTAGTTTTATTTTTGTTTTTTTAGAGATTTTTTAGAGAGCGCTTTAGTAGTAAAGCTCCCTGTGAAGAACTCGTCTGGTCCACCATACATATTTTTGCCGCCAAATCTGAATGAATGAATGAATGAAAATACTTTAAACAGGCTCGTTCAATAGTCAATAGTAATTCGTTTTTCATCCTTGTCTGAAATCGTGAACACAAACACTGTTAAACATAATAAAATAAGTCTTTATTATACACTAGCTACTGTCCACGGCTTCGCCTGCATGTTAACCGGCTAAAAAAAGACGGTAAGAGCTACCGCCGGTAAGCCAGGGTTCGTAAGAAACGCATTCGCTCGACCGTTTTTTCATCGACTTACGCTGCAAAATTGCTCTCCACAAAAAGCACTTTTATTTTAACGGGATAATATTATAATAACCTCTGTCAACTCTGATAGTTAATTCTAAATATTGGTGATAATTTTTTTGAAATAATTTGAGTTGTTTTGATGATTTCTCCTACATCCAAACTTACAAACTTTACGTCTTTAAAATATTATTAAGATAATTTTATAATACTTAATGTACGTACATCAGTTCAAGGCAAGTTCAACAACAATCCGATCTCCTTTGTTTCCCCCATCAGATATAAAAATCTAATAACCCATTACCTAACTATCATCAGTAGTTACTCTCGAATCTCGATATGTAAAGGCAACGTGTTCAGTTCTAGTTGCATTGCAATCGCGCGGGCGATCGGTCGCAACAATGAGATCTTGTCACACACGTGTGTTGAGAGAGCGGCTATTCTTGTATCATTCGAAATATCGTGAGTAGCAGTGGTGTGGTCGCTACAAAACTTCAAAAAACAACAATATGACCATTCATAGAAATTATAGAAATCAGAACATTTACCTGCTTGTCACAATTTTCATGGGCAAATATAAATAGGCGAATGTTAATATTATTATACAGCATTAGTAATATGGCTCCTGAAATACAGTTTTTACTAGTTCAGGAGCCCATGGATTCATATACAACTTGTAAATTTTATTATGTCAAAAATAAATATTTATATTTCCATAATAATATGTTCGCGGATGTCGCCTTGTTTCTCTGTAAAATACTGTCAAATCTTTGTATTTTTTTTTAAATGCATTCGCATTTTACGACTGTAATAAAATTTATAAGGTATTTTAATATTTTTATATATCTCCTTGACTATGACTGATCGTTTCTTATAAGTGGATGTTAATATCGAGTACTCACAGAATAGCCCCCCACATGGTCCACAATGTCCTTTCCGCGTCCCAATTGCCCTGCTCTGCGTATCACTAATTGCCATCTCCTGTCATTTTACGGTTACGCATTAGCATTATTGCATTGCACCTATCGATTTGAGCTGATCTCTCGTTGTGAAAGGTTTTAGCGAAGTTCATTTATATTATATAAGCATACGTGGATAATAATAATAATAAAAATAATAATTTATTTTAATCGGATAACATGATCCATATGTGTTAGTAAGAATTAGGCTATGTTAGACATACAAATATATATTTTTTTTTTTGTATGGTGTAAATGCCCACGCATTTCCCTTCCGCCATGGGGATGACGGAAGGGGGTATGTGGGACTCGAACCCACTAAAACCCCCCCGGTTAAAAGTTCCCCGCCGTAGTGGTCCCGTAAGCTTCCGTTCACTTGGATCCGGCTGATCCTTAAGCGACAAGAGCCTACAGGCACACGAGAAGGTTGACCGACATGGCACCTCAATTATAATTTAACCCTGAGCCAACTAACTAATCAATAATTAACATATTCCACCATCACTCGAACACAATTTTTATAAAAAGGACTATACCTTTTATTGGGCACCGTGTTCAGGATAGTGTTGGTGGTCCCGTACACTCTGCTTATTATCGAGGTAACTCTCTTGAGCATTGTAGGCGGCGAATCCGTCAACCCGCGTTTCCGCGAACATGCCGGAGGCGCTGCGGAACCGCGGGAGCCCCAACAACATCCTGAAAGTATTGTTGTATTGGACGCGAAGGGCATTGTCGGCCTTTTGAGTATAAGTCCACTGGCTAATTGTGTAAAATGTCTGACAATACGATCTGAATAGAGTAATTTTGACCTCATTTGAACAACGAGCAAACCTACGGACCAGCATATTAGATCAAACCGTCAATGCCCTTCGCTTCCTTTCCATATGAGCCTCGTCGCATAAATACTCGGATGCAATGTGACCCAGGTATTTAAACTGATGGACTCGCTTCAAAGCAGTCCCATTTAGCATAATAGGTGGCAGTTAATCCAGGTTTTTGCGTTTTGATTCGCGCGAGGAATCGGCGTAAATTAACATTAAAATTTTAAATTCACATATTTTTTTTAATTGACGTTTCTATGTGATCCTTGTGATTTCAATGAACAAAAACCTATTGACTTTGACTTTAGTGCTAAGACCATGAACTCACTTTTATTGACGATAATGTGTTTAAGATAAACAAATGTCCCAACAGCCACATAGTCCTGACCGGATACTAGGGTTGCCTGTATCGTAGGTATCAGGTAATACGAAGTTTTCCTTCACCTTTCTCTGTTTCTGTTTGCCTCAGAAACAGAGAAAGATGAGTTATATTATTGCAACATATTATAGTTAATATATAAATTACTTGCTTATCGGTTGCTTATTTGAGTAATTTTGTAATTTTATGTTCTTTTCAATTAGATATGTTTTATTCTTATTCTTATTCTTTATTATTCTTATTGTACACAAAGAAAATACAGTCAAAAAAACTTACATATAGGACATGTACAAAGGCGAGCTTAACCCTAACAAGAGTTTACTTCCAGCAAACCTTTGAGGTTAAGATAGATTTCAACTATCTTAACCTCAAACCTCATAGATTTCAACTAGTCCATTGCAACACAAGCGTCAGTGATATCTAATTGCATTGCATTCAATTAATATTGCAATTCCATTGTTTACAACAGTTAGCCCCGAGCTTGTAGATGGTACTAGTAGAAACCTGAAAGTTGTTCGATTTCTAACTACTTATTACCCAGTAGTTAGAAATCGAACAACTCTTGGTAAGTTACCCACTGGGGTAGGTAGCCGCTTTGTTAGAAATGTATAAATTAGTAATCTGTGGATTTAGTATTTATTAAAGTAGAGATTTTTTTTTCAGAACATTTAAATCACTCTTATCTTACAATTTAAATCACAAATAACTCAGTAATAAAAAAACACACTTCAATCTATTATGCTGTACTATCATCAACGTTTACAATTGTACATATTTTTACCAATGTCTCCATATTTTATATATACCTGGCCCTGAGGTAGGTAATTTTTTTTTTTTTATGTTTTTACTAGCTTCTGCCCACGGCTTCGCCCGTGTGGTACTTGGATAAAAAGCATATGTGTTATTCTGAAGTATAATATTTTTTACACGTATTTTATATATACCTGGCCACTGAGGTAGGTACATTTTTTTTTATTTTTTTTACTAGCTTCTGCCCACGTTTTCGTCCGTGTGGTACCTGGATAAAAAGTAGCATATGTGTTATTCTGAAGTATAAGCTATAATACTGTAAAGTTTCATAAATTTCAGTAGTTTTTGCGTGCAAGAGTAACAAACATCCATCCTCAGGATTTATTAACCAAAAGACAAAATGTAAATTTTACAGAATAGGTTTACTTATTTACTGAAGGGTATGGATGGCGGTGGAATGGCAGGCATATGAGACTTTCACACCTTTTGTCTCAGCGTCGGTTAATTTTGAGTGCTGATTGTAATATTTTTTGGCAAAAGTCTGGTAGAAGTACACTGGTGGACAAAGGTCTTCTTTTTAGTAACTGTAATGAGAAGTAAGTAGTTTAAAAAGCCGTGTTGGCTTAGTGGGCGATACCCCGACTTCTGATCCGGAGGTCGTGGGTTCGAACCCGCTCGTGCACCAATGGATTTTTTCACTCGAAAAATTTAACGGCTCAAAACGGTGAAGGAAAACATCGTGAGGAAACCGGCAGGCTCTAGAACCAAAAATTCGAAGGCATGTGCCAACAGTTAGTGTTCCAATAAGCGGCGATGGGCTTGCAACCTGTCACGTGGAATGCTTACTACTTGCAAAACGTGGGCATGTACCAAATGTAATGTTCGGACGTGCCTCTCTGACTACCCCCTACTTGGTATCCTCAAAGATCTACTCACTGAGTATGTATCTGAGGATGTCCACCATGGGGAAGACAGTCGGGGGCGTGTTTGTTTTTTTTTTGTAATGAGAATTGGAGTAGCTTTGCAACAGCATGGTGCCCAAGAGATGCAAAACAGAGAAAAAAAAAGGGCGATAAAAAAACGATCTAAGTCCCTTAAAATTAGAAATCTAAATTATAATTACTTACTTAATTAGAATCATCGCCCTTCGCATTTTCGAAATTATTTCAGGGCGACTGATCGAAGCGACGCGTGACTAGAGAGCTGGCTCTTATCTGGGTCAACGCATTAGCCATTCAGCGTGGCAATGCGGCCAGTATTTTGTGAACGCTTCCGCCTGGTAGTGATCTGGATCAGTTAAGCTATCTATAGATCATTTGCAACGGTCTTTAGATAGCTAGCTGTTTCATCTGTATTTTTTGTATATACCTACTTGTACATAGATGTATGAATAATTTTATATTTAGTTGGCAATAAAAAAATTTATTTATCTACAAGTACATGGGACTTGAACCATCTAGATAGACTGGGATTTTTTCAGACTAAATTTATACCTTAATGTAGTATAATCAAAGGCTCAACATACGTGTCGTTTCCTTTTTATTATTCATTTTTTTCAGATTATAAAAATCCATATAATATTATTATTCATAAAACTTAACACATACATGCATGATATCAATGCTTTTTATACTTTACCAAACTGGCATTATCCCTCTTATCAATAACGTTTATGTGATTACCCACCGCATACCTCGTATAAAGCGATCAAATAAAATATATTGGATTCACGCCTTCGAGGGCACCTTATCAAACTTGTCGCTCAATACCATTCAATCACCCAATAATGTGCAGTATACTGTGTAACAATGTCACATCACTTCCCCTATCCCGACCAAAATGTCACAAATACCAAACCTCGTGACAAGCGATTTGCCACTCTTCTATGCAAGGGATAACTTGTAGAAAGGAAAAGTAGTGCAAATGTAGAAAAAAAGAATACGTATTTTTATTTCCTAATTCAACGAAATAGGAAGTGAGCTCTATTTCTATAAGAAGAAGGTAAACATTTTATTGAAGAGGTTATCAGATACGGCGGCTAAAGGGGAGATAGGGCAAACACCGTCATATTAAGTGAGCACATGAGAGGGAAACGCGAAAATGTGGGAAAATCGGATATAGACGTTTATCGGCGGATTTTTCGCGTGATTTAGTCGCGACAAATCTGGCTCTTAACTCGGCCGCTGTAGCTTGAACTGTGACCGAATTTGAAATCACTTCATTCATCATTTAGGATGCTTTTGGTGGAAAATGTTTTGAACACACACCTCTTCACCTCTTAGGTTCTTCTTGGTCTGTAAATCATTTTTTCTTTAAACTGGCTAACGTCCGGACATAATAAGAAAGAATCCACAATATCGTCTTCATGTTCTTTTTCACATTCTATACCTTTCGGTATAGCGCCATCTTTGTGAATTTGAAGATGTTTCCTCTGTTAACTATTTAATATAAAAAAAGAGTTTCGTCCGGATGAACAACCAATCCATTAAACTAGAGTTTTCCACAGTTGATATTCTTGACCATTATACCAGTTGTTTTTAGTAATTCCACGGGTAAATTATTTAACTATGATACAACCGCGGTATTGTCACAAGAAAACAGACAAAATTATATATCTTCAAGCACCATAAAGTAAGTACAGAGAGGTCACCATAATATGGTTGTGTGAATTCACTAATACGCCGTTGACATAACGACATGTCGATTTATTGCCGTACAATCGTGAGGGGAAGTTGTGTTCTTTTTCTATTTGCGGCAATTTATCGTGATGTATGTTCCGGGTGGATCAAGTGGGTATATTACTTTTATTCTATTGTCGTTTTATATGTTTGGATAAAACAAGTGGTTATATCACTTTTATGTCGTATTTAGTTGACACATTTTGACAGCCATCCATATATTTCACTCAATATTTCGGTAGGTACAGTCAGCGATGAAAGTAGATAAACAGTATATTTTCGAAAATATAGACCTGCGTATTTCTTTCTCTTTCTTTATGTTGGTTTGTTTGTTTATTAGTCTCGTAATCATATATATTCGAAATAGCTTTTTTGCAATCAAATTGTATGACTTCAAAGATGGTTCTAAAAAGGTTTTATCACCAAAAGTCCATTTATTGAGGGCTTTAACGATGGCAAATACGTCAAGGGGTTTTGGAAAAACTTTTTACATCCTGAACTTTAAATCATCTAATTGAAGATAATTGTCTTATAATTTTTAGTAAGTACGACCGCCTTCTAGTTTTAAGTACCTGACCAAATCTATGAGCAATCATTTAAATAATGTTCACACGTTTAAGTTTGATTTACGAACAGCATCCCATATTACCGATCATTGCTCCAAATAGTAGTTATCGGCCACCTTTAGAGAATTCAATAAAATCAATCATTTGACCCCTCGAGCCTTAGGGCCTATTCGAAGAAAAACTTTATCTCAATCAGCGAGTCAAACATTCAATATGCAACTAAAACCAAGTTCAATCCCTAGTTCAGTTATAATATCTAAAAAATATATTTCATATTATATTTTCAAGGTAATAAAAAACTAAGTTTCAGGAATAATATGTAAGATTGAATAAAAAATATGTATATATAAAAAAATCTAGAAATATGTAGATATAGATATATTACTTTGACACAAGTGACAATTAACAAGGTTGGTGATTATCTTCTATAAACTTTATATACATTATAACGGTAAATCAATGTTTCCCGATTATTAAATTAATTGAAAATAAAAACCGTGATCGCATATTGATACGAAACCACATAATATACTTTTGGATCGAACGGAGTTTTTGTTGCATACTTTTAAATTAATAATTCTACACCACAAGATAACAAAATAAACATAAACTCAACAAAAGGCACCGATAAATTAAAAAAAACCAGGAATGTAGTGTGAATTCTCTTTCTAGTGTGAATCTGGCTTGCAGACAGATAAAAACGACATATTGAACAGTATAGTTGCAAAGACATTCCTCGAAAAGGCCCCGCACCCGCAGGCACTACCGTAGTCAGCGACATTTAGAACCACACAGAATAAAATAGCTAGGGTTTGTACCTGTAATTACCTATATGATGTATGGAGTAGGACAAAGCCCGGAGCTACCATTTGTCTTTAGGAAAACAGCAGTTTACTCATCAGGTTCAGGTGAATTTCAGATTGCAAGTCTCTGTTATCCACGGAATCGTAGAAAAAACAGTAACTTAGGTAGTTTTTTTTTAATACTACAGTGGCAAACAAGGATACCCACCTGTTGGTAAGCGCTTGGTAAAACATTCACGTACTTAGTTAAGGTGATCCTGCATACGGTGAATTTAACTCTGTTTTTCTAGTTTATTATTATTTAAATAGTTTAAATAGTTTGAGCCGTGTTGGCCTAGTGGGTGATAACCCGACTTCTGATCCGGATGTCGTGGGTTCGAACCCGGTCGTGCGCCAATGGATTTTTCCACTCGAAAAAATTATGTGCGCATTAACACGTGCTCAAAACGGTGAAGGAAAACATCGTGAGGAAACCGGCATGCCCTAGAACCAAAAATTCGAAGGCATGTGCCAACAGTTAAGTGTTCCAATAAGCAGCAATGGACTTGCAACCTGTCACGTGGAATGACTTACTACTCTACCTAACCTCTCTACCTAAACTTACCTAAACTTTAGTAGTTTTGCAAGTAGTAATCACTTACTACTTGCAAAACGCGGGTATGTACCAAATGTAATGTTTGGACGTGCCTCTGACTCCCTACTTGGTATCCTCAAAGATCTACTCACTGTGTATGTATCTGAGGATGTACACCATGGGGAAGACAGTAGTGAGCGTATTTTAGTATTAGTATAAATAGTTTAATTGATATGCACAAATGTCATTTTTTTATTTAGTCTGTTAATAAATTGTGATATTTGTGATTTAAAAATATCACAAATATCACAATTTACTTTTGACTTTATAAATTATTATGTGCTATTAATTTTACCTTTCAATCCGGGACACGGCAATGCGAGAATTTCTGCCGCCCAAAAATTGTTTAAAGAGCTCTTTTAAGGAAGAAGTAGTTCTTCCTAAGAAGAATTCCTATTCCTATTTGAGTAATTTTGTAATTTTATGTTATTTTCAATTAGATATGTTTTATAGATTTATAATCTGAAATAAATGAATTAATAATAAAATAGTAGGATACCAACAAAATGTTCAGATTTACTAAACATAGATTTGAATTAGTCCATTGCAACACTAGCGTCAGTGATATCTAATTGCATTACATTCAATTAATATTGCAATTCCATTGTTTACAACAGTTAGCCCCGAGCTTGTAGGTGGTACTAGTAGAAACCTGAAAGTTGTTCGATTTCTAACTACTGGGTAATAGAGAAGGTAAGTTACCCACTGGGGTAGGTAGACGCTTTGTTAGAAATGTATAAATTAGTAATCTGTGGATTTAGTTTTGATTAAAGTAGAGATTTTTTTTCAGAACATTTAAATCACTTTTATCTTACAATTTAAATCACAAATAACTCAGTAATAAAAAAACACACATAAATCTATTATGCTGTACTATCATCAACGTTAACAATTGTACATATTTTTACCAATGACTCCATATTTTTTACACATATTTTATATATACCCCTGAGGTAGGTACATTTTTTTTTTAAATGTTTTTACTAGCTTCTGCCCACGTTTTCGTCCGTGTGGTACCTGGATAAAAAGTAGCATATGTGTTATTCTGAAGTATAAGCTATAATACTGTAAAGTTTCATAAATTTCAGTAGTTTTTGCGTGCAAGAGTAACAAACATCCATCCTCAGGATTTATTAACCAAAAGACAAAATGTAAATTTTACAGAATAGGTTTACTTATTTACTGAAGGGTATGGATGGCGGTGGAATGGCAGGCATATGAGACTTTCACACCTTTTGTCTCAGCGTCGGTTAATTTTGAGTGCTGATTGTAATATTTTTTGGCAAAAGTCTGGTAGAAGTACACTGGTGGACAAAGGTCTTCTTTTTAGTAACTGTAATGAGAAGTAAGTAGTTTAAAAAGCCGTGTTGGCTTAGTGGGCGATACCCCGACTTCTGATCCGGAGGTCGTGGGTTCGAACCCGCTCGTGCACCAATGGATTTTTTCACTCGAAAAATTTAACGGCTCAAAACGGTGAAGGAAAACATCGTGAGGAAACCGGCAGGCTCTAGAACCAAAAATTCGAAGGCATGTGCCAACAGTTAGTGTTCCAATAAGCGGCGATGGGCTTGCAACCTGTCACGTGGAATGCTTACTACTTGCAAAACGTGGGCATGTACCAAATGTAATGTTCGGACGTGCCTCTCTGACTACCCCCTACTTGGTATCCTCAAAGATCTACTCACTGAGTATGTATCTGAGGATGTCCACCATGGGGAAGACAGTCGGGGGCGTGTTTGTTTTTTTTTTGTAATGAGAATTGGAGTAGCTTTGCAACAGCATGGTGCCCAAGAGATGCAAAACAGAGAAAAAAAAAGGGCGATAAAAAAACGATCTAAGTCCCTTAAAATTAGAAATCTAAATTATAATTACTTACTTAATTAGAATCATCGCCCTTCGCATTTTCGAAATTATTTCAGGGCGACTGATCGAAGCGACGCGTGACTAGAGAGCTGGCTCTTATCTGGGTCAACGCATTAGCCATTCAGCGTGGCAATGCGGCCAGTATTTTGTGAACGCTTCCGCCTGGTAGTGATCTGGATCAGTTAAGCTATCTATAGATCATTTGCAACGGTCTTTAGATAGCTAGCTGTTTCATCTGTATTTTTTGTATATACCTACTTGTACATAGATGTATGAATAATTTTATATTTAGTTGGCAATAAAAAAATTTATTTATCTACAAGTACATGGGACTTGAACCATCTAGATAGACTGGGATTTTTTCAGACTAAATTTATACCTTAATGTAGTATAATCAAAGGCTCAACATACGTGTCGTTTCCTTTTTATTATTCATTTTTTTCAGATTATAAAAATCCATATAATATTATTATTCATAAAACTTAACACATACATGCATGATATCAATGCTTTTTATACTTTACCAAACTGGCATTATCCCTCTTATCAATAACGTTTATGTGATTACCCACCGCATACCTCGTATAAAGCGATCAAATAAAATATATTGGATTCACGCCTTCGAGGGCACCTTATCAAACTTGTCGCTCAATACCATTCAATCACCCAATAATGTGCAGTATACTGTGTAACAATGTCACATCACTTCCCCTATCCCGACCAAAATGTCACAAATACCAAACCTCGTGACAAGCGATTTGCCACTCTTCTATGCAAGGGATAACTTGTAGAAAGGAAAAGTAGTGCAAATGTAGAAAAAAAGAATACGTATTTTTATTTCCTAATTCAACGAAATAGGAAGTGAGCTCTATTTCTATAAGAAGAAGGTAAACATTTTATTGAAGAGGTTATCAGATACGGCGGCTAAAGGGGAGATAGGGCAAACACCGTCATATTAAGTGAGCACATGAGAGGGAAACGCGAAAATGTGGGAAAATCGGATATAGACGTTTATCGGCGGATTTTTCGCGTGATTTAGTCGCGACAAATCTGGCTCTTAACTCGGCCGCTGTAGCTTGAACTGTGACCGAATTTGAAATCACTTCATTCATCATTTAGGATGCTTTTGGTGGAAAATGTTTTGAACACACACCTCTTCACCTCTTAGGTTCTTCTTGGTCTGTAAATCATTTTTTCTTTAAACTGGCTAACGTCCGGACATAATAAGAAAGAATCCACAATATCGTCTTCATGTTCTTTTTCACATTCTATACCTTTCGGTATAGCGCCATCTTTGTGAATTTGAAGATGTTTCCTCTGTTAACTATTTAATATAAAAAAAGAGTTTCGTCCGGATGAACAACCAATCCATTAAACTAGAGTTTTCCACAGTTGATATTCTTGACCATTATACCAGTTGTTTTTAGTAATTCCACGGGTAAATTATTTAACTATGATACAACCGCGGTATTGTCACAAGAAAACAGACAAAATTATATATCTTCAAGCACCATAAAGTAAGTACAGAGAGGTCACCATAATATGGTTGTGTGAATTCACTAATACGCCGTTGACATAACGACATGTCGATTTATTGCCGTACAATCGTGAGGGGAAGTTGTGTTCTTTTTCTATTTGCGGCAATTTATCGTGATGTATGTTCCGGGTGGATCAAGTGGGTATATTACTTTTATTCTATTGTCGTTTTATATGTTTGGATAAAACAAGTGGTTATATCACTTTTATGTCGTATTTAGTTGACACATTTTGACAGCCATCCATATATTTCACTCAATATTTCGGTAGGTACAGTCAGCGATGAAAGTAGATAAACAGTATATTTTCGAAAATATAGACCTGCGTATTTCTTTCTCTTTCTTTATGTTGGTTTGTTTGTTTATTAGTCTCGTAATCATATATATTCGAAATAGCTTTTTTGCAATCAAATTGTATGACTTCAAAGATGGTTCTAAAAAGGTTTTATCACCAAAAGTCCATTTATTGAGGGCTTTAACGATGGCAAATACGTCAAGGGGTTTTGGAAAAACTTTTTACATCCTGAACTTTAAATCATCTAATTGAAGATAATTGTCTTATAATTTTTAGTAAGTACGACCGCCTTCTAGTTTTAAGTACCTGACCAAATCTATGAGCAATCATTTAAATAATGTTCACACGTTTAAGTTTGATTTACGAACAGCATCCCATATTACCGATCATTGCTCCAAATAGTAGTTATCGGCCACCTTTAGAGAATTCAATAAAATCAATCATTTGACCCCTCGAGCCTTAGGGCCTATTCGAAGAAAAACTTTATCTCAATCAGCGAGTCAAACATTCAATATGCAACTAAAACCAAGTTCAATCCCTAGTTCAGTTATAATATCTAAAAAATATATTTCATATTATATTTTCAAGGTAATAAAAAACTAAGTTTCAGGAATAATATGTAAGATTGAATAAAAAATATGTATATATAAAAAAATCTAGAAATATGTAGATATAGATATATTACTTTGACACAAGTGACAATTAACAAGGTTGGTGATTATCTTCTATAAACTTTATATACATTATAACGGTAAATCAATGTTTCCCGATTATTAAATTAATTGAAAATAAAAACCGTGATCGCATATTGATACGAAACCACATAATATACTTTTGGATCGAACGGAGTTTTTGTTGCATACTTTTAAATTAATAATTCTACACCACAAGATAACAAAATAAACATAAACTCAACAAAAGGCACCGATAAATTAAAAAAAACCAGGAATGTAGTGTGAATTCTCTTTCTAGTGTGAATCTGGCTTGCAGACAGATAAAAACGACATATTGAACAGTATAGTTGCAAAGACATTCCTCGAAAAGGCCCCGCACCCGCAGGCACTACCGTAGTCAGCGACATTTAGAACCACACAGAATAAAATAGCTAGGGTTTGTACCTGTAATTACCTATATGATGTATGGAGTAGGACAAAGCCCGGAGCTACCATTTGTCTTTAGGAAAACAGCAGTTTACTCATCAGGTTCAGGTGAATTTCAGATTGCAAGTCTCTGTTATCCACGGAATCGTAGAAAAAACAGTAACTTAGGTAGTTTTTTTTTAATACTACAGTGGCAAACAAGGATACCCACCTGTTGGTAAGCGCTTGGTAAAACATTCACGTACTTAGTTAAGGTGATCCTGCATACGGTGAATTTAACTCTGTTTTTCTAGTTTATTATTATTTAAATAGTTTAAATAGTTTGAGCCGTGTTGGCCTAGTGGGTGATAACCCGACTTCTGATCCGGATGTCGTGGGTTCGAACCCGGTCGTGCGCCAATGGATTTTTCCACTCGAAAAAATTATGTGCGCATTAACACGTGCTCAAAACGGTGAAGGAAAACATCGTGAGGAAACCGGCATGCCCTAGAACCAAAAATTCGAAGGCATGTGCCAACAGTTAAGTGTTCCAATAAGCAGCAATGGACTTGCAACCTGTCACGTGGAATGACTTACTACTCTACCTAACCTCTCTACCTAAACTTACCTAAACTTTAGTAGTTTTGCAAGTAGTAATCACTTACTACTTGCAAAACGCGGGTATGTACCAAATGTAATGTTTGGACGTGCCTCTGACTCCCTACTTGGTATCCTCAAAGATCTACTCACTGTGTATGTATCTGAGGATGTACACCATGGGGAAGACAGTAGTGAGCGTATTTTAGTATTAGTATAAATAGTTTAATTGATATGCACAAATGTCATTTTTTTATTTAGTCTGTTAATAAATTGTGATATTTGTGATTTAAAAATATCACAAATATCACAATTTACTTTTGACTTTATAAATTATTATGTGCTATTAATTTTACCTTTCAATCCGGGACACGGCAATGCGAGAATTTCTGCCGCCCAAAAATTGTTTAAAGAGCTCTTTTAAGGAAGAAGTAGTTCTTCCTAAGAAGAGTTTCTTTGTACTACTTTTAGGAACTTAGAGTTGTCCCATCAAGGCAGAATAAATGACATCGCACAATATTTTTATTAATCATTCAAACTATTCGTCATTCACAGAGGCGTGCGCTGCGGTTGGTCGACAGCTGAAATTTTATTGAAAGTTCCTGCATCGTTTGAGAGCACAATAGTGGACTTAAACTTGTAATGTGGAAAAATCCCATGGTGCAGGATTCCGAGCCCACGACCCTCAACCTACTGTCAGTTATCTAGTCATCGTTATCAGAGCTTTCGGTGAAAATTCAAACACTACCTAAAGAAATAGGTAGTACAAAGAAATAGATGGACTGGCTCTCAGGACGAATAGAGCCTGATGAGAAAAGTGAAAGTCTATGCAAAGAACCAGGCAAATACTACGTATAGCTACCAGGTCTTTATGTGGCACATTATTGATTTATTTAGGTAGTATTAATCTAGCCGCTGTAATTCGTTCGATATATTTGTATGCTAATAATTATTTTAATAGACATAATAAAAAAAAAGTAATCCACTGAATTCAATTAAATCCAATAAATTTATTTATAGGTTTAATAAGTTCTTCTATCGTCATGCAAGACTGACGATACTTAGTTTCGACGCTTGTCAAAATCTAATATAATCTAGGAAATAGATCTCTACATTTGCGTGTCTATGGATAAAAGTGTTAAGCCGTTACAAAAATTATTAGTAGATAAATATGTAGATAGATTATGTCTTTATTCCGAATCCATGGTTTGCAGATTAAATAACTTTTATAGTTTTGTGATGTGCGTATGTCTTTCTGTTCATCCGGCCATCGGATCGAAGAAAATATTTACGTATAGTACATGTAAATTTAAGATGTGACTGCTTTTGTCCAGTGTATATGGTGTATCTAATTACATACTTAAGTCTTTAAAATAACTCAAATACTTTCCCAGTTATTTTTAATTTGAATCCATTACATTTATTACAGGCTTTGCAGTAAATGTTGTGTGTGTCGTGAATTGTATTAGGCTAGGCTTAATTAGGTGACTAGATCTTCAAGAACTGAAATAGACGCGTGAATAGTGAACTGAAACTGACATGCCAATACTGGGCATTGGCATGTCGTGCCACAGCAATAGCCAGAAACTGTAACTTACTCAATAAAGTCCAACATCATCATTCACATGGAACTTTCTAATCGTATCATCATTCGATTATTTCGCATGTAAATGTTTATCGGTACAAGATTGGTACAATTTAATTTCAGTAACACTGTTCAACACGCTTTGTCTCCTGTGGTACGAACATTCAGAAGAATTAATTTATTACACGTTCTCATAAGTATTTTATTGATTGAGTTTTGTACTACGTCGTTTTGGATACTTTACGTCAACAAAAAAAATTTAAAAATTAATTTACTTTTTTTTTTAAGTATAATTATTTATTTAGGATATAAATATATCCCAATTAGTATTAATGAAGAATTACATATATATCTGTTGTGACCTATATGCTATCCTTAGGACATTCGTGCTTTCCACGCGTCTATTGTTCGTAGATCACGATATTGGCACAGTTAAGAGAACACAGTAAAAAACTTACCGTGTTCTGTCAACATACGCAGAAATCCTACAACGCTTAACGTATCCGGTATTATCAGATTTGTGAGCGGGCTAGCGACCGCAAACAAAACTGCATCAATTATATTAAATGTTTTTTTTTAAATCTATTATTATAGAGTTGCATTTAATTTAACTACTTTCAAATTATACTTTTGTATAATTTAAAAGTTTTTTTTTTAAATAACCCTACAAAACAAAATAAACAAGTGAAATAACCAATTTTTTTTTTTCATCAAGCATAACGACGTGATCTATAAAATAGGGCTTACGTCACTTCAAAAAAGATATGATCAATGATCGTATGATCAATGTAATTTAATCAATGATATCTCATGCAATAAATAGTTTAAAAAGGCTTTAATTTACCAAAATGTAATTACATCAATTATTAATTTCATCCAAAATCACATCCCTCTGCTTACCTCATCTAATGAAATTAGGCGGATAACCCGCTGAATCATTTAAACTGTGACCTCATTTAAATTAGCAGCTCGAGTGCTAACAGCGTGTATCTAGTTGACATTTAACATGTCGCGCATGTTCCGTGTGTCGAAACAATACAAGCAAATTGTTATCGGCACTAATTAGGAGTTTTGTTTGTCTTATCTGATTAAGCGTAAAGTTTAAGCGCCATTAGGAGTGTCCCACTGAATTTCGACAGTTCGTTATTTCGACACGTCGCTAACTTCGAAAAAATATAGTTCGACAAGTCATTGTTTCGACTGAACATACTTCGACAACACACACCTTCGAAAGACCACTACTTTGACAAACCCTACTGCGACACTTGTTCCACTTGTTCGGTAGATAATTATTCTTTATTCTTTATTGTACACACAGAAACTACAGACAAAAAAACTTACATATAGGTACAACTTATATATATGTACAAAGGCGAGCTTAACCCTAACAAGATTATTTGGACAGAAACATAAAAAAAAACACCTAATAACCTAACCTATCTGAGTCGGATCTGAAAATACTATTTATTTCGCTCGTCGCAGCCGTTCGACGCCGCCGACTGATCATTTTGACCTAAAATTTTACATAACACGTAATTTAATTAGTTTTGTTACATTTTAGACCAGTATTATGTTGAAGGTATGTTTCTGTTGAAATAATTATCTGCCGAACAAGTGCATGTCGCGGTAGGATCTGTCGAAGTAGTGGTCTTTCGAAGTTGTGTGTTGTCAAAGTATGTTCAGTCGAAACAATAACTTGTCGAACTATATCTTTTCGAAGTTAGCGACGTGTCGAAATAACGAACTGTCGAAATTCAGTAGGACACTACGCCATTAGGTATGCTTGAACCTCAAATTATACTTGTTCGATTAGCAACACATGAAATGTGAATGAAGGATAATCAAAAAAAAACAACAGCGTTTGTTCTTCTTCTAGGCTTAGCCACGCGCGAGGAATCGGCGTAAATTCACTTTAATATTTTAAATTCACGTATGTAGTTTTAAAGCTGATGTTTTTATAGTGTGATCTTTGTAATTTCAATGAATAAAAACACTTTAGTTTTGACTTTACTCAAAACTAGCTTGTTGTAGTGGCAATTTATTTGTCCTTTTGTTGTGGAACGCGACATACTAGATATCCTAGCGCCATCTCATTATTCGGGCACACCAGTTAGAGCTGGTGTAGTGGCTGACGGCCGAGGATCTCAAGAGGCGCAAATACGGGAGTCTCGACATAGTTTATTTACTACTGCAACTTATTTACAGTAAAAATATAGGCTCTCAACAAATATTATTACAATTATTTATAAACAAAATATTATACTATGTATCTCAACATCGTACAACGGTACCTGTGTCACGGACTGCTATGGGCAGGCCAACTTCACAGAATCGACAACCGGGGCAACAAAAATTCTCAAACAGCGAACACGATACTTCAAAATCATATCTAATCCTCTACATCCAAAGGTATCTAGAAGAGATTGCTTTTAAGCTATAACCTTTATCATAACGTGTTAGTGTTTATTTTGTGGCTTCGTCGCGGAGGAACAAGCAGTAGATAAAACCGACGTTTCAAAGTGATCCTTGTGATTTAATGAATAAATTAATTTTGACTTTGACTTTGTGTGTATCGCAAGGTGTACGATAAAGTATCTCGTTCTATCATTCGCGAACTCGACAACGCATGGACTGATGTATAGGAAATGCTATTAAAAATGTACCAGAACTATAACATCTAAACACAGATGTAGATAAGACTCATGCGTGCGCGCATGTTTTTATTACGAAAAAAGAATAGAAATTTCGAATTACGAGATAGGTAACAAAGTCGGCTATTGTGCCGGTCACGCGTCCGAAGATTATAATAGTGACCTTTGGAATACCATAAGAGGTCATATTTTTTTTAATGGAATTGGTGGCTCGATTCGAACTTATAAAAGGTTAGGGCGTGTTCCAATTGATGTTTGATGACTACAGTTTAGAAGTGAGTAGCTTCTTAAGTTGGCCTAGTTGGTTGGACCGATTCGAAGTTGGGTTTGAATCCGGAGGTGCACTAATGGATTTTTACATTTGAAAAATGTGTGTTTGCATAAACAGTAATAAAATCGGCGAAGGAAATCATAGTAGGGAAACCGATATGCTCGTATCGTTAATGTTTTATTTAAGTGGCTTGCAATCTATCGTAAAAAGCTAACTACAAAACGTTATGCAAAACGTGGGCTTGTAACAAATACTCATTTTATGTTTAAGCGTGCCCTCTGACTACCTTTTATGGCTCTGACTACCCCCTACTTGGTAACCTTATGAGTCTGCATACTAAGTATGGAACTAAGGATGTCTATCACGAGGAGAACAGTCGTGTGTTTTTTTAGATTTTACTGAAAGAGTTTTTTTTTTATGGTTTTGTTTGTTGTACAGTGAAATAATAAATAATGCGTAATACACTAAAGAGTTTATTTATATATCCTTCTAGTTGTAAGTAGTGTCTATTATTATTTCTGTAAATATTTGCATGCAAACTTTTTCTATAAGTTTCCAAATTAAAGCCTTTTCATAGTGGTGCAATTGTAGTAAAAGGTTTTATATAAGATCATTTATCTGTTTAATTTAGTTAGTGGTCAGCCATTTCGTCACAGCACATTTGACCACCGCCTTAGATCCAACCGATATGCTAAGCTTAGCGGTCTATTGTTTAGATAGTAAGCAGGGCCCAATACAAAAAATCTTTGTGTAAAAATGACATAATTAAGCACTTTTTTTTTAAATATAAATGAATATATCGATGTCGAAGACTTTGGTTCTCATTTTCACTGTTCTTATAACTTTAATTTGACAATAATTGCCCGACAAAGGCTTGCCGAGCTGGCTTGGCTTGCCCGCCAAGTTCAGCAAGCCATCATCTCTCATCAGGGGTTGCCGAGCTGTCTTGGCTTGCTCGGCAAGTTCAGTAAGCCATTGTCTCTCATCAGGGGTTGCCGAGCTGGTTTGGCTTACCCGGCAAGTTCAGCAAGCCATCACCTCTCATCAGGGGTTGCCAAGCTGGCTTGGCTTGCTCGGCAAGTTCAGCAAGCCATTATCTCTCATTAGGGGTTGCCGAGCTGGCTTGGCTTGCCCGGCAGCAAGCCATTGTCTCTCATCAGGGTTTGCCGAGCTGGCTTGGCTTGCCCGGCAGCAAGCCATTGTCTCTCATCAGGGTTTGCCGAGCTGGCTTGGCTTGCCCGGCAAGTTCAGCAAGCCATTGTCTCTCATCAGGGGTTGCCGAGCTGGCTTAGCAAACTTTAAAAAAACAAGTAAACCTACACTTATGGGAAAATTATACACATTTTGGAGCTATTAAAAGTTTTTATTATTATTGTACACACAAATAAAAAAAACCGTGTGGAAAATCCATTGGTGCACAACCGGATTCGAACCCACGACCTCCGGATCAGAAGTCAGGGTATCGCCCACTAGGCCAACACGACTAGAATATTATGAGCACGTTACTAGCTTGAACCGGTAAACAGGCTCAGAAACCTGCTCTCTGTGTGAACGTTGCCAAGCGGTTTGGCATTTACCGATCGTGTTGTTACTCATAATGGAATCTGTTACAGTTATAATAGGTTATGTTATTTATGTTATCATTAAATTACATGCATTGTTGACGAAATGGCATAATCAAGCAATAATTTGACTTCTATCAATAGAACAGTCATGCATGGTTCTGACCCCACACTCTGTGTCTTAGGTATCAAGAACTACGAGTACCATGATACCGCAATACCCAGATCAGTAATTCATTAAAATATTTAAGGTGAAGAAAAACATCGTAACAAGACCAGAATGCCCGAAAAACTGTTTTTTTTTTGTCTAATAGGCTCTCTCTGGACGGGAAGCTACGCTTCCACTAAACCATAGAAAATTAATGAAAGCTTCTTCCGTTTGCTTTTTCTTTTTTTTGAACAGAACCTTGTAACGTTACAAATTCCTGGGAGGAGGAATTTGTAAGGTCACACTTCCTACCTATCCTCAGATCTGGAGGAGAGTACGGTTCAAGAGAAAAAAAGAGAACGGTATCACCATATATATTTAAGAAACACTAGGAAAGGCCAGGGGAACCGGGGCACGAAATGTTAGCGTGTTCACGGGCTTGTAGAGGAGAGAGGCCTCTTGAATCAGGTTTCTCTCTCCTTTTAGTGGAGGGCTAAGCGTCCCTGGAGTGTCCAGTACTAGGTAGAGCCGGCTTGGCGATCTCCAGAAGGCGTCAAAAGAGAAGGAAAAGGCGTCAAAATAGGATGACGCGTCGTTTCAATTTTTACTCCGACATCACTTTTATACGCGTAGTAGGAGGATCGGACTCTCTGTTCTCAGCTAGGAGGAACTTGCCCTTCCATCCACTCCTTTCTATTCACGTCTTGCCGGCTTCAATTCCAAAAGTAGACTGACTGTGCTCCCCCGTTCCCTGTCATCGTTTTTCCTGATGAAGGGCCTGTTATTTATTTGAACCAAGGTTCTAGAACATAAAAAATAAAGTGTTTTATATGCAGGTCTAATATCAATTACATAGAACCTTAAACTCCTAGCTCCAGCGGTGAATTAAAAATAAGATCTAGGCTTGTCATTAACTGACATTACAGAAAGTAAACAAACATTGAAGAGGTATAAAATCCACAGAAAAACCTTAATAATACAAATTATAGAGCCCTAGGAATGCTTAACCTCCAGATAATGCACATGCAGTTATCTGGAGAGAACTTATGTTTCAATTTCAGGTTATAATAGTCAAAAACGTAAGTATAAAAAGACGAACATTACATTACCCCGACAACCCCGGAAAATTTTTGAATACAATGAAAAAATTTTTCTAGTATGTACAACATTAAAAGGCCATTAACCAGTAAAAATAAACTATATGACTATATACAGTGGTATAGAAAGTTTAAAAAAATTAACACTACGTTTCCCCCCACAGAAAATTATTAACTAAGAAAATTTCGATGTTGTAAATAAGACCTTGCTCTTTCATACACCTTTCATCAACCCACCTTTCACACTCTCAATCATACATCACCAGCATACTTAGGGGATATGGTTCACATTCTATGACGCATACTCCACAAGGAATTATTTTTAAGGTTTACGAAGGCTTATTTATTTTAATTAGGTGTCGTAACCCGCACCTTTTTAAAAACCCGTTAAAACTAAAATAAATATTTACAAATGTTTTCTTGCTCAAGGAAAACAGTCGAAGGTTTCAAGGTAGGCCTTCGAGTTTCAAGTAGTTTCAAGTTCAAGGATATAAAAAATTATCTAAGTTAGTTTAAGACTAAGGCTTAAGACTAAGATTAAGACTAAGGTTATACACTAAGGCTTATTTTACGAGTTATGAGACCGCTCGACACAATGGCTTATTTAAAGAGTTGTGTACCGCTCTATAAAAAAATCTAAATATAAATAGTGGAAACTAACATATGCCAAAAGTTTTTGGAGAAGGTAAATATTTACAGAACTTAAATCTAAATGGTTTTTACAAGAATAAGTACAAGTTTTAGAAGACATCAAGGAGTAGAAATATTAAATTATAATTATATATAAATTAAAATTTTAGAAGACAAGGAGTAAAAATAAGTATAATTAAAAAAAAATATAAAATTCGAAAACAGCAGATATAAAATTATACTTTAAAAATTTTAATTTGCCATTTTCTTCTTAAACCGTTCTGATCCTCCAAAATGAAAACAAGTAGTGATAGTTTCTCAAGATGAAGAGGAATGGGTGATGATTTTATATAATTAGATAAAATATGTTCAAGTTAGTCATTTGATCCCTCAGGTTCGTTCAAAGTCTCAGCTGGTTTTTCAGTTCTAATAGTCACTTCATATTCCAGTTCAAGTTTGTTTAAGTACGAGAATCTTATTGTTCTATCCATGATTAAGGTTTAAAGATATTAGGTTTAATTTAGTCGAGATTTACGGAATTTTTCTAGTAGTCTTTTCAGTACCGATATTCGTCACCATAATAGACCCCCTGGAACATTGTTTGTTACCTAGCAACCAATGTCTAATAACAAATCAAAACTAAATGAAGTATGTTTGTAGTAATTCAGAATTTATTAGTATAGTATTTGTAATTGATGTAATGTTTTAAACGTCCACAGGATACTCTCCTGTATCTGTCGTAAAGTAGTGTCCCAGCACCCAACTTGATAGTGCCCACGAGTGGGTTAACACACTCAAGCGGACACTGGGTACGATTACCAGAGGGTAACCGCAGTAGTGTGCAAGTGTGTGGGATGTAGTGTAGCGATGTATTTGTAGAGATTTAAGTGTATGTGGTAAAACGAATACAGGATACTCTCCTATAGCATGTCGTAGAGTAATCAAGATGATGTACAGTAAGAAGAAGAGTCGAGGATTGAAGTGGATGAATTAATGAAAATATGATGAAAATACTTACCAAATATAATTTCTTGTGGAATGTTTCCTTTTAGAATTTAGAGAGTCCGAGTATCTAGAAATGATTTAAGAGGGGTGGGTTAGTAGTAATTTGGGCGCCAATTTGTAACGTTACAAATTCCTGGGAGGAGGAATTTGTAAGGTCATTTGTATGCACATGCAGTTATCTGGAGAGAACTTATGTTTCAATTTCAGGTTATAATAGTCAAAAACGTAAGTATAAAAAGACGAACATTACATTACCCCGACAACCCCGGAAAATTTTTGAATACAATGAAAAAATTTTTCTAGTATGTACAACATTAAAAGGCCATTAACCAGTAAAAATAAACTATATGACTATATACAGTGGTATAGAAAGTTTAAAAAAATTAACACTACGTTTCCCCCCACAGAAAATTATTAACTAAGAAAATTTCGATGTTGTAAATAAGACCTTGCTCTTTCATACACCTTTCATCAACCCACCTTTCACACTCTCAATCATACATCACCAGCATACTTAGGGGATATGGTTCACATTCTATGACGCATACTCCACAAGGAATTATTTTTAAGGTTTACGAAGGCTTATTTATTTTAATTAGGTGTCGTAACCCGCACCTTTTTAAAAACCCGTTAAAACTAAAATAAATATTTACAAATGTTTTCTTGCTCAAGGAAAACAGTCGAAGGTTTCAAGGTAGGCCTTCGAGTTTCAAGTAGTTTCAAGTTCAAGGATATAAAAAATTATCTAAGTTAGTTTAAGACTAAGGCTTAAGACTAAGATTAAGACTAAGGTTATACACTAAGGCTTATTTTACGAGTTATGAGACCGCTCGACACAATGGCTTATTTAAAGAGTTGTGTACCGCTCTATAAAAAAATCTAAATATAAATAGTGGAAACTAACATATGCCAAAAGTTTTTGGAGAAGGTAAATATTTACAGAACTTAAATCTAAATGGTTTTTACAAGAATAAGTACAAGTTTTAGAAGACATCAAGGAGTAGAAATATTAAATTATAATTATATATAAATTAAAATTTTAGAAGACAAGGAGTAAAAATAAGTATAATTAAAAAAAAATATAAAATTCGAAAACAGCAGATATAAAATTATACTTTAAAAATTTTAATTTGCCATTTTCTTCTTAAACCGTTCTGATCCTCCAAAATGAAAACAAGTAGTGATAGTTTCTCAAGATGAAGAGGAATGGGTGATGATTTTATATAATTAGATAAAATATGTTCAAGTTAGTCATTTGATCCCTCAGGTTCGTTCAAAGTCTCAGCTGGTTTTTCAGTTCTAATAGTCACTTCATATTCCAGTTCAAGTTTGTTTAAGTACGAGAATCTTATTGTTCTATCCATGATTAAGGTTTAAAGATATTAGGTTTAATTTAGTCGAGATTTACGGAATTTTTCTAGTAGTCTTTTCAGTACCGATATTCGTCACCATAATAGACCCCCTGGAACATTGTTTGTTACCTAGCAACCAATGTCTAATAACAAATCAAAACTAAATGAAGTATGTTTGTAGTAATTCAGAATTTATTAGTATAGTATTTGTAATTGATGTAATGTTTTAAACGTCCACAGGATACTCTCCTGTATCTGTCGTAAAGTAGTGTCCCAGCACCCAACTTGATAGTGCCCACGAGTGGGTTAACACACTCAAGCGGACACTGGGTACGATTACCAGAGGGTAACCGCAGTAGTGTGCAAGTGTGTGGGATGTAGTGTAGCGATGTATTTGTAGAGATTTAAGTGTATGTGGTAAAACGAATACAGGATACTCTCCTATAGCATGTCGTAGAGTAATCAAGATGATGTACAGTAAGAAGAAGAGTCGAGGATTGAAGTGGATGAATTAATGAAAATATGATGAAAATACTTACCAAATATAATTTCTTGTGGAATGTTTCCTTTTAGAATTTAGAGAGTCCGAGTATCTAGAAATGATTTAAGAGGGGTGGGTTAGTAGTAATTTGGGCGCCAATTTGTAACGTTACAAATTCCTGGGAGGAGGAATTTGTAAGGTCACACTTCCTACCTATCCTCAGATCTGGAGGAGAGTACGGTTCAAGAGAAAAAAAGAGAACGGTATCACCATATATATTTAAGAAACACTAGGAAAGGCCAGGGGAACCGGGGCACGAAATGTTAGCGTGTTCACGGGCTTGTAGAGGAGAGAGGCCTCTTGAATCAGGTTTCTCTCTCCTTTTAGTGGAGGGCTAAGCGTCCCTGGAGTGTCCAGTACTAGGTAGAGCCGGCTTGGCGATCTCCAGAAGGCGTCAAAAGAGAAGGAAAAGGCGTCAAAATAGGATGACGCGTCGTTTCAATTTTTACTCCGACATCACTTTTATACGCGTAGTAGGAGGATCGGACTCTCTGTTCTCAGCTAGGAGGAACTTGCCCTTCCATCCACTCCTTTCTATTCACGTCTTGCCGGCTTCAATTCCAAAAGTAGACTGACTGTGCTCCCCCGTTCCCTGTCATCGTTTTTCCTGATGAAGGGCCTGTTATTTATTTGAACCAAGGTTCTAGAACATAAAAAATAAAGTGTTTTATATGCAGGTCTAATATCAATTACATAGAACCTTAAACTCCTAGCTCCAGCGGTGAATTAAAAATAAGATCTAGGCTTGTCATTAACTGACATTACAGAAAGTAAACAAACATTGAAGAGGTATAAAATCCACAGAAAAACCTTAATAATACAAATTATAGAGCCCTAGGAATGCTTAACCTCCAGATAATGCACATGCAGTTATCTGGAGAGAACTTATGTTTCAATTTCAGGTTATAATAGTCAAAAACGTAAGTATAAAAAGACGAACATTACAACCTTAGCTATTATGGTATTTGGAAGTTGAAAGCCGACTTCATCAAAAAACTGAGGTAGTAACCATTCCCAAAGGCCGATATGATACTGTATCATTGGCAAATCACGGGTGGTCCGATAGTATCAATACTGCTTTGTTTATTATTACTCGATATATTACAATTCATATGGAAACAATAAAATGCAGGAAGATATCTAGAAGGCACAGTGAACCGCGGGTTCCGTACAAAAGGTAGAGATCGGCCGTGTCCTGCGTTCTAGTGCAGTCTATGCGGGAAATGCAGACAATTGTAAAAAATCATAAACTAAAGATTTATAAAATTTTAAACTGGTTCCTTTTATTTTTATAATTTTATTAATTCAAAAAACAACAACAAATACGCTCACGACTATATTCTTCATCGTGGACTTGCTCAGATAGATTCTCAGTATGTAGTTTATTGAGGATATTAAGTAAGGGTAGTCAGTGGTACGTCCAAACAATAAATTTGGCACATGTCCTCTTTTTAAAGTAGTTAGCATTCTTTACAGACTGCAAGCCCATCGCCTCTTATAGGAACGCTAACTGATGGCACATGCCTTCAATTTTCGGTTCTAGGGCATGCTGCATTCCAAACGATGTTTTCCTTCACCGATTTGAGCACAGTTAAAATATCTATTGGTGTACAACCGGGTTCGAACCCACGACCTTTGGATCGGATACCACCCGCTAAGCACGGTTTCTTATTATAGGACAGTGAAAATTTAATTTATATCATCCTCATTTTATTGCACGTTTTTTCTTCGAAGATAGTATCAACCGAGGTTTGTTTTATCTGTTAATTCAACTTGTACCCTTCCTCCTATGCATGATCTTTGAAATAATCTATAAAATTGTCATGCACATGCCTGGTTCAGATAAATAATACAGACCAGATAGCCTGTGTCGCAATATAATAACATATTATTGCTGTAATCTCTGGTTTTGTCTTATAATATCTTTTGAAGGGATATACGGTATGGGCTGATATCGTAAGCTAATAATATGTTTGGATGCAAATTGCAAGGACAACAAAAATATACATCTGAAACATTAGCTGCATTGCATACATATTATAATATACATACATATATAGAACAGCAGTGAGGAGATCATGACGTGAAGAGAAAGGAGAGCATCGCGATCACTCTCCCTGATGAAGACTCTTGGAATGAGTCAACGAGTAAGGAAAAATCCACCGGACGTAGTGTTGAAGATGAAATATCCATATTAATACTCATTTATTCACCGTAGGAACTTCACAGTATACATTTTTTTGACAAATAATTTAAATCAAACTAACTATGAGATCTGATTAGTTATTCAGAGACATTAAAATAGGCCAGCTTAGTTATTTCGGAATGAGTTTGAATAAACTCATTTAAATAAATAAAAGTATCATACTTCCTCCAACGTATGCAATACAATTCAATCTACACTAATATCAAAATGAGGTAAAGTTTGTAATATTGGATGTAGGATGTAATCTCTGAAACTACTCATCCGGTTTAAAAAAACCTTAGGCTGTACATTATCTCTAATGAGATAATGTACATCCATGTTGAAGCTGCAGCATGATACTGGCATTTTGTTGACGTAGTTTGATTATTTCTTAATTAATTAAATAAAAGGGATTTTTGTGGAGACTACTTTTGCAACATAAGTCGACAAAAAACTGATAACGTTTTTTATGAACGGTATGAACAACTTAGCATCGACTACTTTAACCCGAGTATCACGCGGGCGAAGCCCAGTAGTTGGTAGGAAATAATTTGAATGACCATGCTACTGTAAAGAGGTATTATAATTATCACAAAACACAATTGCATGCTTAAACTTATAAGTAATTATGTTTATGTTACATCATTATTATCATACTTATCTGTTGCATAGGTAATATCAAAATATGGGTCATTGTTAAATTACCAGAACCAACCATAGCTCAGCTAACAAATACCTTTGCATGAACAATAAAACTTCATTAATTACGTAACACACAAACGCAAACAATTTATAGGTAACCATCAATTCGATTACCGAAATGTTCAAACACGCCCTTATTTGTACACCCAAAACTTGGGACTCGTTCACACTGGAATTGAAGCAATGAAATTGAGTTATTGACAATAAAGGAATAGTCTTTTTACCGCCTTATGTTTGATAGGCTGACTTAAATGCTTATACAATTCTACTAATATTATAAACGAGAAAGTTTGTGAGGATGGATGTTTGTTACTCTTTCACGCAAAAACGACTTAACGGATTTTGATGAAACTTTACAATAATATAGCTTATACATCAGACTAACATATAGGCTACTTATATCCCGAAGGGCTCGCTTGTGGCGAACGTTCGGTGCGTGGCGACACCGCAGAGCCCTATTTCTCCCTGGGGTCAACAGAGACCCCTGACCCTCGGCGTACCTTAGCCGTTAGTAGTACTTAGTTAGACATTTTTCACACAGCATCATCTAGCCTCAAACTAAGCAGAGCTTGTATTATGGGAACTACATGACTGACATACTACGTATATACTTTTTTTGTTGTAAATACGTACATTTTATACATAGACAATACCCAGACCCGAGACAAACATTTGCTAAGCATACAAACATTTGTCTCGTAGAGGGTTTCGAACCCGCAATCTTCTGCGTCTCAGGCAGATATATATATTTGTACTGATAAAGATTTTAAACAGTTGTATAACTAAACTGTGTTTTGTTTCCTAATAGTGAACTTTAAATGATATTTATCCGAAAGATACAAATAAGTATTTAAAAAATCAACTATTTAATAGTATTTTTTAAGTAAGACCCTAAGTTTATTTAAATCTCATGTAATTTTTATTTTCTGGTGCATGCAAATATTATCTGTAAGTCTAGAGTTTAATACATTTTGTAATGAAAAATAGTTTATATTACAAAAATAGTTAAAAATTAAAAACTAAAACGCTTACTTTGTAATCCCCAGAATAGAAGTTCCTAAATATATTTCTCATTACGTAGAACCGTGCATTTCCAAGTACGTATAGTCAGAGGCACGTCCAAACATATTTGGAAGATGAACACGTTTTGCATAGTTCTTGTAGGTAGTCAGACATTTATCATGACAGATTGACATATGCCTTAAAATTTATGATTTCAGGCCAAGTCCATTTCCTGACAATGTTTCCATTCACTGTTTCTAGCACATAAAATGTGCATATAAATTTCTCACGACTAGATTCGAATGCATGACCTGTAAATCGGAACTCAGCCCACTATGCCAACAAGGCTCAAATACTCGTTACTGACAAAATAAAATAATAATAGCCTGTAAAAATCCCTTGTCGTGTAGACATAGTGGCGACATATCTGTCGCCATTTGTGTAGAATGTTTCCGAACGATTCCAGCTATTCTACAACCTCATCTTAGAATCACACAACCCATAACTCAGGTGTGTCGCACGTGCCAGCGACTAGCCACCGCAGCGACTATTTGTCGCGAGACATACAGTATTATTTATTCGCGTCGTGCGGAATAGTGGTTGAGATGAGATTGCAGCTTCCACTGGAGCTGTGTGTTGTTCTGATATTGTGATAATATTGTTCTAGGTTATAGGTGAGAATTTTGTACAATATAAATATATAAGTATATTATATCTGCTTGCAAACTGCTTGTGTTTTATTATATTCGGAAAACAAACAGTATTTATGAAAAAATAGACAACTTCTTAAGATACTATTTACCATTAAGATGGTGGTTTTTGTAAGTACTTACTTAAATTTAAATAAGTCGAAATATTTAGGAACAATTCTTCGAAAAAAACACAATCAAAATAAAAAAACCTTATTAATAAACCGATTTAAACCAGTGATTAGAAAGGACGCGATTGAAAACGGACGTATTAGACTTAAATAGATCTAAATCTGGGAAGTCGACTAGTATATTATAACTTGTAGATCTATTAAAGAAAGAGTTTTGACTATAATTGGTGGAGCTGTGAGGAACGTATAGGGAAAAGAATATCCTGGAGGGTCTTGTCAAAAATTACCAGAATTATAAAAAGTAACTTTCGTAAAATACCTTTCATATATTTTCCCCAATAATAAGGTACGAAAAGTTGATAGACAGATGTTGGTTGTATTAACTTACAGAAAAAATTGTAGTGTTTTTCATTTTAAGTTGCGTTTCTAGATATTACTTTTCCTAAACAAATTATAGTTTTATAATCATGTCGGCATTTCAAAAAATATACAACCAAGAGCGCTACTACGTTCCGTTTAATTTTAAGAAATTAAAATTAATTCTACGAATTTCAAAAAATCTAAAAGTAACCCTTTTGTGTTTGAAATCTAGATGTTACCCGACGCGGTTAAAAATCACCTAAAACATTACAAAATTTACCTTCTGGCAATGCTCTGGGGAGTACAAACATTATAAATATTTGTGGCATTGCAACGTACATTTCTCTTTGACAAGTCGCGGATAATCACGGGTTTGGTATTTTAACTCAGTGACATTGTCACGCATCCACGGTCACGGTATGGAAGGAAAAAGCTGGCACTTCTCCTGTCAATATAAAAATTGCCTGAGCTACTTCGAATTTAAGTAAGAAAGAGGAAATAAAATATATTTTATGCAAAACAATTTAAAGTGCTTTTTTATTATGAATAGACTTGCATTTGATCATAATCTTATCTGATAGTTAGTGATAGATGATATGGCCTGCAACGGAACATGAAAGGTTAGAATATACCTATCTAGAGACCAGATTGTATTTAATATAAAAAAAATATTCAACAACACTTGTTAAAATAGAATAGTAATCATTTTTGACAGAATGATCCTTCTAATATTATAAACGTGAAAGTTTGTGAGGATGGATGTTTGTTACTCTTTCACGCAATAATTACTGAACGGATTTTGATGAAACTTCATAGTAATATAGCTTATACATCAGAATAACTCAGAGGTTAATTTTTGTCCGGGTAAAACGCGGGCAAAAGCTAGTATTTTATAAATCAGAAAAGTTTTTTTTTTTTATTTATTTCGAAAAACCATTTAGTACAGCGGTTTTATTTATCTGAAAAGTAATTCAAGCAAACAAATACCAAGGCTTCGATAAGTGCAATACCAAATCAAATGTTAGCAAACTAATAATTTGATACCGGCGAGATGTTATCTCAACGATAGTTCAAACTTAGCCTGCAACCTATGATTAATAGAACTGGATTGAATACATTCTAGAATCTGGGAAATTATCAAAATCTGGGTTTTGTTTCTATATTAGTTTCGTGATTATTAAACATAGCTATAAATAAAATAATGCTGGACATTTTTCACACAGCATCATCTAGCCCCAAACTAAGCAGAGCTTGTGTTATGGGAACTACATGACTGATATACTACTTATATACGTTTGTGTATATAAGTAGTATATCTTTGTGTAAATACATAGTAAATACTCAGATCCCGAGACAAATATTTGCATGCCAACATTTGCCCCGCGGCGGGAATCGAACCCGTAACCTTCTGCGTCTCAGGCGGGCCTTCGCCCACTGCGCCACAGAGGTAGTAAACCTCAAAGGTACTTTTATAGTTTTATTAAAAAACAACAGAGATTGCGGGAAGTTGGTGGTTGGAAAGATCGTTCAGCATGACGTTCTTTGGGGAAGGCCTATGTCCAGCAGTGGACTTCTACAGGCCGTTGGTGACAAATATTTTATCACAGTTGGTGTGCCGTAGCGTTTAGGCTTAGCATGAGAATCAAGACAGCCGTTTTGTCTAGGGAAGAAAGGACAAAAATCTCGCTAGATTCTTTTTGGTATAATATTTTTCAGAAAATTACTTATTTTTTCACGAGACCAATCTATTATCTTCTATCTATACTAACATATAAAGCTGAAGAGTTTGATTGTTTTAACACGCTTATCTCTACTACCAGTCGATTTGAAAAAGTATTTTCTATTTGATAGCCCAATTCTTGAGTAAGGTTAGACTATTTCACATCACGCTGTGACCCTTAAGAACCGAGCAAAATGAAAAAAAAGTCAGAAAGAACGCTAAGCGAAAACGAAGCAATGGCACGGACGGGAGATGCGACGCGGTGTGTTGGGGCAGAGGGCAGCCTTGGTACAGCTATTAGAGGAATATACTCGTAAGTTGTGTATTCTCTTCTGTCGACAAAACGGTATCTTGGGTGTTAATGCTACCGTTCATAAAGTATTGCTACATAGAGGTCCAACGCAATAAGATGGACCAAGAAAATATAGAGCTACTCATCAAATGGGCCCCCATTAATTTTATTTGTCCTGTATCTTAAACAATGGAGCGAATAGCGTTGCATCCTAGCCAATAAGTATTTTGTAACGGTCACTTTGACAGGATGATTTAAAATTATCATTTTATATTTAGAACTTTTAAAAAGAAACCCTATATTATACACAGGTTTTTTCTTGGTTACCCAAATAAAGACAGTGGCCAGTTCATGGTATTATGCCCTCAAAGAAACCTCTTTAATTAAGTTTTAAAGGAGAAAGATTTTACATGCGAGCTATCCCTGAGCGGGCTTATCAACTTAAATTAATTATAAGAAGCGTATGTTTGGGTGTATCGATTAAATAGGCTACATTGGATCTTCATACTTTAAAATAACAGTGTTTTTGTGTGTTCTATGGATCTTGTGTCTGCAAGATTTATTATTATTATTTACTCAAGTAAGATTACATATCGATAAATATGGGAGTATTTTTAAAGAGGAACTTTATAGATAGATATATAATTCTATATTACACAACTAAAAGTATTGTACATAGGCGAACTCAATGCTAGATAGCATTCTCTTCCAGCTAACCTTTGTGTAATATGTAAAATAGTCTTGAGGTAGTATGAAAAACAATAAATTTTATAAATTATTTGCTAGAGTTATATTAATAAAACATAAAAACATATACCTACCTAAATAACCTAACCATACCTCTTATAGGCAACTTTACAATTTTTTACCGAGCAAAATGGTGTTCTGGAAACTTGGTATTTCATGCATTTTAACATACATATTTTCCATGCAACAAACTAAACCGAACACCAGCTTCTTAAATGGAGCGCCCTGTATCAGTCTCATCCCGCGATATGATCTAAAGCCGTGTTGTCACTCGTCAGGCCGTCGTCGCGTCGCTCCTCGAGTAGCTATAATTGATGCCGGTCAGATGACAGCGAACGGGGCCATTATAATGTTTGTATACGTACCTAAGTACCTGTTTAATATTTGTATTTTTTGTAATTTTTTGATAGTTCACTGGGAATCCCCGGCCACTGAACTCTGAGATATCTGTAGACATGCGTCTTGCTTGTCTCATTCTAATGAGAGTTATTATAGTAAATTAATTAATAAAGTTAAGTATGTGAAAGAGTAAGTGGCTTTCTGATCTTAATATCGTGTGCTCAAGTCCCAGCAAACATGTTTTTTTCGCTAAAAAGTGCCCGTTAAGTCTGTGATCTGTTTTATCTCAATTCTACTGGTATTTAAAATTAGGTATAACATAAAAAAAAAAACTCACGATGTATTCTCATGACATCCTCAGATACATACTCAGTCAAAGTCAATAGATTTTTATTCATTGATATCACAAGGATCATATAGAAACGTCAACTTAAAAACTAGGTAAATTTTAAAGTGAATTTACGCCGATTCCTCGCGCGCGACCAAACCTTTAAGAATCAGGCAACAAACTCTGCTTGGTTATTTTTTTCATGATCCTTCATTCAGCTTTAGTGTGGTGCCAATCGAACAAGGTGAACTCGTTTATAGAAAAAAAGTACTAGTCAAAGAATAAAATCAAGTCTAAAAAGTATCAACCAAAGTTCATAAGACAACACACGCAGTATTATTATTTTTATAAAGCATTATTATTACAGTGTTATTCTACAGTATTATTATTATAGTGAGTATATCTATGAAGATACCAAGTAGGGGGTAGTCAGAGGCACGTCCAAACATTACATTTGGTACATACCCGCGTTTTGCAAGTTCCACGTGACAGTTCTAATTTCACAATATAGCTACGTATTATAAGTTTCTATTTAAAAATAATAAAGTGTCACTACACACGTAAGGGCCTTAAGAATCGCTTTTTAATGTACTTAAATAAAAGATTGTTTAAAAATATAAAAAAAGGCTTCGTATATCTGTTCATAGATAGAACCTTTTAAGTTAGAGATAAGCACGCGATGATCGATTGTGAGAACATTTGAGCTGGTGACAGTAAGTTACATTAAGTTGGCTCAGGTTGATCTTTGAGCGTATGGGCTTGATGTGATAGCATCAGTAGAAAAGGTGAAAGGTCTTGATACTTGTGTAAGTTACAATTGTATTGTATAATGACTTGACCTTGGATTGACAAGCCAATAAATACAACCGTGAATTATTGTTTAAACTTATTTTTTTAAACCTTTTATGAACTACAAATACAAACGAACGAACAGATCTCTCTGTAATTATATTATGCAATGACATGGAATTGGAATGAAATGGAATTATTTCTCAGATATTCATTTAAAAAAAAACATGTCACGACTTGAAATATGATGGACAGGGTAGTTCATACTCAGTAAGAACGTTTTGTGATTATACAAAGTAGTAGGGGTAGTAAGAGGCACGGACAAATATAAAAGGCACATACTCACGTTTTTCAAAAGAAATCAAATACCTATTAAATCGACAATATAATAGACAGAGTACAAATACGTTTATACGAACTTTTGTCAGATAATTAAATTCCTACACAATCGATATTTCGTTACTTGAAATAGTAATTCCCTACCAGTTACCAGTTACCACCAGTTTAGAATAAAATTTTGTATGTTTTGTATTTTTGATTAAGGTCACAATTATAATGTAATTTCATTCATTCATTCATTATTTTGGCTGTCACTAGAGAAAACCTAATTCGATAGTTTAAAAACCCACCATAGATTTTCACTAACAAAATCATATGTTGCTCGTTTATACAATAGTGATATGTTCCAAGTATCAAACTTATCTAGTCCAAGTACACAATCGAAATGGCTCTCATACATTACTCGGCTGACATACATTATTATAATCCTCATAATCACATTTCATATAATAACGTCATTAGAATTAGTACGGGGACAACAGCGTCGTGTGCGGTCGCCCAAAGCCATACAGGACTAGCATTCTGTGTTGGTTTAAGTGACAAGATTTCGCTTATACAATTCTCGTGCGCGTGGTTCCATTTATGAGGATGACTTTATAAGGAGGAAAAAAAAGGCTGGCTCATTCCTCGCTCAATGAACGAAATTGTTTTGTTAATTAATTTTTGGTTTTATATATCTAATTGTTTTAGATACATGAATATAATGTTAACTTGTCCCCTTGGACTAAGGTCTCCATGATGCGATCAAGGGGGCCATGAAGCCTGTCGAGAGTCTAATCAGGGGGACATTGGAACAGTTAAATCTCTGAGTCAGATTCCATATTCGCACAATTTTTGGGTCGTCTTCTACAGTAACGATACAGACCTTACAATTTCTAAACTACGTATCAAAAAACGCTCTGATTGTCAGTTTCAATGATCCGATCAGTGTGGTAAAACGGACAACGAGTACCCATGGTATTATATTATTAAAATAGTTATAATAGTAATTATGACTATCAATAATATAATACCATATTATTATTTATCAAACATGCATCAAAGCAACATACTGTATTTTAGTTTACATTGAATTTTTCCACACGTCACATACACAATCCTGACCCCACACTAGGATTCCCTGTATCGTGGGTATCAGGAAACGAATACTACTGTACCACAACATCCAGACCTGGTTCTAGACAAATACCTCACGCTTAGTTTTCCTTTAACGCTAGCGCAAAATTTGTCAAGGAAAACCTTAGCAGTAGTCACGTGACATTTCCACAGCTAATGTCATTTCCATTCAATTCAATCTTTCCGCAATCGTTAACGCTAATAGAAAGTAATATTTGTCTAGTCACCCAAAAACAAATATCTCAAACGAACCCGCACCTCCTGCGTCTCAGCCAGCTACTCACCTGCCGTGCCACCGAGGTTGTAAAGCCAATCGACAAAATAAATAATTGAAGAAAGTAACTTGTAAACTATACCACTCTTGCAAGTCTACAATGTCACGAGAGTAGAACGTGTGTTGAAAACTAAATTGCATGAGTTGGTGTGGGCCAGACCTTTTTTAGGAGGGCAAGTTAAGAGTGTGACGCGAATATTTTAGTAGTAACGATGAAATGATAAAAGATAGAAGGTACATGAGTCTTTCACTGCACCTTCTATGCCTCTATCAGTTGTAGATAAGAGAAAAGTATGGTTCGTGAGGTATCATCGTTAATTTCTCATAGTTTAGAAGACGATTGTTTTTTTCATTTGAATTTTCTTCAAGCTGTAGGAGAACATTGTGAAACCGGCTTGTCCTAGAACCAATTTTAAGGCTTGTGTCATTAGTTAGGGTTCCAATAAATGGCAATGGGTCACGTGGAATGCTAACGCGAGCACATGCCAAATATAATGTTTGAACGTGTCTCTAACTACCCCCTAGTGGGGATGCTGAAAGATCTACGTACTGAATGTGTAACGAACTGAACAGTCGTAAGCTTGTTGGTTGTTTTTTTGTATTATTTTAAGTCGTATGGTACTTACGACCAATTCGCGAGTCGTTTTTAAGATTTTTTTGGAAAACTACTTTTCTATTTGATAACTATCACACAGGGATGCACATAAATTTATATACAGCTCGTGAGCTGTTAATTTCAATTCATGAACTGAGAACCTTATTACAATTAAATTTAGAAAAAAAAAACACATAAATTATAAAAAACAATTCTGTTATCTATCGGGTGGAAGGCCTAGTCTTGTATGTAAGCTGTAAAGTCTAAAAAAGTCGAATAAGCACAACCATCCCCAACCAAAGTATATCAAAAACATTGCCGATTAACCCTTATCACGCTAACTCCTTCCCATATCACGTCACAAAAGTTTCACCTAACACCAACCAACCGAAAATCAACTTGAATATAAACCCTTCAGCATAAAATAAATTGAATTTTCCGCCGCGAAAATCTTTCGGTCCCATGTCCCGGGCCGTTACGAAGGCCTATGTTATATGTACCCTATACACATGTGTATAGGATGTGCAATGTCGTGTTTGCAACAGGTGGCTGCCCGTAGGGTTAAACGGTGGTATGTTGGTTATGTGGCTTTACTTTGTGTGACCGATTTATTTATAACTAGCTAGTACCTCCTCCGACAATAACACCGTCATTCTTTTAAATAGTTATCCGCTAAGATAAGACCGCCCATTGTGCGTTTCTTTTGTTTTTTGTTATTTTTTTATGTTTTTGTGTTTTTCTCTGTAAATTGGTGTTATCCACAATAAAGAGTTTATAAAGCTTTCTGCCTACGGATTTCCCCGCTAGGTACTTGGATAAAAAGTAGGCGATGAAAAGGAGCTTTTACCGTTAAGGCAGCTTTTGATTGTCAATTTTTGACGATTTACTTCACAAAACTGGTCAACGTGAACAACCCTTTCATTTTTAAAGGATAATATACAGATTACTTCTACCGTCACTGGAAATTCGGTTGGAGACCAACAAGACCGTTCGTTATAGCACTCTTTGGCGGAGTTTGGAAGTCCAGCAGTAGACATCTATACTGTCGAATTTTGTAAATATAAGCTCTGGATTTTTAACTACTGTGACCGTCATAATTGTCGTAGGCTTCATCGGTGAAACTAGATTTTTCTCTCTCAGTTCAAGAAATAACTGACTTTTACCCGTTTCAACTATACGAGTGAGAATAGCCGCTTTTCGCAAAAACAAAAATAAATGACTTACTTTGTAAAAAAAAAATATATTGTTCAGGTAGAGCATACTCTGTAACAAAAGCACGTCTCTACAACAGGAAAATATTTTCTCATACATGTCGGAAAATCCCGGATGCGTGCGGCCCATGGAGGGCGATTTATGTCTCACTTTTGTTTTACGAGCCAAGAGAAGTAATATAGAGGACGGGTGAGATAATAATGTCAAGATAGAGGACATGTCTATAGTCAAGTTAAAAAAATGGAAGTAGGTGAAAGTACATTAAGGGGTTTATTTCAATATGTTCACAGTCGCATGTGTACTGAGGTAACTGTTTCGTCAAATATTTAACAAAATTTGTTATTTGCTTAAGTTTTAGCTCTTAGTTTCTTTTTTTTTGTTGAAATTAGTATACGTTGTTAAGTTAAGTTGTTGTTGTTATAATAGGTACACAAGAAATTTTTATTTCATAAACAGATTTTTTGTCGTAATTAAAGCAGTAATCGTAGGCCGTGATTAGCGTAGACCAGTGAATGTTTATTGTGTGTTCATTCTCTTTCAGTTCGTACCTTTATGGCGCGCTCTATAATATTATCCCTCTGAGTTTAAGAGTCTCTCTCAGAATAAACTCCATAATACTCCATTATGTACTAGCCTTGTTTTATGGAGGTGATATATCAGATTTATGCAGTGCATGTGAAACCGGCTTTATGATTCGGCGATGCTGTTATAGTTTGCATGTGAGGGGTTTGTGTTATAAATGTATTAGTTTTAGGTATTTAGGGCCTTACTTATAAATAATATTAATTATTTGATCAACTAAATAATGCTTTGTTTCTTTCTGTTATGTGTCATTTAATATTAAACAGAAGGAATTAAAACACAGTTTTGCTAAACAACTGTTTAAAATCTTTATATGTCTGGCCTTTAGTTTTATTAAGACGTATAGTTGAAAGAACCGAACTAATAAAGTTGACTCAGGCCGAATTAGAAAAAAAATAGGTACCTAATAATAGGTAAGTAAGTAATTATTTGTTTCGTTATTTTTTTTTTTTATCTTCCCATCCTTCTAATATTATGAAAGCACATGCAAAGGTTTTTGGGTATCAGGCACGACGAGAACTGACTCTCACCACAATACCCAGACCCGAATCAGATAACAGATATGTGCAGAACATGCAAAAAAATTTCCCGCAGCTGGAATCGAACCCGCACTTACAATAGGCTACTCTTCCTCCGCATCGATCTCATCATACACGTTGACTACGAAACGAATACTGATTGATACAAAAGGCTTCGATTGTCAACGTATCGCCGACGATCAAAGTCGCTGCCGTGTGAACTCGGCTTTACAACGCTCAATCTCATACATTACCTTAATGTAAGTAAAATTATCTCCCTTGGGATCGCTCCCCTCGTATCTCGGGTTATCACACATTACGTTAAACGTTTACGGTGTTACGTGACGGCTTCATGTTAACAGCGCTAATTTGCGGGTGTCGATTTATAAGTGGTTAATTAAGTAATTTGCTTCATCATTTAACCCGGTACTGGTGACGTCTATATGACTTACATATTATATGACAGATTATGTTTGAGATTATTAAGTTTATTAATGTATAATTTTAACAATGATAAGAAGAATGTTCTTTCGTTTAAGTTGTAATGTGACATATTTTTTAGTTATCCTATCCTACTAATATAATAAATGCGAAAGTCTGTGTGTATGAATGTTTGTTACCATGTATCACCGTAGCTACTAAACCGGTTTTGATGAAATTTGCAATGTAGATAGTTGAGGTTCTGGAATAACACATCGGCTAATCTAATTTTCGAAAATAAACGCCTAAGGGGGTTAAACAGGGTAGTAAAGTTTCTATGGAAATTTTTATTCCTTGGTTAGATTCGATTAGGTACAAATAAACTTTAAAATAAATAATAAAACCCGTATTTTATATTTTATCAAAACTACCCCTGGAGGTGTGCAATAAAGTTCTGAAATTTGTATGTAAAACAAATATTCCCTGGTTTGATACACTCAGAAGTTGGTGGTTTATCATGATAACAAGCGAAGCCGCGGGCAGAAGCTAGTAAAACATATATTTCAAAAAAATATGCTCGTACCTTCATGTTTATGTATGTGTATATTATGACTTCTGCAGTTATTTTTTAAAAATGTTTAAAATAAATAATGATCAAAAAATTTCTCATCTAAATCTGCCCTATCTGTTAAGAACTTTTACAAACAAAATATTTATCTTCAGTCTTCCCACAAAGAAAATGCCTACAAACTATTCACTCTTATTTTAACTAGAGTGACTGTGAAACCACTGTATGGCTTCACTTTCATTTTCCGATCTTTCTCATACTCAGATTCCGCTGGCTAGGAAACTAAAAAAAGTATCGAGTTTATTACGTTTCTGGAGTATTTAATAATAATAATAATAATCCTGCAGGCCGCTATTATTCTACTGTTTATGTATCTGCATATCTTTATACTAAATGTTATCAAATTTGGCTTAGTTACAAATACTATCGGAAAAAATATCAAAACTTCGATTTATAAATATAAAATGATAAAAACGTGGTTCAGTATAGCATCCAAAAATTACTTCATTATACTAAGAATAATGTTATTAATATTTATTAATTTTGTACCTGTCCTTTCTGTGCTTTGTTAAAAAAACCACTGCCAAATAAACATATTTCTATTATATTTATGTTCTAAAAAAACCTAGTTTGCCTTCCAGGCAAACGTTATATTGGTACCTATAACGTTTGCCTGGAAGAAATGGCTTTTAGTATTAAGTTTATCCATAGCGTGAAGTTAAGAGTTTAACTGTCTATGAAACAGTCTGAGTATAACTCTATATACATCTGTCTAAGAGTAGAATGTGGCCAGAACCTTGCACTAGAAGGTAAACCCATTTAAATTCTATAGCCATCGATAACTTTCATTAAACACTTCGAATACTTTATACACCTATCAAGAGCCATACAAACAAACATACCACTTAAACGGTATACAAATGGGATTAGGCTTACATGAATTGTTCATTAGACTACTTTCGTATAGAACCTTAACAGGTACTGTATGCATAACAAATCGGTTGCGGATTTTAATTTGAACATGTGCATAGTCGAGGTTGCAATCGTTATGATAATGACGGTAAATACCTAAATATATTTACATAGTTTCATACATCTAGAATACGGTACGGAAATATATACATAATTAATAATTAATAATTTTGATTAACAACACAAGGGAACATTTTTTTTTATCACGTTTACCTTTTTAATTCGTTCCCGACGTTTTGATTTTGTTGCAAAAGACGTAGTCCCCGGTTGACTAAAATATATGGAACTATGTCAAGGAACAAATTAAAAAAAAAAAGTTTATTCGATCTAAAATACTATAACGCACTACGGAGAAGGAAAGCTCACGACTGCGAACTTTGGAAAAGTCTGGGGGAGGCCTATGCTGGAAAGCAAAACAATTATTATACCGGTGTCTAAACTTATATTTTATTATGTACTATATATTACAAAACTAGTATAAGTTGTTATTAAAGGCTATTGAAATTGAAACTATAACAAAGGCTCTTATTTACCAATTTAATGTAGGTAGTACTTATGTTAGTTGGTACAATACAGTTTTCATTACCCACCCGGCAAACAAGTTAGGTTTACCAGCCCCCACACTATGATTCCCTGTGTTGTGGGCGGCTAGTCTCTTCCGAAGGTATAAGAGGGCTATAGACTGAGGCACTGAATGGTATGTACTTATAAATAACTACATAGCTATAAATAACTTAAATTCTTATAAACTCAATTTTAGTTTATAAGAATTTAGGTAGGTAGGTAGGTTTTGCTCCTGTTACATTGGATGTGTACCAGGACAAACAAACAGTACCTACAAAGGCGCAAATACTCTCATTTTACCTTCAGATTCAGAAAAGTCCATGTTCACATTACTGTATCAAAGCACTGCAAATTCGGATCGCGACGCAAACACCTGATGATGACGAGATTTCAAGCCACATAAAGTCTATAGCCCTCTTCATGATTGAAATATGTGTTATTTTTTTTTAAATGCTAAATATGTAAATAAAAAAACGACGTTTTCCAACGTCTATCGCAGCGCAACAAACAAATAAAAATATTATACGGGCTTCTCGCATCGCGGCTATATCATTTCAAACCATGATTCTGATATCGAAGTAAAAAAAAGGTTTTAAGATGAACGGTATTTCTCTATTCTTACTTTAATAACACTTTTTACTTTTATGATAGATAATGCCAGATGGTTCCAAATGATAAATAAAAACACTTGCTTGCGCCCTAAATGAGTTTTAATACTACACTGTTTTAATAGTCGTAACTAAATGTACATAAAATACCAATGTATAATGTACATTGGCAAACAAAATATTTATCTATTAATCGGAATCTAGATTCATTTCTGATTGTTTTGCTGACTCTACAATAACCGCTATTCGGTGTCTAATCTCAAGCGGCGAGTTATTCGCGTGTTACTATCTCACGCACGCTCCCTGTTCTGCTGACGCTACTACCATACGCGTCTATGGCTATCTGTCTACTCAGACATAGAGAATTCCTAGAAATGGTTTATATAGAAACGATGATAGTTTTAATGTCATTACAACGGTTGAAATCTCTATTAGGAGAGCCTTAAAATTTTTAAGGCAAGAAAAAACCTGAACGCATTCCAATATTTTTGTATATGTCATTTCTCCTTTAAACTGTACTTTTGTGCAGTCATCGACAAAAATAGATTGTCAATTTTTTTCTGATTATGTTTTTCGTAGTGTTTAAAATGGAAAAGATATCTTCAGATTACAACTCGTTAACAAGTTATACCTTGATAGCGCGGTGAGCGATAATCCGGCTGCAACGCAAGAAGTGTGGGTTTCCGTTAATGCAATGGGGAAAATAATGTTTGCACGTTCTGCAGATATTTTTCTTTAGATATGTTAATATATTCATATTTTTGGGTCCGTGTGTTATGGTTTGCGGGATATATTTATTTGATTTATTCAACGGCTAAGACATATTTTGATTTAAACGATCATATTTTGAATGAATGCTATATACAACGGATTCCAGAAACAAATTTAGTAAAAAAAAACAATACTGTAAATATACTTTCGGCATTGACTGTACAAAAGTGCAGTTTAAGTCTAAAGTTCTTATCTACTGGCATCTACTGTTATTCGTTTAGTACAGAGCAAATATTCATAATAATAATTTATCAAAGGAGCTTAATAGTTTTCACAAACAGGTAAGGTTTCATAACACAAAGCAGAGGTCAGCCTCTGTTAAATAAAATACATGTTTCACGACACTTGGCCACAGCTAATTAGATTAACAGCTAGTCTAGTCCATACACGTGTCATCATCATCATCATCATAATATTGTATTCCACTGCTGGATATAGGCCTCCCCTAAATCCATGGGTTAATTCTTTGGCCACCTTCATCTACCTACTTCCAGCAACACCATCGTTCCATCGGTTAGAGACTTTTTTACATTGTTTTTTCCGGTTTGTGGTCGCCATTTTTCAATAAGGTATCATAAAATCAAAAAAATAGTTAACTATATCCAAATCAGTTCATCCGGAAGATCACAAGAACCATCCTTGAAGACATTAAAACCGATTGCAAGATACCGAATTAAAATCCGAATCAAATGAGTCGATATCGACAACTGTGTCTTTTTGCCTTTGATTGACCAAGGCCTCCCACTCATGCCACTCATGTCTCATGCTGTCCCACTCCATGTTTTTCCTGCTGTTTTAACGCATCTTCTGAATTGCCATCCCCTGTAAATTGGGTGTTGTTCTTTAATATTTTGCTCCATTTATCTTTACCCCGAATATTATGTCTATTATTTTACCTTAGGCCAAATAGTCGACGCCTCGAGTGAGCCAGCTGTTCTATACGAAGCTGCGAATCCACACGAACCACAGCATCCTGACACTTAATTGTTGAAGGTTAGAGTTTGTTTTCAAAAGATTTATTTGATGAATAGTGTTAGAGCACCTATTTATTTTAATAATGGATTATATGAGTTGTGTAAAGTGAACCAAGGTGCGATCGGATGGACAAGACAACTGCATAGAGAGGTATGTTGGACAATTTTTATTTGACATATTGTTAGCAAAGAATTGTCAAAAAATAACAGTAGATTCAAACATCTGTGAAAATAGTCAGATAGATAGCAAAATAATATTGAATCGTTATTTGCAGTATCAGATAAAACCGGCTTTGTGCTAATTGAATTCGCACGTAAGGATTCCGTACGAATTCTTTAATAAATAATAAGATTGCTATTTCAACGTTCTTTACGTTGAAACGTACAAAGAGTTTTGGCATGTTGTTTTATTTGATAGATGTTATAGTAAAACGTATTCTATAAATTTCAACTGGCTACATGTATCAGTCAAAAAGATGTGACAGACCGAAGTACATCGTAGACTTTAGCAAGGCTTAGGCTTATTTTTGGAACGGAACCCTAAAACGGCAAATCAGATATTCCCTAACCAATATTTACAGTAAAAAGTGCCTTTGTGTTTGATTTTGTCGACTAAAAAACGGAAATTCTCAATTTAGGTGCTACATATTTTTTCTAGAAACGTACATTCATAATAATATGAAATTAAATAAAAAAAAAAATCGGGCACAACATGAAAAAACTGTGAAAACGCAACTTTCTTTAGAAATACCATTTCAATAATTTCAACCTGACTTAATTACATGTTTAACGGGTCTTTATAGCGTTTACTTTTTTTTCAACCTGACGTTTAGTGGTCCATTGCGGTAGTGCGCACTCTCATATTTAGCAGAGTAAAGTTGAAAGTCTGATCGCTAAAGCCGAAATCGTGTCCGAAAATATATTTTGGACAATTATGAAGACTATTCTACGGCACTTTTAGTCCAATACTGGATCAGATAAATCGGCACAACTCCACGCATTACAATTATACCAAATCTGGAGACACATAAATAACTTGGACGTTTTATTACGATTAAAGGACGTTTCATGCCGTTCATAAATGACGTTTGGACGTCTTATAAAGTGATGCAGAATCTCTGCATTCATCCTCACTGTTGGGGTTGCCACTGTTTGAATGCTGAGTTTCCTAGCGGGTTTGTAAACAAACGTACACTCGCGTTCGCTTTTAATAATAATAAAAATAAACATTTATTTAGGCAACAATTAAAATTATGACAATAGGCCCATAACATACCTTAGAGACTAACATACATAGTTATTATAATATTATCACTACTTGTTAAGTCTGCGACGTGTTACGCAATTGCGCTGTGTCCAGTAGTCGACCGAGAAAACGACGAAACAACACATTTTTCGGCCAAAATTCCTCACTCATGAAGTTCGAAAGATAGGTAGTCGGGACACGGCACACAAAAGATTTAAAACTGTTGTGGCGTGACTCCAGTTGTTCGAATCTTATTAAAAAGTTGGTTTTCATCTTCACATATTCCACTATCTGTTCGACCTTCGTGGCATAGTGTAGTCGGGACACATACAGCAGCGTCGCGGGTAAAGCCGCAGTAACGCGCTGAATCGGCTAGTTCAATGACGTCCTCTTTATCAGGTCGGTTCCTGGTAAGAGCCGACGGTGCAGTACTGCGAACGGGTTCACAGTTCTGCAATCCCCCATTAGCAGCTGGTCGGCTCGCGGCAACGGCAGCGGCGTATGTACACGGAGGGTAGGGGGTGGCCACGGCCACATGTGAAGGCCATGAGGGGTGGTGGGGAGCGGGGTACATCGACTGCATCGACGGCGGCCCTGACGATATCGACACGTCGCCGTTGTTTTAATCTCCACGTTGAGAGTTCTTCGTCTCTAGTGACCTACATACCGTTATATTGTCACGTAGTTACTAATACAGTACGTAGTTCATTGATGGTTTAGTCCGATGCCTTCAATTTTGAATGCAATTCGGCCAGACGAAACATGATGTCCTTTAGCAACCTAGTAAAGTCGCTTTTGCTAACCAATTTTTTTTATATAATCTATGGGAGATTAAGACGGTTGAATGGAAATAAAATATGAAAAGAATTTAATGGTAAAAAAATGTGAGTTCAAGATAAAGCTACATGCATCGTCTAATAGTAAGTTGTATGGCGCTTCCACTATATTTCTAAATCCAAGTTCTAGCTTAAAGATTTCTACTCAGTAAACAGGCTAAAGATTTAGCCGCGGCGATTACTGCATGATCGCTTTCTAGGTCATTAATTAGGTCCAATCTAAATGCACCTATTAAACTATTAGGTTAATTTACGAAAGATCCGCATGCCAAAAGTAAGGTTTTTGTTAATCTAATAAAGTGGCAAACAAGTATACGGCTCACCTGTTGGTAAACGGTTACCGTAACCAATGGAAACTTGCAAGACCAGAGGTATCACCCTGAGACATAATAGTCCTGTGATTTCACCGGCATCCATACGGCATCCATAGGTTTGAAGGGTATGGATGTCGGATGCCGGTCTCAGCAATGCGAGCATTACTGCTTAGAGATACAAATATGTACGGTGATAGTAGGTACTTCCCCAGACGAGCTCATATATACAACCGAATTTCCGCAAAATATATCATCAAACACATCACACAAATACACGCACTCAATCCCTACACACACACATACAACACACACACACATTTGGATGTTCGGATGTTCGGATTTCCACAATACAGGCTACCCTAGTACGGGATTCATTGTTATATTGTTTTAAAAAAAAAAAAAAAACTGCATACTTAATGTAGTGGTATGAGGCATTGCATATTTTTTTTTAAGATAAAGTTATTTTTTTCCGAAATACAGCTTGGTACAATTCCAGTAGGTAATACAAATATTATTACTAATCATTAGTTAATTTAATAATAATAACAAATGTTTACATGGTACGGACAAATAATTGAGCACTACAAAATTAGGAACGATTCCTAATCCACAATTGTACCTCGGTTTATCTCTGTTCCCCAGACTAGGTCTCAAAGGTTGTATAGTAGGGTCACAAGGGATTCGCCACGGACTCTCTTCGATAGGAGACGTTTCCTATATCAACTAGCGATCATAGATAGATAGATAGATAAATCATTTATTTGCAACTACTTATTAATAAGGTATATAACTAAGATGGTTACACTGCTGATGATGTAAATATTAGGTTGGGGAAAAAGTCTTTTCGCATTATTGTATGTATGAACTTGTAATAAAATCTCTTTGGCTATACTATTTGTATCTGGCTGGTTTTGGTATCATTAAAAGTTTAAATTTTAAAGAAGATAATTCCAAATTCAAATTAGGAAAATGTGTGATTTTTATTTGTTTTTCGTACTGTCAAGATGAGTGAATCTAATGAAGAAATTCGATACATTTTAAAATTTTACTACAAAAAAGGTAAAAATGCAACGCAAGCCGCGAAAAAAATTTGCGATGTTTATGGACCTAGTGCAGTGTCTGTGAGAGTAGCACAAATTTGGTTTAAGCGTTTTCAATCCGGAAATTTTGATGTCAAAGATGCACGTCGCTCTGGTCGCCCTATTACGGATAAAATGGATGCCATTTTTGAAAAAGTGGAGCAAGATCGGCATATCAGTAGTTACGACGTAGCTGAAGAACTGGGAATTGACCACAAAACAGTTTTGGCGCATTTGAAAAAAACTGGGTACACAAAAAAGCTCGATATTTGGGTACCTCACGGGCTCACTGAAAGAAACCTAATGAACCGTGTTCTCATTTGTGATTCTTTATTACGACGTAATGAAACCGAACCATTTTTGAAGAAGCTGATAACTGGTGATGAAAAGTGGATCACGTACGACAAGAACGTGCGAAAAAGGTCGTGGTCAAAGGCCGGTCAGGCTTCACAGACTGTGGCGAAACCCGGGTTAACTCGCAACAAGGTGATGCTGTGTGTGTGGTGGGATTGGAAGGGCATTATTCATTATGAGCTGTTACCACCAGGCAGGACCATCGATTCTGAACTCTACTGCGAACAACTGATGAGATTAAAACAAGAAGTTGAGAGAAAGCGGCCGGAGTTAATCAACAGAAGGGGTGTGGTTTTTCATCATGATAACGCTAGACCTCACACATCTTTAGCCACTCAGCAAAAATTAAGAGAGTTTGGCTGGGATGTGTTAATGCATCCGCCGTATAGTCCTGACCTTGCACCTTCAGATTTCCACCTGTTTCGGTCTCTTCAGAATTCTTTAGGCAGTGTCAGGTTAACATCACGAGAGGACTGCCAAAACCACTTGTCGCGGTATTTTGAACAGAAGCCCCAAAGTTTTTATAGCAATGGGATCATGTCCCTGCCTACAAAATGGCAAAAAGTTATCGAACAAAATGGTACCTACATACTTTAGTTAAATGTAAATAAACTATATTAAAAAATGTTTTGAATTTTCTTAAAAAATGCGAAGAAACTTTTTCCCCAACCTATTAGATACAAATTGGGGTAGGACTCAGCATAAAGCGCCGTAGACCTGGTGTAGGTAAGTAGCGCAATGATCTTCCGTCCTCTTCCAATATCAGTAGTCATAATTGTTTTAATTCGCTTAAATTAACTCTATGGTACGCAAGGAAAAAAAGGAAAATAAAAATCAAAAAAAAATTACTAATAATGTGGTTCTATATATAGAGGATAGTGATGTATTTACTAAACTTTATAACAGCATCGATGACAACGAAAATCTAGATGAAACTTTTCCGTGATTTTCATTTCCACGCCTACAGTATTTAAATTCACGTAGTGCTGCCATAATAAATTGTGAGCGATAGCAGAATAAGTGCTCAGCTCGTGTCGGCCAACGCATCAGTTTGAATGGGAGCCGCATTAACGCCCAACATTCATCAACCGTCTAATGACACGTCCGCACGTCACACTACCTGGCCGAAGTGACAAGTGTCGAGCGGGTATCTTCAGCATAGTCCGAAATCTTTGCGGTTATCAATCTGTTGGCACCTTGACAAGCAATAAATAAGTATTATGCTATATTATCCGTTAAGCGGACCAAAAATTAACGAATTACGTCGCCTACTTATAAGTCACTTTAGAATATTATTACGACTATACCACGTACTATTTTCGAAACACCGTTCGCGGTCGGTGCTCAAGAGGAAGGAGCTCTAAACGGTCTACGAAACGTCAGCAGGTGAATAGTAAAGTACGTGGTATAGTCGTAATGATATTCTAAAATGATACCAAACCACGATAATTTTAATTCCATGATTACATAAAAGTCCACAAAGCCGTGTTGGCTTTGTGGGCGATACCCCGACTTCTGTTCCGGAGGTCATGGGTTCGAACCCGGTCGTGCACCAATGGATTTTACCACTCAAAAATGTATGTGAGCATTAACACGTGCTGAAAACGGCAAAGGAAAACATCGTGAGAAAACCGGTAAGCCCTAGAACCAAAAAATCGAAAAAAAAGTGACACAATTTACACTTCTACAAAATTATAGTGAATAAATGAGGCCAATCTAAGACAAGTGTTCAGTACCTAGATTAACACATGGACCAAATGAAAGCGACTAAATGAATCCAGTCTATGACAGCATCATATTTACACATGGACGAAGTGAAAGCAATACGAAAATTGCATAGTTAAACATGAAAACACATCTGTGCTTGTAAAGGTGCACAGCTTTAGGTATAGTGTTTCAGCTTTAGATAAAGTGTTTCAGCTTTAGGTAAAGTGTTTCAGCTTTAGGTATAGTGTTTATCTTGCATGTAGTGTTTATCTTTGTTACTTACTCCTTGGTCCATCACATCATTCGAGATGATGCAAAATACGCTTCTAGTTATAACTTGAGCTCTTCCACGACGGATAGGCATATTAAAACATTACATATTTTAACTTCTACCGACATTTCAACATTTTCAGGCTCGATTCTATGCCTGAAATGGATACAACGGTAAATATTTAATAAAGCTTTTTTAATAAGTTGCGGGGCAAATTTTAGCATGTTCTGCAGATATTTGTTCCAGATCTGGGTGTTACCACCACGGTACTCGTAGTTTCTGATATACACGACACAGGGAATCCAAGTAAGGGGTAAGTAATATGTATGTTTCTGTTGTCGGCTTATTTTTTAATAAAAAAAATAGTTTCATCACAAATTCATGAAATCAAGCAATAAGAACGTGTACAAATATTACTATAAAGAAATAATGCCGGTTTTTTTTAATAATTTAAAAACCTTAACGGCGAAACCTATCCTATTTTCAAATCTGTTTCATGTAACATCCAGCTCATTTAGATCCAGCTTACAACACAAGGTTGCATTATAACGGCTAACGGATCTCAATGTTCTTGGCATCGTGAAATTCTACGATTATGAGGCTGTTGTGAGGATTCAAAACGTAACATTGAGACGGTATCTGTCTCAATGTTACGTAAACAATAGCCAAAGGTTACAAAAAAAAGTCGTATATAAGTAGTATATCAGTCATGTAGTTCCCATAACACAAGCTCTGCTTACTATGGGGCTAGATGACGCTGTGTAAAAAAAATACCAGCTTTAAAAAAAAACAAAAAACGTGGTGGTTGAGTCAATGTTATGTTATAATAACACTGGTGTTGAACTTTTAACATCTGAGAACATTAGCTCTAGTGTTGTGAAGCTAAATAGCGAAAACTGAATCTTTTTAGATTCGTAATATCCATCCGTTTGTTTGTCTAGCTGTGTCATGTTCTATGAGTTTCGGCTGTGTACCACTTTGAAGGATATGGGTATCGGTGGATTACAGATATATGAGACTTTCACTCGTTGACTCAGGGTCGGTGCGAGTGATACCTCTGGTGATCCTGATTACGGATGTATGCTTGGATACTTTCGCTTCATTATATGCATCCTTAAATTCTTCATAGTCCAGCTCGTCAGTTTAGGGTACTCTTGATCGAGGTGTCTAGACAAATACCACTTTCTGTTGGCGTTAACGCCTGCGGGAAGATTGAATTGTATGGAAATAACATTAGCTGTGGAAAAGTGACGTGACTACTGCCAAGTTTAACTTTGACTAATTGGCGTTAGCGTGAAAGGAAAACTAAGCGTGAGGTATTTGTCTAGTCACCTTCGCCTTCTCCTTCTCCAATGTTATTAGTTTTTTTTTTTTTTTGCATATACAAGATAAGATAAGATATGATAAAGTTTTATTCGGTAACAGACTTCACAAATATATCATATTGTACAACAGTTTAGGTACTTAATTAATACTGTTCCTGATTGAGACAACATATGTATCCAAACTAGGTAAAAACCTGTGTGATGGTATACCTATGCCCTCCGCCGGATATAAGGTAAATGCGTTTCACAGCTCATAATAAAAAAAAGTACATAATAAAATAATTATAGCTAAAGAGTTTACAGTGTTACAGTAAAAAAAAGCTAACTGATGAATGTGTGTGTGTGTGTGTGAGTGTGGGTGTGTGTGTGTGTGTGTTTGTGGGTGCGGATGTGTATGTGTTCGCGGGGTGTGGGGGGTGAGGGAGGGGGAGGTGTATATGTTATGACAACTTCAGGGCTTTCAACACATCTTTGGCAGTACTCAATAATTATCTTTTTAATTTTTTACCACATAAGATGCGGCTAGCACAACAGCTTTATTCTCTTTGCCCCTCCATCAGGCGTCAAAATATGTTGCTAAAGTATGTTTAATTAACCTTCTATTAATGAGAAAAAACAGTTCAAATCTTACCCCCGAATGTATTCATATTACTTAAAAAGCCTCACATGAACAAGTATTAAACCTTACCCTCATGTTGTAGTTTATACTTTCAGTGCATTATGCATAAAAACTACGCGGCTCTGCCATAAAAAGCACTCTTTGCTCGCTCGTTTAGCACGTAAAAATGTGAGAAACTCATGAATCTAGCCACCGCCACACTAGCGCTGGCTCAAGTGGGCATTCATACGTAACACCTGAAGGACCCCCGAGGGGCTATTACGGCCCATTATGAGTATTATGACGACGTCGTGCGTAATAACTGGGAAAATAATGTGTGGAAAAATGGAAAAACTCGTGTCTGGATTTTAATGCTTTGCATACGGAGTAGTTTCAACACTTTGTAAAGAGGTTTTTATAAGTTGGTTATGCTTGTATCATATAAGATGATTTTGTGGATAGGTATTTCTGTAGTAGGTTTAAGTGTTGTGATACTACGGTAATTATAGTTTCTGATACACACGACACATCCTAGTGTAGGGTTAGGAGTGTTATAGTGTATGTTATTATTAATAGTCATATTATGAAAGAAAATAAAAATAAAATTGTACAATGGCAAATTTCTTAATATGGAATTTTAATGTTGTCGTCTATGTACAATATGTAAGTATTTACAAAAAATATATATACATAGATAGTATACCATTCACGTAGTTCCCATAATACAAGCTTTGTTTTATTTGCGGCTAGATGATGCTGTGTGAAAATGTCAAACATTATTCATTGTAAAAACTGGATTTTTCATGTACCGCACTATCGGTGAAGGCACCGACTAAGTTTCGACTCATTCCGAGAGTCTTCATCAGGGTTTCCCTCGTCGCTCTCCCTCCGAGTGATCACTCAATCACTCGGAGGGAGAGCGTCGCGATTTTACAATGAATAATCAAATTCACGATAGTTTTTGGAATAAAATGTCATTCGTTATTTATTTTTTTATTTATTATTCGCCCGCGTGGATCGCTGATTAAGCTAAGGCAGTGTACATGGCATACATTCAAAAGAACGAGCCACATGAAACTCGTCTACTTTACACGGATTCTGTTGTTATCCATATGAGTTTATTGATGGTAACATCGGGGATCAAGCATGGGGGTGGGGGTTCGGGAGAAGTGTTGTGTTTCGGTGAGTGTATGTTGTGAATTGTATATGATGTATGTAATGTTGTGTTTGGTGTGATGTGTGCTAAGTGAACGAGACGAAATTTGATAACCCATTAAAATATTAATTGTAACAAAAAAGTCATCATAGTCATAGAGTCATATCATTTATTCACCTTTGGAACACAGAGAGCACTTGGTTTTGTTTTTTCATACATAAATTCTTTAGCGGCCTGTACATAGCCTTGTCAGATTATAATTGTAAAAAAATATCACATAATTAAATGAGAAAAAACAAAACAAATAGTAGCAATAAAATTACGATCAAACAAAAAGTGTTGCCATGTCAAAGTGTATGCGGATTAAATAATTATAACTATGACTTATTCTAATAAAATCGTTAGATTTAATAAAAAACTGGCACATTGGCATGGTAATGTTTTTACCTATAATACCTACCATCCAGTTTGACTCATCTTGATACTAGAGTAATGGCCGAATAGACCGGCCAATCAAGTATGAATCATTTCAATACAGGCCTTGATAGAAAGGCTTGCAGGACCAAATCAGCTGTGGCGTGCTAAAATATAAATCATATTTCCTATTAGCAGTATTATTATAAAGATACCCATGTAACTATCCTTTGTGCAAATCATTACAAAATGGCTGATAATTCACAATGACCGAATCATATACAAATCATTATTATCATACGCTATAAATATGAACTAGATCTGAAATCAGAGTATATAACCGGTATATCATTACTGTTCTTATGTACTGTTGTTAGGTACACTAGTTTAGGGACACTACTTTACTCCTAAAGCATCCTTCTAATATTATAAATGCGAAAGTATTATATTAAAGCTAGCGCCTGCTTACGGGTTTTGCCCGTGAGGCAAACGGATAAAACGACCTTGCGTTTTTTTAGAAAATAATGTTCTAAGTTGCGGCCTGTCACGTGGGATGTAAACTACTTGTGAAACGCGGGCTTGTATCAAATATTATGTTTGGAGTTGGACGAGCCTCTCACTAGCCCCTACTTGGTATCATCAAAGATCTACGCACTGAGGCTGTCTATCAAGGGGAATACACTGTGTGTGTTTTTTTAAACCCGTTCCTTTTATCTAAATCACGTCAGATGTTACGGAGATCTTTAGAAACAAAAATCCAAACATTTGCAATAATAATTTATTTTATAAGCCTCTGCCATATTTTCTTTGCATGGTATCGGAGTAAAGACTAACATGTGTTCTTGGTCATAGCTACCTGATTTTTATCTCGCATTGATCAGTTGAAAACAACTGTTTTGATCTTGAACTCAAGGTCTTTAGAAATCGTCATCCAAAATTTCAGATTTATAATATTAAAAAGCCTTTGTCAAGACTTTGGATAAAAACAACTGACGTATAATTTTAGATCATGACAACCTCTTAAATCACATCCATTTTTTTATCCGCTATGGTGTTACTTAGCAACAAACATTCAAAGTTTCACATTTTTAATATGCTAATACAATCGTACAGAAAACAGCGAATATTCAGCAATATTGCGTTACAACTATTTCTGTTATAGCCGTGAGGGTGAGGCGTTTAGATATCGTATCTCAGACGCTAATGCACCACTAAGTCATGAGTGTCTGGTGCAATGTTTGCGTAGAATTACTGTAGCCCTGGTTTCCTGATGCTAACTTGGTTTTTATCTACACTTGTATTAGTAGTTGTAGAAAAGAAATCGTCTTTTGAAATATGGCTCAAAGAATATATAAAACTAAGGCTGAAAAAACCTTCATTGTCTCACAGCAATCGCCTAGGACAACACATTTTGGCAAAATTTTAAAACTCAGACGTGTTTGATTGTCTATTGTAGCACCCCCTAATGACCCATTGCTATAATAATAGCTGTCTAAGAACTTTTTTGAAGAAAAAAATGGAATAAAAAACTTTAAAACAGATAAGCCTGAGATATATGGTAACATACAAACAAAAACCTCTTAAGGCAAATGAATGTTCCATCTCCTTACGTCGTGGGTAAAAAAAAAAAAAATATTTAAAAAATATATTGGCTAAGCAAAATAAGACTGACAAAGTCTTCGTCGTCTCAAAATGACCAATCCTGCAGGAATAAAAAAAAATTTAAGACATAACTTCCATAGACCACGAAAAAATACAAAAAGTTTTAAAAAGTGAACCTCATATTTCAGAAAATTACCAGTAATTTTCCAGCCTTAATATTGTTATCAAAAGAATATTTTTAGGCTTGATGAAAATCGCTACTAGTAACTACTTATTTGTTCTGTCTTGTGTGTGGTGTACCGTACTATCGGTAAAGGCACCGAATAGTTTCGACTCATTCCGAGAGTTTCATCAGGATATTCTATTATCATTCTATTCTATTCCATGCTGATGATATCTGTACCTACTCTAATAAAATTGTGTGTTGCATTTCCGTCCAAACATTGGGCCTTTTAGATCTTACAACGCCGTCTCTCGCGAAATATAGACCCAGTTTAGATACCCAAACGCATTTAGTATTACGTGCGGACCACTAGAAAGCAGGACCACTATGGCTTACTGCCATTATTCTGTGACTATGGGTCGAAAGTGGGCAATAAAACCGTATGTTGTCCGATTCGATAAGATTATCTCACGCATAAATTTGTCAGGCATCTGTCAGCTAACGCGCCTTTCGTGATATGTGGACTTGGCTTTATTTGTTACAAGGCTTTTCACTGAATTAGTATGGAATATTTAGCAGACTATTTCTCTATAAATAGGAGAATTGGGTATATCTAATAACTTTATAATTGGGCCCATCCAATTCCATACTATCTTGGTTATAAACATATTTATTTTACTAAAAACATTTTTTTTGGAACTGTTATGAAATTTTGGGAAAATTCAAACTCGCAAACCATGGTAAAAATCGGAAGGCACTGATGTAAGCGATGACGAACGAGGACGGTTTTACTTGGCAATTTGGTTTTTATTTTCCGGAGTATTAAACGATTTCGGGTTCAACATGGCGACCAGTAACGAGCGTCAAAGATAACGTTTTTTTTCTTCTAACCCTAAAATTTTAGGAAGGTGATAGGAACTTGAGGATACTTTTAATAAATATAGGTGATCATTCATTCGAAAATTTCTTCTTGACGAAACAATATATGAACAAGAAAATTCATCATCACCTTTAAATTCCCATAAATAAGGTTACTAAGGTTATTTATATTGCATATGTGACGTTGCACAAGCACTGAGAAAATAAAGTGTCGAGCGGACTTTCACATACAGTGTTTAGTTTTGTTTCCTACAATACTTACCCATTGTAAGGTAGAGAGCTTTGTGTTATAAGGATCGCGAATGAAGGTAAGTATGACTAGAGTTAGTAATAATTTATAAATATTATCTGAGTTTGGTTTAGTTTTACTGAGAATGTCCATCGTGGCAAATAAAATCGTGGGCATGTTTAATTTCCTTAGATTGATGAAGAATTGGTTTTGATAAATTTGACATTCAGTATGTACGTACCTGTTTAATTTTTATGTAGAGAAACTAAGACCTACCTACCTATACCTACTCAGTAAATGTTCTAGTAGATATTTTATAATAGTGGTAGTTGATTCTTGCGCACAGCTAAAACTATATTTTCCAAACCATGTCGCAATAATTTAAAGTTTGGTTAAAATATAAATGCTGTCTTATCCATCAATGGTTTACTAGAATAAATATTTTAGTGTTAAACTCGCCTTTATACAATATGTCCGAGATTTCTTTTTTTTTTGGTACCACGCGGACGAAGCCGTGGGCAAAGGCTGGTAAAGTTTGAGAAGAATAAAGAATGGACATGGGCTATTATTTAAAAAGCTGAAACAGGTGTAAAGTCGAAATAGCGTTCTTCCTCCATTCCTGACATTTGATAAACAAAAGGTAGAGTGAATACTAATTCGAGCCTACGCCGAGTCTACAAAAGGAAAAATAATAATTAAAATAGCACCAATTTGAATAAGACCAATACGAATAAAATCAATTCATCAAATTCATAGTTTACAATTCTTTCACACCGTCATTTCGTACAACGCATTGTTATTTCCTAGGCGACTTCTGTGGCGCAGTGGGCGAAGGACCGCTTGAGACACAGAAGGTTGCGGGTTCGATTACTGCCGCGGGATAAATGTTTGAATGATCTGCAAATATTTGTCTCCAGTGTGGATGTTTTCTATGTATTATATACATGTATATTTAAAAAAAAAAAAGTATATCAGTCATGTAGTTTCCATAATACAAGCTCTGCTTAGTTTGGGGTTAGATGATGCTGTGTGAAAAATGTCCAGTATTATACATATATTTATTTATTTTATCAGTCTCAAACTCAAATAGAAAACCCGCTTCCCTCTACCGTTAAAAACACAATCTTGCGGACACATTGTGACGACATCTACCTCTAAATCAGTAACCCGATACGGTAGTGTCTGTATGTCGCAGGTCCGTGTCGAGGTCCGCTGTCCTGGCGCGGTGGGCCGAACTCAGGACGGCAGAAATAGAGGAAACATTGAACAGGGGGTACATGGAAAAGCATGGAGGAACTAGGGAAACGTGGAGAAGCAGAAGGGAACAAGGAGAAACATGGAGGAACAGGAGAAATATGAAGAAGCTTGGAACAAGGGAAAAGTGGAGAAACAGGGGGAACGTGGAAGAACGGGGGAAACATAGAGGAAAATGGAGAAACATTGGAAGAGCATTCGTTTATGTTTTGCAATAATCTGTAATCAGACATCCGTGATTTCTGCTGACTGAGTGTTTGGTTCTATCGGAAGATCAGCGTTGTGTTGCCAGTTGACACAACAAATGCTGAGTTGGACGCCAATTGGCGTCGTTGCATATTGGTAGGTATCGGAAGGCACATAAATAGTTTTATTGTTAGTATTTAGGTATTGTTTGTGTAAATCCCGTGTGTGTATTATCTGTTTGTTTTATATTGTTCAACGTTTACAAAAAATGTTTTTTTTTTCTTTTCTTTTTTTATTTCTTTCTTTTAATATATTTTTATAAAGTTACTTGCACACTTTCCAAATGAATAAAGTATTAAAAAAACCCCCGCCATTATTATAATCTCATTATCTCCATCTAAAGGTTGTCTCGAAGAGATTGCTTCTAAGCGATAAGACCGACTATTGTAATTTAAGTTTATTTTTCAGTTTTGTTAAGTTGTATCTATTTTTCTTACGGTATATAATAAAGTATTTTCATTCATTCATTCAAATATTTTCAGAGAGTTTGCATTCATTTGTATCCCAGGCCGAGCGCCACCAAGCTCATAAATTTGTTTAAGAGAACCTGTAAAGCCCCTCAGTGTGTCCTGAGTACGTCCTCTTGTACACAGTCGTGTCCGGTGAGACCCGACTGACGTATTTACTTACACGTTGATTATGTAGCCAATGTTGCAGGGTATTGAGGGCTTGGGTAACACGATCGCGATACAAAATGTTGGTGAAGTCAAATGTCGCTAAAGGTTTTACAGGTACTTTGTGTTTGTTTTTGTGTGAAATACCTAACCAAGTGACTTTGTATCGAAGTTATATTGTGTGTTACTAGTTTTATTGTGCCGTGGATATTGGTGCAGTAGAAAAGAATGGACAAAACATATTAATTTTTAACATCATTTGTACAAAAATATCAATAAATAATTTGCTAATTCTGTTTTTTTTCTGTTGATCGCGATCGACGACGCGCCATTAGTTAAATGAATCTAAGTACTATATATATTATAGTTTATTTTTATATATATAAATATATATGTATATTGTTTACTAATCATTCTCACATATTAAAAATATCGGCATGTATTCTAATCTACTCTGTTTTATAAATTTAAATGTATTCTAATTGCTATATTATTAAATGATACGAATTGAAATACAGTAATTACCGAGACACAAGTTTTTATTTAACTTTGTATGGCTATCACAAAGAAATAATGTAATAAATTATTTTAGTATAATGTGCACAAACATTAAATATAACTTTGTGTCTGTGAAAGTTTTTAAGCTGGGTATCGTTCAAAAAGTCTGACAATCACAACGTACGCTCATCATTTAGAAAGTGGATAAAAGACAAATATTTTACGTAGGACACAGTAATAAAACATTTTTTTTTATAATTTATTATAACAAAAACTGATTTGTACCATGGACCACAACACCCAGATTTAAAACAAATATCCAGAACATGCAAATATTTGCCCCGTAGCGGGAATCAAACCCCCAAATAGATAGTGAGTAACTGAGGGGTCTCAGCCTCAGCTACTCACTCTCTACGCCACCGAGGTCGTCACGTAGACATTTGTACTAATATTATAATTATATACTAATATGATAATATATGTGACTTGTGGTAATAATTATTAGGAAAGCACGAAACTCCTTCATAACTTAATTTAGAATTACAATAATAATTCAATAAATATTTATAATAACCTCGAAATTAATAAATTAAATAAACACCCAACAGACACATACATAAGTCATAACAAGTGGGCGTCAACGAACCTAGAGTTCCTATGAAATATTCGGAGTAATGTACGGAACCCGCTATTTAATACTACAGTATCTCACACATAATGCGTGCGGTGACAACGCTCCGAACAACTGATTTCATTTGGAGATTGCAACGTTTTGATCCTTGAAATATATTTATAGCAAATATAGTTTTTCCCATAAATATATTTCAAGCTTTCCAAGGTGTATCGGCCGTCGACCAGTCACACGAAGAAGAAGAAGAAGATAGCTAAGCCATAGAAGACGTCGGTCGAAGGTAGGAGGAAGTAAATACTTTCTATATGGTAACTACTTGTTTGCTACTTTTGTTGTATAAAAAAGAAAATGAAAAAAAACTTCTTTGTACCAAAACTACTTTATCCACATTTGATGGCACAGTTTTGGTAATATAGTTGGAAGTAACGGCGCCATTCTACAGGGATACAGATTCAGACTCTGCTTAATGCACGGAGTGTAAATCACAACACGACATATTGTGACTATTTCGTACAAATTACACGCTGAAATTCAGAAGTAAGATTTCTTTCCAAGGGCTCTGACTTAAGGTCTGACTGTCTGGATGCGAATGTTTGTGCGCACTCTTATTATGAGATGTAACCGCATTTTAAATAATAGTTGGTAACAGTCGTCAACCTTACATATCGAGAACCAGGACAAGTCATTGTACTTTATTTGTTAAGTTATAACAAAAATAAGAAAAACTTACGCGGTATCTACAATTAAATATTGTAAAATGAAAGTATGCTGACTGAGCTATAAAAATCCTGCTTGACAGGTTTTTTATTCGTTTTTTCTAGACCGTTATTAGAGGTTTATTTTACTACAGACAAATTAAAGCTAATAGAACTCCCCTTCTCGTTGAGATAGATAGATAAACTCTTTCACACACATCAAAGAAAAATACGAATCAAAGGAATTACAAACAAGGTTTAAAGGAGTAGGTACAAGGATGAAATATTGGGTTGAATGTTGACGTGAAAATTACTATTATACATTAAGTACTTTAGTAGTTATGCCTGGACGCAGTTGCTAGATTATGTATACAGGCAAGAAAATAAAATTATCTTACATAGCAGCAGACAGACAAGAACGTTATTTTTGTATTAATTTGTGACCACTTTCATTCCATTTATCTTGATTTTCGATAGGAATTCCAAGTCAAGTCTAAAACTCGTTAGTGATTGTTAATTTATTTAGTTCTTTCAGACGTAACAATTTGTGCCTGCTGCGGATATGGATACGTTACTAAGCTATCTTATGCATAACGAAATCAGCATCTTTCTTAATAATATTAATAGTAAATACTAACACGCGGTACAATTTTGTGGAATGCTCTTCCCCACTCTGCCCGTGCTCTCCTTGTGAATATTGCATATATATATATATATATATGTTATTTATACGTAGGTATATATTGTATTTAGGTATAATACTAAGTTATAATTAGTTATATTCTTAGAATTTATCTGTCTGTGTACACATCCAATATTTTTCAGCTGTCCCTATCCTCAAAGGTTTGCTGGAAGAAAACACTTGTTAGGGTTAAGCTCGTCTTTGTACATGTCATGTAAGTTTTTTTCTGTATTTTCTGTGTGTACAATAAAGAATAAAGAATACTTACTTGTATAAAAACATGTTTTTCTAGCAATAAAGCCCCGCCTATGCGACCTAACAAAATTAGCAAGTACCATCACATATCACTATATCGTGATCTAAACTAATTGCAGCCGGCGACCGCACTCGCGGTCACGATCACATCACTCACATTAATCATAGGTTTATTGATAAACAATTGCCCTACCTTAAATGAGGGGTCAACTTTGGCCCCACTACACACCAACCTAAAACCCACCTTACGACAAGGTGTGTTAGGCACAATTTCTATATGTCTACATGCGGTTGCTGTGGCTTGAAATTCGATTGGAACTGTTTTTTCCGGTTTGAATATCGATGAAAATTAAATCCTTCAGAACAATAATAAGGTCGAATCTCGTATCATGATGTTGCAAGGTAAAGATGGCATGTTGTCGGCGTCTCTTTGTCGCAGGCCGACAAAGGCACGTGGGAACGTGAGCGTTCTTAGCGGAGTAGTAATGTATGACTCGCGTAGATCAATTCTGTTTGATAGATTGATTTTTTCGGGTGTATGTTGGGGTCAAACGGTAGAGAATTGGCTATTTTATTTGACCTTTTCACCTCTGTGAAGTCGGTGGGCTAGATTTACATTTTTATTGTCTACTAGCGACACGCCCGGCTTCGCACGAGTAATCCAAATTTCGACTATTCCGGTAATTTCAAAAAATCTTTCATACAAACCTTATTCTGACAATAACGAACAATTGTTATTTTCATTAAAAAAACCGGTAAATTGGTCGAGCTGATCTCAAAGGATCTTTCATACATGAGGCAATTGAGTTTTATTTATATAGATTAAAGATAATAGCTTAAATTGTAGTCAAAAGTGAACTGCTCAGAAATACCAAGCGAAACTTTGGTTAAAAGAGGACGTAAAAGAAAGTTAAAAGCACTTTTGTTATCTAGATACAGCCTGATAGATTAGAATAACAAGAAAAAGGTATATAAAAAAAATACTTTTTAGAGGAGTGAATTATTTTTTGTCCTCGTTGAATCCATCCGTCCGATCTCGATAGACAGAGTTGATGATTGTGTATTTCCGGTGAACAAGGAAACCATCAAAACTATAGTTCATGGTAAAAATGACAAACTGCAGTCGAAACGGACAGCGGTGCCGATTGTGCTCATATCGTAATAGAATCGACTCATTTGGGCATGACTCGCTGAATGCGCCCGCATGTGGGGTCTGACCTAGCACGTAACCTTTCACGTTTGCTAAATGTCATTGTATTACTAAAAAAAATGTTATAGGTACCAAATCATGTACCAAACTACCTAATGCAATAACTAAAAAAAAGATTCATTGTTAGTATTATTTATGTGACCGTTTATATATTATTAAAGAGTGTACTGCCCACTAAGCCATAGCACCCGGTCGTTCAATAGATTTTTCCACTCAAAAATGTATGTACTTTCAAAACGGTGAATAAAAACATCGTGAGGAAACCGGCATGCCCTAAAACCAAAAATTCGAAGGCATGGGCCATTAGTTAGTGTTTCAATAAGTGGCGATGGGCTTAAAGCCTGTCACGTGGAATTCTAACTAATGCAAACGCGGGGATGCGCCCAACGTAATGTTTGGAATTGCCTCTGACAACCCCCTACGTGGTATCTTCAAAGATCTACGTACTAAGTATGCCTGAGCCGCATAAGGTTGTGGGTTTGATTCCCGCTCCGGAACACATTTTTGTACGATTAATAATAATAATAAATAATGCTGGACATTTTTCACACAGCATCATCTAGCTCCAAAGTAAGCAGAGCTTGTGTTATGGGAACTACATGACTGATATACTACTTATATACATTTTTTTTGTAAATACATACATAACATACATAGACACTATTCGCAGATACAAACATTTGTCCATTTGTCGATCCCGCAACCAGGCGAGCCTTCGCCCAATACGCCACAGAGGTTGTCTAATGTTTGTCTCGGGTCTGGGTGTTTTCTATGTAGAACATGTATATAAGTAGTATATCAGTCATGTAGTTCCCATAATACAAGCTATGTCATTGGGGCTAGATGATGCAGAGTGAAAAATGTCCAGCATTATTTATTTAATCTTTTATCTTTTTTTTGATGACTATCATAGGGAATTCAGTCGCGAGCGTGTTTTGTTTTTATTATTCTAAACGTACACTTCACGTTCTACGTCTGCTTCCAGCACCGCAGGAAGCGACATAAGTACGTTTGCTCATAATGAGACGCTCAACTACTCTCTGGCGTCTAAACGGTGATATTGTTACTGAATCAATTAGAAGCGGGTCGGTTATAGAGATTGCAGCTTCTCCGGGCCGAGGAAGGTAATATCGTTTTAATTATAGAAGATGAACTGGGTTAATTTAAATTCACACAAGGAAAATGCTTTCGTAAGTTTCCGTAGTCTGACGGAAACTTCCCACAAAACTAAGACGTCATCGGTTCATTGGGACTTTTTCCAGATAGTACACCATGTGTATCACTCGTTTCGCCTACATCATAAGTCAAAATCAGAATCGTAGGTGGAATCTTATAAACTGTAAAATTGATGTGTAGTAGAACTCTTGTGTTTAATTCCAGGTAATATTCTGGAACAGGCTGGATTTGAAGAGTTGATGATCACAAGATTTAAGGGACTAATATACGCGTTAATGAATAGAGAAGGTAGACTTGACAATGGATTCAATAAATACAGACAAGCCTACGCAAAATCGAGAAGAAATCTTTATAACTTGGCGAGTGGACTTTTAAGCGACGCGTTTCTTGACGATACCTTTAGTCTTCGCACGATTGTGGCCGACTATTGCCTTATTGATTATAAGAACGTAGGACACAAAAACTCTAGTTTGGACTGTAAATGGGTATTTTAACAAATAAACAGATCTCATTTGTATTATTTTGTTCATAACTAGAACAAGCCATAACAGATATATAAGCAGTTTTTCCTAGAAGTTTACAAACAAATGTAATTTATGTTAAGAGCAGAATGCAATGTAACTACTTCTTCCAATGATGAAAGAACCAGTGTGGTGAAATATTCAGTGAGCTTCGTAAAGACTCCTTTCGTTTGCGAGGCATGTCTTCGAAATTATGATTCAAACATTATAACTAACTTTTTTTCATTAAAAATAGGAAATTAGGAAATATGCATACGCTGAACATAAAATTGTTCTTCGAAAAGGGATCTGCATGGTCCATGATTATAGATCATTGCAGATATCACCAATTCAGTAGAATATCACCGTTTCCCCAACACAGAATGGACCACATTGACGCTAGCATTATCCGGATATTATTCCAAGTGTATCATTGTTTCGATATAATATCGATCTTAATGTATCATTTTGTTTCGTCCCGCGTGCCGGGTCTATTGCATTAGATGGAATAGGTACGGATAGAGTACTATGCAGATTTATATCGATAGAAATAATAACTATCAATTTGCATGATAACGCAGAGTTTTGAGGCGCTGAAACTTTGGTAATTTTTGAACAAAAACGACTTTGTTCAAAAATCAACACTAAAGTGGACAGCTACAACTGGACAAAGTTTTGCTGACAACAAAAATAAAATAAAAAACCTGACTTTGACGTTGGTTAGTTTGTTCAATAGATAAAAATCGATGTATTGATAGATTGAATAGATTTATACACACTAGAAATACCCTGTAGCAGGAACTACGAGTATCATGGCACCACAACACAGCCTGGACCTAAATCTAGAAAAAATATCTGCAGAACATGCAAACATTTGTCCCGTAGCGTGTAACAAATCCGACTACTCACACACTGGGGTCGTCAAAATTGTCCATCTAGCGTTTCAAGTTTATCGATTATACTTTTACCCATCCCTAGTCAAGATAACACCTGGTATCGACGGACATCACGTGTTTCGATCCGTACATTTAAGTTAGGAGTCACTTATCAAGTGTAATTTAGAAATAGTGCGCACGAGTCGAACAATACGTCGGTAACGTCCAGAAAGGTATCATCAGTGAGTTGTATGAATTATTAGATTAGATTTAGATAATCGTCGACACTGTCATTTTATGTGATCATTTATATGTAATAAGTTTTTAATCCTACTTCCTACTAATATAATAAATGCGAAAGTCTGTGTGTGTGAATGTTTGTTACGAATCGCTGTAGCTACTAAACCGGTTTTAATTAATGTAGATAGCTGAGGTTCTGGAATAACACATAGGCTATTCTAATTTTCCGTCTTGATTTTAAAAGAATCCCCTTGATTCTTAAAATCTTTGTTTTTTTAAATCAAATGGTTAAACAGGGTACTAAAGTTTCTATGATTTTTTTTTTATTTCTTGTCTAAAATCGCTCAAGACTTGGTACAGATAGCTTTAAAATAAATAATAAAACATATATTTTTCAAAACTACCCCTAAGCGTGCAATAAAGTTTTGAAATATTTGTGAAAAAAAAATATTCCCTGGTTTGATACACTCAAAAGTTGGTGGTTTATCAACACAACACGCGGGCGAAGCCGCAGGCAGAAGCTAGTAGGTTTATATAAATAGGTTATCTATGTAGAATCTATTTATAGACTACAAATAGTTTCTTTTTTCATGTTTTTCCATCTGCATACAAAAATACCATAAAAAAAATTGTATGTACCTCTTACTTGGAAGTGACTTTGTACGAAGTCACTTGTTATAAAATAAGCATCGAAAAATATACTTACTTTATGAATTACTTTATTAATTATTTTATACTTTGATACAGAAATAATTTACAGGCCGATTGAGCTTAAAATCAATTTTGGCTTTCAACATAAACTCAAATTGGTTTTCGTTAATTTTAACCCGTACGTACACGCACTCAAAAATCCATCCATTATTTATTATTAGTCCGTACACTCGAGAAATTTTTATATCGCAGTGAAGTAGGTTCCGATCGAAACTTTCGTTCGGAATTTAAATTCGAAAATCGATCAATGAGCTTTTTGTCGAACGGTCGCGAATTTAGTTGCAGGCAATTAAAAACTTTTGCAAATGCGACGAGTTTCGATGTGTTTTTGTTCTATTGTGATGTTTATTTTTTGGATTTTTTTATGAGTAAAAGTTATGCACTTTTGTAATCGGGTTTAGAAGGAATGGAGAGTAATCCAATCCTGGTCCTCTTACCTTTAGGGTCGATGTCAGCCAAACATCCTCTCATGTTCCTCTGTTGAGACTTATATCACAGTTAAAAAAAACATGTTTTTTTTATGTAAGAAAGTAAAATGAAAAGTAGACTTTCATTGCCCACAAAGTATTCGAATTTCTCGTTCGAATTACCACTGTTAGTGAATAACATTTTTATAAAATATACAAAAATGCCATCTAGGTTTCCGTAAACATATATTTTCTGTAGATAATATAATATTTACCTATTATGTTTAAAACTTCAGATAAAAATCAATAACGGAAATTCAAAGTCACAACGTCTTTGCGTTCTGAATTTGAATTTCCACGCATAATTGTGTTGAAATCAATTTATAAATAATATATTTATCTTGGCGCTATAAACGAAATTTCACTAGAAAGCAGTTTTATTTAATAGGACTCTGAAGCCTAATTATAAAACTTGCTAAACATTTACATACCCAATTAAATCATTTTGGACAGCAAAGCAAATAGGTACCTCCCTACTACCTGAATGTATTGTGTATTTGAAATTCAACCGCGTATTGTAAACAAATGTATGCTTTGCTTACGTTTGTGGGCTTTGAAATAGGGATGAGAACCGTCATAAATCCGATGAAATACAAAATGGAAAACTGGATTATGTACTCCATCCCTGGATATTCATTGATAGATACATATAATGATAAACTCTTTATTGTGCATAACACCAATTCACAGTACAAAACACAGAAACATTATAAAATAACCAAAAAAAAGAAACACAGTGGGCGGTCTTATTGCTGAAAGCGATTTCTTCCAGACAACATTAAGATGGAGAGAACTATTTAAAAGAATGACGGTGTTATTGCCGATACTTAATTATTATAATTAGGTACTTAATTTAATAAAGTAAAGCAAGTGTTCCGATGGGGCGATCATGCTGAAAACCTATGCTCAGGCAATCTTGTGGTCTAAAGGAAACACAAAATTAACAAGGTTAGTAATATAATACAAATTTTAAAGGTTTTGGTAACATCTTCTAACCAAAATAAATAAATTCGCCACGAAATCCTAAATCTTCAATACTTACATTTGATATGTATAAAATATTACCCGTACTTTATCCGGTTATTTTGTAAGCACATCCCTGAGCTTGTATAAAAATGCTGACACGCTGACGTTTGAGCTCGCCATTTTTGATCCAACATGGCTACCATATTGACTGCAATGCACTTTGTGGAGTTAGCATTTAACCGACGTATTTGTTTTAGTGAATTGGTATTTGGTTGGTTTGTTTTTGCTCATTTAAAAGTATGTATAAGTTTGTATATTTAGAATAAGACTATTTACCACTGTTAGTATAAATTTTGTATTTTTAATTTAAAAAATACATTATAAATAAGATATCAAGCCATTCTAACTTCGATTATATAATTATTATTTAAAGTAAAGTTTAGTTTATTATTACGACTATACCAAGGATCCTATAACAGTTCCCGTCTCACGACCTCTAAACGGTCAACAAAACGTCAGCAGGAGAATAGTAAAGTAGATAGATAGAAAATATTCTAAAATGATACCAAATAACGATAATTTCAATTCTATAAAATTAACTAAATAAAATATTTGAGTAGGTACTGGCTTTCTTCATAGAAAGAAAATACATTTATTGACCACAACACAACACAACAGGTGACAGAATACAGAAATAATAACACAATCATTTTGTGATTTGTTTGTGGTACAATAAAAATTACAAAAAAATTATAAAAAATATTTTTTTGTGTGGGGTCAAAAGGTATCTATCTCAGCATTATGCTGCACCAAACCTAGGAAATTATTTTCGGACAGGGCCATCGTGATGTCACGAACAACGGGCAGCAACATGACCAAGACCAAGACATGACCAAAAATAAGTCTATGTATATAAGGAATATATAATTATCTTTGTTTATAAATAGACATGCTACATGTTCTTTGATTCGCCAAATAAATATAATATAACATTGTTACTGAACAATGCCTCCCTCGGCCTCGTGGTGGCGAGTTGCCACTGCGGGACAAATGTTTTCATGTTCTGAAGACATTTATTCAGGTATGCGTGTTGTTGTCCCTTGGTACTCGTTGTTCCTGATACCTGCGACACAGGGAATCCTTAAGTGAAGGCCGCACTAAGTATGTAAACATATACGGAAATGACACCGTAGATAAAACTACAGTTTGCTACGAATATAATAATGTCTGATAATTAAATTAAAACCAATAATTAAATTACCCGACAGAAATTTTGAATAGGAACCCACGAGTTGTTTCTTTCAAATATCTAGAAATAATTACATATATTCATACAACTATGTACAAAATGATATATACAAAATATACAGAAAAAAGAGCTAAATACCGTTTCATCTATATCTCAACTGATCCAGATCACTACCAGGCGGAAGCGTCCCCAAAATACTGGCTGCATTACACCGCTGAATGGCAATGCTAATGTTGACCCAGATAAGAGCCAGCTTTCTGGTCACGCGTCGCTTCGACCAGTCGCTCTGAAAGGATTTTGAAAACGTGAAAGGCCCCCGTTCCCCACGAACCCAGAGTCTATAGAGAGTAAATAAAATGATCACAGTTTTATCACGCTTTTATAATAAAACCCAAGATAATACCAAACCAGAAACTCGATTAAATCCAAGTATATTACCACCATACATCAGCAAAACTCGGAGGTACCGAGGCCACTTAATTTCAACTATGGCGAACAGACATTAAGATTTTAGAGGGACAGTGAAAGTAGAATCACTTGGCAATTACAGTCTGACAAATGGATGGGTATTAGGGACACATGTGACGCCAAGATCCTAAAGGATAGGGGGGTAGGGGCCCGTCTTGGGAGGAATTTTGAATACCGCTTTGGATGGACATAAGTTGGACTGTGGGTGAATATTGTTTAATGGTTTGCGCAGGTAGGAGTACATATTTGGATTGGAGAGTGTAGGAACAAATACAAAATAATTTATTTCGGACTCAATTTGATGAAACCTGATAAATCCGTTAGATTATATAATGATATGGAACAACAGGGACTTTGTGATAGTTTTATTTTTATTTATAACTTATACTCTTAAATAAGTTAACACTCAACATATACATACTTGATACTATGATTCACTGTGTCCTGGGTATCAGGAACTGCGTGTACCATTTCAATACCCAGACCCGGAAAAAAATGCGTGCTTTGTGTTATTCTCGTTGTCCCCCGATTTTGTCTATGGGAAAAAGTTTAAGTCCTTACGCATAAATGACATAGACAGTATTGATTTATTTTATACGTTAGATATGTATATAGAAATACAAACTAATTATGAAAATACAGTATCGCACCTACCCAACTAGTTATTTATATTTTTTTCATCAACAATTTAAATACACCTCAATAGAGTACCTAACATCACAATTAATTTCAATAGATCTATAGATCGTTTGCAACGGTCTTTAGATAGCTAGCTGTTTCATCTGTATTTTTTGTAAAAACCTACTTGTACATAGTTGTATAAATAAATGTTTGAATTTATATTGAGTAAACATTCTACATCAAAGTTATCATCATTAATATAAATGATCAAAATCGTAACTGATTATAAACCGCACAACCAGTTTAAAAGATCTCTTCCTTTTCAACTATGGTTCGTCGTAGGAAATCAGAGATAGTTCATGCTTTTTTGGTGAGTATAACCAGGATTCAAGAGCTCCGCTCCTTACATGGTAAGTTTTGAAAGTTAGATTTGAAGGGGTCAGGAGGTTTTGGCCAGGAGTAGGTTCGCTGTTGCCTCGTAGGTAATAAGTGTGGAGCTTTCTAGCACCCACGCGACACCCACGGCTAGTCCTATCTAGTCTTTCTGGTGTGTGCTAAGTGACTGGAACATCGAGTGTTGAAAAATTAAAAAAAATATTAAATATTAAGGCTTTCATTGCCTTAATATTTCAATTATGAAAATTGGCAGGCGAATCTGTTCCCGGATTTTAATCCAAAGATCAGTGAAACATTTTTGAGTATACACTGGTTTGTCTCTGTCTTATATGTATCATTTCAAATTGAACAGTAGACAATTAAACACTCTTTATAAGTACCTAGGTATACATGTCGTTATCCTATTTTCAATATATAGTGTCAATGTGTATAAGAGACACGTCGGAATCATTATTTATTCCTATCTTGTAGGATTCTCATTTGTTTTTTCTCTAAGTGAAAGTACATAACTGACAAACAAACATTCTATTGAGAAACGCATAAAGGGGCTTCATACGTCGCGAGTAAAAGCTTTTCTTCAACTCATCTAGCCACAGCCTTAGGCCCTATGACCATATTTATGGCACAAAGGGTGCTGAAATTATGCTCGCCATGTGTTAACATTGCGCGTGTGAAAACTATTTGGAGCGTCCTGTTTTTTTAAATGAAATGGTGACACCAACTTCTTCGTGTCCGTCTGTATTTCACACTTCGATTTTGTTCTTAGTTTTTTTTTAACTGGGACAGTACGGGGGCACCCATAACCAGAGGAGATACAGGTAAACTGCACCTGTATCTCCTCTGGTTATGGGTGCCCATTTTGGTGCTTTTTAAACATCAGCTCGTTTTTGATCGAGCTCGAAGCTCTACTTAAAAAGAATAAAATTAGAAAAAAAATGTTTTGATGCCAATCGACCCTTGTAAGGATTATTTTATTGTACCGGATGAAAAAAATCTGAGCAGTCAGAAAAATCTGAAAAACACTGTATATTACTAGCTTCTGCTCACAGCTTCGCATATGTGTTTTTCTGATGTATAAGTTATATTACTGTAAAGTTTCATCAAAATCCGTTCAGTAATTTTTGCGTGAAAGAATAACAAACATCCATCCTCACAATCTTTCGCGTTTATAACAATAGTAGTAGGATAGGATAGGCAACTTTGGGCCCCAAACATATTGTTTTTTTTGACACATCTCATTAACAGTTTTATCTGTAATAGAACACTAAAATTGACATTTAGAAAATGGCTCCTTAAAACATTTCTTTGATATTTTTCATCACATTCAAAGCTTTTAAGTCAAGTGCCTTACCATCCACATACATGCTACGCAACATATTACCGGGTCCAATTTACCCGCAATAACTCTTGCCATTAAGTTTTCAATAAGGCGCGGGCGAGGACGGGCACATATTGGCGAATATTCCGGCCATTATAATTTTGATACGGGTAAGGGATCGCCAGCAGGAATTAACTTATCACAGCGGCACCGCATCTGCATACCTTTAACATTTATGTGGGGGACGGATTTGGGGAAACAATTTCTGTTTATAGTATTACTTTACTATATAGTACAATAATGTTGTTATTCGATGTTGACTAAACTTTACAGTAATATAGCTATAGCACATATCATCAGAATAACACATAGTCTACAATTTATAATGAATTTGTGTCATATGGCAATAAGTATCAATTAAGCCTGTAAAATTATATCTGAAATATCTAAACCTATATGTTTCAAGGCTAAACCGCTGAACCGTTTGTGATGAAATTTGATATGGTCATAGATTGAAGCCTGGAGAAAGTCATACGCTACTTTTATCAACATACCACGTGGGCGAAGCCGCGGACAGAAGCTTGTTATTTAATATAAATTATTAATTAGAAAATAAAATTTTAGGATGATCGCCTAGTCCAACCCTGTGCCACCCCATTCGGACCCGGGTTAAGACACATATCTCAGACGGGGATGCAAGAAATGCTCACACCCCAATATGTAGATTCCTACTTCGCCGACTGACTGTGGTCATTATTGTAGAAGGTTTGGAAGGATTTGATACTAGAAATTAGTCTGATTGGGTAAAATTATTATAAACGAAAAAATATTTTCGTTTATATATATAATACTTGTGAAATGTAAAATAATAAATAATTAAATAGAAGCAGAGCTTGTATAATACTACTTATATACTTTTTATACGATGCAACAACTAAACTTCGTAAGAATTTAGTTCTGGAGCTCATATTGAAAATATTAGGAAAAGTCATATGAGGAACGAAGGCAAACCGAAAATGTAAGCAATATGTAATATTTTTAGACGGATTATACCACAAAATCACAGTAGCTTTTGTAATATCGCCGGGCAGTGGTTGCGCTCAGCATTAGTCTAAATTTGCTTTGTCGCGAGTATATCCTAATTTGTATATTTTTCCAGCGATTAACCGACTGACGAAGAAGCGGTGAAGAATACACACAAATTAATAGGCACAACAAGGTTCGAAAATATATCTATAATTGCCGCGTGTCGTCAAGCAAGTTAAATGTAGAAAGCACCGCGTTCAAAAACCAGGATGTAGTGCGTGGACACGGGTGCGTTAAATCTAGCCGTCACGCCAGAAGCGAGCGAACCAATAAATACCTAATCAGCCGGCAAACTAAGTTCAGAATAGCTTATAAGTGATCGTCGAGTGAGTCTTCTGTGTGTTAGTATTATTGATTATTATGTGGCTGTAATGTGGTTACATCATAGTTGGGTTAATCCACACGTTGGAAGCTGCTTGAAGCGATTGCACTGTGGTTCTTTGAGTAGACACGTTTTCAAACGTATTTGTGCCTATCTTTTTTGTAGCCTAATTGTAATATCGAAGACACTTAAAGCTTTCAGGGTCATAATTAATGTCGTACAAAAACTTGTGCTGCTTTCAGGTCCCTGGTTAAGGCCAGGGTGACAAGTTTCACATGGCTGGAAAACTAAAGTATCAAGACCATTAAGGGTGACGTAGCGAACCTCTACCCAATCAGCACGTAGTGAATGTTTTGTCTGCTCGAGAAGCTTGAGCCAGCATATGGCTCGAATACCCTTCATTGTGGACGACATGTTTCGATTAAGACAACCCTTTTAGCGTAAGAGCTAGATAGATGTCTGAGATGAAAAATATCACTAAATGCAAATTTAATTAATATTTTTGTATAACACTCGATTCCGATTTGTTTCTGTACTAGCAGAATACAAATAAGTATCCTAAAATATTAATAATTACCATAAAAGTTCGTGCATTTTATGGGTTTCAAGTCAAATAGGCCAAAATGGAACGCATACAATTTCTTCATGTACTATCTATTCGTTTTACAACTACCGATTAAAGTAAAATTTAGTGCATATTTTTTGAGGTACCTCTTCTAAAGTTACATGGCTTTTTAGTCCATACCTAAATGTTTACTTTGAAAAACAAACGACGTAAAGCTTAATAAAAATAACCTATATCAATATTTAAATCTTAACTTATAAAATCGTTTGACAAAGGTTTATTTTATAACGCAAACATGTGTTAAAAAAGGATTTTTGTAAATTTCTACTTTAAAGGAGGAAAATGGAGGCGAACTTTGTATGTATTTATTCTTTGAAGTTAGAAACATGAAAAGTTTAATTACAGCTACTGAGCATAAATAAGCGATGACGTGTTTCAGAGATTTTGTATTAAATAATTTTAGGGAGGAAACGGGGTGGGAGATTTTGTATGGGAGGATCGGTTTTTTAAAGGTAGGAACTTAGAATTATAGCTAATCATAAATAAACAATTCTGAGTTCCAGGGTTTTTGGAATTTCATATTTTAATGGGGGTGTCAGTATGGGTATTCTTAAACACGACTCTATGCATGCAAAGCCACTGACAACAACGACTATCATACATAGGTGCAAATTTGTGAACACCTTAATAAAAAAGAATACAGAAAAAACTAATGAGTGTAGGGAAAAACAGAGTAAAACTACACATGCGAGCTCCTTAACTATTCAAACGTCTCAAGACAGGGCTGTCCAACGCAGACGCCAATAATATAATAACATAATAACCTGCGATTGTCGTATGTGTGTCTTAGAGAATTATTAATGCTACTCTGCACCCGACGGCTGATGTGGGCTTATTCAAATAGTTTCCGCCGATAAATAGTAATAAAAGCGTATAGAACCGAATCTCTGATGAAAATACGTGCCGACAAAAAGTATCCCTTCCCAACATTTGCCTCAATTAAAGAATAGAAAAAACACACGAAGTTTAAAAATAATACGTAGAATGGTTGGGTTTGGGTTTGGGTTAGGCCTAATGTCTATCACTAGACTTCTACAAGCCGATGATATAGATTATGATGCTGGGTTGCTTGCGATGTGAAAATTAAATCAAGTCGCAACAACCACCATCACCCACCACTAGTGGATGTGCCCTCCACAGAAGACATATGTTTCAAGGGTAGTCATGGTGATTCTTGTGATAATTATTTCACAGCTGAATCAGCTGAAAACCGTTTTTTCCTCACTTAATAATTTTGTCTGCAAGGTGATACTTCAGAAACTGGTGAAAAAAAAAATATTTAAGGTAGTTTATACAAGTTAATAAGTACATCTCCGGCCATTTCATAATCACATATAATTCTCTCCATCCGAAGGTTGTCGCTTTTAAGCCATAAGACCGCCGATTGTACCTTTGTCTTAATGTGTTATTGTTTATTTTTTTTATATCATAAGGTGTACAATAAAGTATTTTCATTCATTCATAATTTTTTTGGCAGTTTCCCATCTATATTCAAGTATATTTATTGTTTGTCTAATTTATGATTTCTATACTAGACTTGTGCTTGTCCTTCGAGTATTGATTAAGCTGAGGCGTCGGACTTGAAAATTGACTTTGTATGTCTTGAGTTTCATGCATGAATTAGAGATAACTTGTTTTGCAATTTGTGTAAAGTATGAGCAAAATGGTTATACTAAAGCTGAGCTTAGCTACTGCTAAAGTATATCTTAATTACTAAATCTATATTCAGTAAAAACAATAAAAAAAAGTGTATTCTTTGCTGTCGGATATACTTCTAGACAACACTTTTTTTGAGGTAGAAAGATACAATTCGACGACCTCTAGTGTGGGCGAAGGCCCGCCTGAAACAAAGAAGGTTGCGGATTCGATTCCCGCCGCGGGACACATGTTCGTATGATCAGCAAAGATTTATCTGGGGTCTTGGTATTTTTCTATGTATAATGTATTTACAAAAAAAAATTAAGTAGTATATCAGTCATGTAGTTCACAATACTGTGGATGATGCTGTGTGAAAAATGTCCAGCATTATTTATTTATTTACAATTCTCATAAAAATATGTAAAAGTAGCTACATACAAAAATACAAATGAAACAGCTAGCTATCTGAATACCTTTGCTAACGATTTATAGAGGTAAAATGATCCAGATCACAATCAGGCAGAGCGTTTCCGAAATACTAGCTGCACTGCCACGCTGAATGGCAGTGCTAATATGTTGACCTATATACGATTATACTTATCTATATTCTTTTGTTGTTTATTGACGTTTAGTAGTACGTGATGAAGTTGTTATACCTATATTGAAACCACGATAATTTCAATGTTGTGTATAATTTTGTATCTTCGAATATTTGTCTCGGGTCTGATTGTTTTCTATGTACAATATGAATATATAAGTAGTTTAACAGTCATGTAGTTCTCATAACACAAGCTCTGCTTACTTTGTGGCTAGATGATGGTGTGAAAATGTCCAGCATTATTTATTTATCTCAGAAAAAATAGTGGTGCGAAAGTGTAGTGAGATTTTGTAACAAAGACTTTAACAATTATCATTTAGAAATCAGAGTAGGCAAGTACTTTAATTTAGATTTTCTTGGGAGATCTTTCTCTATCCTATTTATGTGGAATTTGGCAACCCTTGCCGCTATCGCTAGAAGCTGGACAATAAAATATTCGCTCATTAGACCGTCTACTGATTAATTGGGCTTCTTAGTGTGCAGGTGCGGTGAGATTGTGAGCGATTTATATGATGTGAGCATTCTGCTGAAGAGGACCTGTGTCTCTGATATTTATCTTCTTCTAAATATGTGGCTGTCTATTGTTGAAATTGGCTTCTCAGAATATTCAACTGGAATGCCAAATTAAAATTCATACAAGTATCATAGTCATGACCATGCGAATATAAATTGAAAAATGGAGTACAAACACACAAACAGATATTTGTTGTTAATACAAAAGAGAGATAGCGTACTTACAAATTGATTTGTCAATTATTATATGTTTTATAAGTTATAACACTTACTTGTTTTTAGACGTAGCTACTAACTGCAATTTGTACCGATTTATAATACGTTTGTAAAAAAATAATACACTAACAATATAAAATAACAACTAGGAATTGGATAAAATTTGTAATAAATTACATCTTTAAATAATACAAATAACTTTCAATCCAGGTGGCGAAGCTGTTGGAAGAAGCCAGTTTATAAATGCTTATTTACGCTCATTTTTGAAGACGGGACGTTGGCGGGACGATCTGGACTCATGAGAGAGTGGTGGGAGATCGCCAGAGATTGGGATAGATGGAATAATTTGTGAGAGACTTTTGCCAAGCAGTAGGGCAAAACAGGTTTAAAAAAAACTAATTATTATTAATAGGAATAAAACTAAAAGCTGTCCACAAAAAAACATGCAACAACATTCAAAATATATCTATCTAACAACCGGTTTTTGTGTTTTGTTCTAGATGGAAACTGTACAACCTGTTTTTTACTCGTGACAAAAAACGCATACGGACGTATATGCGTTTTGTGTTCGTCTATGGCCATCTCGGAAAAGGCTTATTCCATTGAAATGAATTTTGCTATCGATTTGTATAGCACAAGTTTTCTAGTCACTAGAGGCGCTGCAATAAACGGCTTTTAAACATTTACAAAAATAACTTGTTTAGTGCGGATCGACCTTTCTAGCTCTAACTTACATCAGAAGCAGTTTTCCTCGCTTAAACTCTGACGCTGTGATCCTGGCTTGTCAGCTGTTAACCATTCCATTGTTTGTGTATAATGTGTTTTGTCGGTAGCCACTATGATACGAGCTGTTTTATGAGACAGATAAACGGATATAGGAATGTGTAGGTAAGTAAGGCAAAAGATCGATTGCTTTGAAGGTAGAGCGCTGCCTATTTTGGTCGGATGGCTAATTTGATTGTTTGAGATGAATTAGGTAAACCATAGAATGCTTAATTAAAATAATAATAATAAATTAAATACTTTGTTAAGGACTTGACATAGTATGATTATATATAAACAATGCTGGACATTTTCATACAGCATCATCTAGTACCAAACTAAGCAGAGCTTGTATTATGGGAACTATGTTTTTTTAAATACATGCGCAGGCCTGAGACGCAGAAGGTTGCGATTCCCGCTGCGGGACAAATGTTTGTACAATTAGCTAATGTTTGTCTCGGGTCTGGGTGTTTTCTATATATAATATGTATGTATATACAAAAAAAGTATATAATTCATGTAGTTCCCATAATACAAGCTCTGCTTAGTTTGAGGCTAGATGAAGCTGTGTGAAAAATGTCCGGCATTATTATTATTATACATAGAAAACGCCCAGATCCGATACAAATATTTGTGTATACAAAAAATTGTCCAGCGGCGGGAATCGAATCCGCAACCAAATAAATAAATTTAATCGAATTGAATTGAGTTGATCTTTTTGTGTCTCAGGCGAGGCTTGGCCTTGGCCCAATGCGCCACAAAGGGAAATGCGAAACACTATATTTTCTGACAAATTTACATATTTTTAGAATTGTCGGTAACGTCAAAATGTTTTTTTTTTCGCAGCACACCACTTATCTTATTAAACCTTTCAACAAATTATTCTCTTTTATTAAAATGGTTATAGCTTCACACGAACATAATTGTCGCATACAAATGTCGCAGCCGAGATTAACTATAACAGGGGACGTAGGTACTATAATTTATACGGGTAATTCTATAGGCTAAGTTATAGGAACCAAGCTACTTACTAATTAAGTTCTTCAATCTGTAGTTTGTCATCAGAATGTTATAGGTCCGGTAAAGATCGCTTATAAGCGACAAGATCACACCTGGGGCGCAGTTACGTAGGAGGTTGCGGGTACAATTCCCGCCGCGGGACAAATGTTCAAATCTGCAAATATTTGTCTCGGGTCTAGGTGTTTTCTATGTATATGTATTATTATACATATACATAGAATAGTTATATTTAGTAAAAATATATCAGTCACGTAATTCCCATAATACAAGCTAGGCTTACTTTGAGGTTAGATGATGCTGTGTAAAAAATATCCAGCATTATTTTAATTTTATTTATTATTATTATCACACATTACAAAGTTTGTATAAGTTTTTAAGTATTTATCTAACCTATCTATCGTTTCTATTGTAATTCTAATCAACTTGCTTAGTATAATAGCTATATCAGTGACTTTATTTTTTCTATACATTTCCTAGTTCTATATGTAGTCAACCTCTACGAATATATCCTTCCAAATTCAGATTGTTCTTAAAACCATAACCTACGAAACCCTCTGACAGACAACCAATTGTTTGTTTACTACTAAAACAAACACGCAGTTGTTAAACGGTTAACGTAACCTATGGGCGCTTGCAATACCTGAGGTATCACGTGTTACCTGGGATATCGAGACAAAACACAAATTATTAAGTACATCCCCTGCCACTTCAAAATCACATATAATCTATATATCTATCTATGATATCTCCATCCAACGGTTGTCTGGAAGAGATCGCTTTTAAGCCATAAGCCGCCCATTGTACCTATGTCTTGTTTATATCATAAGGTGTACAATAACGTATCTTCATTCATTCAAGATCTCATGTAGATCTCACGTTACCTGTTCTTTCAATTAGGATATACAATCTTCCAATGCTTCTCCTGAGTTCTATTCCTTATTTGAACAGTTTTGCATCATCTGCTTGTAAATTGTACCATATCCTTGCAAACCAAGTATTAGCACACGTACTCCGGATCGGATCTCGTGATCGAGTTTAATCCTAACCAACACCGGCACACACGATCTGTAATCTGGGGTTTGTAGGTTTGATAGCTTAGTTCATATGGATCACGCTGTTTTCATAGCATCTGTATGTATTACTAGAATGAACGATAATTTCTCGCACGCTTTGTGTGAGAATATATCGGTTATCACAGGCGGTAAAAATTAAAAATTCGCCTACGATTGTGATTTACGATACTCGTTTACAACTAAATCATAGATTGAGTTAGGAAGACCAAAAATACCAACAGCCGCGACTGACTGAAACATAAGCTCGAAAACGATTATCGTTTGTTTAAGACTCCCAATAAAATAAGTAAATAACACATATTTAGTCCTGAAACCACACATGAATTAGCTGTATCTTAAAAAAAAAAAAAAACGTTTATTTATCGTTGCAGAACATGCAAACATTGTCCTGTAGCGGGTATCGAACCAGCAAGTCTAGCGTTGCAGCTGGCCACTCGCCCGCCTTGCCACTGGTGTCATCCGATTATCCTTAGGCGAGGGGCTATTCGCCCTTCTAGGCGAGTTTTTTATATTCTTATGAAAATCGAAACTTAGAGTCGGTAAATCTCTACGTGTAGCGATTTCTCGACTCGCGATCAAAATACCTACCTAATCGATAAGTAATCGATAATTTTGCTTTAACATCAAAAATGTAATTATCAGTCGGGGTTGTAAACGTTTGATAGACAGAAAAGTCTTAAATCTCTGTCTCTGAATCAGCAAAAGATGTTTAATCTCAGTTCTCGCAATTATTATTTCAGAATTGAGCCTCCCTTTCTTTACTTTCAATTTACTTAAGGTCGTACGGTTACCTTTAGCACAGACATTATAATACCTTTGGTTAGTTTTTCAATCCGAATTTAACGATAATGAGAAAAACTCCGATTCTGAAATCGAAATGTTGAATTGATATATGTTAGAATTGGGCCCCAGATGTTTTGTTACAAAGGTGTTATTCAAAAACATAAGGATTGAAGCCCTCCAAACTTTTCTTTAGGTCAAAACAGGGTCACATCCGGATCCGATTTCAAAATCACGTCTAAAACTAATGCATCCCCGTGTGATATGTAAATATATGGAAATACACGATCCATTTCAGCCCATGACTTTTGGTCCCAACTACTAAGTTTGGGCAACTAATGCAGATGTGGGCTTAAAATTAATATGTTTGGACTCAATTATCGAAATTTGAATTTACACTTGTACCTGGTAGTTTCGGGCGTGTATAATTTAATTAGTAGGCATCAAACATTAGCTAGTGACTGTACGATATATAACTGCCAGCTATGAACATAAAAATATACATATAAAACAGTCTAGCCATCTAAGAACGTTGCAAATTATCTAGATTTAGATTCAATAAAATGAATTATAAATACAATGTGAGAGCATTCAATCAGTCCTTTTCTACAAAGGTACCTGAACCGTCATAAGTCTAGTAAAAATTATTCAACACGTGTCGTGATGTTGCTATGCATTTCATTATAGTTTAAAGCCTTCTTCCATAGCATGTCATTTAATTTCTCAGAAAAGTATGGATTCCATAAACAAAATAAACTTACATGCAATCGGGTAAAAGCCTGTAAACATTGTATTCATATAAACACAAAAAATAATTCCGGTAAAACACCCCGTGCAATTCAATCATAAAAAACCTCCAGGCGGGAATTCGATTATTATAGTGATGTGAAAAACGATACATCGAGAGATATCGATAAAGCTTTCCCGCCGGCTATCTGTATCCATATCCGAATTAATAATATCGATTCTGTGGGAATAGCTCGTTACGTGTGCTCCGGAGAAGATGAGGTGCGAAATTTGGATGTGATTAATTAATAGTAGCACTCATTAAAAATAATCAGTAAAATATTCTTAATTGGCGATGATATCGCGTAGCATACACATAAAAAATCATGCAGACAAATTGAGAAACTCCTCCATTTTTAAGTCGACTATAAATTACAATAAAAACAAACAAACATCATAATCGGTTAATTACTGCTGTGTGCTATAATTATTAGCTTGTGTTTTCTTGTAAGTCACACGTCTAGCATAATAGCGCATGCCTCAAAACGAGTTGAAAAACAGCGCACTTCGTCTGACATTCAACAACGTATACCTAGACGCAACATGAATTCTAAATTAAAGGTGCAAAATCATGCTAAAAGCGCACTATTTACTTTTAGATTGACTTTTCAGTTGAATGAATTTGCGAGCCTTCACTGATTGAGAAAAACTGCTAGTAGAGAAAATGTATTAAAAATTAAATGCCACCTCCATGTGCTCTTAGTTTCGCGGCTGCACGTAGAATGATATTAGATGGATTCAATTTCCGTGACAATCGTGTATCGATGTGTGATATCATCGACTAATGTGTTTTAGATATATTTTGTTTACTTGGCTACCACAGATTGGTGATATATTTTACTTCTCTAATTTTATTGCTTGAAAGTTTTGTCAGTTTATTGCACTTTTAAAAATGCTGAAGACGAATCCCATATATGCCAACAGGCGAATACAGCCATTAATCTAACGTCGCAAGTTTACTGGCATATTTTTCGAATTCCCACATTTACACTGAAGCAGTACGATAGAAAAAAACAGAAGCCGAACTGAACAGTTTAATTTTAAAATTGGTATATAGTATGAGTTTGAGCACGTGTTAATGCGTACATAAATTATTCGAGTGCAAAAAATCCATTGGTGCACTATTGGGTTCGAACCCACAACCTCCGGATCAGAAGTTGGGGTTTCTCCCACCAGGCCAACACGGCTTAAATTGGTATATATCGATGCTAATAAGGATTTCATATCTCAATAAAACAGAACCTACCTGAATACACAACTTGCCTGACAAACTTTATACGGACACTGCAGACTGAGAGTTGGAACTTCGAATCTGTATCCTTGAATATCCCTGATGTCTGTTGCTAATTTGTTAAAAGTCCACATGAGTGTTTTGTAAAATAGTGTTAATTCTAATGTCCTGATACCACACTACGATTCTCTGTGTCGTGAGTATTAGGGAATACGAGTTCAGAGTTACAATACCAGAGCCGGAAAATTGAATTCAGAATTTAAATTAGGTCACATGTAATCCTCATGCTAAGAGCTATCTTTTTGATAATTTGAAATTGTATCTTTGAATGAATTCAATCTGAGTGGATGACTAATAGAATTCAAGAATTTTTTTCTGCCAACCCCTACACAATATAAGATAAGGTCAAGGAAATGTGATGCATCTCATCTTAAGAAGTATTTGATCCTCGTTATAGAATATTCAATTATTGTTTGCTACAAAGATTCCGTAGTATTATTTCATAAAGTTGTTTTAACTTAAATACTTCTTAAAAAAACGTTCAAACTTCCTCTCCTCATTTCCCCTCTTAAAATGTCAATGTGCAAAAACCTTGAAATATGCCGTAATTTATTTATGTTCAGTAGCTGTAATTTTAATTTGTGTATGGAAATGAATACCAAACTATATAGGCCTTGTGACATTCAAGTACAAGTCTTCGTTTTTTCACTACCCCCGCTATCTAGTGTAGATTATGTAAACCCATGGTAGACAGCTACATAAACTGTTTGAGGCAATACTAAAATACGATGTAATACTTACACACAAATCTAAACCTACAAATATTTTTAACCTTTACTTTCCCACTACTGGGCTAAGGTCGATAGATTTTTTTTTGATTTCCAGTCAATTCTCAATTGAATCTGCTGTAAAGTAGCAAGTGACTGGTTTTCAAGGTTTTCAGGAAGACCTACTTTTACGAAAGCAATATTACCATCTCTATATAAATACAAAACAAGCACGATGCGCAAATCAAATAGGCAGTGTCTCAATCAATGGTTAGAAGATGTTTGCTTCAAATGTTTGCGTGCTATCCGCTCTCGAGATTGCATACTGTCCAAGACGCGGCGGCTGAGGTATGACAGAATTGTCTCTACGTTGTTTGCATAGTGGAAATGTTGTGACTGAAACCGCTCAATTTGAACCGTGGGCCAGTAGGAACAAACCTATCGATCACTTCACTTTTCACCTTCAAAGCATTCAATGTATTTGGATGTTTGTATTTAAGTTTGAATTATTTTTAATTTATGTATGTATGTAGTTTACTTCTATTTTAAGCTAGTTATTTAATTTAATAAAATGTTCTCTTATTTTGGTAATCAGCCAAACGCATACCGCCCCACTCTTCATTACACATTCTTGTTTTATCTTGTGCAATAAAGCATTTTTTATATATCACCCACCTGAATTGATATATTTAAATATTTTTTCATTAGATAAAACCTACCGGAATTGGTGTATTTGAATACTTTTCATCAGATAAAACTCACCGGAATTGGTATATCTTGATAATACGTCCGATCAGTTTTATGTTATGGTACGAGTACCATAACATAAAATACAAATGACGGACTATTTTAATGACGTTTGACGTGACATAGTGCTATCTTGTAAGCCTACTAGCTAATACTACCATAGATAAAATACGAAACCTCAAATTTTTATATCTACACCGCTCATGGTCATCAGAAATCGGTACACCGAGCACTAGTCAGTGTACCAGGTACACTGCTAGGATTTATCCCTTTCTTGCTATTTTCCCCATTACAGCAAATCTTACCGCTACGCACATTCACGCTACACGGCAAATCTCCACCAATAAAGCAAATGTGCGCGTCACACCGATTATCTCGAGGTTTCTCACACACTGTCGCATGCTCATTTGTTTAAATTACATTTGCATGTGCATACTTTGGTTAAGATAGGTACCCATATACAGCTACGCTATCATATCAAACCTACAGTACACCTAAGTAAAGTAGAGTAGAGTAGAGTACTTGTTTCTTGTGTAAAAACTTGATGAACTCTTAAAGAATTGCTCCAGAATAAGCAGTAAAAATTGCCATACATGCATAATTTTGCTGCCAAAATTGCCTCTTAGTGAATTATGGCAATTTAACCTGAGAAACCATCCTTAATGACTTATAAATCAAACGAGAAATACTTTTAACTGAAAAGAATATTTTCCTTGAGATTTTAATTGCTTACCACGGCTTCTGTCAAGAATAATACTCACATTGTAACGTTCCGATTTGAAGATGGAGAGAAACTGTTTCAGGTTAATTTAATTGTGTTAGAGCACGTTACAGGTACCTATGAATGCCTTTTGATCAATTTAAGGTTAGGTAAATTGGATATTGGAGTAAATGAAATTAGACTGGTCGTGGTTTAAATTGGTGTAAGTATTTCTTGTAGTAAATTTTTGTCTCTCCTACAGTGAAACACAAACCTTATCTACGAGCAATGTAGAAGAAACCACGTGGGCGCTATGCAGCTTGATGCGTGTGCGCAGATTAAATTGCATTAACGCCGTATACTTATATACTTACGGTTATATCTTTTTGTGAGATATTTTGTTAGCAATAAACATTTTTAATAGGCGTGGGCTTTGTCATGAATATGCTATGTTGTAACAAATATAATGTAGAAATGAAACTCTCGACGTGAAACATCTCAAAATATTTTTAGAACGTTTTTAATTTGACGCATTGATATTTGCAACAGCGATATTTTGAATGCCTGCTTTGAATGATACATTTTTGGAATTGGTTTATGACGGTTTATCCTCTATCACTTACAGCTGGTAAGTAGGCCTAAACCAAATATTCGTTACAAGTTTCGATCTTCGGCTCTTCTAGAATTAATGAAAATGTTTTATGAAAACAATATCATAATAAAATAATTAAATAAGTTAAGATTAAGTTTACACTTATTTATATTTCCCTAAGGGAAATATAAATAAGTGTAATAGAGGATAAACCGTCATAAACCAATTCCAAAAATGTATCATTCAAAGCAGGCATTCAAAATATCGCTGTTGCAAATATCAATGCGTCAAATTAAAAACGTTCTAAAAATATTTTGAGATGTTTCACGTCGAGAGTTTCATTTCTACATTATATTACACTTTTGTAAGCGGATTATTTTTGCCCTGGTGGGCTCTCATGCAGTTCAGTATTGTACTCTACTCTTGAAAATATATTAAAGAGTTTCGTTTCTATTCCGCTGATATTATGTACGGCTGTATGTCGTTGCAGTTAGCACCTACTTAAAATGCAGTTTTGTAAGAATAGGCACTAAAATGCAATGGTTATTAATGTATTTAAATTGTATGATCTGCTACAGATATAACAAGCAAGGTCTGTTTAAACTCGTTATGTCATTTTTCTAGTTAGAAAATAGCATATTTTAATATTTAACCAGCGATAAAATGTAACCATCTGTGAAGCAAAACTTATCATTCAAAAACGATGACAATATAGGTATTTAATTGTTATATTTTCCTTTATTTTTATTTGGTCTGATAATTTGTTGGGTAATAATAGCACAAAATGGCAATAGGGAACGAAACCATAGCACTCGTTTTGAAATAGGACAACCTTGAAAAATTACACATTTTCAAGTTTTTAGCTAAGCCTCTCGAAATGAGCCGTTTCCTATTGCTACTACATTCATCATCATCATCAACAATAGCCTACAGAAGTCCACTACTGGATACCTCCCCATTGAGTTCCATGGCGAATTATCTTGACCCACCTCGATTCACCAGCTTTCCGCAATCTCTGACACGTCATCGGTTCTTTCTAGCACTACATCGTCTGGTCCGTGGTCGCCTTTCGAGAACCTTTCTTCACCAGCGCTAGTCAATTCATCAATCTATTTGTCTTGCCATTGCCACTTCAGCTTACTAATTCTAAGAGCTATGTTTAGTATTTAATTGGATTTTGTCGTAAAGGACATTATTGCGTTGGAAGTGAAACTCATAGCATATATATATCCATATCCCGCTGCGTGCCCTTAAACTTTTGCAAGTCAATAGTTTGCAACCAAGTCTCAGTGTCATTATTATTATGGCCATCACTGATAACACGCACTGATTGCAGACTTTCGTCTTGAAGCTCTGCGGTATCTGTGAGAGAAGGTATGACGAAGCCGTCTCATTGTATCAGTGTAGTCAGGGAACAGCTGATCACCTATCTTCATTCATAAGCTCAAAGTCACGCAAAGGGCTATGGAGATAGCTATGCTTAAAAGAACACTACGCGCTATAATCCGGTGATTATAGCACGTTCATAACTTGAATCCTCAGATTCAGTAGATCCGAGAGAAAAGCAAGTAGGAGGTAGTCTGTGGCAAACAGACCTTATAAAGCAGTTTGCATTCCAAGTGACAGGTTGCAAGCTCATTCCCATTTATTGAAACCTGCCTTCAAATTTTTGGTTATAAGGCATTCTTGGGGGTTTTCTCGCAATTTATGAGATTGAATGTTTCCCGATATTTCGCGGCATAGTTGATGGACCTAGCCATAAATTAAATTATAGGTTTTTGATAATGATGATGATAAGTGAAATTATTAATTTAAAAATAACTAATTAACATACTAAAACTAGTTCTTATTTGATAGTACAAGAAGATTTTCTTCCCAAAAGGTACCTACCTGGTCCATTTTCTAAGGAAGGTTTATAGGCTAGTTAACGATATACACTTTCTTAGTATCATCCAATCAGCAATAACAATCTGTTATTGAGTACCAACATGTTAAAGGTAGTCGCATACAGGAGGCGATTCGGTACGCTCTGAGCTAGATTAGGGTGCGTGCACACCGTAATTAATAGTACCTGAGAGCGAACATGTTTATGTCATGTTTATACAGGCGTGTGAAAAAGTGGTTGTGCATCAATTTTTTTTCTCTCGATAAATTTAATTAGAACGTGTTCAAAACGGTGATAAAAATATCGAGACAAAACTGGCATGCCCTAAAACCAACAAATCGAAGGCACCATCAATTTATGTTCCAATAAGCGGTGATGGGATGCAACCTGTCACGTGGGATGCTAACTACTTGCAAAACTCCGGCATGTGCCTAAATGTTATGTATAGACGTACCTCTTACTAACCCTTTCATGGCATGCTTAAATATCTACGTATCGAGTATATATTGGGGATGCCCATAAATTGTGGTATACAGTCACTTTTTTTATTTTTGTTGAAATATTTACGTAAGTACTTGGTTTTTTTTACCACTAAATGTACAGGCAATATTTGAAAACGAACATGGCAAGCAACAAGTTCTAATTATTTTATTTTTGTTTTGTTAAATTTCTTCATTAATAGATAATTCACATAGTGATAAACTTTAATCTACCTAAAATTTGAGAAATAAAATATTTTTTATAAGCAATTACAAAACAGCGACTAAGGTCTCAGAGGCGGCAAGATTTGTTTATGATTTAAATGTCAACATTACAAGCATTTTTATTCAATAACACCATTACAGAAACATAATTAGAAAGTTTTTTTTTGAACGAATTAGCGAAAAGAACAATCTAGTGTTTGTATGTATATTTCTATGTCTGTTTGTTTGTCCGGCCATAACTGTCGAACTGTTAATTCAATCTTTATAAAATTAAGTACTTTATATAATCTCAGTTCGTGGCGAACTACAGCGAATTTTTTTTTTCTAAATGCACTTCTTTATGCACCTGTACCTAATCCCGATTGGCGCACACGCACCGATGCGTAACAGATCGCCTTATTAATGCTTTGTACAGTTACGCCCACGAAGCCATCGGCGTAATTGACTTTGGGCTAATTAGGTCGACGATTATCTAATCTAATCTAAGCTTTTCATCTGAAAAGATTTTAGATTCCAATTTCTTTTTAATAAATCCCAGTGTGGTTGTCCAACCATGTGACCAAAAATATTTAAAAGCTTGAATCACAGTTGCATAGTTACTCCACATCAAATGTGAAGGAGCTCCAATTCCCAATTATACAAACAAAAAAACAAACAAACACGCTCACGACTGTCTTCCCCATGGTGGACATCCTCAGGTATATACTAAGTGAGTATCTTTGAGGATACCAAGTAGGGGGTAGTCAGAGGCACGTCCAAACATTATATTAAGTACATGCCCGCGTTTTGCAAGTAGTAAGCATTCCACGTGACAGGTTGCAAGCCCATCGCCGCTTATTGGAACACTAACTGTTAGCACATGCCTTCGAATTTTTGATTCTAGGGCATGCCGGTTTCCTCACGATGTTTTCCTTCACCGTTTCTAGCACGTGTTAATGCGCACATAATTTTTTCGAGTGGAAAATTCCATTGGTGTACGACCGGGTTCGAACCCACGACCTCAGAATCAGAAGTCGGGGTATCGCCCACTAGGCCAACAACTCCCAATTATCATGAAAAATTTATGTCAATTTCAAATTTTGATCTCCTAAAATTATCATCGGCCATCCGTCAAGCTATTCATTCTGTTCTCGCTATTTAGTTTGGGAACCGGAAAATATCTATTTAAAACTGATACGGTCTTTAGATAGCTAGCTGTTTCATCTGTATTTTTTGTATTTACCTACTTGTACATAGTTGTATGAATTAAAAAAAATATTCATTTAAAACTGACCGAAAATATATTGAAAGAAAATCATATCGAGACTATACAAACAGAGTAATTGGGCATCAGATGTAAATAATTAACCTAATCGTAAATAAAATGACCACGAGTGCTTTATTCACAAAAGTGCTATTTAACCACGTTTATAACCATAAGTTGTAGATAGGTATTTACGTACGCAAATACCAGCTAATAACTCTTACTATCAGAACAGTTTTCGTGTATTATAATGGCATATGTTCTGAAGTTAATTTAGTTCAGAGAATACGATTCACGAGACCGATGTATGTCAATTATGGCAAAGCATCATTTCTATTGGCTAATTTAACTACAAATCTCTAAATAGGTAACTAAGAGTATTGAATATGACATTGAATTCAGATAGATGTACCTAGAAAGAGAAGGAGGTGTAAGAAAAAAGGGATGCACTGTGTGAGTGAACGATTATAAATCAGAAATGAATGAACCCGTAGTTCTTGAGCTTGACCCATCTTGGTACTATGGGTTACAGAAGCTCGATGTTAATTTTCCGTAGTAACAATGCGTGAAGGTTGAATCAAAGAACAGGTTATGCGTCCTCATTACACGAACTACAGACAGTTATAAAAGTAACAGGTATTGCAAAAATGGCAGAAATAATAGTAGGTAATTTTTTTTTTATAAACATTTATTCATACAACTATGTACAAGTACATATACAAAAAATATATATGAAACAGCTAGCTATCTAAAGACCGTTGCAAACGATCTATAGATAGCTCAACTGATCCAAATCACTACCAGGCGGAAGCGTTCCCAAAATACTGGCCGCATTGCCACGCTGAATGGAAATGCTAATGCGTTGACCCAGATAGGAGCCAGCTCTCTTGTCACGCGTCGCTTCGACCAGTAAAAATAAAAAAAATGAAAAAAAAAAAAAAAAAAAAAGTGAACTACAATTTAAATGTCATAATCAATAAATATGCAATTTGTGGCGAAAGGATGCAAATGATTTTAAATTATTGGTTCCAGAGCATGCCAGTATTATCAAGTTGTTTTCCTTCACCGTTTGAGATAATTGCGCACGGTTAAAAATCCATGAGTGCACGACGGGATTCAAATCCATCTTCGTATCAAATTTCAGAAACTCTAGAAACTAACTAAAAAAAGTTAGTTTCTAACTCTCTCAGAAGAGAAACTAACTCTCTCATTTCACCGATGGTTTTCTCAATGATGAAGATGATGAAGTGCTATTATAGCACCCGAGAACTGTACATACAGCGATATGGACGGGATTCCACAGAAGCGGAGAGGTCACAAGTGGCGTATTGCCTCATTATTGCATTAACACGATCGCATAGTTCCTAGTTTCATAACGGCTTAGGATGTGGACGGTTGTTTTCACCAACATTCTAGATACGTCGCTTGATAATGGAATGTTCATACAAAGTAAGGAAAGGGAAGAAAGGTTTTCTAATGGCGATCACGAAGTGAAAGACATCATACTCAAATCCGTGAGAGCATTCCACAGAGGCAAGTCCAAATATTATACTTGACAGGTAGCGAACCCCTTACTGGCGGAAGATAGCACATGCCTTCAAACGTGATGACAATTTCCTTGCGAGGTTTCCTACCACCATTTTGAGCAAGTGTTACCTAGAGCGCATATTAATTTTTCTTGTGTAAAAGTGTTTCCTTTGCTTTCACCTTCAGATCATCAAGTATGCCAAAATTACTATAAAGATAGCTAAAAATCTTCTAAACAAGCGTACTACATCCTCGACCACATATACTCTTATCCCCAGATAAGTTATATGGAATGCTGGGCTAAAAATCAATTTGAAGTTATTTAGTTAAATTTTTTTTATGTTTTAGTAGCAATAGGCAAACCGTTTGAGTGAGATCTAGGAAAAAAACAGGAATATTTAAGATCAAGCCAAGTGACGTTTTTTTTAAACCTAGTGAGAATCGAACCTGCATCTTCTTGCGTGTCAGTTGATTACAGTTCAGAGTAGAAACTGATTCTGCTGAAATATCTCAAACATTTGTTCATTATTGACTATTCATTAAAACGTTTTTATATACTTGTACAAAGTTTCATGAATAAAAGTATATTTTTTAATAAAACTCACCAAATATATAATCACGTGGCTGGAAGAATCTTTCGGATGCCTAATAACAAATTTTTATTTTCTCTCAGTTTCGAGTTATGAATTTTTAATGAGATAGCGAGAGATTAAGAGTCAGAAAGTCATTTCCCGGTAAAAGAGAGTACAAAAAATGGATCGCTTCAGTCCTAGCGTTTGTTAGATGTGGGCCAGAAGACGGGCGTTTAAACTACATAGATAACTTCGGTCGGAATATAGGGGAACCTAGAGTTTTTAAGTACCAAATGACGTCAAATTCACTTCTACGATGTCTTTATGTGAATATGCCTTTTAATCCGCCCTGAGTTATTTATAGGGTATCATTTCCTTTCCAATTAATGACTGCTCTCACTTCGTCCAAAACTTAAAGCTTCCGTAATATCTTATGAAAAAAAAATACGTGCCTAAGCCAAAACTAATTGCGTACGTAGGTAAGAAAAGTGTTTAAAAGACATAATTATCAATCCCGGAACCTTGAATTAAAATGCATATTCAGACAACAATATTTCGTCGTGAATTTGACGTCATTTTACTCTGACCAATGGTAATACAGAACTAAATATCGATCACACAGACAAATGTATTTTTTTGTCCTGAGATGACTGTAAAAATGATAGAAAGCAACCTCTTTAGGCTGGGAGTGCGTCAAAAATGTTGTTTTATAGTACTTTTGATAAACGTTTGACCACAAATCCCTATAATCATAATTTACTTCAGCGGACTCGTTTATCCACTGGTTGATTCAAATAAAAAAAAATACCTCTCATTTAAACTATCTAAGCTCAACATGCCTTAACTAGACCAACTAAATACATATTTCTTATCACGTTTTTCACCAGGAACGACTTCTTGACGCTGGTTTCGTGGCTTCAAACCCAGCCCGTACCTACAATTTCGAGAGCAATCCAACGTTTCGGTTTCGGGTTGTGTGCCGCTTAACATTTTTTTTATTTTCCTTTTCTATTCGTTTTGTTATTATTTTAGTTTCAGTCGCTTCCCGTCGCTGGAGTCGAGAGTCGTTCTAGAGGGTATGGAATTGCATGAAGTGTGCCATTTTAGAGTACGGTAACTGTAGTACTTCCCTCCTAGTTTGGATAATAACTTTTTTACGTTTAATTTAAGGTTTGTGATATCTACTATTGGTTTGTCACTAGTTAGTAGAATCAAAGGCACGTAGACTTTTTTCTTATCCTGCAGAAAATTCTAATGTTTTTTCTGAATATGGTCTTGTTAACATTTCTTTGTATTTTTAACTGTTTTGGCGCTCAGACCAGTCTGCCCATGAAATTGTACAACCTCCTTTATTTTGAGTTCTAGATTGAAAAGGTCTATTTCCAGATTTATACATAATATTAATTCAACTAAGCTCCCGAGCTTAGTTAAGGCTTAATTTCACACACACTAATACCGACCTATGCATGTTCATAGCGCGTGGGTGCGTGACCCTAAGCGCTCTGCGGGAGATTACTGCCCGTTTATAAATTAGAGAAATAACCCACGTTCATGTGTTACGGACATTCGGATTTGTTGAATTAGGATTTATAGGTGTAGTGTATAATCCAGATTTTAACACCATCGTCTGGGTCTCTGGGTACAATTTGGTGAAGGAAATTGTCCGTGCAAAAATTATGTGTTCTGACTATCTTTTCTCTTGTAAGTCTTGCAAGATCTTGTGGTCTGAGTGTCTGGGTATCTGGGTACAACTTGTGAGGCTTAACCAATTTTTAGGATTCCCAAGGCAAATTGCGAAAATAGCACCCCTAAAAATTCGTCATGTTTATTTTGCCGTTCGTGTGTGACACCCCTATTTTTAAATCATACCAAGATACCATTTTGTATGCAGACGTGTTTCTTAATCAAAAACCAAAAATCTGAAAACATAAATGTAATTTTTACCCAGTAAATGCAGAGGGAGATGAAATTTAATTTACATTGTATTACCCCGCATAGGGCATCATAGACACATCATGGGCAGGTTTATTATTATTTCTCATTTTGCCCTCATTAAAGTGATTATTACTTATTGAAAAATCTCAATACTTTATCAGCTAAAAATACATAGGTATATTTTGTTCTTAGGTAGCCAGTCTACCTACTGTCAATTTTCCTTTGCCACAGATATTCATATAATTACTTGATGATACCCACAACCCCTAATGAGGTGTCATACGCGACTGAATGGCATCTCTTGCGGTCGTGTCGTATTCCTATTACGTTACAGGGTATTTGATACCTCTTATTTTGATACAAACACAAAAAAAACAAATACCGTCTTGACTGAATTTCCCGTTTTGAACATCTTCAGATACATATGTACTCTATGCATAGATCTTTGAGGACACCAAACATTACATCTGGTCAAGCTACAAGCCCAACGGTGCATGTGTTTCATATTTTGAAACACATACAAAATTATGTAAACAAACAAAAATGTAGCCCCATATATACCATACATAATATAAAAAAAAAAGTAATTACGTACTATTTTCTACATATTTTAGGCAACGATATCTATAATTCTATAATTATTTATTATACACAAAAATATAAAACATGAGGCATGTACAAAGGCGAACTTAAACTTCAAAAGAATTTTCTACCAGAAAACCTTTGAGGAGAGATAGAGAAGTGATAAAGTTGGTAGGTGTACAAAGTCAGGAAAGAAGAAACTAAATATATTTATACTTAAAATATCACTATATTTTAAACTACATATTATAAATATTATTATCATAGTATCACCATCATAGCTTAATATTAATAAACAAACACACAACAACCACTTACACTGGATTCCTTAACTACGAGGATGTACTACAACTCAAAGGTCCTGAAAGTTTTGTCCGTAATGCGAGTTCTACAAATGTGTTAATTGGAGCAGCCCGATTAATGAAGGTGTTGGCGTGATGTGTGTAGTGCCGTTTGAATTCCGAACCTTCGTTCCAATTTCATTTTTGAAATTCAATTTTCATTCCTCGGTGTTTTTTTTTTCTTGGCTGCCAGCGGCTCGAGCGTGACAATGACATTTTTAAAAGAGAAACTTTTCGAACTACATGTGTTCAACTATTTGTCTAGTTTTGAACTCGTAATTTTAACAGTCAACTGGCTAATGAACTTGGTTGACTTTAGGTCTAATGGTCTTGTCAAATAATTGTCAAGTTAAATTGTCGTTTGTTTGAGCGGTCATTATTTTGTTTCGGGCTTGTCCATTTGGTCTCATGTTTGTCGTCGAATGCATCCGTATCAATCCTGCTAAGAAGAATTATCTATCTGTAACTCTTAGATAAAACATTATAAGGTTTATTAAATGTATTTACATGGCAAATGTTATTTTTGTGTACCAGTCTGTAATAAAATATTAGCTATAATTTAATTTTAAAATCTACTAGGAAAATATTTACAAACCATACAGGCACTCTAAGTAATAGAAGAAGCAATACTTTTTAATCCGCAAATTCAGTTCAATACTGACCAGCAATAGGTCGCGGGCGTGGCAGACATTCATTCGATTAAGAGATAGAGATTGCGTTCGTAATTCAAAACGTGTTAGAAAATTGAAACAGCAGGCCACTGCGCATCTTAATACCATCTATTCGACCTGGATTTAGAATTAAATTATATGTATGGGTTGCATAATGACATTTGTTGTTCGGATGTACGGAACAATAACATTGGACTAGATTATTTAACCCTTTCACTTTGTTGTAGATACTTACCTCGTAAATGTTGTAGAGATATATACCTACTACAGATTGTAACAATAATGTATCTTTAAGTTAATTGAATTTTAGTAACTAATATTTTAAAAGTTATTCTTGATCATTCAGTTTGATTTTGTTTTTGATCTGTGTAGAAGACGCCATTATATAACAAAACAAATACGCTTTCGACTAAAATCCCCATGCTCAATACAAAGTACCTAGGGGGTAGTCATAAACACGTCCAAACATTTTATTTGGCTTAAAATAGTTTGCATAATACCTGGTTAGCATTTAACTTGACAGGTTGCAACTTAATCGCCGGTTATTGGAACGATGACCGATGGCACATACCGTCGAAGTTTTGGTTATTGCGCAAACCGGTTTCCTCACAATGTTTTTCTACACTGATCTGAGTACGTATTAGGCACACATCAATTCTAAAATTCATTGGTGCACGATTAGGTTCTATTTTTCGGAGCGGAAATCGGCCATAGTGCCAACACAGATGGTATTGAACGCAAGAATATAGAATACTTTACAGATTTACGTTCTTTTTTCAAATTAGGTACTGCAGTGTTCAGTAACAAAGTTATATAGCCAGGAATAATAATGTTTTAAACACACGTCATTTAATTTTGTCTGGCATGGAGTCACGTGAGACATAGACAGGGGTCGTTACCGCAGACGGATTCGAAATTCGAACATCTCGATTTGAAATGCAAGGGTGTGACCGCAAGAGAATACAATCTTGAGCTGGCAATATATCGAGAGGGTTGCCAGAATGCAAATGTTTTGTAACAATAAATCGAGTTATGCTTGTTGACATAAACATGAAAATATATATTTTAATTAATTATGTTCATCGCTTAACTCGCTGTATTAATGTCTAGACAAATACCGCACGCTTAGTTTTCCTTTCACGCTAACGCAAATTTATCTTTACGTCATTTACAACAATTACCGCATTATGACGGAACCGCTCTCTTATAAACCCCTGGCTTTTGGTTATAAGGCATACATAATTTATTTTTGTTCAAACGATAAAGGGTTTAGCATTAATACAGCATTCGCTGTATTGTGGTCTAGACAAATACCGCACGCTTAGTTTTCCTTTTACGCCAACGCAAATTTGATAAGGAAAACTTGGCAATAGTCACGTGACATTTCCACAGCTCATGTCATTTCAATACAATTCAATCGTTCCACAGGCCAACAGAAAATGGTATTTGTCTTAGACATCCTGATTTTTCTAAATGACCTTTTGTACAGTGCACCTTTTGTTGCACTGTACAAAAGGTGTGTTAAAAGCATTTTCTACCTCCCAACCTCTAAGGTAGTGAAAAAGAAGGTTGGAAGGAAGGCTTACTTAAAAGTTAAATAAAAAACGGATAAATTACACAAATGATACACAATAATATGGAATATTTTTGTTACACAAGATACATATGAATAAGGATATTTATAACAATAAATAGAATATTATAATAGAAAAGAACTACATATAATATTATTATATTTATTATTATAACAAGTTTACGTAAGGGTTGGTTTTTAAAAATCCGTGTGAGAGTAAAAGATCTATTTTTATATATTTATACCACAATACCGCATAAAAAGTTATCCTAAGAGTTTATCGTTAAGTATTTATAGTATTAGGTCTAGAAAGTTAAAATGTATTGTTACGATCAAAATAAATCATTTAATTAGTTTGATAAATTGCTTTTATTTAATGAGACTAGTTATTTGAATAAAAAAAACGTAACTAAAAACCCCTTGTCTGAGTTGCTATTTTTGGAAACAGATTTTAATACTAATAATAATTAGAAACTAAAGAAACTTGTCATGTACAATGAATTACCCTTACAAGTAACGCGGATTCCCTTCAAAACCAATTTTAAACAAAAATAAAATATTTTTTTCGAAAATCACCCTAATTACAGTGTATTGGAATATTTAAACTGTTCATTTTCTGATTTGCATGTGTAGTAGATTTAAGTAATTGTGTATACTCATCTGATATTATGCCAATGTTATATGTTATAACGAAATGGTTAATAAAATAATCTGAAACTGATTCAAAAACTGAGAAGCAAAGCAGATGCTCAGTTTGGGAATACGTTAGATGCGATATGTCCAGCAATATATAATAGTAAATTTAAGAAATATTATGTATAAGAAAAGCTGGCTATCGATAAGTCAAAAGTCAAAGTCAATAGGTTTTTATTCATTGAAATCACAAGGATCATATAGAAACGTCAACTTAAATACTAGGTGAATTTAAAATTTTAAAGTGAATTTACGCCGATTCCCCGCGCGCGACCAAGCCTAGAAGAATCGGGCAACAAACTCTGCTTGGTTATTTATTTCATGATCCTTCATTCAGCTGTGTGGTGCCAATCGAACAAGGTGAACTCGTTTATAGAAAAAAAGTACTAATCAAAGAATAAAATCAAGTCTAAAAAGTATCAACCAAAGTTCATAAGACAACACACGATACGCTTTATAATAATAATAATGCTTAACCAATTCTTAAAAAAAAATATATTACCACAGATATGCAATTTGATAATTAAGCTAACGAGGGAGCGGAGCGACCATATCGGGCCATACAGTTTTATGGTCTATATAGGCATTTAAGGTGTAATAGATAAAATCTATATATACGAACTTTTTAAAATATTATCATCAACAACTAGGATTTCACTGCTGGACAATAAGGTAGGTAAAAACACCACACCTAAGTATTGGATGCCACAACCAACCATCGATTCTTCACTTTCATGTCATCACTTATTGATTTGATAAGATCTTTTGACAGCTTAGTTTGACAGTAGGCCAGTTGTCACTTTTATATTCCAAAATATTAAATATGTATCACATTTTATCACGTGTAGAATTTCACACAGTAAATGCTAAACCCTTTATCGTTTGAACATAAATAAATTATGTATGCCTTATGACCAGGGGTTTATAAGAGAGCGGTGCCGTCATAATGCGATAATTTTGTAAATAACCTAAAAATATATTTGCGTTAGCGTGAAAAGAAAAGTAAGCGTGAGGTATTTGTCTAGACCCCAAGGTCATACTTGTACATTTCAATTATGTAAGTTTTTGGTCTGTATTTACTGTGTGTACAGTAAAAATTAAGAATAAAAGACATTTTAAGTCGCTGGAGTCGCTTGATGGGGCATCCCGTCAAGGCACTCTTTAGGAGAGGCCCAAGTAACAGTAGACTCTACTGAATGATGATCATTAGTATGATATAACTTTATTTGTATTATATTAAGAAAAATCCCAACATACATAATCCTACCCGGTCTATGTATTGATGGCCACCGCCATGCGCCACCGCGACCTCGTCACTTTGAACGGGCCTTAACTGAATAAATTGTAACTTCCTTGTTTCATTATGTGAATCGTTCAATCCGGAGTTATCGCTAATTGTATGCAATTTCACGGCCATTAATTAGTCTACACATAAGGGTCTTTTAGCGATGCATTATGAAAAGGTTCGCGTGCGGACCGCGGGAACCTCAACGTGCTTGGTAAAGAATAGTGTGGATACGCTATTACGACTATTCCAATTTATGTTTAACTATATATTCAATTTGTTTAATTTGGCCAATTTTAGTTTTAGTTTACCAACTTTAACGTCATTAAAGACAAGTGAAATTTTGCAAAATTATAAAGCTTCCAAGTATCCTCTTTCGTCGATTGCAGCGCCCCCTTGTGACTTGTACCAATAAAACCAATGAACCATAATAAAAATTATACAACTCGATTACAAAAACATCAAAAGGCAGACGCATATACCTATTTATAAATTATAATAATACCGTATTTATAAATATATAACGAAGCAGAAGCTCCAAGGTGGTCTTTAAAAAGTGTGACGTCATTAATGCTAACGTCACTATTATCACCAGCATGCTGGTCGCTCATAGTCGATGACGAAAGTAAACTCCAGGAGATGTTCTTCAAATTTATTCTTGGTTGTATACAGGCTTTCGAGATCTGAACGGACCGACGGCTCGAGCGAGAATGAATCGTACTCGGTCCGTCGCCCGTATTTATGCAAAAACAAAGACTCGAGCAAGCAACTTGTGCGAACAAGCTAAAACTACCTGCAAGCATTAATCATTTAAGTTTACAAAAGGTTTTGAAGGTAGACATGGTCAAAATAACAAGTGATGATTCGTTAAGTAACTCGTGGTTCTGCGCCGATAACTCATTGTAGAAGCAGAATAACGCCTTTGCGCCGATATATATAATTTAAATATTGGACAAATAAGCTATAACCATATCTGGAACACTAAAATAAGGTTCAGATAACTCGTCCGATATTTAAATCTTATCCATATTATTATGTCTGCATATGACGGATGACCCAGCCGTCGCCATTCGTTTTAGTTTCATTTAACGACACCCGTAATCCATTCATGCTTTCATTCAGCGCACACACAACGGTCATACATCATCAAAAGGTAATTCATTTACTGCCTTTTCATAACCTGTAAATGAATAAACCATCGGTAGGGTAAAATAAAAAGTAACCTGGAAACAAATAGTAAAAACGTTAACTAAACTCCAGACTTTAAAACCTTCTTTGCATACGCGCTGAATGGTTTTTTTAGCACAAGTGTTGTCAAATGTTTTTGTCACTCTAGCTGTCAATTTTTGTTAACTTCATCGGTGGTGGCATCCAAAGCGGCATCACCCCAAAGACTCGGGAGCAGTTACTCCCGAAGTTGAGGCTAGAAATATGAACCTTAAGTTCGATTCTTACCCGCACTTCAAAACGATGCGTAGATGCGTAGATAACCAAGATGACGGTGGCTACATTTAATAATTAGGACAGTTGTACTGTAAAGTTCCTACGATTATTAAATTAGTTAGATAGATAGATAGAAAACTCTTTATTGCACAACTAAACATAGACGAACTATACTGTACATAGGCGAACTTAATGCTAGATAGCATTCTCTTCCAGCTAACCTTTGTGTATTATGGAAAAATTCTTGAGGTAGTGCATGAATAATAAGTTTTTGTATCTTAGTAATAACTAAGATACAAAACACTATTCCCTAGATAAAGATAATTACATATACCTACTTTTAAATTAGTATGAATAATGATGTTGAAATGTGAGTGCTATGACAATAGTTATAAGTTTCAATGGATTTTAGTGTTGTTCAGAAACATTAGTAAAACTTTGATTACTCACACATAGTAACGAGAGCAGTAACATAATAATAATTTTAATAAAATGTTATGAAGTTGTTATAATCGGTTTACTTTGAAGTTTCCCTTTTATGACGTGTGATGGAGACTGTAAAACAGGATTGTAAATAGATGTTATGCGAGAAGTGTCTTTCATCTCATTAGTATAAATATATAGATAGATAGAAAATGATTTAGCGCACAAGATAAAACAAGTACCTACATAGGCGAATTTAATTCTTATTAGCATTTTCTTCCAGCTAACTGAAAACTGTAAACTGTAATGAAGAGTGGGCGGTAGTCCGTTTGAAGGAGATTACGAAATAAGAGACCTCAATATGTAAGGTATAGGTAGGTACTTACATATCATTGCAAATAAATATCATTAATTCATTTATATACAGAGGTGAGCACGGATAGTAGATTCATAAAATAATTGTATGTTTTGTTTGAACTTGATAGAAACTTTCTGTGCAAAGCGAACGCGAGAACTGGTTTTGTTTATAGATGTTAGCAAAATTAGAGTTACAAGACTTTAGAGATAAAATTAAGTGTCACTGTTGTACAACATCAATGATACGAAGTTACTGGATGAAGGTTCAGCTCTCATCATCATCATCAATCGTATTTAAAAATCTACTGATACTATCTGAGTATCTTAACTACTATCTAAGGCAAAGATGGACATAAGCCTCAGATAAAGAATGTCATGATTTACAATATTGGGCCATCCACCGACTTCCATAAACCTCTCAGATATCATCGGTCCAAAACATACTTTACATTATTTTATCTGAGTAGGTTAGTAAGGCACCCCATCGATTGACGTTGATATAATGCCGCGCCCTACATTATCGACGAAGGCAAATATTGATGCCTTCACACCCGACTTCCCGCCATTTCCGATTTTTTCCACAGTATCTTCTATTTAGAATCATTTCGTTCATTCATTTTGTTACGTAATGCGTGTTTGCAGCTTATTTTTTTTAACTTATCGCCAGTGAGTCTAGACAAATTCACACTTATTTTTCCTATTACGCTAACGCAAATTTGTCAAGGTAAAACTTGGCAGCAGTCAAGTGACTTTTCAAAGCTATATCATTTCGATGTTATTCAATATTTCTGCAGGCGTTTACGCGAACAGAAAGTGGTATTTGTCTAGACCTCTGACGCGGTTGTGGTCGCGATCAAATCGAAATGGTTGTCAAGTTGTTGTCAAAATTCACGTCAACCGTAATTGTGCCAGTTTGTGAAGGCCTTTAAAGTTGATTTTGAATGCCTTTAAAGTTGATTTTGAATGATTGTAGGTATACCTAGGTACACAAAGAAGGCAAAGCAGCTTGAACTAATTTATAGTCGTTGCGTGTAGCCAATCAAATTGCAGCAAAACTATGATAAAACTTACTTATGAAACATCAATACAAAATTTTACTACCATTTCAAACTTCAGTCATCCAGTATTGTATGCAAAAAACCTAAACGGTTAACTTCAAAACGTATACCCATTCAGCATGCGATTGAAAGGAATGTCTCAAGATACTGAAATTATGGTTAGCATGAAATGTGTGGCGGGAAAGCAGGGTTGCCACACGGAAAATAGCAGTGAATTGAAAAATTAGCCTTGCCAAAATTGTGACTTGTTGGTTAGAATGAAAAAATGGGAAATATATTTAGTTTTTATTTTTTGTACGTTTCAATAAATGTTTAGTCATAAATCTATGCTAGTAGATGCTAACTAGTTGGCACTCTAGCTGAGAGTTGTCAGGGACTACCATCATCATTTGCCACCAGAGCCAGATAGAATAGTTGAAAAAAAAATATTAAGAGATTACCAAACGGACCACGGTCCGGCTTTTCACCTGTCAATGTCATAACCAAACAGGTCCGCCAAAATCGATATCTGTGACAAAAAAACCAATAAAAAAGTTTTCGATCAATATTGTTGATTGCAAGTTCAATATTGGTTTAAAAATACATCACTTAGAAATAAAAAGCATAATATTTATTTTGTCTTCTTTAATAAATTCGTTGTATACTATCAAAGTTACTGTACTGTACTTGTACCAAACCGCAAACTTGAATTCTCTTTATATTTTAAAAAAGACGGCCTTTTCGGTTAGAGCCTTACTTCTGGGTAGATCCCTTTGTCTCTGGCAACCCTAAAAGAAGGCAAGTAAGAACTGGCGTAAGGGACAGAAACAATCCAGTAAGTGCACCCATACGGCTATGTGACACGCGCCTGACGGGGTCATGCGATTTACGTGCTACCGTGAAACATTTCACCCGTTTTGTCTCACGGTCCGCAACGATAGTGATACCTATAGTTTAAAAAAAAAATGGGATATTTACCATTATTTGAGAGTTTATATGTTTTGGGAGGAACATTTCATGGTAAATATCCTGTTTAAAAGTAAAATTTTTGTTAATAACCATGATACTTTCAAAAGTGATACCTCTAGTGTTGCAAATGTCTAAAGGTAACGTTACCAAAGTTAGGTGGACCGTATGCTCGTTTGCCACTTTGAATATACTTTTAAAGTGGCAAAAAAAACGACATATTTATATGTTATTGCCACAAGTCACTAGGCGGCGCTGCAATCGATGATGGAAATACGTTGGGAATTGTCAAAATTTTGTAAATATACTTGTAGATTAACGACAATTACTGTCATCAAACTTTTCTTTGACTTGACTGGTACAGCAGTCTACGACTGCCGTGAACCACGTTGTGTCGTTATATGACTTACGCGTGAGTAAGGGCTAGGTTGAACTGACACTGTGATGGTGGCGTTGCAATATATTGACAACCACCGCCAGCCAGCGCCATTGCCACCACGTCTGTTTGACCAAGCCCTCAATCTCGCGCAAGTCAAATTACGATGTGATGTGGTTCACGGTGATTTGTTGTGTTTATTAAAAAAAAAGATATTTACTTACCTAGTTGGATAAATTGTGTCCAGTAGCACCCCGGCACAGACCACAAAACATCTATTGTGCCCTGAATGGGGAGTTTTGTACACATTGTGCGCGGAAACAAATTTTAAGAACGCATTCCTTTTCATATTTTAAAAAATCTTGCGAATTTTATTGCAGGTATTGTTTCAACGTTACAAGGTTCCGTACACTTGTTGAATAGTATTTTTTTGTTGAAAATGATGAGGCTCCCAAATGAAAAGTTCAGGAAAAAAAGAAAGTTATTTTAGTTAAATTATTTTTCATGACTAACCTAATTAAATAATAAAATAAATAATTTTCACACAGCATCATCTAGCCTCAAACTAAGCAAAGCTTTGTGGTAACTAATGACTGATATACTACTTTTCTTTTTTATTTGTAAATACATAAATATTATACATAGAAAACACCCACACCCGAGGCAAATATGTACAGATGATACAAACATTTGTCCCGTGGCGGGAATCGAACCCGCAACATTCTGCGTCGTCACTGAGCCACAGAGGTCGTCAAAGACGCACACAGACGTCATTATTGACGTATTATGTATCTTAACCACAATCTTGTTACATAGGTTCCTACAGTTCCAACTGGTTACCTTCTGGTGTTTAAGGATTGAGCTTTAAATGAGTAAGACAGTAATTTAATGATTTATTCATCTTAAATTGTGTTAAAAGAAAAAGACTACATCTTTGCAACAAAATAAAATATACCTTATGATTAAAAAACTACTTTAAAACACAAAACGATAACCAATTAAAGACGTTTGCAAAAGTCTACTCACTTACAAAAGAAATAAATTATAACTATATCAGCCATTTTCCCAAAATTATTCGAAATTTGATTATATTTTTTAAAACCACAGTCACATAGGTACCATAAGTGCTTGTCGTTAAACAATAGAAAAAAGTACCTTCTTTTAAATCAAATTAAACGATAAGATTGTTGAATGAAGGAAGTGAAGAAAAGTTTTTCTCGTCAAATCCTTTTTTCCTAGGGTTTTTGGTCCTAGCATCAAAATGTTCAAATATCAAATAATCCATTTGTTTTGTTATTTTTCTCAAGGAACTCTAACATAATGTGGATTCTGGGCAACATCGTGTGGATACTCCTAAGTGTATTGCTAGCGTGTGGTTTCCTTCATACCTTTCATTTTTATAAAAATATGTATTGCATACTTCGCATTATTGAAAAAAAATACGGTTTTGTGTAAGCCGTCTTTTATAAAAGTAACATTTTCTGTTTTACCCAGAACATTCACTTGTCATGAAACTCTGTTACAAATTAATTACTTAATAAAATGAAAATGTATATTTAATGCTAAAACAGAAATGCGGAGGTCATTTCGACGCATTAGAAAAACTATAAAAAGACTGTAAAAATATGGTACACGTTTTATGTCAAAGACTGATGCACAATAGTGAAACTGATAATGTTACTTTCATAATTTTCTTGTTTAAAACATAAAAATTGAGTTATCCATATTGTAAAACGGGAAAATTATGTTACTCAAAAAAAATTAAAATTTTATTTATAAAAAAGTTTATTTTATAGATAAATAAAAATGCTGGACATTTTTCACACAGCACCATCTATTCTATAAAAGTATATTAAGTAGATATTCTACTTATATACTTGTAAAAATACATACATATTAAACATAGAAAACACCCGGACCCGAGACAAACATTATCTAATCGTACAAACATTTGTCCTGCAGCGGGAATTGAACCCGCAACCTTCTGCGTCACAGGTGGGCCTTCGCCCACTGCGCCACAGAGGTCGTCAAAATCTCTGTAAGTAAGTTGAATAGAAACACGCAACATTGGCTAGCACAATCCCTATTCGATACTATACCTATACGTTTTAATTTTTTACATACTGGTACCTAAACTTATAACAAATTTAGTAAAATATGTCTAAAAATACAAAATCTGTTATTTTGTATTTTTAGAAAAGTACTTGGCCAGTAACTTATGTATAAAAATCTCAAGTAAAGGCCACGAGCGGAACGCAAGCGACGCGCAGCATTGAGGTTAATTAAAAAAAACACTTAGGTATTTCACCAACACAAACCAAAGATGTTCCTTTTCTTATAATTATGTATTGCTTAATTATACGATGATTTAATTATAATTAATGTTGCAATTAATGTGAAAAATACTATTGATTAATTATGTTTATCATCTCAAATGTAAAGTCTCTACTACTAAGGGTCTTTTAAAAATGTTTTATCTGTTGATAATTTTTAGAAAACAACCCAAATAAACAAAGGAGTTATATATAGGTCTAACTAGACTGTGCGTTATTTGTCAATTAGCCAGTCAGTCAGTGTGACGGTCACGAAACAATTTTATTTATCGATGGTCAAAATGGTTAAGTCCGAAATAGGAACATGCAACTGCTGATGGGTCGGGCGTGGCAATGGTTTCCATTACACCTTAACTAATATCGACAGCAAAGCTTATGGTGCGAGCGCACGATGTTTCTTTATTAAACACACCGTAATGGTCGTGTTTCACTTTAAGAGGTTTCGAAATTGATTTTAAACCTCATAATATTATAATTAACTATAGAATCATGTATTTAATATGGGTTGGAGAAGACATTTCTTTCCCGAAATCCGCTCAAGACAGAAACGGTAGCAGGCAGTAGGTGGGTACGGACTAGATTGTGATTTAATTTATGTTTCTGTAAGTGACTTTTTATAATTTCTTAAACCTAATGACAAATTATTTCAAGGGTAACTACAACTCATAAAAGAGCTAATGATCGAACTCAAAGTTGCAGAGCCCTAACGGGGTTCATGTACTTACCTACCTATGTATTATTTTAACACCTATACTAAAATTGTACACATTTTGAGAGCAATACATATGAATATTTAAAAAAAATATGACAGAAGGGTAATTAGATTGTTACTCATATAACAAAGAACGTTTTATGACGTTCTTGTAATTTTTTATTAGTTTGAAAACTTATAATGCTCTCAAGAATTTAACAGCGTCTTTAAGAGATTCTAGAAGAGTCCTTTGCCAACAGTCACTCTCAATAATTAAAAGATTTATTATCTACATTTAATAAGAATAAAGTTGATGCATAACTAATTTCAGGCCAATAAAGGCTTATTATTATATAAGAGGGAGACTATGTATTTTTTATGTAATTTTTTCAATACCCTTTGACGCTTCTTTATATTATATTGGCGTTTCTCAAATCATATTCTATCATGAATTTCTTGATGACTCGACTCGACGACCAAGACTATAAGATACATTCTAATGTTTCCACATTTTTAGATGCTACGATAAATAAAACATCGAGGAAAGTCCACTTCGCTATCTTAAGACAAGAGATTCCATGTCTCAAGAACTGCAAACCTCCTTCAAACTTGGGTTTCCACTGGACTTACGTAGACATACGAGACTGAAAAGTGAGTAAACCTAGAAGATTTCTTAAATTACTGCACTAATTTAATGTTTTATTTTATATGTGTTCGCATAAGTTTTATTAAAAAAGGTACACTCACGAGGGAAAACTATAAAAACCTACATGAATAGACTATTATGGTAGACTATTCGATCCCGGAAAACTATAAGTACATTTACGTTTATAGATCAGTTGCTGGGAATACCAGTGTGATGAGAAGCCTAGCAGCTGGTAGATTCCAACACAAAAAGCTCCTAAGTATAAAACAGGGTAAGGAGGGGTAAACGTAACCAGCGAAGAAAAAACAATAAAATACTCATGTTTTGCTCTTATTTCGTTGCGGCTTGTCTTAGCTGACTCTCCTGACTTCATTTTACCTGAGACGGGATTTTTGCATGAGTAGCCACCCGCCTTACTCTGTAGTGTTGTACAGGTTTTTATCGATGTCGTAAAGTATTTTATTGATGTCATAATAATTTCCATTTTTATTTCCAGCGGTAGTTTTAATAATGAGGTTTGGAAGATCTATAGATACAAATGTATACCCTTTTCAAAACAAGTATGTTAAACAATCGAGAAGAGTTAGAACGAAATATATTGGCGAACGTTTTCTGATCAAATTGGAGACTCTCTGGAGACTCTAAATTAACGTGTATGAAGGATATAAGGAGAAATTTAACATTTTTAATCAAGAAAGACACGTGAATTATAATCATATTATAATAAGAAGACGTTTTGATAAGTTAACGTCACAAAACTGATCCTGAGGTGTTTAAAAACTAGATGATGATGGTATATTTCAAGATTTTACTGCAATTACGGCCAATACAAAAAAATATCCTAGAAAAACCCTTGGCACCATAATTGGCTAATATTAAGCAGGAATAGGGACGGTGCAGCATAGACTTAGAGTAGCCTCAGAACAGCGTTATCTATCCCTTTTGTTTCCAAAATATGTTAGACAGAGAGAGACTACATCTAATGAACCTTTCGTCCTTTCGTCGTATGGCTCTTTCTTTGTATTTCTACGTTAGGTAAGTGATCAGGGGCTAGACAAATCATGCTAAGTTTTCCTTTCACGCGAACGCAACTTTGTTAAGACAAAACATGGCAGCAATCACGTGGCAACTCAAAATGTCATTTCCATACAATTCAACCTTTTCGCAGGCGTTAATACCAACAGAAAGTGTTTGTTGTCTAAGAAGCCTGGTAAAGGTGCGTCGGTTAAATTTAACCAAACTTTTTTATGACGAATATGTCATTAAAAAAAAATCACAACTCTAGCGACATCTTCAGACCTACCGACATAACTCTCCGAGATCCCGACCTACGGAACCAAACCTATTTAACTTCACTTGAAGACGTACTGAGTAATCTCAGTCTAGATTACTTTACGGATATTTTTCATACAGCTGATTATGGATTCGGATTAAATTTTCTTTTGAGTTGTAGATTTATTAGGGAACTAGCCTCTGCCCAGGTACTCAGATAAATAGTTGATATTGTGTTATTTTAGGGAACTATACCTAGTCAATATTCTAGTCAATAATAGGATCGTTTCAGATTCCTGACTGACGCACATGACAGACAACTTAGGTCGGCTGACAACCTTCTCCTTTACACCCCTTTACATAATACCTCTTTTCGGACTAATTCCTTTTCAGTCGTGGCGCTTTGCCCATCAAAATAAAACAGATTGACTTAAAGGAATCTTTTAAAAAATCGGTCCGGGAATACTTTCTTGGGAAGTTAATCAATTGATTACTTTGTCTCTACTACCCCATCTGATGCCACTACCATTCGATATTTAAGTTCTTTTTTATAAGTAAATATATATTTTGTATTACTATTATATTTTATATATATTATTTTTCTATGTTATCTAAAGTCATACTGGACACGCCAAACCATCTTTTTGCACGCCCAGGATGACTGGTAGAAAATGCTTTAGCATTAAGTCCTCCTAGCACTACATTGTTTGTGCGGAAGTGTAAATAAATAAATAAATAAATAAATATTTCATGGAGATCTTTAGCAACAAACATAAAAATGGGAACGTGGAGTACTAACTATTCAGATTGTAAACCGGGAATTTTCACGTACCGTTCTATCGGTGAAGGTAACGACTAAGTTTCGACACATTCGACGCAACGCAGAGAGAGAGCTTCGCGATCAGTCACCCTGATGAAAACTCTCGAAATGACTCACAACTTAGTCGATACCTTCGCTGATAGTATGATACGTGAAAATTACCGTTTAACAAGATGAATGATCAATTTCAAGATGAAGTGTGTTTGTTTATTTTTTATAAAGGTTTAGTAGGAAATATGATATGATATTATATTACCAGGTGGGCTACTCTTGACACTCTATTCTAATCGCAATTTGGAATTATGATCGAATTCTTGCAATTTGGGTACTCTTGAATGAATTATACTAGCGCACGATTAGAATCGAGTGTATAGTATTTGATGAAATTTTATGGAATTAAAAAAAATCGACTATAATAGTATGCTATTTATTGGTACTTTTGACGAGATTTCGACGTTGACATTCGAGATTTGAATAGAGTGATAAAAGAGAAATGTCACAGATTGGAAAAATCTCTTTAAACGTAGAGAATATATATATGGTATGTATCTAAATATATATTTGGATGTAGGTATAAATTTAAGTAAGTTTCTTTTTTTTTAATAAGAAAATATTTATTCATACAACTATGTCCAAGTAGGTATATACAAAAAATACAGATGAAACAGATAGCTATGTAAAGACCGTTGCAAACGATCTATAGATAGCTCAACTGATCCAGATCACTACCAGGCGGAAGCGTTCCCAAAATACTGGCCGCATTGCCACGCTGAATGGCAATACTAATGCGTTGACCCAGATAAGAGCCAGCTCTCTTGTCAGTATGAATTAATTTTAGTTTTTAGATTTAGTTTACTTCTATTTTAAGTAGCAAGTTATTTTATTAAATAATGTTTTCTCTTATTTTGGTAATCAGCCAAACGCACTACCGCTCCACTCTTCATTACACAAAGGTTAGCTGGAAGAAAATGCTAATTAGCATTAAGTTCACCTATGTACTTATTTTATCTTGTGCAATAAAGCATTATCTATCTATCTATCTATGATAATAAAACAATGCCAGTAGGTGCTACAATTCCAAAGTTATAAGCGATCTTGTCATACCATATTTCGTTACCTATGGTTTTTGCAAGTGACCCCCTACTAGCCAAAATGAAAGAACTGGCAGGCAACTTAATTTTTTGCAATAAAATAACTCTGAATCTTCTTAAATCCATTCCTCAAAATCCCCGCTTTGCTATTTTGCATACGGCATGCATTTACAAATAATGACTACAGCTTAGAAAGTAAACGGCTAGTGCAATAGTTATATTGCACCTAAGGCTAGAGGGGAAGGTGGGCCAATATTATCCCCAAGGAAAAATGCTTCATCGGCTTTTTGATCTGTTCCATATCCACTGGTGAGGAGGGTCTGGTGGAGATTATGAAACCAACCCGGTACAATCATTAAAATATCAACTTCACCACATAACTAAAATAGTTATTGCTATACAGACAGATCAGTAATAAGATACTCATGAATACTGTAGACACAGGTATATATAACTAAATATAACTGAGAACTGATCCATATCGGAGGAAAGCAAATATTAACGTATTTAATAGGCAACTCGGGGCGGTCTATAAAAAATATTATAAATAAGGCTAATAGTGTTGTTCCCGCTGTGATTACTACAGATATTTACTATTGAAACTTGAAGAATATTAATATAAAATTATAAAATATTATAAACGCAGCCACAATGTTTTCAGTATCAAGGTCTGAACCTACTTTTGCAGTTTTTGCGAGCAGTCTTATAACACCCTGTATTTTCGTGTATAACAGTGCTATAAAAATGTCCGTGCTCAGCAAGATGCTTCAGATAACCTGCACTGTTATATTCCAGCACGTATCTCGCGTGACCAAAAAAACACGGAGTGATTTAGCTGTTTAGCTTTAGTCTGTGTAAAAACCAAAAGGAAATTGTTAGCGTGCCGCTTTATTTGCGTATTTTCGGGTGTCTACCCGCTCCCTTTGTTTTTGGCGTGTGTGTACAGGGGAGTCATTAATTTTTTAGGCTCCAGCGGAAATGAGAGGTTTACTTAAGGGTTGATTTTTGGGGATGTTGAAATTAAGAAGTAAGTTCTACAAAACTTCGTTGTTGATGTTACGTAGAGTATTTGTAGAAAACACATTAAATGGATTAAATGCTTAATATTATATATTTTTTTCAGTTGTATCAAAGCAATCTCTGGGGAGAAAGGTCACAAACACCTTATAAACATGTCACAACGGTGACCGAATCATCCAGGTTTCAATACAAACATTGCCGATACGGTTTTGTTATGATGACCGAATTTACATTATGTTAACTCATCATCAAGACTTTAATTAGGCTTATCATTATATCAATAGGAAAAAAAAAAGAAATATGTGTGCCAACTCCATTAGAATTTATATTTACATTATATCAGTGCAACGAGCGTCTGTGTCCGGGTGAGTAGGGGTAAAGGGGTCCGCAATTAAAATTATAATTTTTGGCAAACTCATCCGCCCCTCAGCGTATATCTGTATCTTTGACTTGTCCCGCCGGCATGGTTAAGGCTAGGATACATTTGGTTTCATTTTCACGTTAACCGTAAAAATATAGATTCTATTGATACCTAATGTTATTTATTGCGAAGGAAAGGTCTCATTTATAAATATTTTTAAAAAATTGCTTACCTTAACATTAACCAAGCCATTCTACTATCCTGGTAGAAATTCTTGAGGTTTTTCGGGACTTTGCAGTTATCCAAACCTGGTCAGTAACTAAAGTTACATCTAGTACAATTGACCAGAGGTGACGCTTTGCCTATACATTGTTTATTCAATAAGGCCCTTTATGTTGTTAAAGAAAATAGGTTTTCTTGCTCACATTCATACATAAACTGAATAAACTAGATTAAAATAATGATTGCCATGTGTGTTTTTTGTGGGCGAAGGCCTGCCTGAGACGCAGAAGGTTGCGGGTTCGATTCCCGCTGCGGGACAAATGTTAGTACGATTAGCTAATGTTTGACTCGGGTCTGGGTGTTTTCTATGTATAATACGTATGGATTTACAAAAAAAGTATAAAAGTAGTATTTCAGTCAATTAGTTCCCATAATACAAGCTCTGCTTAGTTTGGGGCTAGATGATTCTGGTGGAAAAAATCCAACATTATAAATGCAAAAACAAAATCAATAAATATTTTTACTATTAGACAAAAAAATTTTGTCTAATAGTTGTTGGCAAAATATACTAAGAGCAAAATGATATATAAAATTGAATATCCTTAAAAAAAATTGAAATAATTTGAGATCAGCCAAAATAAGAACTAAATTGTGCACTCGGTGTATCTCAAGGCGGAACTTGACTTCCAAAAATACGTATCTTTCTAGATTTGGGCGCCCCAAACGTCATTGTCGAGTGAACTCGTAATATTTAAATATTCATTTTGGCTTTAATTATACTTGATGCATGTGAGCGGGACATTGTTTTTTACTTTTTTGGAACTTGGGACTGTATTATTTGACGAAGTATCAAAGTACGTCGTTATTTCCGCTTTTATTCATGACGAGAATTAATGCTGAGTTAAATATCGTTTGAATAAGTGAGGGGCAAGAAAACTAATATATTTGAAACAATAGCTTTCAAAGTGCGTTTTGCAATTTTAGTTATTAGGTAGGTATAACTTAAGGTAAATATATAACTTGTTACATAATAAGTTAAGTAAAATAAATGAATAAACATCCAACAACATAGGACCCCCACACTAAGATTCCCTGTATTGTGGGTATCAGGGACTACGAATACTGTGTTACCACAACTCCCGGACCCGGAACAAATATCTGCTAAACATTTCAAAGCAAAAATAAACAAACACGCTTACGACTGTCTTCCCCATGGTGGATATATTCAGTGAGTAGATCTTTGAGGATTCAAAGGGGGTAGTCAGAGGCACGTCCAAACATTGCATTTGGTACATGCCCGCGTTTTGCAAGTTAGCATTCCACGTGACAGATTGCAAGCCCATCGCCGATTATTGGATTACTAACTGTTAGCACATGCCTTCGAAATTTTGGTTCTAGGGCATGCCGGTTTCCTCACGATGTTTTCCTTCACCGTTTTGAGTACGTATTAATGCGCACATAAATGTCTTCGTTTATAAATGTTTGTTTGTTTGAAAAAGTATTTATTTATTGATAACCTTTAACAAATCAAAAACTTTTGTACATAATCCAAAAAAAAATACAATGATAAAAGTGTAAGATTATTATTTTAGCTTTACAAAACTAGAATTGCGTTGACTAAACTACGGGCTATCTTTTTAACAGGACCGTAATTTTGTGTAAAGAAATGATCTCGAATTTCGACCACAAACAAAACGAAGCAGTGTTGAAAGGCCCGATAGGCGGATGACATCGTAAAGGTTTCCGGAAATAAGTGGCCAGGATTATTTTTCATGACAATCTTTAAGACCTATGCCCAGTCGAGGACTTCTACAGGTACGTTTATAATGAGGTAAAAGACTTGAAAAAAAAATACAACTAATCTCTGGGAATTGGGTGTTTTATATGTATTCAAAGTATGTATTTACAAAAAAAATATGTATAGTATGTCATGTAGTTCCCATAACACAAGATCTGCTTACTTTGGGCCTAGATGATGTTGTGTGAAAATGTCCAGCATTATTTATTTATTTAATAAGTTCGTAATTTTAATTCAAAAGAAAATCTTGAAAACTGCAAAACACATCAGACAGTCAACTTTACACTCTATCTGCGGGACTCACTCAACCGATAAGTTAATTTCCATCTTTAGCTACCTTCAGACGTGTGCAAAATTGAATCTCTAAGTGAAGCGAGGCGCGTATAAGTAGTCAAGTACCCGTCGGCTAACAGTTTTACACGTAATCACTTTATGCGACGCCGTCTTACCCTCACTTCCTCTTAAGGTTGCTTGTCCACCATAGTGTAGCTAAGAAAATTTTACAACTAATTTTATCGCCAAAATTTTCTTACCTTCACTATGGTGGACAAGCAGCCTTAAGAGGAAGTGAGGTTAAGACGCAAGTTTATGTGGAGAAACGTGCTGGGTAAAAACAAGGTCAGATAACCTAAAAAGGTTACCTGGATTTCCATCATAAAAGACGATATTATGTATTTGAGGAAAGAGGCGTGTTCATGTTTGTTTGGCTATTCGGTTATATTGCAATCGCTTTGTAAGATTCCAAGAAAGTTATTTATGTAGATTATACTGCCACACGTAAGATACGAAACGGACGTTGCAATGGACAAATGCTTCACAAAAATTAGGTTTCTCTTTACAGTTTTACTCAGACAAAGTGGCATTAATTATATAGATTTCTATGAAAAAATACAATAAGATACACCTCGGTATTTGCCTATGCACACTGACTTCAGAGACGGACAAGATGCAAGCCAGCTGTGAGTATGTGCTTGCATTTGACCGGGTGACACCTATTAATTCCCAGTATCACAATGCAACCGCATCTTTTAACCATAGTAATACGATCTAAAATCCTGCACACCTCATTTATCCACAAAACAATTCGGTATCCAAGGAATTACCGCGTAATTTAATTCATTTACCGTTCATTGCAATTTCTTTTCACTTTATACATTTTATCGACAATATCGGGAATGGCAACCTCAAACAAAGTTACCTTCGTCGTGATTACTTTTCCTGCATTGCATTTAGAGTTAAGGTAATATCTGGCGAGAAAAGACGGATACGTCTATTTTAGGTCCGACCAAAATATATGTTTCTTGAGGTTTTTTTAATCTGTGGCAGCCCAGTTTATACTTATTTATTTTAACATTAGGACCTTAAAGTACCCTAGGTATCGTCATTAAATAGTTTGATATAAAAAATAAATAGAACCTAATATTAAATATTTTGTGGGATATGACATAAAATTCTCTCGTACAAATTAGCTTCTCAGACTAAAATTGACTATTCAATTGATTTGTACTAAACCATTTGATACGTTTTCTTGATAAAAATAAGCTCACTTGGCATGATACAAGCAAAATACTTTATGAAAATGGCTATAAGCAACAATCGTAGGAGTCTTACATCCAACATTTCTGTACCAACCTCCTTATGTTTACCACTTTTTATTCATTTCAGTACGCTTAATAGCTTACCCCCCCCCCCATATCAAGCCCCCTTTTTAACAGCACTTGATTCATATTTTTTTTGTCGTTTCTTCTTTTTTCCGGCTTTTTGCCGTAACCTTGTACCTTACTCTAACTGCATTTCATTGCGAGTCGCCTATTTATTACTCTCGCTACAGTGGACGCTTCCATTTGCACTATATTTTCTGCATACAATGCGTGGAATGGTGAAAAATGTACCTTATGCTAAACTTCAGTTCTATGGCACCGTTATTCATTATGTTTAAATATAAAGTATAAACACCCACTGCCATATACATAGTACTGACTCCAGACTAGGATTCCCTGTATCGTGCGTATCAGGAACTACGAGTACCATGGTACCATAACACATCGACCCGGCCTAATATAGCTTATGTCTAGCATTGGACTTCTCAGACTGTTCATGATTTTGACATTCCTTGGCAATTCTTATAAACGTCGGTTTGTCGAGTTTATTGTTCAGTAAACGAGCGCTTCCGTGCTTTAGAGGATACGTTAAGATGTAATTTCGGAGTCTTCCATGTGGCCTAAAAACTATATTACCAGACTTGGTCACAGTTTGAACATTTTTTTTTCAATTTTTAATTAATAGTATAAATCGTTTATTTCAACAACAATACTTATAACAACAGTTACTTATTTATTAATAAGTATACGAAAGCATGAAAAACAATCACTTAATGTGTAGTTAGCAGGCTAGTAAATGCCATGCAGTTGATTAAGAGTAGTTGATGGAATTAAACTTAAAAGCAAGCCATTTATAGAATTAAAATATCGTTGTTTGGTATCATTTTAGAATATTATTACGACTATACCACGTACTTCGACGGTCGTGAGACGGGAACGGTCCCCTCTAAACGGTCAACGAAACGTCAGCAGGAGAATAGTAAAGTACGTGGTATAGTCGTAATAATATTCTAAAAAGTAATTTATAACTAAAATAAAGCAATATGCAGTCACCAACATCTGACTACAGAATTAAAACCATCATAAAAATTAAAATCTTTTACTTAGTCAGCCATTACCTAGCCGTAGCAGGTTATACGATACTTTCATAATCTCCCGCCTCATAAAGTGTAAATTACTCATAAAGCACACGTAAACAAAATCCATTATTATTCATCTACGGACTGACGTGGTGAAGTCAATGTCTATCTTATTTCTTTTATAATTATTCACAGGGAGGCAGGCTTACCCCATCTTCCCCCCATGGGGTGGTGCGATAGAGAGAACGTCTTCGGTTTTTGCGGCGTTTGTTTCAAGTTTTTTAGGGGGTTAAACCCTTTCCTGAACATGACAGGAATTGGATCATTAAGCAGGCCTAGCTAAGCTTATATTGCACCCTTTAAAGTATCTTCTATCGTCTTAAATAATGTGTTACTTTGCTTGAATCTTAAAATGCGTGTAAACTGTAAAAAAAAGATCTTTAAACTAAAGCAAATAAAATTGTGTTTTTTTTATCGTATTTTAGTATTTACTTACTAACAACAGGAATAAATACAATTAATAGGTTTACAAAAACCACATACTAAAAACATAAATGCCCACAAACCAACTTTATAAAACTTAAATATTGAAAATCGACTTTTGAGTTGTATATTTTGCTTAAAATGTAAAAAAAGATCTCTAAACTGAAGCAAATAAATAAGTGGATAAATTATGTATAATATGCTGTAAATTCAAACTTCAGTTTATCTTACTAATACTAAAATGTCTACATGCTTCGATGGCTGAATGTTTGTTGCTAATAATCTCTATAACGGCTGGACTTTGGAACAGTAAGGTTACCCTTGACACTTTATACAATTCAATTTGTTATTAAAAAAAATATATAGCCTGTGACATTTCAATCGCAAGCTCTACTCCAATCTTGAATGTCAACGTCACATTCAAAAGTACCAAATTGCACAAATTCGATCCATATATATTGATTACGATTAAAATCGAGTGCCAAGGGGCTGCAGATATATTTTGTGACCTTGAACACATAGGCTACCACGTGAGGTGAGGCCATGTCCATCGGCTTTATTTACTAGTAACGATGCAGATAATAGTAATTTTAAAGTAAAAATGATATAAATTAGGTACCTTGTCAAATTTGCTAATAGCTTCAATTATTTCTAAACTTAAATCAGAACAAAATGGCTGCTTATTTCTATAGAAAAATCATACCAATACATTCAAGCAATAACGAAAGACCGATTGCGCAAAAAAGTAAGCAAAACCTGGAACTCCATTCATAACTCGATATGAGCCAACCTAATCAATTCAAATGGAACACGGGGTTAAACTTCAGAGTCATAAGCCAGCTAGCTATAGAATACAATATGTGCTTAGGTATAAAAGGTATTACTCAAGATTTAAGAAGAAGCGCTGTACTCAAAGGTACAGCGCTAGCCAAGAAGTAAAAAAAAAAAATGTTGAACGCAACTGGACTATAATGTTTTTATCGACTGTGCAAAGCAAAGTCAGTTAATTTGTGAATAAATTACTTTGATTTGCATAGTCGGGTTTAAATTATTATAGTCCAGTTGATGTAAAGTTTTCGTCGCAGAATAAATTGTCCCAACTAAGATATTATAATCAACTTTATGAGAAAAAGATACATTGCCTTGAGATTGACATCACGAGTATACAAATAAAACACCCATAGAATTTCCTTCAAACAAATAACTTAACTGCTTACGGTCTTCACCTTATCCCAGAAAGAATTATTTGGTTAATCTTCTTTCTCTAAGAAACCCCAACACGCGTAGACTGCTATGAAATTATACCGCGGAAAATCCACGATTCGAAATTCGAATTATTCTTTTTCTTTTTTTTTTCACGTTGCAAGCCAGTCTGAACGTAAATGGGTTAGAAAATTGAATGAGTTTGCCCCAACATGCCTCAACCAGGTTATATTGGAATAAGTGTGGGAGCGTGTGTCTGGGTCTGCGTTTTATTGGATATGTTTGTTTCTGTTTTGTGGAGTGATAAGTGAAAATTGATCGTCGTATGCTGTGTTAGAGGGAGCATGATGTACATACGGCCAAACTAACTTCTAAACTAACTTAAAAATAAAAATCAGAAATTTTTGCGTCTAAGAAAAAACAGCACTAGGTTCTTATTTATAAATTACAAATGTAAAAGCCGTAAATTATGTATCCCTGTACCTACTAACCTAACTAGAATATTATAATATAACACGTACTTTACTAATCTGCTGCTGACGTTTCATTCACCGTTTAGAGGTCCTTCCATAATTTATCCTTTTAGACATATATTATCATGAGATAATATAAGTAATCATAATAATATCCTAAAATGATACCAAACCACGATAATTTCAATTCTATATGTTTATACTTATAATATAATACATTAGATGATATTTTTATAACGACAGGTTTTTTTTGATCTGTAACAGTAAAGTTTTTTTTTACAATAAGTTTTATTTATTACAATCACACAGATGTCACCTTAACGAATGCACCGAAAGGTTTAAGGGATAAATTACCTTTTTTATGCAACCTCTAAATCTCTGATTAAACCTCTTTTGGTTAGAGAACTACCAAAAATGTAGAAATGTCTCAATGAGATCAGTGAGGATTGGTATCCTCAGATCTAAAACCTATCTACTACGTACCTACTGAGTTTGGATCTTATTATAGTCAAAAGCGAATTTAAAAAAAGCCTTAAATTTTCTAAGCATTTATAGTTATATAGCTTAATATTTACGGGGATGACATATCCACTGTTTGCCATAGCGTAAATGGTCCCAGCCTGCCACAGATAGAAAGAACACCTCTAATTAAAAAATATAGAACGAAGCTCTAGCTAAAACTAGATATTAGTGAGGCATTGACATTAGCAAATCTTTACCACACCGAATGCAAAAGCACCGACTTACATAGTAACAAGCTCAATGCGTTAACGAAAAGGAAACGTACGGAAAAATAATGAGGTCGCATGTCACTATTGAACCTTTATCAAAGAGTATACCAACCAATGCTCTTAGTGACTAACGAGACGACTCAAAGACTTCCCCACATGTGATGTGAAAAGAGTCTGATCTGTCAATGCCTGTTGCAATAGGAAAATTAAAATGTCTAGACTGCTCGAATTTTTGTTCTGTGAGGCAGTTATTTTATATTTTTACCACCGCGGTGGCACGGCAGCCACCGCAGCTGCGAGTTCGATTCCCGTATCGGGACAAATTTTTGGATATTCAGCAGATATTTGTGCCGGGTCTGGGTGTCGTGGCACCATTGTACTCCTATTAAAAAGTGCACCTTTTTATTGAACTAGATTGAAAAATAAATCTGTCAAAAATGTTGAATAAGTGGTTAATCTCCTTCTTCTATAAAAAAAATAGGTAAAAAAACCGAACCCTATCAATATTGTTTTACTATACCTACTTTGTGTATATTGCTTTAAAACAATGTGCACACGAAAATATCCCAGAAAGAACACTCTACCTACATGTATTTATTTTTGATATGTCCTAAAAGTTTATGTATTACTCATATTCTGTTCTGTAAAAAAAAATATCACAGATTTAGATAAGTTTGGATAATTGATAAAAAGTCCAATATGAAAGTAATCCTAAATATTTTTACTCTTAGAGATGGTATTTTTTCTTTAAATTTATATGGGACCTCCCTTAGTATACCATATATAAAGTATATAATATACAATATACCATTATAAAAAGAATCATCAAAATCGGTTCACAAAATTATAAGCGTAATATACACACAAAATATAGTTAATTGAATTGAATTGATTTTGAAGTCGATTGAAGAAAAGTGATAGGTAACCAAATCTTACCTAAACTAACTTTTTTGTGAAAGTTATTCATAATTTGTTGTTACAAGTTTTTTCTTGGTTCAAAACCAAAAAATTGTAACTTGGAAGCAATTTTCAACGGTAACGTACGTCGCAATATTTATGCGAAGTGAATTATGGAAATTGAAGGTGGATTTTCATTCGGAATAAATCTGAAGACGTATGCAGCTTTTATAAAAGATGAAAAAGTTTCTTAAAAGAAGATTCGAAGCTAATTAAATAAATTAATGGTGGCTGGAACGTATGTATTGAAAAGGCTTTAGCAAAACAGCCAAAGATAGAATATCTTTAGCTGGCTTCATTAGCGACAAGAAGCGACAAGAAAAGTGATGTCATTCTGTGAAACAGGGAGGTGTGTTCCCCCCGGTGGTCGCTCGTCGACTGACTTCGTTTCCCCCCGCCCGGGTAGGGGGTGAAGCCCGGGACGGCTTTCTCTTTCATTTTTCCTTCGCTCCTCGGCTCATCCAGTTACATCGTTCTTATGTTTTATTTTTAATTAAAGCGTACGCAAGTCGGCGGCGTAGATCTTCCCCCCTACCGTCGGGGGGTGCATACGCTGCGGGTGTTGATGATTTTTCAATGGGGAGAAAGAGTTCCCTCATTTTCTTAAGAGAAAATTGCGTTTTGTTTTCGAGTAGGTACCGAGTCGAAGTCTTTAGTAATCGCTTTTGTTTTGAGTTCGCTGGTGCATGTGAACGTAAATTGTGTGCTTTAAAAGTTTAGCGCGAAATTGTTGGAATAGGGTACCAAGTTTAGGTGTTATGTGCATTTCAAGTTGTGCTGAAATTTACGGATGCAGTAAAGTTTTAATTTGTCGCCAAGCAAAAATGAAACTAAGCTAGAGTAACGGTAATATCACTTTATACATAAACAAAATAATGACTTATATCACTTACTTGGAAAAGCCAATTTATATTTTGTAGATTATCTTTTCGTAACTTTTACTTCTAAAATCTACATCGGTCTAATTCAAACCAGCGTTCTTTAACATGGAATACGTTTGTTAAAACTAATGATAAACCGTATATCAGGGGATAACATACCTCCACCGGTCAGTCCTCGCCGTTGCGTAACTTTGCGTACAGTAACATAGTAAGTAAGATTAGATAAGATAAGAAGTTTATTTGTTCAAAAATAAGTATCTTTTACACGTACTGTACTATTTATCACTTGACACTTAAGATAGGTATATACAAGAAAATTAGCTAGGATAGAACTCTTTTAACTTAGAGTTTTTAAACTCTCAGCTAGGAAAATAATCTTTCATTACCTTCCAAAAATTTAACTACATACCAACAACGCATTATGCAGAGTCTCAGAAGTTAATGTAATGAAAAACAAAAAGGGCCAAGAAAAGGGTGCGTTAAGTTCCACCGAAAAACGAGAATTTGTAAGAAGTCCACCCCCTGGGGGTGAGGGGGACACTGCCCCCTCGTGTGCGAAAATAAATTGCCAAGAATAATAATTATAATGAAAGCGAAAGAACGTATAAATTAGTGGGGACGCCTCGAGACTCAAAACTGGCTGGTTGTGTGCGTAAAGTTACTCAATTCTTGCATGTGTGGGTGCAAGCTTACAAGAATTGGTAAAAGGTAATTGATTTTCTCAAAAGAAAATTTACTAAGACTTTTCGTTATGTCAATGAATCGGGTAATAGATAGAAAATACTAATATGCAAAATATAAAAACGTGTGACTACATAGGAAAATATAATGGTCAAAATGCTAACTATTTTGGAACATTATATCTGACAACCTGTCATCGGTTTATAGAGTCTGTCCTATGTTTTCCTACAATTATGTATAAGAAATAAAAACAAAATAAAGACATTGCCATACATTTCTACCGGATGATGACACTTCCACAAGCGCCATTTTAATTCGTCCGTTAGTACGTGCTGGAATGCCTATGGTTGCTCTGATTTAGCCCACTCTCCCCTCATTATAGCGACGATATTATGAAGTAATGGACATTCCTCGACGTTTTTACGCATTTGATTCTACACTTTGATGGAGAGAAATGGTTATTCTCATTTTAAATAGTCAGTTTGCCATGTTTTAATTTATTTTTTGTTAAATTGTCTTTTCTTACATTAGTTCTTATTCTAGATTTGTATACATTATAGTTTATAGTGCATTATAGAGTCTTCTCATAGTTAATAATTTACTATTTTACTTTCTTATTTTTTTTTATAAAGAAGACTTTTATGCAGAACCCCATAAACGTATCAATCAATACACAACATAACATCAAATATCGCGATCGCCGGGATGCGAAAAAGGGGAACGTAAAAAAACTAATTAAAAAAGCAATCAAGGTTTTCTTGACGGCGCTCACGTTCGCCCATATCGTCTTACCCCCTATTTCCCGGGGTGTTGTTGCCTCCTTCTCCCCGCTCGCCGTAACACCCTAAAGGGGTGGGTTGGGTTGGTACTAGATTTACGTAACACGTTTAAAGTGTGTTTTGATGAAGTAATCATCCCATTTCCAAGGACTGCGTTTAAGAATTTTGCGGCGGATGGCGACATTTTTTAATTCAACTCTTTAATCTGGATTGGTTAACGAGCTGTCGACTTAATTTGAGGGTAATTTGCTGGATTCTGCGTGAGTGTGTCACTAAGAGGATGTTTTGGAGGAGTGCAATAATTTAAAAATATAATATTAAAATTGATGATGTACTAAACTATGTAATTCATAGTTTAGTAGTAGTTTTGTCCAGGAAAGTATCTATTAAATTCTTAATGGCACTTAATAGAAAAATATGAAAACACAGGAATTTATAAACATACAAGGTACAATGGGACACACAATACCAATTTTTGACCGTCTTACGATGAGTAAAACTCGCATTATTGTGTTCCAGTTTGAAAGAAGATAACTTTTTTTTTTTAATATACATATGTCCTAAAAATAAATAACTTGCTTTTATACTACATTTTTGTAAATATTTTGTAGGGATTTTACTGAACGTCAAACTACGCTTTTTTTGACAGGTTTTTTGTTACTGAAGCCGAGTTTCAGATTTAATTCAAGAAAAAAACAAAGATTTACATGCCTTGGATGTCAGCTGTTTTTATACATTCGAACTGAAGTAAAACATAACTAAATAATAAAGAAATTTAAATTCCTCGCGTCTTTAAGAGACATCTTGTCCTAGATATAAGTGGGCAGGACATGATTTAACCCAGACAAAAGATAATCGACCGTAAGGTTGGATTCTTAGGTCGATTATTGTTTAAATCTTTGTCAGTTTATTAAAATACTGCGGCCGTACAGGTATAGAGGTTGAAATAAAAACGAGCCAAAGCAGTTACTTTTATGAGGGCGCGAATAAGATGTTTTGACTCGGTCTGAGGAATGAAACAATAAGAGTGACGCACACAGAACTGAAATGAAATCAGTTAGTCCGCGTCGGTCGATGTTACAGATGTTCCATTTCACGATGTCCGTTGGTAATGTCTGTTATTCTGCATGCACTTGCACATTGTTTTAGTTTGCACAGTAGCAATCCGTCTGTCGCAGTTCCGGTCACTAGTACTTTCAGCGATAAGACCGCCCATTGTGCGTTTCTTTTGTTTTTGTTCTTTTTTTTCTGTGTTTTTTTTAACTGTAAATTGGTGTTATGCACAATAAAAAGTAAATATATCTTTCTATCTAAATATCTTTGACGACCTCTGTGGCGCAGTGGGTGAAGGCCCGCCTGAGACGCAGAAGGTTGCGGGTTCGATTCCTGCCGTGGGAAAAATGTTTGTATCTGCGAATATTTGTCTCCGGTCTGGGTATTTTCTATGTATAATATGTATGTATTTACAAAAAAAAAATTATATAAGTAGTACCTATATCAGTCATGTAGTTCCCATAACACAAGCTCTGCTTACTTTGGGGCTAGATGATGCTGTGTGAAAAATGTCCAGCATTATTTATTATTATCAATCTATCTAGTGCTTATGGTGTTGCGTTTTAAACCACTGCTTGGTGAAATGGAACAACTGTATCTCTGGTATGCATTCATTATAACTGACATTTGACAAAAAAAAACACTGAAAGTTTACATATATAGTCCTGACCCCGTTGATTCCCGCTGCTGGACAGATATTATTATATTATGTACACAATTATGTCCTGGAGACATTTCCGAGTGTTGTGGTATCTAAATCCTCATAGTTTCTGATACTAACAACACGGAATCGTCGTGTGGGGTCAGGACTATGTATGTGTCTGGGCGTTTATATATATATTTACCCGTGCGTGAGGTAAGGAGCCACAAGGACGTTTGGTGTAAAAGGATTGTTTGTTTTTTATACATTATATATAACCATTTGTCACCATCACATATGCTTACATATTTTTTTCTAATTGAAAAATCCATTGGTTCACAACAAGGTTTTGAAACCCCGACGTCAGGATCAGAAGTCGCGGTTTTGCCCAATGCCGCCAACACAGCTCAATTTTATAATAGAATTGAAAATATTTTCTATCTCCGCAACAGCTGAACTGATTGTAAAGCGGTTTTTTGCCATCGTTTCTATGATTTTGAGGGTTCATATCGCCCCAAGGTACTAGAGGACACAGCAATAGAAGTCAGGGTTTTAATATTTTGTAAAAAAATCAACGCGAATGAGGTCACATTACAGATACATGACAAGGAAAAAGTAATTGGCATCGCAAAAAAAAAATGAAATGAAATTTGAAATAGGAGCGTCTTTTCAACTTTTAAGATACTTAATGTGCGACTACACTAAAAAATAATAAAATGCCGTTCCAGAGCCGTAACAAGCGTCGTTGGAACAAAGCGGCAGCTCGCTCAAATAATTTGTATCAATTTGTAAAAATGCACCCACTTTCTGTCCAACCCCCTAACGAGGGGGACATCTGAGCACGTAATAATTACGCCTTTGCATCTTTGAGATACTTAGTTACGGCGATGCAAAGAGCCTGTATATGTGTTTGATAGCAGAGCTTCTCTTTTTATTCTAAAAAATATCGTGATTTAGTTCATTCATATTATAAACCGCGAACTTAGCTATGTACCTAAGTAAGTACAACTTATATAACACTAAAAATACTATTTTTAAATACAGACAGATTAGGTATAACATATACTTTTTTAATGGTCCGTGCTCCGCATGATGATGCATGTATGTTTGTTTGTTAGGTACCATTTGTCTCCGAAGCGGCTTAACCGATTAAAATGCGGTTTTAGCTATGGTTTGGTATGACTTCAAGAAAGGTTCTTAGATGCCATCAGAGACGTTGCAGTTCGTGATGATTAACACAACAGAGGTTTAAAGAATTTGCAAAAATAACTTGTTATGGAATTAAGTTCATAAGTAACTATGTCAAAGATAGAAGTTACTTGATAAAAAAGTGACCTTATGAGGTAGTTTTGAAGACAATAACAGAAATGGACAGCATTTTCAAATGACACCTTACTTAAATGAAAAAAAATACAATAATTTTTCATTCAATAGCATAAGGAAAGTTTAAAAAAACACCAAAAAAAATAAACATATATAATTATATCATAGCTCTTGAAAAGCTCACTCTGCCACATTCACATGCTTCTAATTCCACATAACAACGGGGGTAATGAAGCGTGGTCCAAACTACTTCCGTGGCTGAATTAGGCTGACTGTACACGAGGCTGAATTAGGCTGGCTCTACACGCAAGCTCACACGCCACACTACAATCACGTGCGATTAGTGGTGCTGATAAAGCCCATACGCAGTTTTATGTTAATATTGCTCTTTGAGTTGTAATTTCATACAAAATAACAAAATTCCTTCAAAACCCCTTAAGCTTAATAGCTGGTAGGTATTATTTTCATACCTCATTATTTCGTTGCTACTCATATATTGTCAAAGAATACTAAAAATATATTGTACTTACTGAGTTTGAATAACTAGTATCCAGTAGTGTTTTATCAATATTTCGTTAAGGCTCGGTTGAAAATCACAGTTTTCAATGATATTGCCACGTAGAAATTTAGCAACATTTCAAACTTACCGTTAGGAAAATTGGTTCACACTACAACGACGCTATCGACCGTCAGATGCTTTGCAGATTTCGTAGCTGTGTGTTCATTCTTGCACAATATACCAAATTGGGCGCCATAAGTGGTCAGTTTCAACATACAAAGACGGGACAAGATGTAATGGTGTTGATACGAATGACCAACGATGCATTGAATGCCTGTTCCCATATCATGGTCGATGATGATGATTACCTTATAATGATAATAAAAACGCTTTGAACCGCTAAATGCGACAAAACAATGGTAAACACCCACCAAAATTATAAGATCTCACTGACTGTAAATCTTTTCCAAACAATGGAAGGCCAAATAATGTAAATAGAATCATGCATGGGTCTTTTTACACTGGTGATGTATCGGCATAATTGTAAGCAGTTGTACTACGAGTTCATTATTCGTTAGTTTCATTGTTTTACGTGAAGTCAATGATAAATTTTCGTTTTAAACGGTGGCCAGCGTAATTGTATAGTTCTCCAAAGTTGCAGGGATTTTATTCGCGACTGTTCTGATATGGATTGCGTCATCTAAATGGAGGGAGTGCATAATGTGGGTAAATTGGTTAAATCCGTTTTAAAGAACTTGTATGTATTTACAAAAGAGTATATCGCACATACGGTGCTATAACGTCACTTATGCAATTTTTGTCAAAACTGAACTGAGTATGAGAAAATACACCTAACCTACCTCTTTACTTTGTGCAAAATTGACGCTTGTGTAGTACGCATACTTTCCGCGTGAGATAATTAGTGTCGTTATGGTTTTGGCGCGAATCTGGACGCCACTGGGAGAAACAACGTTTCATTGGTCAGTTGCGCGCGGGCCCCCGGACAAGAAGCAATATCCTGGAGCTACAACGTTACTAAGGTAATTGTGACGCTTGTATCTTGAAACAACAATGCCATTTGTATAAGTAGTGACGTTGTTTCCCCAATCTTATGGTATTTTATGGTATATAAATAAAGTAAGATTAACAGTTGTGACAATATTGCTCCAGTATAGTAAGGATTAATGTTTTTATTTTATACTTATTTTATATTTTTATAATAATTGTTTCGATATGATCAATTGATTCCTTTAAGCAATCTAATAAGTAATTATTTTGTGGTAATTAAAAATTATAATATCGATAAATCAGTCGATCTTTTATTTTGTTTTTATCATATTTTTTTGTTTACCTGCTTGTTATCATTACGTAGGTATTTTGTTTCTTTCAGACCTTAAATGAATCAACGCAGCAAAAACCTTGTGCTACCTGCACTTTTAAGTGGCAATCAAAACTCGGTTGAAGTGCAAGATTTAGCCAACTCAAAAAAATACACTATCTCATCATACAAATTCCCAAAAAGCATACTTGCTACTGCACCAGCCAACCCAGATGACCCAACAACAACTACTCCAGAGCAGGATGATACTACTTTAGAGAACCCCAGTAACTCTCCGTCTATTTTATTTGCCACTAATGGAACGTATGAACGAGATGGTATTGACTTGCCAACAGGCGATTTCAGGAGATCAATACAGGCCTGACCCTAATTGTTATGATTTAATAATATCTAATGCAAACAAGCAAGAAACAACCTGTAATTTTTGGCACTAAGGGTTGGGCAATAGAGGAGCCATCGAAATAGGGTCGTGTGTGTATAAATACCTGGAGCAGATTGCATTTGAAAAACCAGGCTGCGATGTCATCATTTATTCTGATAATTTCTGTGGTCAGCAAAAAAATCTATTTGTTTTTGCAATGTACCACTAAGCAGTGAGTTACTTAAATATTAACTCAATTCAACACAACTTTTTGATTCGTGGTCACACGCAAAATGAAGGTTACGCAGCTCAGGAACATAAAAAAATCCAGCATTTTTGCAAAAAAAAAAAATGTATTGACATTTCCCTAATTCGTGGGGCCAAAAAGACTGGCAAACCATTTGTGGTAAATGAAATGAATTATGTCGATTTCTTCGATTTTAAATCACTTGAGGAGAACATGAACTTTAATATGGCGAAAAATGTAAATGGCGATGTTATCAAAACTGGTGACATCAAGAGTATTAAATTCATCAAGAATTGTGAAAATTCCCAATATCGAACCACTTACAAAACTGAAAACTGGAAGGAAGAAAAAGCTATTGTTCAACCAAAAAAAGTTGGCAGTGATTCTAAGTTAGAGTGTTTACCAAATTAGTATGAACATAATGATAATTAGTATAAGTAAAAGAATTTGTATTTGATACTGTTGATTATTACGTAATTATATTTAATTACTATACGGGTACAATCACAGTCAGGGGTGTTCAACGCTGTCATTGCAATTATCCATAAAACTTTACTAGGCTTTTTTTATTTATTTTATTTAATGAATTAATATAAAAAAATATGATTTCGTGTTTTATTTGTTTTGACATAATTGTCCGGTTCATTGTTTTCTAGTGCCATAACGTCACTTCTGAGAGGGTAGTAATTTTTAAAAGTTTATATTTTTTTAATAGTTACAATTGAGATGTTTGCTTTTACTTTAAAATGAAGTTCAAAGTTGTAGTTTAAATATTATCATTTAAATTGTTTAGTCGAGAAGAACTATACGTTGTAATAGGATGTTGAATTTTTAAATGCTTCTCCTGAAATATTACGTCATTTGCATAAGTGACGTTATAGCAGCGTATGTGCGATATAATGTAGTATATCAGTTATGTAGTTCCCACAAGCTCTGCTTAGTTTGGGGCTAGATGATGCAGCGTGAAAAATGACCAGCATTATTATAAAAATAAGGTTAGGAAATATTGTCAGTTAAAATGAGGCGACGTATCTATGTCATTATGACACTGATACAAGATAAAACGTCATATTGTTAAACCAAATTTACAATCATTCGCCGTAGTTCCAATGAAGTTCCAAACTTGAATTCAATAATAATTTTTTTTTTTTGCTCTTGTTCTTGGTTCGATTCTTGCGTTTATTTTATAGTATGGTATTAATCAAAATGATGCATTATTCTGGTATGTTGTTGGTTACTAATAGATAATATCGTTTTTTATAGCAAATTTATATACATTTAGAAGGCACGTGCCTACGGTTAGTTTACCAATAAACGACGATTGACTTGTCACGTAGAATGATCACCTGCAAAACGCGGGCATGTGCTGAATATAATTTGTGGCTGTGCCTCTGACTACCCCCTACTTGGTCTTCTCAAAGATCTATGCACTCGGTAGTGTCTGAGGATGTCCATCATGGGAAATACAGTCGAGAACGTATTTTTTAAATAATTTTAGGCAAAAAAAAATACATCTTATTATATCATTATTATTTTTTTGAACGAACCCACATTGCAAAGCCAAATCGTTCGACCTCATGCATAGAGCATTAGATTATTGAAGAAATTATGCTAATCGCAGAACATGAACTGGATGGAGGTATACGACAGATTGAGTGAAACAATCCAATCGGGTCCGATCGGAAAAGTGTACAACTCACATTTATGTTGATATTGTTCACAAAAATAGTTCTTCTAGGTTCAGGAGTGCATCCTGTTTTTGTTTTCCATCAAGTCATAACGCTCGCATTGATGTGTTCCAGTTTGAAGGCTAGATTGCCGGTTTAATTATAGGCGAGATAATTTTGCAATGCCACACTTGTTGCTGATATACAAGAATAATCCTGGAACACATACAAATCTCGAAACACATACACATACGAATCCGACACGAAATAAATAGTTACAAACAAACCTCTTACGGCAATTGTATATTCGGACTCCTTTTGTCACAGATAAAAAAGGCATTTTCTGGCTTACCACTTTTCGCCCTAGGTATAGTCAGCACATCACGCATTGGCTAGTAAGTGGCGTTGCCTAAGCCTGTTTGATATTCGAACGTGACACAACCGTGCCCCGCGGGCCAATTTGCGGTAATCACACTACCATTACTGATTAACCACTTTACATTCACAATTCTGGGAAACTAGGTTTTTTATAGGCTATGAAACAAAGACTCAGTGCGATATAAAACAGGCGGATTTCTTTTTCAATAAAATATACTCTAAATATTATTTCCAAACAAAATGACACGAGTGACAATTGCCGAAGTTAGCTAAGCCGTTACACAAGGAAAATATGCAATTATTTTATTGATAAATAAATCGCTACAAAATAACTTTCATAAAGGAACAATCTTTCGGATCGGACAAGGTTTTTGTTACATACTGTATAGCTTTGGATTGACTCACATATGGAATAGTTAAAGTTTATACGTGTATATACGTTTATATTTAATATAACATCTAGATTGTCTATAAGTATATTCCCGCTATGCAAAATTTTAATAGCCACGGCCAATGACGACATCTAAAAATCAAATTGCTTCTCGCAAATTCTCGATTATGATTATCTAATCCCAAGTGCTTCCTAAATCATCCAATACATATTGAACATAATTTATACGAAAAACAAGATATTTACTATGGTTTATGAGTTAATTGTTGCCTAGTCACAATAAGAGACGTAACATTCACAATAATCTACCAATAAAGTTTCTTTACAAAAGTTGGTTCTTCTCCAGTGATTATGACTAACTCGCAAATCATGGTAAATTAAACAGTGTCCCGTTTGTATTGCACCAAAACTCTGAGCATATTGTTGATTCTTTGCGAGGTCATTACTTTAAAGCCTGAGGGTCTGCATCACACCGTCACGAACGAGGCGTCGCGGTCGGTACCCTGGGCATTACTCTGAATCACGAACTATCTAGATAAAACCTAAGTGAGAATATGAGAAGTCTTGTGCAAAGCACTATTTTAAAGACATACAGTTATTGATGTAGGCACACTGGCAGTTTTTTTGTCGGCAATTATCACTATCAATCTAAGACCGCATCCGTCCAAAAGTGTATTTTGAAACAAACCAGCCTATGGTAAACCATTAGCAAGCAGTTACTATCTCATATTGACATGCACAACACTAGAGGTATTTGCTTGCTACGGAGACGAAAGTCACCGGCACCCATGATATCTTTAAAACTGGAACCCATCAATGACTAATTCCAGACTAATATCCAGGACTAATTCTATCACAAAAAAGCTTTACAGCTACGTTACTGTTTGAAAACTGACTGCCAACTTCTACTGAAATACCCACAAACATAGTCACCTAAAATTGAGATCTAAGTTAATGCATACACAATAGATAATCATCCAATTAAAACAAATCCAAAAACAAATACAATTCCGATCTAGATTGCCGATCGAAATCGTCTAAACAAACAAGACGAGCGTGTAATCACTGCCGACCTGTAACCTCCTAAACTACCCTCGACCACATCACTATGGAATGTAAACATCAAGTCGTCTCCTAAGGCGCCATCTGTAATTTTCTAACAATGCACTCAACGCGTCCAGAAAACCCTGACCCATTACTTTCCATCTAAACTCCTTCCAAAGAAAACAATCTTGATGAAGCGCAGGGGGGAGGGACGGTCTGTTTAGAATAGTTTCAGAATACACGCCCGATCGATCTTCGATCTAACCGGGGATATTGCATATTTATCAACCTTTGACATGGGTAACTACGGAGTAACATCTTCATAGCAAAAAGGTAAAACAAACATGTTGCATCCAAACTTGGTGGGAATGTGTGCTTGTATTATACCGTAGTTAGTTTTTGAAATTACCGTAAACAGAGATGCGCTAGTATGGTACAAGGGTTTGTAGGGTTAACTGAATTAATTGAATGTCCTTGAAGTTGGAGTTTTGAGCAACTTGTTTGGTGGCGTCAGCCTTTTTAATTTTGATCTCGTGATTGTCGTTTATCAGTCCGTCGATAGAGTAAAGGTCACGTTTCAATAAACACAACATTATAATGATGTTAATTTGTAGATAATTACATCTGGACCGTTGATGTTTGGACTCGACCTCGATTGCGCGGCGGGCGACAGATATTTGTTCCAGGTTTGGGTGTTGTGCTATCATGCTATGTCGAGCGACCAGTGGGTCAAGTTGACCACCGAATAGTGTCCTGGCACAGCGTGAAGATATCACAGCAAACCGAGAAAGAGATGGAGGAATGAGCTCAAAAAGTTCAAGAGAGCAGATTGATATATGTATTTTGACACGGGAAAGGAGTGGGGGAGGCATTTGCTAAGTAGTGGGACGTTGATGTCTGAAAATATAAGCAATAATCAATACACATAATTATGTTATAGCTGAAATGGTAAACACAAAATCGTGTGTTTTATTGCAAATCCTAACCTCAAAACTTCAATCTGAAGGAAGTTTGAAATTGCTTCTACAAATAAAGAGCAAAACGATGCTCGCCTACATTATAGCAAGTGATGTTTTCTGCTTCGAGCAAACACCTATTTAATAGCAAACACTGAGTATAAACATCGTGAAATTCGTGTTTAAGTCTAGAACTGACATTGAGCCACTTTAAAAGCCCTGCTATCATAAACTTGGTCATATTCATAGCCTTGAAGAAAATAAGTTGTCTTATTCTTATTATAGCCTTCTCTATTCTTTTTATACTTTTATAGCTTTGCTTGATCGCTATTTAAAATTATCAATTATTGAAGAAAAGTTTCACAGTTAAACCGCATTTATTTTTTACTTTTCTATATTTCAATTAATTATTTATATATTTTATAATAAGTTACACAAATTAACACATGAGCAGAAGACATAATGAGAGGATAATTATGTACACAATCTTACCCTAACAAAAGATCCTTGAGGTGTATCTATTTTACTGCGTTCGTCCACTGCAAACAGTTTATTTACGATTACTTTCTCAGTAAGGATATGATTAAAGACATATTCTAGTAAATCAATTATAAATAAATAATTAATAAACAACAGACTCATACATAGTCTTGACCCGTCTATAGGATTCCCTATGTCGTGGGTATAAGGAACTACAAGTACCGTGGTACCACAATACCCAGAAACAAATACCCGCAGAACGAACAAACATTTGTCACGCAGCAGATATCGAACCGGACACTCTGGGTTTGCGACGGCCGAGTTCGTCATTCTCAATTAGAGCTTTCAACATTTTATAGAACAAATTACGTTCCCGACTATGAATAGATGCGAATAGGAGAGCGACGTGTAAGTTCCCGCGATATGCTGCCACAATAGCCACGTTAGAGAACATTCGCTTAATAAGAGTGACACACAAAAAATAAAACGCTTAACTTAAAACTTATTTAAGTGATTAGGTACATTTTTTGAGGATTCACGATTTTTAATAATTATTTTAACCGGATTTTCTGGATTACGCGAATGCCTGTAAAAACGGATAGATGCAACAATCTCTAGATGGTTATTTGGTTTTTAAAGGCTTAACTCCCAAAAAATACCTCCAATAAACACTTTTTTATATTATCCCGAAAGTTCAAACTTGGCGCTTCAGCCGAGACATCCAAAGTATTCCGACCAAGCACGTTACGGACAATTCTCTCACGTTAGAATTGTCCGTAACTTGAGAGAAATTTAATGAATGGATAATTTAATCTATCTATATATATATACGCAGATGCAGAAGGTTGCGGGACAAATGTTTGTATTATCTGCAAATATTTGTATCGGGTCTGGGTGTTTTCTATGTATGATAAAATTTATTTACAAAAAAAAATAATTTAAGTAGTATATCAGTCAGTAGTGCCCTTAACACAAGCTCTGCTTACTTTGGGGCTAAATGATGCTGTGTGAAAGAATGTCCAGCATTATTTATTTATTTATCTATTTACTGTGTCTGTCGCACCCTAAACCAGCGTACGCTCTGTTAAGGGAACACTGTACCATCGGTAACGAGTCGGAACGCCACGATTTTGCGTGAATTAGAACAACAATAAATAAATTATACGAGTCGGTTGTACCGCAGATGCAATTTACCATCTGGGTGCACGTGTGCTTTTTTTTTGTACAAAAAAAACACGACTGTAATCGTGATCATTACTCCATATATAAAAAACTTGCACACAATATAATATCATATTCAGCTTTGATAAAAACAACAAACTTTGTCAATGTTGTACAGTGGGCTTACTTAGTAAAGTAACCAAGAAGATACCAAGTAGGGGTTAGTCAGAAACACGTACAAATATGTTTGGCCGCGTTTTTCATAGTAGTTGGCATTCCAGGTGACAGGTTACAAGCCCATCGCCACTATCAATCATGTAGTTCCCATAATACATGCTCTGCTTAGTTTGGGGCTAAATGGTGCTGTGTGAAAAGTGTCCAGCATTATTATTATTATTATTATTGAAGCATAAACCAATGGCACATACCCTCGATTTTTTGGTTCATTGGCTTGCTAGTTGGTTTTTTTTTATGATGGGCGGACAGGCCGATTAGTTGGCAAAAACAGAAATACCCTGCCTGAGGATGGAAGACGACTTTATAGTTAACCGTGAAAGCGTTACCGTGACAATCTTGATGCGTTGGGGAATGGTGGGAGACCGCCAAGAATAGAGGCAGATGGAAAAAATTGCCCAGTCGTATGATGGCCGTTTTTATCTAACCTATCGTTAGAAAAAAACGGCCGCCAGTCTTTTATAACAGCTAAAAACACCGATAGTTTTTTTTAATCCAATACCTTATATCTACCAGTTTAGGCCCAAGATCACTTTCCTAACGAGCTTTGGCACCAGAATATGGAAGTGCGAGTCGTTAGCGAAGCCCACTTGAGGCCTTCCGATCACTCTGGCTGAAGTATATTTAGACTTACAAATCATTAGATATGCCACATTCTTAAAAAAATATACTTCTTTGCAAAGATCCCCCCTTTTTCTTTCCATGTCACTCGATTCATTGACACCTCTGGACTGTTGGATTCGAATGCATGCAGGTTGCCACGCCATCTTTTTCTCTCGAATAGCAACCAAGACCCAGAAGATGCAGTGTAAAAAGGTATTTCACCTGATAAACCAATGTAATCTTAAAGGTTGCGGAAAGTTGGTGGAAGCAAGGGTTTAGACAAATACCTCACGCTTACTTTCCTTTCACGCTAACGAAAATTTGTCAAGGACACTGACAAGGAATTTGTCGGTCACGAGACATTTCCACAGCTAATGTCATTTTCATACAATTTAATCTTTCCGCAGGCGTTAACGCCAACAGAAAGTGGTATTTCAGACCCCAAGTAACTTATGATCTTTCGTCGTGGCACTTTTTGGGAGCAGCACTTCTATAGAATTTTATTGTTGATGATGATGAATTCCAGTAACTTCTGATTCTTAGGTAGGTACTGCAAAACGTTTTGAATCTTGTTCGCTTAGCGCCATATTAGCCAATTTAAATTGCCAAAGAATTGCGTAAAACAAACTTCTTTCATGGCAAAAATTCCATACAAAAACCTTGAAAATGCAACTTTATTTTGATTATTACAATAAGAACCTATTAGTGTACATTGATATTACGTGTTTTTTTTTTAAGTCACTTCTACGCCTCACTAACTCTATGTCCCAACTAAAACAGGGTAGTGAGAGTCTCCAAACTGTAGTTAAGTATACAAATTACTTAATTTAAGGTTAAGTTGGCGTCGATCAGTCAAGTGTTCTAAATGCCCCGGTTAAGTTGGAACTAAGATCCGGCTCGAAGGTCCAAGCCTCATTTCAATTTAGCCACACGCTATTGGGGTTGTGTAAGTTAGTATTGTATTTTATGACTATAATAATTAAATATATTGAATAGTTGTGTTGGACTAGTGGATGGTTCGCTAAGTTTCGATCTCGAAATCGTGCCCAACCTAACGATTGGCCATTATTATGGTGTTAAATCAGTGTGAAGTATGTTTGTTCGTTAAAAAATCCAGTATTTTGAGTAATTTTCGCAATGATGAATTCTTAAATTCAATAAAGTGTATATTAGTGGTAGGAACACACTATTATACACTATATTTGGATCGTATAGGGTTTTGGTAACATGCTTTGTGCCTTTCATAGAATCGTATAATTTATATTTATTTTAGGTATATTAGATTTATTTTATTTATATTAGAGTTTAATTGATTTTTGCTTTTTATATAAAAGTGTTATTCCGTCTGTAAATAAAATGTATCTCTTAATTTATAAAGATATGTAATCAGTTGAACTAAACTCTATTTCGTCTCTTTTTTATGTCATTCATTATTTAAAAAAAAAACTGAAAAAAATCTTTAAGTTTAGTTTTTAAAGTGCTGATCCAAGATTAATATTATTATTTTGATGGTAATTCGCATAATTAATCACTTGACTCATCTAAAGACGTTCTACGTTCCATATACGGCTCAACTGAACCAGATCACTACCTGAAAAAAGCGTTCCAGCGTCGGCATTGCGACGTTGATTGGCAATACTTTTTTTTTTATGACTAAAATATATTATAAAACCAAGAAATTGTATAGATATATTCTATACTTTCATGCTTTATCGTCGGATATTATCACTTACCATCAGGTAAAATTATAATCAAAGGTATTTTCATTATAAAAAACAACCCAAGAAAAATTTTATAAGTAAGTATATCGCGTAAATGCTAGTACTGAATTTTTTCAAAAAAAAAAAAAAAAATGACAACGGTATGTTACATAAAGGTGTTTTACAGACACAGGTCACTATAAGAATAAGAATAACATGGCCAATGAATGTTAAACCAATAAAAATAAAATAATATCAATTAATATTCAATACAGAGATATTAATATAAGATAATGTTTATATCTGTCTAGGTAAACGTCAGCCGAAATAATACTTGGACATCGCCACTCATATCTCTTCAACTATCTGTGTCATTCTCTGATAACGTCCAACTCTAAAATCCATTTCAATACCTTTAGAATATGCACAGATAGATTAATAAAGGGTGGGTGGGGTAACTATGCCTCAGGGGAGAGGGGGGTAAACTTGGCAAACATAAGCTTGTGCCGGACAGGAGTAGTCATAACTAAGATATTTTGACCGTCAAGCAATTTCTTGGGCATGTTAGAGTTAGGTACTACAGAGTGTTGTTTTCGTTGTAACATCAACAATGAATTAATTCTGTAGCAATATTGTTAGTCGTGTTATGTTTGGGTATATGTATTGATACTCTGATTTGTTATTGTTAATATCTTTATAAATTTATTCAAACAACTACTTTAAAAACAGAACAAAACTGACTTAGACTGTTTTCAACCTATAGTAACAGGACTAATTACAGGTAGAAAACAGAGCTCCAGTCACTTCACCCGCAGGTAAAGTACCTAAATATCTGGAGAGATTACCTCGTTGAATAGCAATGCTAATTTTCTGACCGAGGTAAGCGCGACCCTTGTTGACTTTGTTGGTTACAGCTGACACTATTTGGATTTAATTTTTCACTCGACACTTATTAAAAGTTATCTATCTATATCTATATGAAAATTCAACCCGAAGTCACCCACTTCTGGGTGGCTTTCTTGGTATCACGCTTTTAGATTCTACGCCAATGGAATTTAGTGAGTTTTAATCGCCACCACAATATCATCCAACCGTCTCTGCCTGATTTATGCCAATAAAAAAACTAATATTTGTTAAAGATATATAATTAATCTAGCTTTAGGTGATGGTTAATTAAAGGCCCAATACCTATAGGTCTAAGATAAACCCTAGATTAAACAGCTTCATTATTAAGTCACAACGGTGTCACACGAATAGCCCTGAGTGAATAAGTACACCTAGTGATTATTGTACAAAATTAAAGTAATTATAAATCAGAACACCCTGTGTAAAAGTATGAGCTACCAAAGAGCGTTGAATACGTTTGTAGCCGAGCTGTCTGTGTATGGGGTGATATTAAATTCCGACTGACCAAGGCGGGTAATATAATAATTATGCTAATTTGAGTTACCGTCTTTAGACGAGCGCTGGTGAATTTACTTTAACGGATATGTAGGGTTGTATAGTATCTTGCAATATCTTTAAGAAATATGTAACGTAATATTTTTATGAACTTATATAGACCACCTTATGATCATACAAGTCCTCTGCTTGACATTATAAGGCAAAAAGTGACAACCGATCTTGAAAGGTGATAGCAATATTTTAAGAAGTATAGAATACCTACCCTACCCAGAAGGGTACAACATGTTTAAAACTCCATCGCCTCCACAAAAAAATGTTTAAAAGTATAGCTTCTAACGGGTAAATACGTTTTAAACTCTTTAATTAAGAAACCTAAAAAAAAGTAATAAAATTCAAAACATTTATAATGGTTTCAATTTTTATCTACAACTGGCCGACTCTAAAAAATTAATCTCATATTGAAGATCCTTGGAAAAACCTCAATATGATCTCCCATCATTCATAATAGCATCTAACATCATTAACATAAACTCATCTAACAGAATAACCCTTCAATTTCAACATCAAGCACAAATTGAAATCAAAATTCATCACACATTTTGTATAACTGAATCACAGACCACGGGCCAAGACATCTGTCTGCCTTGAGATTCCTACAGACGTTAAAATAGAACCGTTTGAATTCCGACTATTCGGCCTGTATTCAGATGTTATTATCTATGGTGTTTTGATTCAATTATTTACAGATAGAATTACAAAACATACAGTCATACAAATTAAACAGTTGTGCCATCTAAGTTGCAAACAACCATATTTTTTATGAAAAACGAGATATGAAAACGGGTTTAAATGTTTTCCAGGTAACATTCGGAAACATTTACCATGAATACGGTTTCACTGTCACATAAACTGGTGAATCGTTCGCAATAAAAGTGTATAAAAAAGAAGGTATATCGATTGCCCCCGTGATATAATGTGTAGAGAAAACCTTTCAAATATTAATAATTATAGTATTTTTATAGTATGTAATAGTGTAACGAACAAAAACTAGTTTGGATTGAAAACCTAAAAGAACCGGGATTCTTAATCGGTTCGCACCAAAAAAGCGAAAAATCTTATTGATTATTTATGGACGTAATTTTTCTAAATCCCGATTTCTGATTGAAAGGTTAGATAATATCGGTTGTGTTTGGATTGAATTGAGGTCAAACTAACTTTCTTTATAACTACGAGGATCAAGAGTTAGTGTTTCCACAAATTTTATATTTTGAGTAGAAGGACTCGCACAGAAACGTTCATGAATTGATTTCTTCTACTTAAAGCGATTTGGCTATAACCTAGGTTTTTATCTAGTAGTTGTGCTTTTCCTTCGATATTCTTATAAACACAGTTAAATAATTTGAGTATTGAAATGTGTAGGCAACTTGTAGGTCTCCGACAAAACCCCTTTAGCACCACGAACGTTTCCACATCTTCTAAACAAACAAAGACGCTCACAACTGTATTCCCCATTATGAGATTCCTCAGATACAAACTCATATACCTTTGAAGATACCAAGTGGGTCGTAGTGAGAGGCACGTCCAAATATTGCATTTAGCACTAGTCCGCATTTCGTAAGTAGTATTCCACATGTCAGTTTGCAAGCCCATCGCCGCATCTTCCACATCTTCTGAATTCAGAAAATATAATTTGAGTTACCATCTTAAGGCTACGATCGGTCAGTCACTGCAAATGCTTACTCCATAGCTATTCAGGTAATTCAACTAAGATATTCGTTGCCAAGCGGTAGACTAGCAAATTTAGAATACTCTATGGTCCGAACGCCCATGGGTCAGACTCGTAAATTCCAAGCGTCTTCAAATTCAACTATGTCCAACTATTGGGCAGTTGCTGATGTCAGTATAATGGAAGCGACAAGCGTGGATAGAAAGTAAGTAACTTGGGGACCTTTGCATTGCATTTGATCAGCTTAAGTCCGATGGCCTAGTCATTCACCTAGGATCACCCTATTGAACCCAGACTTTTATTGGATTTTGCTTCGTAAGTGATATTGACAGTTAATCTGGATCAATCAAGTGTTGGAATGAACCGTCTATAACGCCCTTAACTTAACTTTAACTTAAGAAAAGGAAGAGAAATCGTCCTGCACGATAAGACTATTGATACGGTAATCTTGTCTCGATTTGTGAACTTATTTGTATAGCCACACAATATAGTTGTTAACTTGTAAAGTGAACGTTATATAACGTTTGCTTACTCTGAGCATTAAGTCTAATTAAAAACATGAACAGCCAGTCGGGCATCATTAAAATATGTCTCTAACAAAGGTGTATTATTTTCTCTCACTGCCAAGTTTTCTCAAACACTTTATTTAATCGTAAACATTGCCGACGTAAATTAATATGTAAATGTGATAAATACCCGATTACTAACACAATAATTATTGGTTTTTTAATTCTGTCATCTATTGTATCGTATCATACGTTTAGAATAGCGTTCTCTCTCTCTCTCGTTTCTCAACAAGAAAAAACAACGCTATTCCTAATAACGCCAAGAATTCGCTACACCGTCGCTGTTCAGGATTTTAAATAATAGCATTCTTTTTATATGAGAAACTTACATTTAATTTAAAAAGAGCTCTCGTTATTCTTATTGAAGAACATTGGCTCTTTAAATTGAACATTTGAATGATAAATGATTTATCATTCATATCCCATACTGAAAAACACATTTTTTTCTCTCAAATATTGAGTGCAATTAGTTAATATTATGAACTGCAATACAAAGATTTTAAATTGTTATTTTAGTACAATAGTGTTGGGTTTCTTCTGTTGAATTTGAAATCTGATAGTGTTATCAGAAAGGCAAAGCAGTGTTTTGTAAATCAACTGTTTTGTATTGAAATTCTACACTTTTGAACGGATTAATCGCGTTGTTTTATTTTATTTTTATTCCTGACGTTTAGAAGGCTTTCCGGATTTCTTGGTCGCAGGTAGACTACAGGTCCCAATGGTTCTTAAAAGTGTTCAGTTTTATTATGTCTAATCACGTCTAAATGTTTGTAATTCTTATATAGATCGATAACACGTTATTATATATAGCTTATAAATTAAAACAGAAAAGAACTACAAAAAATATCTTTGTATTATATCAGTCATGTACATTCCCATAACACAAGCTCTGCTTAGTTTCGGGCTAAATGATCCTGTATGACAAATGTCTGGCATGTGTTTATTTGTTGATACAAATATTAATACATATTATTATCTAATCCTACTGCATAATCCTACTACTATTATAAACGCAAAAGTTTGTGAGGATGAATGTTACTCTTTCACGCAAAAACTACTGAACAAATTTTGATCACACTTTACGGTAATATAGCTTTTACACAGAATAACACATAGACTACTCATTATCCTGGTACCACGCGGGCGAAGCCATGGGCAGAGGCTAGTATATTCTATAACCAAAATCTATCCAGTAATATCATACATCAGTGTGCATGAACAAGGTCCTACTTCACACGGACAGAGGAGCGTTATTATTGTGCCTCTGTCAACGGAATATGAAATGTATTGGGATGAGCTGACTCCTTGACCACCCCCCCCCCCTCGCCACCCCTTGACCTGCGGTGGAGGGTAAAGTTTTGTGCAAGGAGGTAGGTGCGAATTATGGATTTAACATCGCAATATTAATCAGGGATGAAGTTGGCGTTTACATAGACGGATAAACTCTTCATGTCACACATAAATAAATACAAGAACACAGGAATTCATACAAAGTATATTGGACTGTCTTATCGCTTACAACAATATCTTCCAGACAACCTTTGGATGCACAGAAGAAAATTGAATCAAAAGACGTTATTTATTTATTTCATCTTATCTTTTGGCTATGTCATGTTCATTCGTCACATTTCGAAACGATTGGAATTTTTCGAGGCTGTTTCATGAGCCTAAGTTGATACATTTGAAATGATAATTTTTAGATTCGCGGAGTTTTGTTTCACGATAATTCAGCAGAGCGCACAAGTAAATCTCACACACCATGGTAAATATTCCGTTTCCATTGATATGTATGGGATTTTCATCACTAAAAGTCACATTTAAAATGAAAAACAGACATTTTTGAACTGGTGCGTGTTAATTTATCTTGATATAGTAAATAAATAGTTTGAGATGACGCTGGTGAGAAGAACATCTGAAAAACTCTTCTTGATGAAAATTTTACCAAAATAAAATAGATATAATAATATAGATATATTATATATATAGTTATAATATATATTTACTCTTAATATAGACAGTAATGTGGGAATGGAGCGTGATGCATGAAATTCATCATTAAGGATGTGATTGAAATGCTAGAGTAAAGAACGTTAAAGAAAGATGGCGGACGACGATAAAAAAGAGCGTACTTGTGTTTCGAATAAAAACCGTTTTTGATTACATACTCCGATATTGTTTTACTTGGTATACCATCCTAACCTACAGTAATACGTATTTAAAAGTCTCGCTGTACCTGTATCTTCATATATATTTACTTATATCTTGAAAACTACCTTTAATAATTCACTACTCTCCAGAAATTAAATTCTCCACCGGTACCGAGTAGTTTCCAACAGGATACTCAACTTACCCATTTGAGATTGGAAAACAGCTCGACTTACAGTGTACAACTCTGTCCAGCTTGATGTTTGAGTTGCTTTGTGCTACTTGCGATGACCATGGTCTAAAGGAAAGACTTAAGCGATAAATATTTTTCAATATCAACCGACGATTTGAACTCGGATGGGCAGTATTCGGAAATCTCCGTCATTGTTCTCGTTACAGTTACCGAAGAGTCTCAAGAAGAAAGTTTACAATAAGTGGGTGTAGTAAGACGATATTACCACGATTGAGATTGTGCAAGAATCAAATAAACACGCTACCAGCTGCGTGTCTGGATATTAGTTTTATGTGTAAAATTAATTTACTTGAATGTGACAGTGAAACCGGTGGTAGGGGTATCGTTCGCTGTAAAATAATGAGAAATTAGGTACATCAGGACTATACAGGATATTTTGTGATAGGTGCGAACACAAAATATCGAGAAACGTTTGAAATTCACAAATCATAGTAAATATCCCGTGTTTAGTAAAAATTAAGTTCATAGCCATGAAAGTTATATGAATAATATTCATAATATTCTACAAAGTTATAGAAAATTATGATATAACTTACCACTGAAACGTGGCCGTTGACTCATACCTAAAACATAAACTTTTTTTTTGCACAACTCCTACAACTTGCACCACTCTAAACTAGATTATCTAAATGTTGGAATTTATATGCGGTCGAAGCTAATTTTCGGACAATTACTGCGGTCTCCAGTTTGTTTAGGGTTGTGAATGAGGTTCTCTTTGGCCAGTTGTGTGTTAAATATATTTGCTTTACTGTACTGTAATTCTTCACTTTATTCTACAGTTCTGAGTAAGCTAATAATAATCTGAGTAACAGATACACAGCATTTAGAAGTTATTTTGAAAAAATAGGGCAGTAGGTATTAGATCCTTTTTTAACGTTATTTTAAGTTATTGAATAATATTTTTAAGGTTAGTTTATTTAGTATATACAATGAAAAGATAATGGACTTACCAATAAAAGGATAGGTACTTAAATATTAAACAATAACAAAAAAATAATACATTTTTTTCATACAAATATGTACAAGTAGAAATATACAAAAAATACAAATGAACAGCTAGCTATCCAAAGACTGTTGAAAACGATCTATAGATAGCTCAACTGATCCAGATCACTGCCAACGGAAGCGTACCCAAAATACTGACCGCATTGCCATGCTGAATGGCAATGCTAATGTGTTGACACAGATAAGAGCCAGCTCTTTGGTCAGGCGTCGCTTCGACCAGTCGCCCTGAAAGACCTCATCGTGTATGTGTAATTGTTCGCCTTATGAAATTGGCTTCATAGGCTGCCAATTTTGGGCCAGCCATGTCTGAAAAGATATGGCTGCCCCAAAATGAATGGTGATGTGAGGTTAGATTGTTTTACCCAATACGTCTAATTACTATAGTTTTTCATCGATTTGACGTTTCGTAACTCTTTAGTATGTGCACCACTCGTCCGACGGTAGATCGGTAAAGACTGTACCCTCATTTTTTAAATATTTTTCAACCACTGTCATCAACATCATTTGATTTTAGAGCCAATCTTTTGTAGGTGCAGTTATTGTATCTCATTCCCTCTACTTATTCAATTCCAATTTTCTCTATTTATTATTTTACCGTATTAAAATACGACAAATCAGCGACTTCTCCTTTATCAGGCATATGTAGCCTCAATTTTTTCGTTTTGTTTCTATTTTATTCAATATATTAACCACTTATATTAACTAATTTAAATTCTATAACTTGACATAGTCTAGCTTCTGTTGCTCCAAGAAAGTATCCAAAATTAATGACCCCACATAAACTCCCACACTATCAAACCTTTCAGTTCCCTTCAGCAAACATTAACCCTTTAGACAGTGAAAAATACACAGGACTTGTCAAGTAAAACGCAGCTAATTTAAGGAGCCTACGTTATCTTTGTGTAAGTTCGACGCGGAGTGTCATTTGTCTTCGTCAGTGTTGGTCGGTGATCATTTATGCCATAGCACACCCTACCCTTTAGCGGGAATTCACGGGAGTGAAAAATGCAGAACATTGTAAATTCAAACAAATAAATACGGATACGTAAGCTTTGATAAACCGCTCAATACAATCCTTCTAAAATGTTATTAGAATATTTTGCGAACATTAATGTTTATGAAGTTTATGCACTGAAAACGGTTTTTATCGAATGTGGTTCTTCCTGTTAATAAAATTATTAATTAAAAGAAAAAAAATGCGCACGTAAGATCTATAATCTGTGGAAATATTCATTCCGTTAGATTTTGACAACCGCTTGACCGAATCTATTCCAGTGTATTCCAAACTAAAAACATTACCACCGCGTCACCTCTATTCCCGAGCTATTAGAAACGACTTTCCCGTGACATATGTGGTTAAGGAATGACTTAGAATTTTCTAGAAGGAAATTGAAGGCACTCCAGAAGATGTGCAATGACAATGCTATTTACGAGTGAGTAAGGGTATTTTCTGTTTGGCGTGAAACAAATATTGTTGACACAGAAAAACTTTAGAAAACTTGGGTCACATTGAAATTCTCTCTAACGTACACTTGATAAACAAATCTAAATTTCGCGGTAGTAGCGAGTTAAATGTACAATCGACCATTAAAAAAAACCGACAAATAATTTATCCTCAATAGCATAGATGGTAGTGGAAATTGTTTAAGTCAAAACTTCATTTTGGCACTCGGACAAAATATTGAACAAACAAATATATCTAGTAATTGTCAAAATTTGCAAGAAGTATTATTTTCAAAAAAATATTCTCCGTTCGTTCGTTCCGTGTACAGAAAATATAGTTCTAACTCCGAACAAATATCAGTCAGGAAAGAAAAACCGTAGTCGTCTAGCTCTTTCATTAGAATTCGTTTTTTTTTTTTTTTTTTGAAAAAATGGTCAGCACCCGACTCCGAACATCTTACCCCGCATCTTTTGCATCGCAACTGGCTACTCACCCGCGCCACCGAGGTCGTCTATAAATACATAGATACAAAAAAAAAGAATATTAAGATATCCCTTTTTTTTTAAGAGTCAGGAAAGAAAAGCCGTAGTCGTCTAGCTCTTTCATTAGAATTAGAATTATTTATTTCAGAAAAATTTACAGCTTATATTTAACACCAAATGATATTTCAATTTAAAATAATCTTAATTAATAAAATATCGATCACAGGCTGTCATTTCATATGTCATGTGAATATAATAGGTTGGGGAAAAAGTTTCTTCGCATTTTTTAAGAAAATTCAAAACATTTTTTAATATAGTTTATTTACATTTAACTAAAGTATGTAGGTACCATTTTGTTCGATAACTTTTTGCCATTTTGTAGGCAGGGACATGATCCCATTGCTATAAAAACTTTGGGGCTTCTGTTCAAAATACCGCGACAAGTGGTTTTGGCAGTCCTCTCGTGATGTTAACCTGACACTGCCTAAAGAATTCTGAAGAGACCGAAACAGGTGGAAATCTGAAGGTGCAAGGTCAGGACTATACGGCGGATGCATTAACACATCCCAGCCAAACTCTCTTAATTTTTGCTGAGTGGCTAAAGATGTGTGAGGTCAAAAATGGTCAAAAATTTCTTCAAAAATGGTTCGGTTTCATTACGTCGTAATAAAGAATCACAAATGAGAACACGGTTCATTAGGTTTCTTTCAGTGAGCTCGTGAGGTACCCAAATATCGAGCTTTTTTGTGTACCCAGTTTTTTTCAAATGCGCCAAAACTGTTTTGTGGTCAATTCCCAGTTCTTCAGCTACGTCGTAACTACTGATATGCCGATCTTGCTCCACTTTTTCAAAAATGGCATCCATTTTATCCGTAATAGGGCGACCAGAGCGACGTGCATCTTTGACATCAAAATTTCCGGATTGAAAACGCTTAAACCAAATTTGTGCTACTCTCACAGACACTGCACTAGGTCCATAAACATCGCAAATTTTTTTCGCGGCTTGCGTTGCATTTTTACCTTTTTTGTAGTAAAATTTTAAAATGTATCGAATTTCTTCATTAGATTCACTCATCTTAACAGTACGAAAAACAAATAAAAATCACACATTTTCCTAATTTGAATTTGGAATTATCTTCTTTAAAATTTAAACTTTTAATGATACCAAAACCAGCCAGATACAAATAGTATAGCCAAAGAGATTTTATTACAAGTTCATACATACAATAATGCGAAAAGACTTTTTCCCCAACCTAATATTTAGTATAGTTAGCGCTTTTAATGTTGGAGCATGTAAAATTATTGTTGTAGGCAAACAACTAAGAATGTAGGTAGGTGATTTTATACCAAGTTACCCTTAATTTGGGTAGATAGTATTTGCATACGTCCAAGATTCCTTCCCCGTTTGTTTTTCGGATTTGGCACAGTCGACCGACCAACAATAACTTGGTCAAGATATTCTGGAGTTAATTTACTTTGCTTTGATAAGGGTCGACCCTCTCATCCTTCAGGTGGTCAGCGGGACTGGGGGTTGTGTGAATAGTGTGGGGGTATAATTATCAATTTAATACAAAAAACAAAACAAACACGCTCACGACCGTATACACACATGAAGTGCATCCTTAAATCCATTCTACAACATAACAGGAAAACATCACTAAAATGAACGCCTCTGATCCTGAGTTATGATACTAACAGACAAACAACATTTTGTTAAAATTATACTAACTACTTACTAACTACTGCCTACGGCTTCACCTGCGTGGTTCCCCATGAAAAAAGTAGCTCTCTTACCGTTAAGACACCAATCATAAGACCCATTCATATAAGTAACAGCATTCGCTTGACCGTTTGTTCGTCGGCTTACGTTGCAAAATTGGTCTCCACGAAAAGCCTTTTTATTTTATCGGGATAATATACAGCCTAGGTCCATTCTAAATATTTTATTGAAATAGGATGAGTGATTTCGGAGATTACCTATTAATTAATTACATCCAAATTAAAAAAAACTTTTGGTATCTCGTTATAATATAAGTTTAGATGAGTAAACTAATTTTAATCACTTTAGAGCTCAGCTGCCAAAAAGTTCTCACAAGGTTAGACCTTGTTCAACGGTAAATTTTAAGGATAATTATATTTAAAAATCCAAAATTCACCTTTAAACCTAAATTCAAAGCAACATTTATTTATTCAACTATGTACAAGTAGGTACATAGTTGAACATAAAAAAATACAGATGCTATCTAAAGAACGATCTATAGATATTGGCCGCATTGCCACGCTGAATGGCAATTGACCAGATAACCCGTTGACCCAGATAAGAGCCAGCTTTATAACCACGCGTCGCTTCGTCCAGTCGCCCTGAAATAATATATATAATATATAAAAGATATAATATTATATTAGTGTAGATTTATTGCTCTCATACAAAGTATGTATATATCTTAATGATACATTTAATAGGCAGGTAGTTAGGTTACATCAAAACTCTGACCTATTCTACAAAGTCAAACAAGAATCACACATTCAAAACGTTTCTGAAGAACCACAACAGAGTCTACCGGTATAATTATAAATTCCGCGTCACCCGGCTACGGTGGAACAATGTAGTTAATCCATCAGCCCAAGTCCTAAGGCGTGGGAGATAAGACAAGGGCCGGACCCACCCTGATCTTGGCCACCCTATATAGAGTTAAGAACAGAAGGGTCATCCGGTGCGATAAATTGCCTACAGTCATTATACATACATTTTGGTTTTGTGACATTATATTAACTCTATAGCAGAACAGTCGAGGATAAAAGTCCTGCCATCTGCAACAACGCGACAATAGAACCTACGACATAACGTTTATGTTATATGAAAATAGTTGGAGAAAAGTTATAAATCACAAATCACTGGTCATTAGTAAGTAGTTTTTTTGCAATCGATTTTTATTATTTCAAACATGGTTCGTAGATGGGAGGCGTTGCAATAAACGATAAAAAAATATGCTATGGGTTTTCAAATGTTGCAAATATTAACTTGGTGGCTTATTGTCTCTTAGTTATATGTATATACTTAAATTTTTAAGGAATCTTTGAACTTGATTGTTGAAAATATGGTGAAAATTTGTTGATACTATTCAATGCGAAAGTTTTAAGAGTTCGTTTGGAGATATGATAGGTCCGAAGCCAGGTCACACTTTAATATAGACTTTTCTGCCCTCACAGAGACATTTTCTTGTAGGCATTAGTTACTTCCTGTTGTCTCTACAACTTTAAACAGTCAAGGAAATATTCAATGCGCATTGACCATCCCTAACTCCACCCTTCTCAGATTGTGACGTCCACCTGAGCCTGTCGTATGAATATTAATTCAACCATATCTTGACCCCAGTCCACTAGAAATGTACAAATTTAAAAAGTAGCGCAATCTGTTTTTTTAAGTTATTGACAGCCAAATAAAGACCGTAATAAAGACACTCGCACTTTTCCACTGATAACTTTCAAACGAGTTGGCTATTGTAAAACTATTTTTAAAAGTAACACTAAAAAACTGAAAATGAATGAAAATAAATATTTTTTCAGTACATTTTTTTCAAAATCTATTTCTGCTGCAGGACAAAATATTTTCAGTAACTTATGACTTATGTTTAGAATTTTTACACGTCAGGAGACCGAGAATCATGATTTTGCCATAAGAGGTTGTTCGATTTTCTGTTACCATCTTCGAGACGGCTTTCCGTTTAAAAAGGTTTTTTTGTGGAATCTAAAATAGTGCATAATTTGGTATTATCGCCATAAGTATGTATGTGCACTGCAATAGGCGATGGAAAACATATTAGGCTATGTAGTTTTTTAATAATTAACTTATATTTTTACATAATTTATATTTTTACATATATTATATGTATATACATATATACCCTCTTCAATAAAGCGACAGTGCAAAGCTTCTAATAGAGTTAACTGCAGACCCATCGCAAAAGCCGCTTCTCAAACAATTTCTGCATAACCACGACCACTCTGCCAAGAGTGCCATATACAAGAGACATGTATAAGGTAATCATTATGTACTAGTGATTTGACGATCTAAATTTAAAAACTAAGTAGTAAACTAGTCTGTAAACTGCAAATTGTGCGTGTATGAAACGGAAATGAAAGAAGACATGGAGATGTATTACTGTATTTCAAAAAACACATGAACCAGGGTAAGAATGTCTTGACTTCTATGAATACCTTGGAGAATAATTGATTAGTTTGGTTGCCTTTGATTTGAAATGAGGATTGATTTTACACAAAGATTTGCTTTCATAATTATTCAGGGTTCACGATAGAGATTGTACCATGTCTGATTAATTTTCAAAACTATCTCAACGCAACTGAATTTATGCTATGTAATTATTTGCAAGGTCCTGAATAGACCTTTTCCTATTAATAACCTAACACCAAAATCTATACTTATTCATAACGTCCTCAGATCACGCACAAGAGCAAATCTATAGATTAACAAAATTATCTAACAGCAAAACGCCTTACTAGCATAATACCTTCTCAGATCCTCTCGGTCAGTAATACTAACATTTATTTTGATTACCAGATTGTATACAACGTACAGTCATAAAGACAAATCGATTTGTATATCACAAGGACAGCTTATCGGGCAGTAAAATATTAGTGGAATGACATTTTAAGGTAGAAATGAGAGCCACTGCTGGGTACATGCGTAAAAACGTGTAAATAAAAAAAAACAATGTTTTCGATTGTATGGAGAATATTTTAAAAAGTAGAAAGCTTTTTCTCCATAAACTCCATTCTCTCATAGGTATGTTCAAAATTCAGTTTTATGACCGTAAGATTGGATCGAAGATCCCAGCGATGTATTTTTAACAAATATAAATGCTTTATTTCTGTATAGTTTATTGTTTCTGTCCTAACCCTCTACCAAGGATTTACCTTCCTTGCCTCCCTCGATACAGTGCCGGTGGTAAAGACGCAAATATTATTATAATTTGATTGGCTTTACGTTGTTAGGGCTCATGCATATTGATTCTTCAAGTATCATATTTTTTAACAGTATACTGGCTTTGGAAGAAAATAAGTATATTTTCGTGCAACCATTTAGGGTTTTTTTTGTTACTATGACGAGATATACAGGCAAACGGCTCACTGATGGAAAGCGGTTATCATTGCCTCTTGACATCGGTTACATCTGGTGCATTCCTGATGCGTTGCCTGCTCTGAAAGACATTTTAAATTAGTAAAAAGACTAGATTAGTAAAAGAGTGTGAGGATTTGCAGTGTCTCCATATATATCGAAAAACAAAGTATCAAAACGTCACTGTTTTATAGAAATCCGTATCTAATATATGCCTACTCATCTGCGTCAGATTTTAAAGGTAGTTTCCCACGGTCTGCGAATTAGCGGATTACATCGCTACTGCACGAGACCGCATCGGCATAACGTGGGAAGAGACGTCCGTCGTAACGCAGACGCGTTACGGTGCGTCGAATCCGCTGTAGCGATGCGTTTTCTTTCTCGGCTTTGATGAATTACAAAATTCCACTTGCTTTGAATCCCTGGATCCGTGAAATCACGCACATTGGGAATAGCTTTAGTGTGTTGAATGGGTGTCCGTGGCTGTCGGTTGTTCGTGTTACCTACCATCCATAAAACCACGTACCGTGGGTAGCCTTATGCAAACTGCCTCTGGTGTTGCAAGCGTCCATAGGTTACGGTAACCGCTTACCAATAAGTAGGCCGTAATTTTACAAAAAACTGTCCCCATGGTGGATATCCTCAGATACTCAGTGAGTAGATATTTGGGGATACCAAATAGGGGGTAGTCAGAGGCACGTCCAAACATTACATTTGGTACATGCCCGCGTTTTGCAAGTAGTAAGCATTCCACGTGACAGGTTGCAGCCCATCGCCGCTTATTGGAACACTAACTTTTGGCACATGCCTTTGAATTTTTGGTTCTAGGGCATGCCCGTTTCCTCACGATGTTTAACTTCACCGTTTTGAGCACGTGTTAATGCGCACATCATTTTTTAGAGTGGATAAATCCATTGGTGCACGACCGGTTCGAACCCACGACCTCCGGATCAGATGTCGGGGCGCCCACTAGGCCAACGGCTTACTACACGGTTCCAAGTTGAAGTTAGACAGAGCTTTACTTACTCGTAGAACAGACAGACAATTCACTTATATCTAAAATATGGATTTTGCTATCGACTAGAACCTAAACTTACAGGACTCGGTCAAGTGGATACCACTTATTAGGGATATCTTAATTGGGTGCTTGTTCGACCTGACTCTCGACTGGAAATGCCAATGGAAGATATTATTGCCTACTGAATGCGAAATTTGGTTTGCTCGTCGAAAAGTACTGAAGCGAATATAACCCTTGAAACTATCATGGTTGTTAAAATATTTATTTTTTCTTAAATTTACCACGGTTTTTTTAATGTGGTTTTTATTGTTTCCTGATCGATATTTCGATACAAAAAATTGGTAATTAGCTCAGTTTCGGTGAATATTACGCTATACCACAAGTATTTCTGAAGTGTTGCCTGCCCTAAGGTGAAGTCTCGTGTCTCTGTATTTCATAGGCACCCCTATTTATTATTTTGTGTGTAGTATGAGTTTTATTACTTATAATCATATTCATACTACTGACCCCTATAAACAGTGGGTCAGTAGATACCCAGTTCCAAGGGATTAAATGACACATTGCTGCATATTATTTCTAGTAGGTATAATAACTTTGTTTTCGGTAGAATACATAGAGTATCAAGACAGAAGTACTTTCATTACGCTTTCATAACACAATAGCGTATTCTATCGTTAATACAGTTAATCTGTTCAAAGCCCAAATCTCAAGTAACAATGGCAATTGGAAATTCGAAATGTATGTCGCCACTCTACGTACTTCCGGTCAAGTTTGAATATCCGTCCAAGTTGGACTTCCGCCGGAAGCGGCCGAAGCAACATGGCCGTCTTTATCTGAAGAATTAACTCGCGATAGTTATTTAAATGTGGAAAGGGTGGTGGTTTGTGATAAGGTGACCCAATTAAAATGGGTGTGATTTTAAAAATCATAAGGTTCGTGAATTATTTCTCTTCCTCTCTTTAATCTCAGTTCATTATAATTCAAAGGATTTTAATTCCACTGCTTTGCCCGCGTTGTACGAATGAGAATCTTTTGATCGATGCCAATTACAAATTTCAATTTGATTGGTTTTGTTTTAATTAGAAGTGTTAGAGAGAAACATGGAAACATCCATAGTTTCGCATTTATAATGTAAGTAATTTTGTATTTTTTGCAGTAAAAACTACTAAATATACTAATACGAGAATAATTTTAACCTTCCTCCTTCCCAACCTCTGAGAGGAGGGGGTTCCCAATTCGACTACATTTTGTTTGTCTCGCAGTTTAGAATTCAAGCAGCCTTCTCACTGGTAATTTTTCCGAATATTACTCCGTTTTTGCACCAACGTCACGACATGATAAGATAAGGTGACGATTCTGAGCCCCATTAATTTGTATGAACCGTTTTCTCATGGGACGACCCAGCACAGCTCGACACCAGTTTTTTAGACGACAATCCGTTTGTGTTGTAAGAGCCGTTATATTGTAACGACTTAGTTACTGAACCGACATGGGAGTAGGAAACTGTATGAACTTACCATCGGTATGACACGGCGAGTCTCATCATTGAAGACGACAAACTGCGTTTTCGGTGACAGACGACCCTACGGCCTAGCCTGAGTTACATGTTAAAAACATGTCGAAACAGTGGTCTCATCGTCCAGATTCTCATACAAAGATCGTTGACGTACCAATCATCCTATGTGGCTTCGAAATGGTGCCCAAAATCAGCATACATCCTCCTGATATTTGTATCTTACCTGTGCGAAAAATCTACGTAATGTTACATGTCATGGCTGGCGGCGCGCATTTAGCCCGGATTGCCATGATTAAAATTTCACACATATAGAAACTTAGAACACAATTAAACGCGTCCAAATCCGTCCATATTTCAAAACGCAAGGTAAGTTAGAAAGGGTTGTATAATTGTCCGAGGGGGTGGGTGGGGGGTGGTCAGTGTTTGTGATTTGTAAATGGGCTCAGGCCTTAGCCCTTCCTGAAGATGGGGATATATCACGTAGCTGTGCGATAACTTTGTTTAGGAATCGATATAGAGATATTACTACCATAAAAAGATACATCTACTTAGCCTGAATGTCAATCTAGATAATTAAATACTAATTGATGAATTGAAATAATCATATTTTGATATATTTTATATTACAATTATATCGCACGGTAAAGGTCAATGAAATATCAGCAGGAGAATATTAAAGTACGTGGTACAGTCGTAATATATCCTAAAACACACTCTCACAATACATTTACATTATGGATTATTTTTGGTATTACATGATCACTTTTACTGTACTTCACCATATCGTCACTAACTAAACTTGATTCATTAACTAAATAGAATAAACATAATTTTGACATGAACAAAACCTTTTGTTAATATTTTGTTAGTTTAGATAGGTATCGTTTTTCTAAGATTCGTTATAAAACATTTAATGTGTCAGTTGTTGTAAATTAAAATTAATCAATTGTTAGCAATAAAAAGGTCTTGAAATTGTTATTATTTTGTGATTTTTAATAATTGTTAATTCTGCTAGTTTGATATTAGAGAAAGAAGTTTTGCTTCGACTACGCGTGAATAATTTCATTATTTATCACTAACATTTCTCAGTACACAAGTTGCTTTTGGCAGAGTTAAAGTGTCACACCTAACTGACTCTGTCACACCGCACAACTCTATAGCAATCCACAGTCAAAGCACCCCCGTACAATAGTCTGACGAGATATCTTAGGGGCACAAAGGTTCCCGCAAATTGCCAAAGTAAGTGTAACGTCCGAACAGAAATACATTATCTGGACTTGAAGGCGGTGGCGATCCTTAGATTTATCGTTTCGGACCTTCGTGGTCCTGTTTCATTTCCGAAGGTACTATTGTTTTGTGAGGGTCTAAGACGGCTTTGGTGGCCTAGTTAAAAAGTACCTTCCTACCACTATTCTAATGTACCTATGTTGTAAAATGCTTTAATTTAAAAAAAAACATTCAAAGCTTAATGGTATATTTTACATAGTATATGAAAATAGTAACAAGAACAATGGTACCTATAAAAGAATAAGATAAAATAATATTATACGAAACACAATATTGAATTAAACATAAAGAGGTATTTAATCATATTAACCTATATTAAATAAAAGTAGCTAATATATCTCAGATGACTGAGTTCAAACAATGAAAATGAACAAAATGTATGAAAGTGGGCTTAGTTGACAACTGGGGTAGATCATTCGATAGGCCAACTGCCACCACCTCAAAAAAGGAAGAGGAATGCATAGGAGTTACTAGGCATAGTGTATCTATAGACTAGATAACGATCATGGGTGTCGGTTAGGTATGTACATCGGGCAAACGAAGCGGATAATTGCTGAAAGGGTCAAAGATTAATTATTGCAGCTGTCAAAAATCGCCAGATCAACAAGTCGGCCATAGTGGAGCACCTAGTGGACTCAGGACCAAATCACTGAATGGAGCCTGGTGAACGCCAATATTATAAGAGAATAGTTCGGGAAACGATTGAAATCAAGAAGTACCCAAATTTTAATCGTGAAGACGGATATACTCTCTGCGTCCTGGAATCCCGAGATGGTGATGCTATGGTGCGGTGATACGGTTAGTGTGATTTGCCGTAATGTGAACATGGACTTTTCATTCTGAAGATGAAATGAGGGTAGTTACGGCTACTGCCTTTATTTCTCGACGATAGCTCCGTATACTCCAGTCATCCCGTGACCACGGCTGTTGCAATACAGTCGAAATATCGGGAATATAAAAGGTAAACGCGATAAAGACCCGTTCATCTTATAATTATGTTATCTAATCGAAAGTTTGAAAAGTACTAGGTATGTGAACTTCAATTTTAGGTTCGATTCCCGCCGCGGGACAAATGTTTGTGTGATCTACAAATATTTGTCTCGGGTCTGGGTATTTTCTATGTATAATATGTATGTATTTACAAAAAAAAAATATATAAGTATCAGTCATGTAGTTCCTATAACACAAGCTCTGCTTACTTTGGGGCTAGATGATGCTGTGTGAAAAAATGTCCAGCATTATTTATTTATTTTAAATCCAACCGACAAAGAATTACCTACTTATTCTATTTCAAAACAAAACATTGCTATTACAAGCGAACACCTTCGTTAAACAACCATCCCAATCTCACCTAAAGCGATCCAGATACCCGGTCATCCCTTGGCTGCGCTCGCGCACGCGCACTCGCTCACGCGCTCGTGACTCTCACAGACATTTTATTACCATAATTTAAAACAAATATCTGATTGTACGGCATTAAAGTGTTAGCAAAGCTCAGGGATGCGCGGAACATACAGAATTATGGATTACAAATTATTTTTTAAGAACACTAATAAGATAGATAGATAAATCATTTATTTGCAACCACTTATTAATAAGGTATATAACTAAGATGGTTTCACTGCTGATGAGGTAAGTAGATACAAATTGGTGTAGGACTCAGCATAAAGCGCCGCAGACCTGGTGTAGGTAAGTAGCGCGCTGATCTTCCGTCCTCTCTCAATATCAGTAGCAGATAGCTTCGATATAAAAATAATGATTAATTTTCTAACCATAAGCTTAAATAGTTAAATACATTTATTTACTATATTGTATACAAACTTTGTTAGAAGTTTATGAAATACTTCTTATTTATAAACTATATTTAATAATTATGTAGTATGATAATCATTTAGAGTCATCATCAAAGAAAAATAAACATATTTGTTTTCTGATACTTTTACGCTTGATCTCTAGATACCAAGCGTAAATCCCTAGGGATTGTCGTAAATTCACTGATATTTACAATCTTAAGTTTATATAGTTTATAAGTCGACGACGTTAAATAAGCCAATAAGTTTAATGAATAAACTACTTATTGATTTCTACCGACTATGACTTTATTTGGGTCGTACAATTTAAATCACCCGCATATCCTTCCCGGATAGGTGTGTTCGGAAAACTTTTTCAATCTTCTCGTCACAAGTATCTTAGAGCCTCGAGACGAAAATCTACAGTCAGTACTATATTGGCTGCTAACATTGCTCTCGTACAAGGTCACACTACAGTCTTCGGAGAGAGCTTTACTCAGAGTTTCACTACGCGTTAAAATAATGCTCGCAGAACCAAAAATGGGTTCTAAAAGGTTATCAAATGATAACCACGTATCTTCCTAGAAGTCGATGGAAGGTTTTTTTTTTGTCTTTTCTAACTCACATTTGCAGCCCTGGCTTGTCCAATAAACATTCCTGCGAATCATGGGCCAGACATCACGTGTGCATACATGTATACTCGCCTTATTAGTCTAGGAGCCAACGATTCCTATATTTTTAGTTAGTAACCCTATTTGATTAAGTAGTAGAGTTTCACTATAAAGTATGCTCGGTTAAAATTTATTGGATTGGTCAAGAAAAATGACAGAATATATGTAATTTGAAGAGCCATATAATTAGATGGTGTAACTTATCTCTGAATGGAAACTCTTCACAAACACTTGAAGTATTTTTTAATAACATTTGTCTGAAAATATAAGTTTGTGTTTAAAAATAAAAGAAACAAATTCGGAAATTATCCAGTCTGATGTTTCTGATATTTGTTGTTTGAGAGCCGTGTTGGCCTAGTGGGCGATACCCCGACTTCTGATCCGGAGGTCGTGGGTTCGAACAAATTTATGTGTGCATTAACACGTGCTCAAAACGGTGAAGGAAAACATCGTGAGGAAACCGGCATGCTCTAGAACCAAAAATTCGAAGGCATGTGCCAACAGTTAGTGTTCCAATAAGCGGCGATGGGCTTGCAACCTGTCACGTGGAATGCTTACTACTTGGAAAACGCGGGCATGTACCAAATTTAATGTTTGGACGTCCCTCTGAATACCCCCTACTTGGTATCCTCAAAGATCTACTCACTGAGTATGTATCTGAGGATGTCCACCATGGGGAAGACAGTCGTGAGTGTGTTTGTTTTTGTTTTGTTGTGATTGTGACTAGATAAACATTCGACTTTGCTTTGTTGAAAGCCAGTTTTTCCAAGACTTTTTCAAAATGTGAAAGATACCACCAGCTCCTGTCCCACAAAGGTGCAAGAACTGTCGTAGATGCAAGTGCTTCGTGCGCCTTGGAGCATCAGACGATCTTTATAAGGTGGTAAAACATATATTTAATGCTAAACGCCGGACACGACGCGGTGAGAAACGCTAGTGTGATCTTAGCTTTACACTGTGTGATGTTTTGTTAGTCGATTTTGTCGTAACTAGAGACAAGAGTCAGGAACTTATAGTTGCTGAGGAACTCATTGTTAATATTTATTAAGACTTGTTCCATAGGCCGAGCAAAGGTCTATCTAAATATTCGCTATCTGACTGTCATATAATGTAATGATCAATGCCGTGGGAATTTACGAAAAAAAAACTAGTTATCCTTACCAGGGCTTATTCCTTAGTTGTGATTTTCGGAATAATCCAAAATGTCGAGGCTATTCCCTTGTTATTTTAATAGCCGGATTTGACTGGATTTTCTTACATACTGTATTCAAGGTATACGTAATAAACTTGAGTTTTTGGAGGAGATATATTGAATATCCTTCGATACCTTTAATAATTGAGGGTTACCATATCAAAATAACCTCCAAAAACTCGAGTTATGACAATTACTGTCAAAACACAAGTCGCAGGGCACGTTTAATTGTCGTTGTTATCAGTATGATAATCGTTAAGCGATGCTTACTCAAAATTCAAGTGGAGTTTTAAGAAATGGTGCTATTATGCAATATTTAAGCCATTTACCTACTTAAGTCATTTTTGCTTGAATATTGCATACGTTGGCGGATACGAGTAGGTTCCAATAATCCCCATCACAAGAATTAAATCTTAATTCCTTTACAGCTAGATATCTAGTTACAAACAATTGTAAACATATACAAATCCCTACGGACGAGCAATTCAAAACTTCCCCAGCACTCCTCAATAATCTGCTCTAATCGATACATCGTCTGCGAATTATAGAATCGAATAGAATATATTAATACGTGGGAACAGTCGGAGTTAGTTTGGAGATGTCTGCCGTTCTAAATCAGCGCAACAATGCACCGCTGGGCTGCTCCGATTTGCTTCTAGGTGGACGTTGGGATTATGTGGATAAGACAAATTTTCAAAAATTACTTCAAATTTAATCCTATCGTATCCTACTTCTTAATCATCTCAATACATCTTATTCTACTTCCAACTATCCTACTACCAGCTTACTTTATATTTTCGAACATAAGACTAAAAAAGTAAGGTTTTGTGGTACCTGATACCCACAACAGGCGTCCTTGACGCCTAGTGTGGAGTCAGGACTAATTCCGTTGGGTGTTTTATTTACTATACTTACTATTCTTGTTCTTCCTTCCTGCATCGAAATGTTTCAACAATACTAAAATAAAAAAAACCAATACGCTGAACTAGGTTTAAATATAAAAAAAGTATTCAAAAATATTTTTATGAATCGGAAGTTATTATCTAATATATTTGTTTTACATTGTACACTTATGTACTGTATCATTCATGAAATTAATATCCAGTTATGAAGCTGAAATATGTTTAGAAATCCTTTCGGTTCTTTACGCTCGAACGGGATTTCGGAAAGGGTTATTATTTAATAATGGCGTATCTACTCTAGTGTCTCGTAAGCGGAGACGCGCGGACAGTAGACATCACAAAGTCCGCTTTGATCGGCTTATCTCTGCATTTCTGCAGCCGCGCCAAGTATGCGTCAGCCATGATGCATCTCGTCTTGTTCTGCAGGCATTCGATTTATGGCAGATACATGAGGGACCTCCTAACCTGGACGCAATATGTAGGTACTACTAATACTTTGGAAACGGGGGATCGTTTTTTGAATATCGCCTCTTATCTTGACATCATTCATGACAAAATGATCACCGATGATTTTACATTTACAGTGTATTTAATTATATGATATAATTAAATCCCCAATTTATTATAAAACTTTGTTATTTTGTTATTGGTCTTATGCTTAAAAATATGTCGTGCCTAGATTATAAGTTAACGCTGTTGAGTGACCAATAATGTATTTATTGGTCATACAACATATTTATTTATAAACAAATAAACATTAGAGTAATACGTCAGTGTCAAATAATAATTCCGTGATTACAATAATTTCAGAGTAAGGCAATCTTCATTTAAAATTAAAAAATAAAATGTTTCAGTCATCGATGCTTTTTTCGAAGATACGAACTTTGGGAAACAGGTGTTTTTTCTGAATTTACTGTTTCCCGAATATAATTAAAAATAAAAAAATAATTGAATACTAAGCACATTCAATCAATATTGTATCTACCCATTACATCGCGTAGCGATTCTTTCCGGCACCTTTATAATGGGTTTTGGTCAAATGTCTTCAAGAACGCTTAAAACGTGGTTTAAAATCTCCCATCACTAGCGTTCTAATTTTAAAATCAAGCAGATGGAAACTCATCAAAGAGGTCACAGATCAGTCACGGCGTGATGCTGGCCGAATGCAAATACGCTACCGAGATACGCAAGACTATTCGGTGCAGGGATAAGGAACATTTTTACGGATCCCAATAATAACATTATTTTTTTTTTGTACATAATCTATAATTTTTAGATATGGGGACAGACGATATTGTAAAAAAAGCTATGTGCAGTGGTACGATAACATGAAACATATGAGATTTTATCTTCTTTCACTGCGCCTATTCTTTGTCGGAACATACTGTCAACTTAAGTATAAAATGTTATCTTCTCGGGACTTTAAGTGTTTTCCTAAACTTAGGTTCTTATTAGTATTTTGGGATAAAGCCAAGGAACAATAGGAAAAGGATCTATTTCATGAGAAAGGTAATTATTTAATATTTATTTTTTCTAAATTTGTTGCAGAGCTCTGATTACCCCTGAAAGATAAACGGGAACCGCTTAAAAACGTAATCATACACACCGATGCGCATGATTCACGAAACATTTGAATACCGTATTGCAATCAACCTTTAACTAAAACGACCTAACCACCCGACGGCCACATACAAACTTCAATCTTACTTTGGACGCGAATTAAAAGGTTTTAGCTTGAGGTCGAAAATGAATTTTAAAATTAGAATTCATGTTTTCTGAAGCGCATCTCCACCATAAACTATTTTGCAGCTTGTTTGTATTGAAATAAAGTTGATATTTTTTAAGTAAGTAGTTTGAATAGGAGTTATGTGAGAATTCGTGGGAACGATCGATTTGAACAGGAAAGTTCTTGAACAAAATATGAAATAGGTAAAGATTCCGCTAAAGATATTGAATGTAGCGTCAAACTTAGCATTTTAACTGGAGATCTGACATGACAACGGTAAACATTTATCCGGTTAACATAAAAACCGCCTTGATAAAGCTTGATACTATATGATTATTTTTTATATTTCAGTTTACTGAAAACAAGCTACGCGTAGCTTTAGCTTTAGCTCAGGTAGATAGATCATAATCAACCCCCTTAGACCCCAAGAAGTACGCACTACGCAGGTATGTATCTGAGGATGCCCACCATGGGGAATACAGAGAAACTCTGTCTTCTGAGCGCAGCCAAAAATGCTAGCCAAATATTGTATGAATAGTCATCTAGTTAGCTAAATTAGCTATAGTAATTTTGTTACAGAATTAAAACTTGAAAATTTGTAAATAATTCTAGATTAGAAAACGTTATTTATTCACATCAATCACCAATAAATCATATTTAGCAATACTTTTCTGAACCTAATTTTTTTTTATTCTTTATTGTACACACAATTATACACTTACAATAGGCAGAATTAAATGACATGTACAAAGGCGAGCTTAACCCTAAACAGAGTTTTCTTCCAGCAAACCTTGAGCTAGAGAGAGGTCAATGAGCCTACAATAAACTAATGAATTCAAAGTCAATATGTTTTATTCATTGAAATCACAAGGATCATATAGAAACGTCAACTTAAAAACTAGGTGAATTTAAAATTTTAAAGTGAATTAAATTCCTCGCGCGTGACTAAGCCTAGAAGAATCAGGCAACAAACTCTGCTTGGTTATTTTTTTTCATGATCCTTCATTCAGCTTTAGTGTGGTGCCAATCGAACAAGGTGAACTCGTTTATAGAAAAAAAGTACTAATCAAAGAATAAAATCAAGTCTAAAAAGTATCAACCACAGTTCACAAGACAACACACGATACGCTTTACGCTTCTACCTACATTACCATAGGATTTCGTAGGATTCAAACATAATTTTAAATTGAATTTAGACTAATCCACAAAGTGCATATGAACCATACAGCACTGATTGAGGTACTGTAGTCAAACCTGTTATTGAACTCAGTATAGGGTTGGAGCCCTAGGCTCTGCGCACCATCGATGTGCAAATGTGGCGTAGAAGTCCAGAAGCGCCGCGGCGAACATCCCCGATGAACTGCAGAACCCGGGCAGCCCACCACCCTGAATGCGTTACTGTACCATACTGTATTGTTATGACATACCTACTTAACTGATCTTAAATCAAAATCACACTATCAGGTCCCCGTCATTGTTTTTGAACGAAGCGCCACACAAAGAAAATTACTGTGTCATTCCTCACTGTCCCTAACCAAAAGTAATCATCACAAAACATAATAATCCTCTCTATCTCGGTAATAAGATGTCGACATGTCAAAATATCATTATCAACGCATTGTCCGAACTGTTTTCGAATCGTCCTATTGTTCTTGTAGATCTGTTATCGATTGTTAATTTAGGGAGGCTGATCATGTTTGGACTTTTGTTTGAATAATTACAAGTAGGTAGATACTTATGACTGCTAAGTAATCAAATATATATCATTTGTGTATGTTTTTTACTCATGGTTTTGTAATGTTTTTTTAGTTATTTTCTTTTACAACAGCAAATCAACGAAAGCGTATGTTTTTTTGCCATATTTTCATACTGTCTTTCAAAAAGAATAGTGACCATTCTAGGCTATTGTTAATAATACATACATACATACCAACAGCTAGGTAGGTCATAAGACAAACCATTTGTTCTAAAATAAATCTTTGAAAAGAGGAATAATATGGACTTGATTAAGAGGCATAACTCTTATTCATTTAAGTCTTTCTGGGGTGTGAAGTCCTATCTCGCCATAACACAGTTTTTAACTACCACATCAGGTATATTACCACAAGCGCCTACTTAGAAATCTTTTACTGATCTGAAACTAAAAGATTACCAATCACCTTACACCGCATCATAATTTTATATAAGCACGCAAAAATGAACGCTTTTTTATAAGCCCCAAGTTTTTTGTGTAAATAAATTGATTATCTTAATAGATTTATTACTACGTAGATTTGTTAGACTATGTGAAAATCGCTCATTATTTAAACCAGTAGTAAGGTAAAGTGGCATTGGGCATGTCATATAGCTCGCAGAACAGACAGCCAGGATGTAACGTTCTCGAACACCGGCCACGAACCGGACGACGATGTAAGAAGACTGACCCGATGGACAGATGACTTAAAGGTTGCGGGAAGTCGGTTGATGAAGGTGGCCCAAGAACGTTCGTCATGGGACACTTTGAGGGAGGCCTTGGTCCAGCAGTTGTTGATGTTAATGTGTAGTGTAGTGTGTAATGTGTGTGTGTCTACCTAACAAATACCTGTCTGTACTTATATTATAAAGTTTGTATGTAAGTTTGTTGCGGGTTCGATTCCCGCTTTTGATTCCGATTGTTCGCCTCGGGACAAAAGTTTACATATGCAAATATTTGTTCCTATAACACAAGCTCTGCTTACTTTGGGGCTAGATGATGCTGTGTGAAAAATGTCCTGCATTATTATATACTATGTATTATTAAGTAGAAATAAAAGGGTTTATCATGGAGACCAATTTTGCAACGTAAGTCGACGAAAACGCGGTCGACCGAACACATTTCATAGGAACGCTACTTTTCATTAGCTTTAATCAAAGTGAAGCTACGTGGATGAAGACATGGGCAGTAGCTAGTAAGTAATAAAGTTATTTGTCTAGTTATCTATATCACTTTTTGTATGACCTGATCAGTATTGTAAATGAAGATTTCAATCAATATCAATGTACATATATAATACTATTCATTCAATCAGTACTTACAGATCTAAAACTATTGCTAAGTAGACTCAAGACATAATTATAAAAAAAAACTGTTATTTTGGTCTTCTTAACTCATTGTAAAAAACTGCATAGTACTGCCATCTAGTAACGAGTAGCTAAACTATGAACATAAACTGGAACCTTTCCAAGTAAAATGGAATTAGGTTCGAAAACATAAAGGTAAACTTGGAATGAACTCACAAAAAAATAAATTTCTATAACTTTTTATATTACTTATAAAAAAATAAATAAATAATGCTGGATATTTTCACACAACTTCACCTAGCCCCAAAGTAAGCAGAGTTTGTGTTATGGTAATTACATGCTCAGCAAATTATATCCTAAAATAAAATCTTAACCATGAAACTTTCAGTTATATGAATCAAAGTCACCTTCAACAAACTAAAGGACCTTATGCCAAAAAGATCCTTTAGTTTGTTGGTTTAGAACGATTACGTCTTAAATAATATTGTGGGTGAATCAATTTAGAGAAACGGAAAAAATGAAGAACACTATGAGCTAGCTATTTTACAACCATAAAAAACATACTTTCTAGGTAAAATAAATAACATAGGAGAGTTCCGTATTGCAAAAGTTTGCCCAGGATCTTCTTAATTAATTGAAAATGACAAAATAAACCAAAACTTAACATTATATGTATATTATATATACTAATATACAATGTTAAGCTTTTGTTACTACTTGTACCTATAACTACTTGTATATTATTATAATATCTGATACATAACTAGGGTGGTCTAATCACTTATAAGCGATCTGTTTTTCAGACAATCTTTGGATAAAGCGAAATCAATGCGATGTTACAAATGGTCGGCGGTGTCCGTTATAATTTATAAAAGAGGAGAGAGCATTTATATCTGCCGCCAAGCAGTAATATTTGCATTGCTGTTTGTTTTAAATGTGTGCCGTGAATTTATTATCCCAGACCCATAAGACTTTTCGACTTGTACCTAATTTTAGGGCCTGTTTCCTTACCTATCATCTGATAGGCCGTAGATTGGTATACCTTTTTCCTTATAAATTAAATTTAGAGACATGTAGGGTCTCATTACGAAAGGTTGTTTAAATCGGTGCTTTATCTCAGACTTTTCTCAGAGGTGTTTTATCTCAGAATCAGTCAGACTTTTGAATCCTGATTTTCAATACTAATTTAAAAAAAGGCTGTCTATTTGACATTTCAAAATAGGTTTGAACTGCTAACAGGTAAACAAGGCGGTCTAGATTTGTATTCAGTTTATTTCTATCATAACTCAACCTCTTTTTGAGAACCTTCTTTATTTTGTTAGCCAATCAAAATTATGTAATTTTTTTTAATTAAATGGTTACCCCGCGTTTAATATTTAAATTGTAGACTTTAGTCGCTTTGCCATAATATTATTTTTCAATAAGGTATATTTAATCCTTGGTTTAATGGGTTTAGTTGAACTCGAGTTTAAACCACTTTTCGTAATGAGACCGGTAGTCTATCGCATGTCAAGTGAAGTCACTTGAAGGAACAAAAATAACTACAGAGTGTATCGCGCCCAATGTCAGGTGACGACTTGGAAAGCCCAGAATGAGATGGACGGATGATCTTGACTCGCACCTAACAACATGATCTGTAAAGGTGTTGGCTCGCGAAGGGTAGACGAAGTGGAGGTATTAACCATGCAGTGCCCTATAATAGGCCGTGTTGGCCTAGTGGAAACATCGTGAGGAAACCGGCATGCCCTAGAACCAAAAATTTGGAGGCATGTGCCAACATGGAATGCTTACTACTTGCAAAACGCTGGCATGTACCAAATGTAATGTTTGGACGTGCCTCTGACTACCCCCTACTTGGTATCCTCAAAAATCTACTCACAGAGTATGTATCTGAGGATGTCCACCATGGGGAAGACAGTCGTGAGCGTGTTTATTTGTTTTTTTGTTTTGCCCTATAATAATAAAGAGTCGAGTAAGTAACAAAATTTTCCTTGATACACGGTACGTATACTAATTCAAATAAGCGAACAAATCCGTGCGTTCTGCATTGTGTTAATTGCGTGCTTACCCGTTCTGAAAGCGCCGCGAGATCTGCGGTTTTCACGAACAAAAATATGAACAGGGTGCTTTATTTTTCCAGAAAAACATTATAGGCATTCGAAAAACTGCTTTAACTCACCGGACAAACTGATGTCTTTGTTGAAAACAGCTTACTTTGGAGATGGTCATTTTGGCATATAGACATTTATAACACCAGGTATGTTGCTGATATTAAAACGTCTCATGAACAGGTTAGTTCACCAGCACCTTTCTTTTAACCGGAATCTAACAACCAATTATTGCTTAATGGCACGGAGTAATCTCGACCGACTTCAAAAAAAAGATTCCTAGAAAAAGGTTCCTAATACATCGGTTTGTTTTTTTTTGTACACATATGCGATTATTCCAATTGTGATAATTATTTTTGATTGTATACTTCAAGGGTGTTCCCATCTAAATTTTATAAAAAGTCCCACTCCAGGTGAAAAACTAAGTGATGAAATTTCACATTGAACCTTTTATCAACTTCCCGTTATTTGAAGTCGGTTTTTTGACATTTGATGTCTTATCAGTATTTATTGAAATAAATATATGCCGTTATTTTCTTTTATACTGCAAAAAAATGCAATCATTAAAACAACTGTTCTACAATAATATAGAGATGACCACCCATTATACTTTGAAGTTTACTTTAGACACCTAACCACGGAAATGTATTAAACAATCCTTAAACATGAATTTCAAGCAAAAAGATAAACATCATTGAAGAATATTGTTATTTATTTGCGTTGTGAAATGAATTTAGAGCACCCTTTGGATCGGTGTTTTCTTAGCGTTAACGCGAGGTAGGCGTTCGCTTTAAATCTCGCGACTCCACATGCTAGGGATGGCACCGACCACCTTTAAAACGTATCTTCTTACTAAACTTGGAGGACCTCTGTGGCGCAGTGGGCGCCAAAGAGGTTCAAATGCTTCACACTTGTTCTAATGTCTCACACTTGTTCAAATGTTTCAATACATCCATCGCCTTACCAAGTAACTCTTAAGAGCAAAACCTCTTATGACAATATTTATTGGTGTTAATATTATTATGTAAACTATATTTTATATTTTGTACCTATTAAGTTTTTTGTAAATAACACCAACGAGGGCGTTGTACTTCTCCGATCTGTAAATACCAAAGACTGAAGGCATACACGCAGTTCTTGATAAAAAGCTAGGGTAAGTACAAGTAACAGTGTAAATTGACAACCCTACAATATTATTTCGGCACTTATTCCGCGTCGCCTCGCGCACAATGCCACTGTATGTTATAATTTTTGCCCCCGAAATATATTTGCAGAACAAAAGGGCTTAATGAATGTATTGCAAATTCTACAAAACCATTATTAAGCATTGTTGCGTCCTTTGGGTGTTTTGGGAGGTTTCTTTTCTTTGCGATTTGACAGTGGGATTCTCGGCTGAATATTATTTGGTGCGTGTTTTCCATATTGTCTGAACATAGCCAATCTATAATGGTCAAACTGACGCAGTGGCGGTGGTGACGATCAGTACATTCACGCGAAATTTGACAACAACTTCAAAACCATTTCCGTTTTACCAGGCCCTTATAGAACAGTAGAGTGAGTTTGTCCAAGCTGTTTTTGGAACCAAAACATTGATATCGGTGTATTGGCCCACTATTTTGTGACATCATTCTTTGGGCCTCAAGCAACTTCCTATATTCTGAAAATAATTATGGCTCATCTGCCAAAGAAGAAAATTTACACGTAACCTATACGTTATAGCACCAACTGTTTCGATTATTTTCGAGAGCCTTCACCATGGACTGCAAGACGTGCGCGGAGGAAGTGTGTCGCGATATCTCATACCGATGAAGGCTCTCAGAAAGTCGAAACAGTCGCTGTTTTCACCGATAGCGCGTGAAAATTCAGTTCAGTTCAGGTATGCCTGAGGCACTGTGAGAATGGTCTTTTAGTTTACGTTTAATCTAATTTTGTTTAAATGATTGTGTGTGTGTATAAAATAAGTATTTGTTACTAACGAATTTTTGTTCAGTTTTATGTAATTTGATTTAATTAGACTTATTTGCATATATTATGAGCACTAAATGTAATTAATTGATCCGTTTGAATAATTACAAATAAATAAATAAACAAAATGTCTGATAAAGTTATGATTATTATAAAAATAAAAATGTATTGTCACGTTCTCTGGTACATTTTATATGTTCTCACTATCTATGGAAACAGTCCTATAAATACCTATCGTTCAGTACAGTTAGGTAAGGTTATATAGTTTTTGACGAGGCACAGTAATTCTTAATAAACTCCTCAAAATTCACATTCTGTTTACGTGAAACTCCGAATTAACATTTTAGCAACATCTCATAGAATGTACACGAAGAGTTGCAGAAAGCTCTCATAAATAAATTAAAGGAATAAGCTTCGTCATTCGTACTTATTCATTAATTAAGATCACATGCGGCGGCTTAAACCAATCTGTGGAACAATTGGCTTCATACTCAGTGTAGGGTGTCCATGAATTATGAAATATATAAATAAATAATGCTGGACATTTTTCACACAGCATCATCTAACCCCAAAGTAAGCAGAGCTTGTGTTATGGAAACTACATGACTGATATACAACTAAAACCCGACACTAAGAACCCGAGACATATATTTGCATATGTAAACACTTGTCCCACGACGGGAATCAAACCCGCAACCTTCTGCGTCTCTGGCGGGCCTTCGCCCACTGCGCCACAGAATAACATTAAATTGGTTTTGTTACGGAAATCATGGCTTTACATAGTAAGATCTGCCCACAGCTTGGTCATGTGGTATCCGGATAAAAAGTAATATTGAGTCGTTTTTCAACTCGAAATACTCGTCCCCTTATGTTTGAGCTGGATGAATTTCAAAAAACATAATCTCAAAAGTGTTATTCTAGATCCTAAACTAATTCCATATAAGTACCATCCAAATTGGTTAACCTGTTGCGAAGATTAGATTATCAGATAATAAAAATAGGGTATGATTTTCAAGATTTATTAGCTACGCAATTAGATAACCTATGCAATCTCTTACAATTTAAAATAATATAAAACACGTGAACGACGACTAATAGGCTTATCGATAAGTAGACCGCTACTTATCGATAAGCCTATTATCAATGAGTACAGCATAATCAAAAGTGTTTTTTTTTATTTGAATATTATATTCTCTGTGTAAAGGTACTCATGGGTCTAAGATGTTTTTGAGTAGCGTTCGTTGTTGGTAATTTTATAAAACAGAAAAAAGTTATTTTTTGTTGCGTACACATCAGGGACACCCTATTATTCAAGACAAGACCGTGTATTACTCTTATTCAAACTTTTGTATAGAATTTGTGAATAAGGGTGTTCTTTCAGCAAGATGGGGGGATGGTGGGTGTATGGGGTGCTAATGATAACACACACAACTTTCTTTTGTTTCAAAGACTCTTGAGAAACGTCTGCGTCTTAATTGTATTGTTTTAAATCTAAGTTTTATAATATGTAGCAACAAAATGTTAATCTTAATTAAGATATTTTTGGAATAGATATCGAGCCTATTATGATAGTTGTTCCTTAATCAAAGCTCATGATATCCTGTGTGGGATTTTGTAATATGACTGTTAAGCGTTGTTTATTTATTAATCTGCGACTTTTATTTCGATTAAGCACACTGACCCCCTGACCCATACTGAAATCATACTTCGTTTTTTTTGAGCAAAATATTTATTGTCGATGTTATTTTCCTGAATATTTTATCATATCCCTTCGGTTACTGGCGAGTAAATTGTATTTACCAATAAATTAATTATTCTGATTATCTCTGGTACTAATTAAACTTAGTAATGAGCGTTGGACTTTATTGTTTAAGATTGTACCTAGGTTTATCTTTGTTCACACTAGGACTAAAAAGCCTGTATCGGATCACAGTGATTCGCCGTGTACTCAATATATGGTTAGTTAAATAAATTTACTTACTTAAGATTAGGCACTTGGGTTTAATAAGTATTATGAATCTTTAAAAGAAGAAATACACCGTCATCATAAAATGTACACGATGGATTAAATAAAAGCTTTTATGAAGAACATTTCTTCAAACAAAACATATAAAACAAACTGGTGAAATTTATCATTGCATTGCACTAGAAAATCGCAGACGACCATGCCGTTGATAAAGCTCCATTGAACATTAATGCTTTCTAGTTAACGTATGAATATTTCAAATGTGCTCGATGTACCGATAATGTGGGCGAATATTTGTTTTGTGGACGGATAGCAGAAAAAACTTGAATTATATTTTTTTCCTACACCAATTCTTAGCTTTCTTGATTTGGTTTTTTATCGTTGGTAGTCCACGGTCTGATCACAAGTGCTTTAAACTGGTCAATGATTACCATTTATAAAATCATTGGCCGACTCATTAATTGACAGAAACACAAAATAATCCACAATTTTAAGAAATAAAATACTGCCGTCAAGAATCCTAAAATTTTGAGAGCATAGTATTTAGAAAGGACTTCGTAAAATTCAACCCATAAGTACAGTGAGACGATGAAGTTTCAATGGAAATCGCGGGCATGATTTGATAGTAATGCCAAAGTCTCATTGGTGAGATTTGGAATTAAATTTAAAATTTCTCCCATACCGACAATCTCGGTAGATCAAAATTTTGGAGACGACAACAGCTATCACAATTACGGAACTAATTATTTGCAAACCTAGGTAAAGTAGAACATAATTGCACTTTTATAGAATTCAGTTCATCATTAAGTTCTGACTAATAAACATATCCTATTCAATTCTTATTCGGTTAAGTAAGCGGTCTCATTTTATATCTGAAAAAAAATCTACTTTTCTTTCTCTTATTTTTTTGCCATCACTCCAGGCAGCAGACTGTATGTCTCCGCACGATAAGAAGTGCACACATTATACCATCTTCAGGTCTCGAGAGCAAATAATGCAGTCGCTGAGATCGGGCAGTCTTTCCTGATTTTAATAGAGAACATTGGTATTTTTTTCTTTCAATCTTTTTTCATCTTCAAAGACGAATGTTCTAGAATTCTAATATAGAACACGCATTGGCCTTAGTCATTTCTGCATTAGTGAACTTTGTATATACTTAAGTACCATTTGCAAAGTGTTGCATTAAAAAAAATGTTTCGTGTTGTCATTATCCTTAACCTGGAATAAGAAATTAATATTAAAATACTTAAGATGTTTTTTTTTATAATATCTTTATTTTATAATGTCTACTTTTTATCCGGTTTAATCTGTGGCAACAGTCTTTCAGTTTGACAATCTTTGTGGAGAATCTTCCAAAAACAATCATACCATATTAAAAGTCAAAAAGAGAACACATTATTCCAGGTACGAAAAATCAATCACAACACGTTATCTACCTTCCCACCTCTATCTCTAAGAGAAACCTAATCAAATCACTCCCCACTAAAACGTACAAAACACACAGAGCTCAAATCTACAGACAATCTGACTCCCACAGACTGAACTGAATCTAATAAAGTCTGTCTGATAAAAATTCACTGAGACATACGCGACTCAGAAATTAACTTAATAGAAACGAATGAGGTATTGAAGTGGGGGGATCCCCCTGTGGGTAGTTGTGGATTGATTCTTAAAGTAAGGTGATTTAATATGGATGAAACGCTTTTTCATATTCCATCGTTTGAAATGAATATATTTTCAATAGTTAAATACTGCACTACCTTACTTGGTATCATGGAAGACAAATGCGTGTGTCTGTTTTTTTAAACAAACACGCTTAGGTTATCAATGTTTTATTATTTATTAACTTAATACTAAAAGTATGATTGTAAGTAAAATTCAGGCTTTTAATATCATATTTAATTACTTTCCCACTGTTAGGCAATTGTGCCCCCGAGTTTTTCCATACCGTGTTACTTTCCCATGTCCACTTGAGTTTTTTCTTGAGAAAACTTAGTCAAAATGTTTAATATATCATGATGGTAACAAGTCGTGTTGGCCTGTCGGGGTATGGGCGATACCCCGACTTCTGATCCGGAGGTCGTGGGTTCGAACCCGGTCGTGCACCAATGGATTGTACGGGCATGTACCAAATGTACTGTTTGAACGTGCCTTATACTTGGTATCCTCAAAGATCTACTCACTGAGGATGTCCGCCATGGGGAATGTAGTCGTGAGCGTGTAACAAACACGCTCACGCTGTTTTTTGTTTAGATTTTATCATCAGTATGTGTAGTAGAAGTCTCGTGCTCATAGGCCACCCTCTGTCCTCTGAATTGCTGCCATCTTTAAGATGATATATCATCAGGTTAGGTATTATGCAACCACAACAAGCTGATCTCACTATTGTGCTACTGATTTTTCTATGGCCGTTGGAGGAATCGCCGATCTTGAACAAGAGCACCGTCTGCGACCACACTCAATCCACCATTGAATTTCTTCAGTTTACCTTATAATTAATTTTGGGATGCAACAGGTAATTCCGTATCTTAACCTGACAATTTTTTTTTGTACCTATTAGATACATAAGAACTTATCAAATTACTTCATCCAAGTAAATTACAAGACAAAGAATAATTTAAATTTCCTTTGTGTCGCAAAGACGTCAGTCTAGACACGCTACATGTCACGTTTTCCATTAAAATCTTAAGCATTTCACATCACTCTTATCACAGGAGTGTAAAGCTCAAAATGCAGAGGCAACTGCATAATTTGAGGGTTAAAACGTGTAGGATTACTGCATTCGGAATTACAGTGGAGTGTTGTGGTTTTGTGAGTTCTGCAACTTGATAATGGTAAAAAGTTTACGCGACTTTAATGCAGGTGGCAACACCGAGGAGTTGAGCAGACGAGATACATTTAGCGATCACTCCTTCAAACAGTGAAAGGAATTGACAAAATCTCTGCAGCAGTGGAGAAAATCTCCAATCGACTTAGGCTGCATATCCACCAGAGTGCTACGTATATAATGTGTGCTATTTCTAAAAAAACGGTATATGGTATAAAGTAAGTAGTTGATATTTACTTGAAACTGAAACCCACAATACAAAATTTCAAAGAAATAGTATAATGAAATTCCCTTGTGTATAAAATCTGATGTATGTTCACAAAAATATTAATTTAGCGATAATCACAATGTTGATTCCAGAAATAAAGATAAACTCGCTGTTGCTACTTCTAGACTCCATAAAGTTAGTAAATTGTTTGAAGGGCAAGGTGTACGCTTATAAAACAAACTCCCAAGAGATTTACAAAAATTGACAATAAACCAATTTGAAAACGAAATAAAACAAAAACTTCATAAAAAGGCATACTAAATTATCTTATTATTTAGATAACAAAAACTCTTGTTATTGAAACTCGAAAATAAATGTACGCACCTATTTTATTGTAAAAGGATAATTGAAAAGAATAACCAGCCTTGTTTTCTTGCCTTTCTTTCCTGGTTTGGTCGCGGAAGAACAGGCAGTAGATAAAATCGACGTTTCAAAGTGATCCTTATGATTTTAATGAATATTGACTTTGACTTTGACAGGGAATCCCAGTGTGGGATCAAAACATAACAGATTTCAGATTTGACTGTTGGATATTTAAAAATATTTTTATACCTTGCTATCCCTAAAAGTTCAGTAGGGCTAGGACAAGATCAAAAACATATTTAACAATTCCACAAATTGTAGCTCGTCTGCCAAGCTCTCAATTTGTAAGTGTGCAACTTAGCAAAGTGTTCAGATGAGTTGTGGTGAACAAATAGGTAGGTACCTACTTATAATGATTGCAGTCATGTGAGATTGCACGTCGCTACCTTAGTCTGATGCAATTAAAAACTGTGGATGCAATTAAAACTAGGATAAAGTCGATGTCGTGAAAAATAGGATTAGGGATTTTGAACTTGGAGTCAGTAATTGGGTAGGTAAGTAAATAAATAAATAAATAATGCTGGACATTTTTCACAAAGCATCATCTAGCCCCAAAGTAAGCAGAGCTTGTGTTATGGGAACTACATGACTGATATACTACTAATATACTTTTTTTTGGAAATACATACATATTATGCATAGATAACACTTAGATCCCGAGACAAATATTTGCAGATGCAAACATTTGTCCCGCGGCGGGAATCGATAAAAATATAAATGTGTGTTAGTGAGAGGTAACTTGGTTCGGATAATCTTATACGTATTCAAATGGTAGGGTATTATTAATAGGGTTTTATACATAATTAAGTATAATGTAACAAACAACAAAACATCGTCAGGAAATCGGCATGCTTTAAAACCAAAACTTCGAATTATTGGTTCTATACCAGCGAAGGGCTTGCAATTTATCACGTAGAATGCAAATATGCAAGAACGCGGAATAAGTATAATGTTTGGACGTGCCTCTGATTACGTGTCACAGATCTGCGTACTGCGTACTGGTCTACACCTATGTGGATTAAAGTCGTGAGCATGTTTGATTGTTTTACCAATGCCAATGTGGTATACATTGGCATTGGTAAAACATACATGGAGCATGTTATAAAAAAACTCAAAAGTTCAAAATTTATCTACGATAACAATATTCTTAACAATAATATTGAGGTTATGGTTTATAATATTACGCACTTAAATTTCAGGTAGATTACATAGATATTTATTTATTACGTACATTGAACACTGACATCTGACGGAAAATGCAGTAACTTTTTCCTCCCATAGAAAAATATATCAACCAAAGCTTGAACACTATCGAAGCTTTCTTTGGGTTCAAAAAAGCTCTTCGTCTCTTTAGTACCAAAAACTTCTATGAGATGGCGCTTAAATAAATAAACTTCATTTATTTCAAGGCCGATTCGTTGCTAACGTCGCGAAAGTTAGTTGAGGAATATTTTGGTATTCATTTAATTTCCTTCAATTAAATGTTTAGACATATCCATACTACCTCCTACTTGGTAACATCAAAAGATCTACACACTGAATACATACTCTGATAAGTAAATATCTAAGGATATCCACCATGGGGAATACAGTCTTGTGCCTATTTTTTTTTGTTAGTAAAGTTACGTAAATACGTTTATAAATTATTCGGGAAGCTATCTCATCTACTAACGAAATGGAAAAACGATTTTTTCCAGTTCTAAAATCCTATAGACTATAGCCAATGACCTTCAGAAAAATCTATACGACTATCAATCAAAATGATAAAAAACCTTTCAGGATAATGGACAACTGCAACTGGAACCTATCTCGAGTGGTATTAAAAACCTGTCACTAGCGACCTGCCCTGTCTTGACTTGTAGTCAATTCAACATGTTACACAGGTGCCTACAAAATTACACAAAATAACAACCCCGGCTGAGCTCCTAGGTTCAAAAGAGCTTCTAGGTTTTCCCGACTTTCGGAAGGTTTGTTTTTCGCGCGTAGGTATTTATTGACCTCTGCACGTAGGAAAAAGCATTTTTTTAATATCACGCACAGATAATACTCAAACGGTTTGATGAACCATTTTTTCGCCGTTAAGACTATAGTGTAAAAATTTTTTGAGATATCCCGCTGACATGGATGTCTAACAATTTTAAGCAATTTTAGCATATAAATGTTGATCTAATATGTTAACCTCCTGTCACAGTTTTAATTATGATGAAACAAACAGACAGTCAAACATCATTTGTTTTAATAGAGTAATGATTGTGCTTGTAATTTGACTCCGGTAATTTTGAACAGGACCTACTTAGTTCATTGAGTGTGCTTTGTGAAACGCCTAGTTTTTGAAGCAGTTTTGTCACTCTTTGTTATGGTTGAAATATGGAAATGGACGAAAACCTTGACTACGACGAGAACTCCAAGTATTGGAGTAACTGGTCAACTGACTATTTCCAAAATGTAAGTACAAAAGCGGTTTGATAGTGGCTGATGATTAAAAATAATTCATTTCATAATACCTGATGGAGTTAGAGGTGTTTATATCCTCAAATGGGAGTCTTGTTCAGATAGTCTTTGAAAAATAATGTTGTATGCGAATTTTGATAGAATATCTTTTTGTGGAGTACTCAAGATCAAATCTGACTAAAAATAACTTAAAAGAAATTTTAGTTTTTATAATAAATACCTTACCCAGTTAAACCGTTAAGTACCTAAACAGTTAAGTACCTAAGGACAAGTAGAAGGCACTTTTGTAACAAAATATAAAGATAAATACTAAGATAATCCACCATGTTGGTTTTAACTAATCGTCAATTCTCCCCCCAGATTGACACCTCTGAATGCCCTTTTCCCAATACGCTATGGCACATTAAACCGGCGAAGGAGATCGCTATCAAGACAACCCTAATGCTTCTAGTCGGAGTCTTCGGCTTATTCCTCAACCTTGTGATCCTCTTCATCATATTGAGAAACAAGTGGTTGTGGAGTGCTAGCAACTTCATGGTGTTCAATATGACGTTTATAGACTTTCTGACACTGCTGTTTTGTCCTTGGTTTATGATGGTCAGGGATTTCTACCAGAACTTTGTGCTGAAGAACTTTGGGTGTCGATTTGAAGCATTTTTACAAGGTCGGTATTATGTCAGCTCGATGCGATAGTGTATTGTTTCAGTATTTTCTACGAGCTTAAAACATACGAAAAACAATTGAAATAAATAAAAAAAACGGAGAAAGATGAAGGAATATATGAAAACGACCTTTGTGGCACTGCGCCACAAGAAAGCCCGCCTGAAACGTAAACGTCGGCTGCGGTTCGATTTCGCGGGACAAAAATTTGTATGATCTGCACATATTTATCTTGGGTCTAGGTGTTTTCTATTTAGATTATATATGTATTAAAAAAAGCTCTGCTTAGTTTGGGGCTAGATGCTGCTCTGTGAAAAATGTCCAGCATTATTTTTTGTTATAAACGCCTAGTCTACTAACACATGTGTAACTCTAGACACTCTTATCTACTCTAATCTAATCAGATAAGATTTTATATTATGTTTTATGAATGGTTTACGCCTAATAAAGGCTATCTCCTACTAATTTAAATTTTTAAGTCACAAGATAAAAACTTTTAACCCCGTGTTGCAATGTCCATAGGCGACAGTACCTGTTCTCCATTAGATGGGCCACCGTAAGCCTGTTTGCCTCGATATATTACAAAAAAAATTGCTAGACCATTTTTAGAATCCCCTCATCTAAAGGTGGTCTGGAAGCTGCTTTTAAATGAAAATATCTAAATGTACAATAATGGTTTTATTTAGTTTTTTAGTTTTCATCACAAGCCAGTTGGTTGAATGATAATTATTGGCTATTAGGAATCCTGGGTAAAAACCCAGCAAATAGTAAATGAGAGCTTATTAGATCATCATAATCAACAGCCTGTAGAAGCCCACTGCTGGACATAATCCTCCCCTAAAGAATGCCATCACGAAAGATCTTCCACCTACCGTCCGATATCTACGTCCACCGACTTCTCGAAACCTTTAAGATGTCATCGGTCTATCGGGTGGGGAGGTTTCCTGCACTGCATCGTCATGTCCGTGGTTTTACTTCGAGAACCTTTCTCATTAAGCGGAAGCCGGTTCATCCGTTAGCCACTTGAATATTTAAATTCTAAGTTATGACAGTTTTTCTGCTGATTTCTTCGTTTCAGATTTTGCTGGCTGGACAGCTAGACTGATTACATAAACAAATTGTATTTTCCATGACGTGTACTAGGACGTACAATAAAGTATTTTCATTCAATCTTTCAGCTACTCTTCTCCTAGCCAGCGTCTGCGCTCTTTGCCTCGTCTGCTACGACCGTCTCGCCGCTGCAGCATTGACATCTGACGCCAGGATCACAAAAAAAATGGCACCGAGGCTGATCATTGGCTCTTGGATTTTGTCTGCCCTGTTGTCACTTCCTTGGATCATCAAGAGGACTTATATGGTTAGCTGGAAGAAAATGCCAATAAGCATTGTACTTGTTTTACTATATATTTATGTATATAGTGAGGTTGGTATAAACATGGACGAATGGTTAAAACTAGAGTCCGTGAGTATCTACGAGTGTGTTGAGTGAATTATGCAAATAGGTAAATCATGCCAGGAAATTCCATGGTCTCTATCTATAAGTCAGGGTAACAGGCTTGTCTTTGTCTGTATGAAGCTACTGACGTGCAGATTTCTCAGTATTTCTCTACTAATCAACTCATGTAACGCTTTCAGGAACGAGTATGGCTGGACTTTATTGAAATGTACTGTGTTGAAGATGTAGTCGTCCTAGGTATCTACTGGCACTTCACATTGACTATTCTGGTCTGGATACCATTGGGTCTCATGGCTCTTACTGTAAGTGTATTGTAAAATGTTGTATGTAATGTATCTATCTAAAACTTGAAAGTGTAAAAAAATACCACACAAGACATGTCTTTTCTAAAAAAGGCTAATAAAAGTACTAGAGAAGCAGATTAGCAAAAAGAAACATGAGAAAAGAAAAATGACTGACCTTTGTCGTCTAAAGCATTGCATAAGCTACGAACACCTCAATAAGGGCACGTGGTAAACTGTTTAGGGGGTCCGTTTTCCCGTTTTACGAGTAATCTCGACCACGAAAATAAACAATCGATCAGATGACCATTTTGCAGGACCGCTAAACCTCAATCTGGCCTTGTCAGGTGATAGCATTACAGCTAATCAGTCTGTCAGCGATAATGTTGTAAGGTTGAAAGAAAAAATTAATTATTTCTGTTTTTTTCTAAGTACGGAGCAATAATGTGGCGTTTAGAATGCAGCGTTCGTGAGCTTAGGACCCGTGGAGGAGGTCGGACTATCGCCAGGGTTAGAGGCAGAGCCATGAGGATCACTGCGTGCGTACTGCTGGCTGGAGTGATTTGCAGAGTTCCGTATACTGTTCTGATGTATTGGAGGAACCGCATGGATAAGAGCATCAATGCGGTTAGTATTTTTGGTTCATTTAAAATGGAGGACAGAAGAGTGACGAGTTTTGTGTAAAAAACTTTCAGAAAAACAGATGTAGATGTTTTTATAAGATCCTTGTTATATCAATGTATAAATATTTAAATAGTATTTTTTATTTTTATTTCTTAGGGACAACAAACTAAAGACATTAGTAAGTTAGTAATAAAATTTAAATAATACCAACACCATTATCCACAGCTCAGACACTACACACAGATAGTATATCAGTCATGTATTTCCCATAACACAAGATCTGCTTACATTGGGGCTAGATGATGCTGTGTAACTCCTATTTCAACTCTCTTTTGTTGAGATGATTTGGTTTGGATCTTCTTTCAAGATTAACGAAACAAGTAAAGAAGACGAGCGTGAATGGGATGGTTGGAAGGGGAAGGCCTCGGTGACCAAATTGGAGACATTCTAGATTCGGCCCAGGTCAGAAATACACTAAGCCACTGAGCTTGTATGAAATTTGATGAAGATGAATGAAGCAAAAGAGGTATGCCAGGATCGTAGCAAATGGAAATCCTTAGTCTTCACACAGACCAGTTAAAGTAAACAGACTGACAATAGCCATAGAACAAATCATGGTCTGTGGTCTTTGCCTACTCCTCCAGGAAACAGGCGTATGCATGTACTATAAATGGCTATAAACCTATTAACTTTGACTTTGTTGAGAACGACAGCTTTTTTCTTTCAGGTTGATGGTAGTTACAATAAAATGTGGTTTGCAGCCAACTACCTGATGTATTCGAACTCTGCTATCAACCCGCTTATCTACGGCTTCACTAATCTCCGGTTCAGAAAGGCAATGGATAGAACGATGCCAGTGGCGTTGTGCAAGTTCGGGTCTTGGTGCTGCGTTTGTCCAACAGTTTGTTATCTTTCTTAACTTGAAGTACTACTAGAAGCTTCCTTTGTGCGTCTTTGCAATCCGTTGGCGAAAGCTTTTTCAACTGCTTATAGTGATACTTGTCAAAAAACTAAAAATAATCAAGCTTACGACTGTAATTCCCATGATGAAGATCCTCAGATCCATACTCAGTACGCAGATTTATTAAGATATCAAATACCCTACACCTAAATAGGTCCAACATACAAAAATATCAACTTCGGCAAAATTTGAACCTGTAACATCCCATTTAATACGCGGGGACTATACCATTTAGTCCCACCGAGAAACCATTTTTTTATCTATATGATTTCCTAGTCATACTCGGCTAGTATTACTTGTGCTTCGGACTGAGAACCCTACTCCAGGGCGCAAAATTATCAGAAATTACTGAATTCAGTAGATATAACCTCTCTTTGAAAGTATTGGTGATAGAATTTATAACAATTTACAGGTCAAAAAGAAGCAGATGGAAGCAGAAGAAAAAAACACAGAGAAGATTTTCGTAATCGAGAACTCACCCAAACCAAACAAGAAACTGAAGACGGTTATAAAGAACATACTTCACATAAACAGAGATACAGTGGAGCTGAGTGGAAAGAAAAACGATGAAGTTACCACTAAGCCGACAAAAATGACGCCTATGAAAACTGAAAATGTATAGAGCATAGTTAGAAAAGTATATTATACACGTTGTTAATTAAAATGCATTTGAATGCATTTTAAATAACAACGTGTATTTGGTAAGATAGTTTATGTTTTGTTTTTTATGTGGCTACGATTTGTATAGATAGGGTTTGTAGTACAATATAAACAAGGTTTTTACTGGTCTAGAATTTTTGATTTTATTATTACACTTGCATAGTTTCTAATTCTAATGTCTTTTGTCTTTTCAATGTGCCTTTAACATTAAATATTTTTACATCAAATTTTAATATAACAGCAGTAAGTTAACATACATGCAACCTATGCCATATATTTTACTCAGCAACAACGACATCGTTACCGTTCTCTGCCATCTCCAGTTGATTGGACAGTTCCTGAATCTTTCTTTCCAGAGTTTCCTTCATTTGTGGCTCTACCCGCAGTATGTTGGTTGCCTCTTGGAGTAATACCATGCTCTCCATTAGTTCGTCCTGAAATATTCAAAGTTGCGATTTTAAGTATAAATAAATATTTATGCAAGGAACATAAAGTAGGTAACGACTCTCTGACGTACTTTAAGTCACCAGGGACACCTTTTAAGGTAATCAATTTAATAAAATTGGTGAAAGGATTAAATACGCTTGGATTACATTTTAATTCCAAGACCTACAGGATTCCGTACTCAGTATGGTTTTCCAATATTTTTAACATCAACTCTAATAAGAAAAGCCAATAAATGTTTTTATTTTTATTTCTAGAACTACTGTAGTGTTCAAAAATTGTGATATCTACCTGTGCACCATCCTTTGTAATCTTCCCAGCTTCAAACTCTCGTTTAGTCATCATAGACATAGCTGCTTGGAGGTCCAGAAGCAATGTGCCTCGGAACCTCGAGTACCCAGGCTCCACTTTATCAGCTACCTCCAGCAGATCGTGACATAGGTCGATCTTACGTTTCAGGTCATGGTCTGAGAGCTCTGAAATTAAATAAAAGGTAGTATAAAATACCAAGAAATATATTAAAAACACCAGAGTATTTAATAAAGAAGCAGGCAAAAGAAGACTGGTAACTGTATGATAGCCAATGAATAATTGGCAATTAACAATGAAGAAGGACATTATTATGAAAGTCATCCATGTTGATACAAAGAATTTTGTAAATCGAGAAATTAAATCGAGAAAAACAATTAGATACCTGATAAAGTGTATCCTTTGTAGTTTCCATAGATCTGTATTAATGCCAACTTGGCTTGTATAACCAAATGGTTACTAGGATGCAGCGTCTGACTGTATTTCTGAATGAATTCTTCGAACTCTCTAGTCGTAGTCTTGTTTAGCTTCTTTATGTCTTGTTTCAAAGCATTGTTGCCCCAGACCATCTGCCTTGCTAAAATAACATGATCGCACTTCTCACATTTCCATGGAGCAGTCTCGTCTAAAGGATTCGTCGATACTAACATTGCTCCTATGGTTTCAGGCGTGCTTCCCGCTCCATTGCAAACTGAGCAATAAATGTTACCTAGATAGGTACCATATTCAGTTGGATCCCTGCACCTTTCACAGTCACAGTCAAAGCATTTATTGATCTTTAACTGTCTTCTTCTATCAAGGGTTCCGTACAAGGTTTGTGTGTACGTTGCAGTGATGGGTTCACCTTTGGCGATCGGTATCGTTGCTATAAACGCTAGATTATAATCGTCTCCTAGGAATATATGTCGGGTATTCGGCTTGCAGCTGTGGTTGAGCATCGAGGCAGTAACATAAATAGCTCGCAGTTTCTTCGAACCGTCTGCACTCCGTACATCGTAGGAATTGGTGTCTAATATTGATGCTATCTTTAGTATCGTTTCTTCATCGAATGGCAATCCAAGCACTTGTACTATGAAAGTAGTCAGGTTTGCCCTCAAAACCATATAGAGTGATGTGTTGATTCTCTCTTCCAAATGTGATTCTAAATTTATGATATTCTCAAACTGCATTGGATTTGTTTCCTTCATCATTAGCACTCTAAGTGGTGATATGACACAATAAGCTGCTTCCACTCTATCAGGGCCTTGATAATTGATAGTACACTTATATTTCCTGTCACTCATAACTTTGCATTCTGCTTTATGTATATCAGCTTTCTCACATTTCGAGTCGCACATTGGCCAGTTGCACACTGAACATTTGTAGAAATCAAATTTTTCGCCGATTTTATGTGGCTCAAGTTTTTTTCCGCAGCCCAAACACTCAGCTGGACCGGTCATTTTCGGACCAACGATAGCTGGTTTTTCTTTAAGTATCATCTCACCTGGCTGTATGTCTCTGGTGGCAACCATAAACCGTCCTAAGGTATCTGAGTACTCGATTTTGAAGGCGCAGCATTTGAACTTGTGACCTTCTCTCCAGCCAAGTTTCTGGTGAGCCTTTGTACAGTAGTATACCAATTTACATCCGCCGCATGTTTGGTTCGCCGGTTGTTGACAAACTTCGCACTGTGGTATTTCGCGTTTTTGATATTCCATATTGTAGGGTGAGTGGCGGACAGCCACCTCGGCTGAAACACAACACAATACTCGTTCTAAATAGACGTATAATTAGGTGACGGTAAAATTGTGGGGACGTTGCCAATATAATGGGACCGCGGTGTTCTTATTGTTGAACATATTGTTAATTCATTTTACCTTTATTGCTAGGGTAAATATTGATACTTTTTTTATAAGGCACTGTGCCTTAATAAAAAAAAGTCAATAAATTCTCAGGCAATAAATTAGCACGAAGTTCTGAAAAGCTGGCAAGCGAACAAAACAGCTGGCAGATTGTAATAAAGTAACATTAAAATAGCATGCCAGTTATTACTGAGTGTAATGATGCAATTGTATTTTGATTCTTATTTTTTCGAAATAATTCTTATTTCGATTCAACACAATTTGGATATGTAAAATAAAATATCAAATTGGTAAACAACGTAATTCTGTTAAATTATTATGAATTAGATTTTTACCTGTGCAGATTACCACTTCCCGAGAGCAACATTATCTAAGATCTTATTATCTTAGAATAGACTAGACTGTAGCTACAAATAATTGTACAAAACAACTGGAAAATCAATAGAACCGTTTTGAAAGCATGAATTGCAATTATGAATATGAAATATGAAGCTTAGATAGAGGAAAGGTATCCCTTGAAAGACCCCTGCCTGTGTTCAACATAATTATTGAAAATACTGTCAATAAATATGTTGAACACAGATGGTTAAAAATATGAACCTGAAACAAAATTAAGGTATACCGAAAGAGTCTGCAAAATCAGACATCGAAGTTTTTCAGTTCATTCACATCCGACTTTTGGTTGCGTAACGAAAAGCTATTTCTTCGGTCCTTGGTAGTGCGCACAGAACCGCTGCGCGTGCGCTCTCGTCTTACAAATATTAATTATAACTCATTAATATTTTTTTGTGTTTGTGCTGAATTGTGTACGTCCTGTGCTGTCCATCTGTTTCAATTTTTATGTAAGTTAAGTATACGTTTTTCTAAAAATATTTTTGGCCGAGTCCTGTATATTTGAGATATCTGTAGTTCACCATTTTTATATTCTGGAAAAAATAAATAAAAAAAGGATCATCACCTATAAGTAGATATATGTATATAGATAAACTTTTTATTGTGCATGTGTACTATACTATACTAACATATATCATAAATACTTGAAGCTGACTGATTGAAATAACTTATGATTTTAATTGTTGAAATCTAGAATCCTAATAGTTTGCTTAAAAGGAGCTCTTATAAAATGCATGAAATTATTAACACTTTCCAAAGGTTTTTAATAGTTACTGATCATTGATGGCAGGTAAATAATATACATTACTTACTTAGAAAAAGAACACCTGTTAGTTATAAATAGGCTATAATACAAAAATAGATCGTCATAACCCAGTTCCCATTTCGCGAGATAAAATTGAAAAGCTGGAATGCAACGGCAGACAGCAAATATTAGGCAGATTCGAAACTTTAAACATTTTTAGAGGAAGTACACGAGCAAGAGTGGTTACCCAATCAGAACTTGGAATAGTACAAATCCTAGTTGTCTCTCTTTTTTTCTCAGACTAAAAAAGTTCTCCAAAAGTTCTATATAAAATTACTTTGCAAATGTTCTGATTGTTGACCTTTGCATGCCAAATGTAGGTTAACATTGGAAGACCATTTAGATAAGTTGCAAAACTCTCTGTAAACTAAGGTAAGATATTTCAGCTTTAATAATTAGTACAAACTTTGACAATGTTGTATGAACAATGGGCGGTCTTATCGGTAGATAAGATAGGATAGATAAAAGTAAAATGAAAAATGGAGATGATTACAATTTTAGAAAAGGGTGCCAATTTTGGAGATCAATTAGAAATTTCTCTGACTGATGAAGGGTAGGTATGGTGACTCTAACTAAAATGTACAGAGACTGCCTTTGAATATGATTTACTTAACTAAAAGAAATAAATATGCTGGTAATTTTCACACAGCATCATATAGCCCCAAACTAAGCAGAGCTTGTATTATGGGAACTACATGACTGATATGTATACTACTTAAATACTTTTTTTTGTAAATACATAAATAATTATGCATATAAAAAACCCAGTCCCAAGAAAAATATATGCAGATCATACAAACAATTGTCCTGCGGCGGGAATCGAACCCGCAACCTTCTGCGTCTCAGGCGGGCCACCCACCTGCGCCACAGAGGTCGTCTAACCTAGCTACACAACACAATATTCTAGTTATAATACTTAGTCGGTTACCCAGACAAATCTCTCGTCGATAGATTAGGATATCGTGTTGACACTACCATTAGTGAAAACCCATCAATTATCAAGATCATTGAACTATTTACCCTATTTGACCATGACAACACCTGGTGACCTGCCAAGATCTATCTATAGGTAAGATCTAGGTATGGCCCAGATTTATAAAAAAAGCAATTAATATTGTACGAGCTGCAACCTAGTTACCAAAATGCCAATGGGAACGTGATGGGAACATTCTTATTGGCAGACTAAGAAATGTTAAAAAAAACACGCTCACGACTGTATTCCCCATGATAGACATCCTCAGATTCAAAGTACTCAGTGCGTAGATCTTCGACGACTTAGAATTATTATAACTGTTTAAAAGCTCATTCGGCGAGGAAAATGTTAGGTACCTATCGTTCGATTGCCAACGATAGGTACCTAACATTTTAATGTAACCCAATGGTTACATCCCTAATTAATGATTTCGAAATTATCCTGTTATTATATCCTTCACAAGATAAGGTCAAGTGTATCCTACAGACTGTAATGTTAAAGTAGTAAAGTCTTACCTAGTTGCAACTCCTATTGCAATGTGTTTTATTTGTTACAGAAAAATGGGTATTGAAAATGGAACGGCTGATCCCGCTTATAAGGTGAACATTAACAAAAAAACTAAGGACAGAAATAGAACAATTTCTAAGCATTTAGGTAACGAATTACTTAAACAGCGCCATCTATCTAATTTATGAAAAACTACATCAAAAGCTTGTGTTTGATAGGACTCAACAGTCTGCTTTGAGCTTTTTCTAGGTAATTTTGCATTCATCCGCTAGATGGCATACCGTGACACCAACTATTTTACGGTCAGAGGAAACAGATGTCACCAACAGTCTCAATAAATAAAACTGAATGACACCAAGTAGATGGATCCTTGTACATTATGTATCTATGTAGTATAGTATTATAATATCTGTCCCTTTATACAGTTGTTTACCGTTCTATAGCTGAAAATTGTTTATAGCAGGCCCAGACATTTTCATATCCCCACATTAGGATTCCTATGTTGAGGTTATTAGGATCAACGACTAGGTACCATGTTACCGCACTAATATTTTCAGACCGTGCAAACATTGTGCATTGTGCAGGCAGCGGGAATCGAACCCGCTCTTACGTCTTTTTATTTTTTCGTTCCTTCCCTATTTCATGTTACAAAGAAAGGTTTGCAATAGCTGACAGAAGTAGGTAGATTGATGATTTGAGTTTATGGTGAGTCGTCCATTTGCAAAAGGTAAGATCTTCAGCTGATCCATCTGATCCTCTTGCTCAGGGCCGTAGGACCATTGTCTGTCGGAGGTATTATACTCTTAAATGGTTAAGAAAGAAATAGAAACGGTAGGTTGCAAATAGTCAAGGACCAAGACGGATCTTCAAGTGTAGCTCAATATTTTGAACTACTATGTAGGTACTTACATTAAAATAAATAGGTATCTAAATAGGTAAAAAATCATATCTAGAAACCTACTTTTGTCGCTAACTGTACCTACCTATGTGTTATGAATAGACTCTGCGTAGTTCAAAAAATGTATAGAATAATATTTTAATTTTCAGGTCCAATCCTCTGAAGAGCTGGGTCGCTATATCACGGCAGCCAGAGACCTTAATCCTGGAGACCTGGTGCTAACAGAAAGGCCTATTGTCTTCGGCCCCAAGTCCATGCTGGACCCTGAAGCCAGCATGCCATGTGTAGGGTGCTACAAACCGGTAGTCGCGGAAGTTGGGGAAAGATGTGCCAAGTATGTTTTACCTTTGTAGGTACTTTCTTTTCTAAGAATCGGACATACTGAGAATTTTACTTTTTCAGAATTAAAAATTCTGAGAATTGGTCATTCTAGGAATATGACATTTAAATGATTGGATATTCTGAAGATAGTCATTCTAAGAATAGGATATTTTAAAAAATGGTCATTTTAAGGATTGGGCATTCTGAATATTGTCTAGAATCGGACGTTTTGCAAATTAGACTTTTTGTGACTATACCAATCATCATACAGATATAGGTGCCATCATCATCATCCTCACAATACGTCCCATAAGATGTACCTTTTCCAACTACTATGACATAAGCCTTAACTCTTAGCTTATCAGAATTCTATCATTATAAGTAAACAAAACAACATAATTTACATAACCCAACTCAACACTAACAATGTACCTTTTTAATTTGAAAAAACTGTTTTTTTTTTTCAGATGTGGTTGGCCAGTCTGTTCCGGGAACTGTCCAGGATTGAAAGACCCGAGGCATCATGGAATCGAGTGTGAGATCCTTAGCGCTCGCCCTGAATGTGTTCTGGACAATATGCCAAAATATTACAGGTATTTTGACAGTCCAAGGCCGGCGAAGCTTAGTAAGGAACTCTAAAAAAGGATGTCGGATTGCAGTAATTTTATTAAAATGGCGGAATTTCCAAGCAATCCATTACAAACGCGAAGCTAAAGCATACTTAGTACTATTTAGTATCTGTGGACAAAGTGAAAACCCCTGAAAAGTATTTCACAAAAGAAATTCTGAATCACGTTGACTTCCGTTCGATCCAATAACCTGAAACCTGATATGTTACCTACGCATTGTTTGCACAGTTCAGACTTTTCACTAAATTATACAACTTGAATGGGCGTGTGCTATCGACCCGAGAATACCTTCAGGTATCAGGCCTTTGACTGAACAATTCCGATGTTATTTATAAACGAGCCCAATTATCATGCTGTCAGCTAACTAACCCCGCGCAATAAAATTTTGCAACTTCACTGAAGAACAAAAAAAAATTAAGATAAATTGGAGACCTAGGTGATGTGACCTTGAAGACTTATGCGGTGCTGCTGGTTTTTAAATAACTGCCTGAATTGAGTGCACTTTTTGTTTTGTTTTCTTTTTAGATAGATAGACAGATAGTTTTTTATTCAACACATACGGATACAACACAGACAAATGACAAGAGGATAAACAATTGTGTTAGTCGCGCGCGCTAGTCCAAGCTTATGCGCTATGTTATCGTAGAAAATGACCGACGCTACTTGCATTTCAATATATATTGTAGATTGGTCAAAACAAATAGTATGAATCTGACTATTAAAAATTAAATAATTACATTACTATATCAATTATTTTAAACGTGCAAAATTTAATGTTTGTTTTTTATTTCATTTGAATACTTATTGTTTATGTTAATATTGCTATTTGACTGACGTGTAAATTTTATTTACCAATAAATTGATTATTCTGATTAAAAAGCAAATTAACTAATAAATTGTATTATGTCCACAGAAAATCTCATATATTTTGAATAGCAGGTTAAGTCGATGATCGTTCTTTTAAAATTGTGATTTTTACTGTGAAATTAGTAACAAGTTTTAATCTCTCGAAAAAAATTGACAACATTGTAAAGGGATGGACATATTGATGATTTTTGCAAAACATTTTACAAAACTAGGTAGGGTATGGCTAGAATTCCTATTTTATGCTGTTACTATTATCACTACCAGCTCATGTTGTCCCATTGCTGGGAAAAGGCCCAGTAGGCGTCCAGTTCCTCCCACCACCTTCTTCGTGGTCAAATAATAATATTAAAATACTTACAACTGTTGGATTTGTTTATTAAAAACAAATTAAATCAACGAAGACTCAAAATTTCACAAAATTTACCAGTGCTATTTCATTTATTAAAAAAAAAACATTTTTTTAAGGCTTATAATCCTACTACTATTATAAACTTTCAGATTCAGAAAAGTCCATGTTCACACTACACTAACCGTGTCAAAACTGCACAATCGGATCGCGACGGAAACATCTACGGTCGGAGGTTTTAACTAACTTTTATCTTTTGAGTTCATTCAACCCGTATATTGACATCCTAGTACATTTAAGATGGGGTAGTACTTAGATGGTTGGGAGAAAATTGGCACTGTTGACTTAACGGAATTATATTGTGGTCGCTAAGTGACAAAGTTTTTTCAATGAAAAAAATATATCTTCGATCGAATGCTTTGAATATCAGCATCAGATATGCGTGAGAACACACGAAAACCAAACATATTGATTTTCCCAGCTAGATTAGGTACAGCCAAGAAAATAAGTGTTTTAAAAGATGTTAAAAACAGCTTTTTGGTTATTTTTACGTAATTGTTCGTCTTCTTTCAGTACTCAATACGTTAATTGCTTTCACGTAGTAACAATGTTGTTTTAATTTTTACAAAAAGAAAATCGGGATATTTACTATTACTTGTGTATGTTTCCAGATATTTCTGAACAAATCCAAGTTTTTTTTTATAAAAAATATTTTTTTAACCATGATAGTTTCAAAAGTAACAAAGTTGTTTTCAAAAGTCTCTCATAATGAACCCTGTTTTAGGGGTTAGCAACAAGGAGGCATACTGATGTTGTTTTTTACTAATGTGTACCTATCTATGCAAGTAGACTACGTAGGTAATATAAATATAATATAATTATATATACGTCCTGGTACTACATTGATAGGGTTGACGAAAATAAAATATGAACTCCCGGTCTAATAAAATATTTCTATGAAAAAAAAGAGCTCGTAATAATCACATATTATAGTCTCACCACACACTAGGATTACCAAAACACCCAGACCATATCTGAAGTATATGCATACATTTGTCCCACATTTTGCATTTGTATCAAACATTATCTTTGCTTTCAGACATGACGCGTTATTGCCACTTAGATGTGTTCTACTTCAGAAGACAGACCCTAAAAGCTGGGAGAAGTTACTAGAAATGCAATCACATATGGAGAGTCGTCCTCCCGGCAGTGAAGCTTATGAGTAAGTATATGTATTTAAGGATATTATTACGACTATACCATGTACTTTAGTATACTCCAGTTGACGCTTCGTTGACCGTTTAGAGGTCCTTCCTCATGAGCACCGTTAGTTTCCGTCTAACAACGGTCGTGGGTTGTCGCGAAAGTTTGAATGTTTGTAGCTAATAATCTTCGTAACTGCTGAACCGATTAAGATGAAATATGGAAAAGGTATAGTTCGTAAGATATAATAACTGAACGGTGCTATTTATCCGGGTACCACACGGGTAAAGCCGTGGGCAGGGGCTAGTGATACATAAATGCACACTGCGATCAAAACAGCGGTTAATCGTTTATGTACAACAGGTCTTATCGTCAATAGCAAACTTTTCCAGGCGTGAAAGACATTTTGATAGAATTCGATAGTTGTTGAACGTGTGGGCGACTTACATACCATATTTTAAAGTACATGTTATATATTTACATTTGTACACATATAATATTATTATTCATTACTTCTATATACATCTTATATATTTATTCACACTGTTACACTGATTTCATTATTACTCACAACCAGTTCATCGATGTGGATAACGGTCAGAACTTGTCGATAAACCCGTGACCGAAAGCTACTTTACCCCAACACTAGTGCCGCGATTGGTACCTAACGCGGTTATGTATTGGCCACTCGGTCGGTGCGCCGCACGCGCAGCGACAGCGGTCAAACCAGTCACAGCTAGCCTACCACGCGGAGCGCACGCGCGCCGTCTACAGATTTTACCACGCAAACTGTTGTGCCTTATATACTTGCTTGTTTTCCTATCTCTAAACTATTTCTATTGACTATCCTTTCCGAACTTTCTATACGTGCTTGTGCTTGTGCTTTCTTCTATACCTATTGTGCCTTCTGAACTGATTGTGTGTGTACCGACAATATATACCTACTGAATGTGAGTTGGACTACTTATTTCCTGAGGTACCTACCTATCTACACACCGCCTGTACTATATATACTACAAACGTAAAAAAAATAAATCTTATATTTTGGAGACGAAATAAAAGTTTTATATTATAGTACTATAACACTCGTTTACCTAGTAGGGTTGAGTGATTCATGCTTCCTTAAAATGGTTAAAGAATATTAAGGTGTGTCTCTGTTGTTAAGGAAAAAAAAGAAGCACCAAAGAAGTGTTAAGGGAGGATAGTCTATTTTAAGATCAATCGTCGAATCATAAAAGTTTCTTAACTTGATCTTAACTTACCTACTCTTAAAGTTGATGAAATTAGACATTTTCGACCTCGCATTGACATTTTCCTAACCATTTACTCATTGAACTTAATTTCAGCGAAGCAAATGAATTCGTCGTGGAATACCTCATGAACAACTTTATAAGTAACTTAGAGGCCAACTTGAAGAGCAAATACCTACCAGAAATATCCTCAGAACTGCTGCACAGGATGTGTGGTATTATCGACACTAATGCTTTGGAAATAAGGCTGTCTGAAGGCGCTGAACTGTTTGCCCTATACGCTAAGACCTACTTAGTGGAGCATAGCTGCCTGTCTAATACGAAACATACTTTCAACTTATCTAGTAAAGATAAAAACGATTTGTACACAATATATATGAAAGCAGTAGTACCGATCCAAAAAGATGGTCATATCACAACTATGTACAGTCACGCACTATGGGGAACGCCAGCTAGGCGACAACATTTAAAAGACACGAAGTATTTTTCCTGTAAATGCATACGATGCAGTGATCCTACTGAATTGGGGACTTATTTGAGCGCTGCGAAATGTCTTGGTCAAGATGGAAACCCCTGCGATGGCATTCATTTGCCGGAAGATCCGTTAGCTGACGAAACCGACTGGGCTTGCAATAGGTGCCCAGCCAAGGTTAACAGCAGCGAAATCGACATGGTAATATTCCAAATGGGGGCGGAAGTGGAAACTGTGCAAATGATGGGAGGATCTATTGAAATGTTAGAGAATCTTTTGTGCAAACTGTCTAAGTTTTTGCATCCGAATCACTATCATTTGTACGCGATAAAACATTCGCTGTTACAGTTATATGGAAGGCAGCCTGGTTACACGTCAGAAGACATCTTGGATAAGAAGATCTTAATGTGTAAGGATTTGTTAGGAATCACGAAGACGTTGGACCCGGGAAATGCAAGACTCAGTTTGTATAGCAGCGTTTTGCAACACGAGCTCCACTCTGCTTTAGTGATGAAGGCTATTATGAAGAAGGATGATGGAACATCGAAACCAGCTGAAGAAATAAAACCTCTACTTCGAGAAGCTAAACTCGCTGTAGAAGGAGCTTTAGAAGACTTAAAAGATGATACACAAGAAACTTCCGGCATGAAACTGTATGCGGTGATTGAGGAGACTAAGAAATGCTTCGAGAGTCTGTGTAGAGAAAATGATTTACCAGTTTTGTTAATTTAATTTTTATTTTGTTGCTTATTTTCTAAGATAACAAGCTTACGAAGTAATATCACAGTTTGATATTTGTTATAAATTAAATAAATATTTCAATCAACTACGTTGTTAATATTTTTATCACATTTTCAATATTTAAAAAAAATAACTACAGAACTATAAATATAGAACAGGCAATAAGTAGGTATATATTAAGTAGACTGGTTGAAGCGACGCGTGACCAGAAAGCTAGCTCTTATCTAGGTCAACAACGCATTAACATTGGCATTCAGCGTGGCAATGCAGCCAGCGTTTTGGGAACACTTACGTCTAAAGTGGATCTGGACCAGTTGGCCTATCTATAGATCGTTTATAATAGTCTTTACATAGCTAGCAGTTCCATCTATATGAATAAATAAATTAAGCACAAGGTTAGTAAGGAACAAAACCTTTTTACCTATCGAATATACATAATACAGCCACGAGACGATTCTGGGTATATGTCTCCCTCATAGAATGCCATGAAAAACGGTTTGCAATCCACCGACCTCCCCATTTACAGTGTTATTGGTAAATAAGTCGATAATGATAGAATGAGGACCCTATCCTTCAAACGACCATAGCAAACCAAGACTCTTCAGCAACCCCCTACCTAAACCTACGAAACCAATTCAGGCCGGACCTAGCCTGGTCACCATTTATGTTATCCACAATCCAGTCGGTATACCTGGAGACCCTGGTATAGACTCCTGGCATCCTGGGCCTAGCACAGCCGGATCCGGTGGATACCACGCCAACAACCATAATGTGCCGTTTATCTCTGATCATGAGGGGTCCTCCGCTGTCGGCCTGAGGAATCAAAAATACATGTACATGACGTGAACCTCAGAGACCATGATACCCTCTGTCATTGGTTTAAGATAAAGCCAAAATCAAAGTCAAAGTCAAAACTCATTTATTCATTGAAATCAAAAGGATCTCTTTGAAACGTCGGTTTTATCTACTGCCTGTTCCTCAGCGATCAAGCCAGAAAATAAAGGCAAGAAAACAAGGCTGGTTATTCTTTTTAATGATACTTTTACGAAACAATTAGTTGGAGCATTTTCTCAATCTCAAGAGTTTTGATCATCTAAATAATCAGATATTTAATAGTATGCCTTTTTATAAAGTTTTTAAATTTGTTAATTGTCAATAAGATAAACACAGATACATATATAGTTATTTCCCTGTGTCAGAAACTACGAGTAACGTGGTACCACAACACCCAGACCAGGAACACATATCTGCAGAACATGCAAACACTTGTCTCGCAGCGGGAATCGAACCCACCTTTGCGTCGCAGCCAGATTTTTGCTGAACCCATGACACAAAATCTGTTGGGCGTTAACAAAAAAAAGCTTACCCAGCAAGAATCTCTGCCTCCATCCTCGAATCCTGCGCACATCTGTGTACCGATCACCTTCACCTTGCTACCCTGGGAGCGGTACCAGGAGTTACATTCTTCATTCGTCACCACATTAACTTCAGTTTTCTGCAGTACGCTAGGTCTTGCTCCTGTGGTAAAATAGATTATGCTGGTTTTACTAATTTAACGACCTCAGAGGCGCCTGCAAAGTAGGCGTTCTAAGACGCAAGATAAAATATTACAAGTGCATGATAAAAGGAATCCTAGTGAGGGATCAGGGCTTTGTTTGGAAGCGCAAGATATTTATTGGCCAAGCACGTGTTAGACCACGCACAGTAAGGTATTCCGAATTTTAAAAGTTACTATAGCAACTATAAAATATATTTAGAATATCGTTATTACCCGTAAACTAGACAAACCTAAGAGCATGTAAGCATTCGTCCCGTAGCGGGAATCGAACCTGCACCTCTTGCGTCGCAGCTGGCTACCACCACGCCATTCTGCTATTTATATCGGCTCTAACTGAGAATAGAAAGACAAACAAGGACAAAACTATCAGGGTGTCCTTGTCGGTCGAACTACAGAACCCTATTGTAAAAAATAATAACAAACTAGTTAGTTGGGGATGCTACTCATTTGATTCTAGATAAAACTGAAAACAGATTAGTTTGAACTGAGTTTTCATACCAATTTCCCTATCTTCGTGAGTGAAACCCCATCCAGCTACAATGGCTGAAGTTCCACTGAAGTCTTCAGCTACGGCCAGCGGAAGGCATGCCGGGCGAAGGTTCTGTGACCATCTGAGTTGTCTCACCGTCTTGAGGAGCGCTACATCATTGGACTTTTTGCTGCATCTGGAAAGAATGGCGAAGAATTAAAGGCGAAGAGGTTGAAAAGTAACTTCTTTAACTATAAGTAGGCGGTTGATACAAAAATCTTTATGACTTTTTTTTACATCCTCTGTGTCGCAGTGGACGAAGGCCCGCCTGAGACTCAAAAGTTTGCGGGTTTAATTCCCGCCGCGAGACAAATGTATCATCTGCAAATATTTGTCTCGGGTCTGGGTGTTTTCTAGGTATAATATGTATAAGTAGCATATCAGTCATGTAGTTCCCATAATACAAGCTGTAGTTCTGTGTGTGAATAAGAGACTTGTATTTTAGAACGTTAACATTATTTAACTGTAGGTAGGTATTTTAAAATAATAAATTCAAGTACCTAGTTAGGCAATTAATAGGCACTTAAGAAGATTTGTTAACTTATCTTTTATCCTCATAAAACAAATGAAATACTTAGTAAATTCGTAAAGTACATTTGCGTTTTCATCTAAAACATTAAAATTGTCTTCATCAATCAACAACTAGAGTTTGTTGAGTCCATAAGAGGGAAAAAAATCATATAGTTCAGTTTAAATTAAGACAGTTCATTGAAGGAAGTTCATACTCACTCATTTTCTTGTATACAAAGCATATCGTCGTCATGCGATTGGGAGGCCCAAGAGCTAGTATGCTATCTTTCGGGACCGACATTTTAACGAGCACTTTGCAGCGCGGAAATGCTTAGGTCTCAGTCTCCTTTCCGAATGAAGACCTGGCAAACGGTTGCTTAATCTAGCTTAAATGTTTGTTATGAACTACTAAGTAAGCTTAACCCCGACGCTTCCTATGTGAATTCACTATTAAATACTATTTTTCTTAAAGACATTAGTTGTAAATATCAGTATTCGATAAAATAAAAACAATGTCAAATTACGATATTCAAGTCCCAGACTTGGTCACAGAAACCCCAACAAACTGCTGGTTTTAAGTTAGTTACACTGTTAAATTATTTTCCCCAAAAATGAGTAGAAAAGTATTTTTTTTTTAAGAAAAACTGTTTACACTTTTGCAGAATGATTGCCTTTCTGTATGGTTTACATTTTCGGAACATCATGTATAGTATACACCTAGCAAAGAAAGACAGACGTCTTTCATGAAATACACAATCTGGGACTTTTTAAGATAAGAGTGGTCTTCTAGACCTTCATGCTCGGCCATATCATAACTTACCACTAGGTGAGATTATGGCCAGGTGAAGATTATGGTATATTCTTGATAGTAAAAAAACCTGTGTTGGTTTTGTTATATAGCCTGCCCATTACTACTCCAACTTGGTTCTTTGAACGATGTTGGAGACCTTGATTCTTCTATGTGCATTAGCGCACTCAATCGTATACTTTCAGACTAAAAGAGTCCATTGAACTTTGTATTTATTGAAGCATGAGATATGAGAGTGGATCAATTATACTCTTCAATCGAATTAGAGACGATATCAAGTGTACCAGAATGTAATGAACCATTCATAAATGTCAGTGAACGTAAAATAAATAATAATAATGCTGGACATTTTTAACACAGTAACATCTAACCCCCAAACTAAGCAGAGCTTGTATTATGGGAACTACATGACTGATAAACTACTAATATATTTTTTTGTAAATACATACATATTATACATAGAAAAACCCAGACCCGAGACAAATATTTACAGATGATACAAACATTTGTCATGCGGAGGGAATCCAACCCGCAACCTTCTGCGTCTTAGGCAAGCCTTCGCCCACTGAGACACAGAAGTCTGCAGTTGTGAACTTTACATTCAAAGGTAAAGTTACCTTTCAATGTAAAGTATCATCCAAGTTAGTGTATATTTTATTCAGTCTCAATTGATATGGTGGTGAAGTGGTAAGTGACTGAACGCTTTCGAGCTTGAAAGGGCATGTTAAGGTGAATCCTAGACCAAGTTTACCAAATTAAGGTTTAAAATAGCAGGTTTAATATGCATTACGATGCATTTAAGACAGCATCACTGACGAAAATGTTACAGTTAATTATTCAAACACGGATGACTACTTTAAAAAAAGAAAGAAGAGTTTAATGGTATTATTTCATTCTGAAATGGCAATAACATTACAGGCATATTTTCTGTCTAAAGCAGCATTTTTTTAACAAGGGTTTCAATGGTTTAAGTGATACGTTACACCATCTTATTGCACGACCAGGATGACTGGTAGAGAATGCTTTAGCATTAAGCTCTCCAAGTACACTTAATAACGTTATAAAATGAAGAAATTATTAAAAAAATGCTGGACAGTTTCAGCATCATCTAGCCCAAACTAAGCAGAGCATGTATTATGGGTACTACATGACTGGTAAACTACTTATATATTTTTTGTAAACACTTACATATTATACATAGAACACCCAGACCCGAGACAAATATTTGCAGATCGTACAAACATTTCAATAATGTAATAATGTTCACTTTTGAACATTTTGTATTTGAGAAGAATTTGTCCAAAAGTGACAAGTCCAACAATACTTACCTGTATTCAGGATGAGGTAGAACTTTTGAGACTGCCTCATTTTGCTCCTTCGTTGCGATGTCAGTGTTGCCAGCTACAACTGATAACTGTTTCGATTTGTAGAAGTCATCGAAGACACTGGAACAAATTAGATTTTAGTCACTGACACTTATTGAGAGCCGGCCAAGTGAGCTGTACCCTGACTTCCGATCTGAAGGTCGTAGTTCTGAAACCGGTCGTGAAATTGAACCAATGAATTTGAAAATGTATGTGTTCATAAGTTGAGGTTGACCATCATGAGGTTACCGGCATGCCCTAGAACCAGAAATTGGAAGGCATGTGACATCAATAATTGTTCCAATAAGCGGCGATAGGCATTCAAAAGTCACATGCAATGCTAACTATGAAAACGTGATCATGTGCCAGATATCATATTTTGTCGTTCTTTTAACTACTTTATACTTTGTATCCTCACGGAGCTATTATGTTCTTCGTATATGATTGAGGATGTCTTTCATGGAGATTATTTGTGTTTTAGGAGTCGTATTTGTTTCTTTTATGGTGCGTTAAGTTCTATACGCAGTTCTATCGAAGATTCCTAAAGGTAAAGTGATACAAATCTGGAAACATAAAGCCCAGCTATTATCAACCACTTCACTCAGCACAGTGGCTCTGAACTACAAACACACATATACATTTGCCGCAAATGTATATAACAATATTAAAACTGTTTTAAACTATAATATTATTGCTGGTCAACAGCAACTAGGTTAAGACTGTATAGAGAACACGGTTGGTATTGTGTCCTCCATTTGCTGTGGGGAAGATCTTCCACCGGGCTGATCCATCTGATCCACTTGCCCGGGGTCCTGGGACCGACAGTTGTTTGTCGGAGGTATTATATATGTTCAAGTTGAGTGAACACTTCGCTTGCGCGATCTAGACACTTCGATGCAACGCCATCTGTGTATTGACTGCTCTTCGTTGATGTGATGTAAAGTAGCTCAGTCATGTGGCGTGAGATGTCACTACAACTGTATCGCGGGCGGCCGGTTACAAATTATACGATTTCCATAAAACTAAAGATACATTACAAGAGCATTTTCTCTCCATTGACTGGCTAAAAGAACTTTCCTGGAAGACTGGCCTCTCCTCCCACTATTCTATTACTCCCAGTATTCTACTTACTTATTCCCATTCAATTATACAGAAGATTCCTTAAGGTGAAGTGATACAAACCTGCAAACACAATGCCCAGCTGTCATCAACCACCTGTCACTCAGTACAGTGGCTCCGCACTGATGAGCCCCTTGTCTCCATACACTGGCTGCCCAAGGAAACTCTCCTGGAAGACTGTCTTCTCCGCCCACTATACGCGCACTTCTGGCATTTGTGACCCCGCATTCTATATCTGCCACTGAAAGAGAAGAGGAATCACAAACGTGTTTATCCAATCATCAAGCCTCAGTAAACTTGCTGTGCCACGGACGCCCTTGGCCCACGACCCACCGCGTCGCAACGCTATTACGCTCCGGGTTAAATAGCCTATAATCTTCTTCAATAATTAGGCAAATGGTAGTCTCTGGAACTACCAGTTGAGTTTAGCGCATTCAAACAAAAAAACAAACTCTTCAGTTTTATTATTAGAATACTTAGATAGCCGAAGCAGAAAAACTTCACGTTTACATACAAGTTCACGTCAACGAATTGACTCTACAAAGGTTACGTGCATAGTTATAATTATTTTCTACTCGTATTAAATACTAATACATAGATACTATTGCTGTTGTTGTTTTTTTTTTGAACAGATTTATGATGAAACAAGTATGGATCTGAATTTAGAAAGTTGATACAAGTATTACTCTGAGAAACGATAATTATGAGGTATGATTAAAGTATTATCATGATCAATTACAACAACCTCTGTGGCGCAGTGGGCGAAGGCCCGCCTGAGACGCAGAAGGTTGCGGGTTCGATTCCCGCCTCGGGATAAATTTTTGCATATGCAAATATTTGTATCGGGATCTGAGTGTTTTCTATGTATAATATGTATGTTTTTACAAAAAAAGTGTATAAGTAGTATATCAGTCATGTAGTTCCCATAATACAAGGTCTGCTTACTTTGAGACTAAATGATGCTGTGTGAAAAATGTCCAGCATTATTTATTTATAACTATTGTTGGACCCGTGTTTACCTCACTCTTTCGGGAAGGCCGTGGCCAGTGACCCTATGACTAACAATCAGTGACGAAGACGAACGATTTTGGGCTATCTCATATATTAAGATCTCGTCCGTCTTTCGCATCACGGTATTTTTGAACTACTAAAGAGGCAAACAAACAAACGACCTGGTGGTCAGCGGTTACCGCAGCCTATGGACAAATCGTTTTATAAACTAAGCTTTGTGACTTGGAATAATGTCATATTGAGTGACGCGAGAAATGCTGATTCGATTTCAACTGCGGAGGCATAAAATTTAATAAAGTAATTATGTTTTCTGATCCGAAATGTTTGATTATTAGTACTAAAAGTATAGAATGCTTAACACTATGAAAAACGTGGGTATTTCCTACAATATATACGAGTAGAACTAGCTGTTACCAGCGGCTTTGCACGTGTGGAGTCGTGTTTAAAGCTTTGTGACTCAACCCATACTCCCATACAGACTTTCACCCCCTCTTGAAATGTAAAAATCCTAAGTCATCATTATTTATTTATTTTGAGTAGCTATAATTCTAACTTTTTAAGTTCCTACTTTCTTGTGTGTCCTTCTACACAAACTTTCACCCCCTATTCCCCCTCCTCATTAAACAATTCCAATTTTCTTGTTTCTAACTTTAACGAACAAAGAATTTCATACAAAGCTCACCCCCCATTCCCCCCAAACTGTTTACAAAACCTCTATAAAGAAATAAAGATTTTAAAAAAAATATAAAGATGGTTGGTCTTTCCTCTGACTATCCCTGTTTAATATCCTAATCGATCTATATATAGATTTGAAGAGCCTATTGTTGTTCTTGATACTGGTTATAACCTAGTTTTATATCATGGCTGTGTTTTCAGGAAAGATAGCCAACAAATTTATTTTGAAAAAAGTTAAACTTCTACGAGAACGACCTCCAAGCTTGATAAGACTTAATAGTTTATTTCAATGACAACGGTAAAAATAGCTCGGCCTTCGGACCGCTAATCAGCGGTATACGATACAGCCTTGTGACGTCACATTCAATATACGGGGGTCTAGGGTTCAACCGGCTAGGTCAGCGATCTTTGTTTGCATTTGTAGTTCAAGGTAAGCTTGTACTACTTCCGATGAATACAGGGTGCCCCAGAATATGTATAAAGTCCCAAAATAGTGTTATTCTATACAACTTGCATTCTACGGCTTTTAATTCGGCTATTTTCGTCGAAGAAAATGGTAGTCAAAATCTGCTGTTTTTGCTATAATTTCCGATGTCTAACATCTTATTTCAATAGTTTTTACCTGTTTTTCTCAATAATTGTTGTTTTATCTTAGGAGTGGCACACACAAAAAACAGCTGATCAAATGGTGGATTAACAAATTCAAATTATTTTCCTAAAAATACAATTTTGGAATTTCGTCTTATTTCTCATAAAAACTTGTTCTATTTCATGGAATACCACCAATTTGTATATAACATATTCTGGCATACGTAAAATTCGTATTTGTGAAGTACTTAGAGATAGGACTGAAACGTGCGTCTTACTCTATCTGCGACTGTTCCATTTTGTACTCCTTACTGAGAACATCTTGGGGTAAAATAAATGTTATTTTTCTATTCTTCCAACTTCCAACTTCCACTAAGACATAAATAAATAAATAAATAATGCTGGACATTTTTCGCACAGCATTCTCTAGCCCCAAAGTAAGCAGAGCTTGTGTTATGGGAACTACATTACTGATATACTACTTATATGTATATACACTTTTTTATTTGTAAATGCATACATACTATACATAGAAAACACTCAGACCCGAGACAAATATCTGCAGATCATACAAACATTTGTCCCGCGGGCGGGAATCGAACCCGCGACCTTCTGCGTCTCAGGCGGGCCTTCGCCCACTATGCCACAGAGGTCGTCATTGCTTGGTATAGTGAATAAGCTCCTGCCCTCTGTGCCCCATCACCTGCACCCGGGAACATCTCATAGAGGCAACGGATGAGGCTGTATAAGTGGCAACACATGGGTCAAAACAAATTTAAAAAATGAGTCATTGACACGACATGAATGAATGAATGAATGAAAACAGACTTCAACTAAGATCTAAATATATAATTATTTTTTTACATAATTTGTAGTTCAAGTTAGACTGCCAAATTATACGTAACTACTAAGGTGTAAGACATTTGGATTAAAAAAAAATAAGTTCTAAGGGTAATTTTTTGGCATAGGCCCAAGAAAGCAATAGTGTCCGTAACTAATTGAATTTAGGAGTATTTTTAATTTGTCAAAATTAATGACGGTGAAATTTCAAACCAAGGTAGGTCATCAAATTTTAATTCAAGACTACAAAATACAATTTGACGCATAGTATTTTGAAGTGCTTACTTATTTAAAAATTAATTCGGTTTTTTAATACATTTCACAGAGATCGAGCATTCTAGTTATTGACACTTAGCCAGGTGATACTCTAATTTAATTGGTACTTAAACTGCTTTAACTTTGAATTGCTTGAAAATTTTATATCTACCAATTAGGTTTATATTTAATATATTTAATATAGGTAGGGTAAATGCCCTACCGTTCCTAATTTTCCGTTAAATAACTTTTAATGCGGCCTTTATTAATGTTTTGAATGTCAACTATTTCACAGTCATTCGTAAAAGAGATAAAATTTACATTAAAATATATCTTTTTCAGAATGCTATTATAAGAATTCCTAACAATATAATATTTTTACTTGAGTGTTGGTTCATTGGTATAATTATTACTAATGCTGATAAATATTATAAATTTTAATAATAATTATGATGAATGATAATACGAATATTTTGTTTATAAATTAAAATAATAACTCACAGTTGACGTAACAGGATCCAAAATCCAAAAAAATTATAACAATAGACACCACGTCTATAACACGAAACATATTGGCAATCACAGATTATCTCCTCACACAACAATACTTATAAGTTTTATTGGCTAAATTATGTCTAGGGCAAACTTAAAGATATAAAAATATAAAAAATAAATAAAAACGCGAAAATGCACGCTTTTGTGTCAAAGTACGTGCACCTTCTGCTTCGTTTCGTGATTTTCATAAGGATATAAGTATTCTATGATTTGTATCGATCGACCCTCCTTCGTTTGTTTGAAGGCCTGACCCCTATAAGTTACTTTAGAGGCGAGCTAAAATTGAACATCTATATCGATATCTTCCGAAAGTTGAAAAGAGTCTTCATCGATAGTTAGCTTTGCGGAATTACAATGTTTACAACAAAACGACCCTACCACTAGAGTTAGTTAAATGTCTTTATGATTAATTAGATTAATACGTACATTTTTACGAAATTTTAATACAGCATGACTTTAGTTACATATTTCAGGCAAACTACTTACTTTTTTACATTCACTTTTATTTTTTTTAGACAACTTGATAGTAGTGATCTGGATAAGTTGACCTACCTTAGATTATTTGTAACGGTCTATATAGATAGCTAGCTGTTTCATCTGTATTTATATATAATTGTAAGAATATTTATAAAAAAAATTAGAGAACCTGATTACTATATTGTCTGTCTTTACGAATAACAAATAAAAACGTATTTTAATTTCGTTTTCGTGTTTATCGATATTTTGAGGCACATCTCTATTAAAAATTCATTGTCAGGTTCGCCCGACAACCTCGGCGATAAGAGTCGATTGGAGTCGCGGAAACGATTGCCATTATAAACATGGGCATTATCGAAATATTTCTACAATTTCAATATTAGAATGCTGTGCCCATAATGTGCTGGAGTTGAGGAAATCTGATACCCACTTACTGATTGAATTGTTTTCAATCTGAATCTTCATTTGTGAGACAGAAGGTGACAATAAGATTTAAAAAAACAGAGATTTTAAGAGACAATGATGACACATTATTTATTTACATGTACAAAGTTTTTCTAACATACAAAGTCCAAATAGAATACTGGGTACACGTTAAAAATAAAAATAACTTGCTATAATTTGTAAGTATTTTGACGATATTATATTCCTCATAAGCAAACCGATGGCATTACAAAATGGTTGCTTGCAGATGGGTGATATCTATCACCGAGGCAGGCCTAGGAAATAGAAGTGCTTTCCAGGCAGATTGGTAGTAAATGACCGTATGGTGTGAAAGGGTAGACCTTTGACCCAGGAGTCGAAAAGTATAGGAATTAAATAAAAAGTAACCAAACCAGATTACATCAAAACGTAATCTCAATGAGTGTTTTCACGAGTTAATTTTGACGAACTTGCCAAAGAAAGCAGAAATCAGAACATTAATTTGCATGGTATATATGTTAGCTAATAACTTTTATAGGCCCTTATCTAGTCTATCATCTAAATGGTGCGCAAATGCCAATACGAAGATTGAGAATCAATTTATTTGAATAATTATAAAAAGACAGAACTTATTATGCCCTAACCTTTAAAATTAACAATGTCAATAACTTTTTAGAATATAATTACGACTATACCACGTACTTTACTATTCTCCTGCTGACGTTTCGTTGACCGTTTTTCCCGTCTCACGACCGTCGAGCGTGGTCGCGGACGGTGCTCATGAGGAAGAATATCTAAACGGTCAACGAAACATCAGCAGGAGAATAGTAAAGTACGTGGTATAGTCGTAATTATATTCAAAAATGATACCAAACTACGATAATTTTCATTCCATAATGTAAATAACTGTTACCATAAACAACTTTATGAAAAGTTGCTTCAGAATTTTTCAATTGGCAAATCACTTAAAACTAACTCGATCGATCTTACGTTTGGTCAAGTGCATGTAAACGTTACTTTGCTTAATTTGTTTTTAACTGTCGTTTAGTTTTAACTATTTAGTTAGTTTAGTATTTGTACTGGTATTTAGATGCATCATGGTCACTCTACCGCACTGTGTGCATCATCAGTCAGTTGGTCAAGTGCATGTAAAGTGGGACGTGGACATCTTGAACTACATTGCGCAGATAATGATCATTGTCTCAATTGGATGGAATTGTGATACTGTGATACTGAATGACCTTGAATACTGGGTGAATCGAATCTTTGAACCGATTTTTAATGTTTTTTTTGGGTTATTTTTTTTATACCTCAAGAGTGAAAAACTGGGGGGATGTAATTTCATATTGGACTCTTTATCAGCTTCCCGTTATTTAAAGTAGATTCCCTAAAAAATACGCTCGTGGTAATATGAGCTTATTGGGAATTAAGCTGCTATGTGCAAATGGAGTCCACAGGACTGTATTATACATGATAAATATCCTCAGTGTGTAGATCTTTGATAATAATAATAATAAATAATATTTATAAAAAAAAAAGGTTTACAAATTAATAATACATGTGTGATTTTGTTGCGAGATGAGACGGCTCAGTGTATATTTTGTTAAATATACCTGTATAATTGTACCTAAACCTTGTAGGATGCACAGTCAAATAACTTGGGTAACTTAGAGCAAGGCTCTAATTAAGTATAAAACTTGTGTTTAGGCGCAAGGGATCCTCACTCTGACTTACATTAGACATTTACGTTATAATGTATGAAAAGCTGTTATAAAACAGCAAAAGAACTAAACTAAGCTAAAGAATAATTTCTTAAGTTGAGCATACCAAGTAATAGGTAGTCAGGGGCACGTCCAAACATTAGGCATATGCCCGCGTTTTGCATATAGTCAGCATTCCACGTGACAGATTGCAAGTCCATCGCCGCATAATAGAACATTAATAATTGGCACATGCCTTTTGGTTCTTGAGCATGCCGGTTTCCTCACAATGTTTTCCTTCAACATTTTTAGCACGTATTAACGCGCTCATACATTTTCCAAGTGAAAAATCTATTTGTGCACGACTGGGTTTGCACCCCTCTATTTTTTTACACATATTTTTTTACGATGAGTTTTCTCATATTTAAATACATAGTAGGTACCCAAGCTTCCTACTATAACCATATCTATTTTACTAATAGCAAAACTACCTATTTTTCTATCATGAAGCCAAATACCAAAAAACATATAAAATACAAATGACCTTCCGGAATCTGAATACTAAAAAAACACAAGACACCCAAAAAACCATCGCATTCTTATCAAACACGGATGAGTCAATTTCTAATCAAAGGTCACAATTTGTCGGAAGTGAATGCGGAAAAATTCCATGTTTTATGTATAACCGATAAACGCCGATAGAGGTCGCGTCAAGGCTTGCTTTACCAACTGATTGCTAATCTGTGTAGCTATTTTATACTAACTATGCACGATTCCGTGTCTCCGTCTATTATAAGTCTAAGCATGCTCGTATACGTTCATAGAATCTAATTTAGTTGGAGTTTATAACAGTATACCTACCAAACGATTTTCACTATACCTTTGAGAAATTATCGCCTAGTTAAAAAGCTGAATTTCAGGTTTCCACACCGTGATTTTTTTATCTAACCTCAAAATTTTATCTTAAAGAGACATTGAGTGATTGTCATTCGTGTGTGTTGCCATATCTAGTTAAAGTGGTCGCCTTTAGATAACCGCTCGTAAAAAGTTCTGATGTGGCAACCGCGAACCGAAAAACACAGCGTAGCACAAACTTTACGACGGTCGCTACACGAGTACCTTAATCTGCTGATTACCTAAGGGGGACCAAATAGTCCTCTATTTAACGAGTCTACGGTAGACGCTTAATAGAGGACTATTTTCGTCCCCCTTAGGCAATCAGTAGGTTAATCCATCGCGTGTCGTTCAGTTCTTGTTCGGTTATCCAGTACCTTTACCCTAGTCGTTATCGGTTCAACTAGCTGAATGGCTTGCTACTTATATTTATCATTAATAACCTGTGCCTGGCTAAAGGCCTTCCCCAAAAAAATCTAAGACAAAATCGAGTGAAGTTCTTACGGTGAATAATGAGTAGGTACCAATGGGTATAACGATTTTGGGTTGTTTCCATTAAGCGACTTCCATGAGTTCTTACTTTTAATATGTGAACTACATAATGTAAACCAGTTCTGCATCTGTCCTATTAGATTTTTGTTGCAGCATAATGCTGAGATGGACCTATTTTACCTCATGCAATACAAAATTAGGTACTTATTTTGTCTGTTCGTCTCGTTTCGCTTTGTTTTATGTTAAGTATATGTGTTGTGTGTTTATTATTAGGTATTTTGTGTTTAACTTTTTTGTTTTAGGGGACAAATAAATATATATTTTTTTTCTAATCTTTTCTATAGATAGACCCCCGGGGCAGTAGCGGCTGCCCCGTTTCAATGTAATCGGGCCCTGAGGCGATGCAATTCATTTGGCTCTGTTTATTTTTATCCTTTAATTAATGATGATATGACAATAATCCGCACCAAAACTGCATTTAGTATGTCAAGTTCATCTCCAAAATTAGAGAATACGTTCAGAAATAAGCCTTCACCCACTGTCCGAGGCAATAAAAAAATATCGTAAAACATGACAAATTCATCGTAAACACAACAAATACTTACATTCGATTGTTTGTGTGAAACGTATAAAAGATAACCGATTCTAAGTTATTAGGTGTTGGAAAGAGACGAGGATATAGAATTGTACAAGGGTGCGAAGGATATAGGAATTGTCACTGTGTCTCATAACAAAACTAATTTAATATTTATAGGTATTTAATAATGACATTTCGAACGAAATAGTTTGGTTGCAGTTTTTCAATTTTGCAAAATTGTAAAACCCTCGGCTTGTTTTCTACCATCTTTTGCAGCTACCATTGTAATTTGTGTCAATAAAATATAACTAAGAACCATCCTTGAAGTCGTGCAAATGAATTACAAAATAGCTAATTACAAACGGATAAGCTATTTCAGAAATAAATAGTAACATACAAAGTCTCATGGAAATTGTATTACAAATAACTAGTTTTTTACTAATATCAGAAAAACTGCTTGTGTTTCTGTCTACATTGTAATATCTCAAGTGGGCAATGCGCGAGTGATACTTCTATAGTGTTTAGGCGTCCATAGGTTACGGTTACCGCTTTTCAAAAGGTAGATTAATGGGTTTTGCATTAAAAAAGCATTCGGCAATGCTCGTAATACCAAATTAAAGTTGTTTGAAAAGCTTTTATGAGATAAGTATTTAAAACAGTATCTAGATTATCAAAATGAGTCAAAACAAAATCTACAAAATCTACTTATCCATGCTGGATTTGCGTCATTTTGAATTGTTTAGATGTAATAGACCTCCTTGTGAAAGTACTCGTCCGGGAAAGTACTATCACCATAACTATTTTTGCCGCCAAGCAGTAATGCTCGCATTGCTGGGTACCGGTGATATTACAGGCAAATGAGATTTCTAACCAGTTACGTCTCAGGGTTGGCAACGCGCGAGTAATATTGGTATTGCAAGCGTCCATAGGTAACGGTAACCGCTTACCAACATGTGGGCTGTATGTTTGTTTGCAACTTTAGTTGTATAACAAAGAGAGATAATGGTGAGAAGTCTCAAGTATGAGTCTGTATTTTCACATTTTTTTTCTGCATTTTTATTAATTTGTCCATTTAGAGTTCGTCCAAAAATAAAAACGTACAAGTTCACGACTATTCTTTGACTATCTGTGAGGATATCAAGTCCAAACATTATATTTTCACCTCGCATTTTGCACGCACTCTCGTCCAACTGGACGTGTGTACGTTTTTATTACGGGCGTATTGTACAAAGGACTAAAAAGGTTGCAAAAATATATATGTATTTTTTTTTAATATACGGTTCGGTAGAATAAAGTCCATGTTAAATAAAATGTTCAAAGTGGAACCTTTTCTGAGGCACTCTGTTGATTTTGAAATTATATTTTAATAAATAAATAAATAATGCGGGACATTTTCACACAGCATCATCCAGCCCCAAAGTAAGCAAGGCTTGTGTTATGGGAACAACATGACTGAAATACTACTAAATACGTATTATACATAGAAAACAAACAGATCCAGAGACAAATATTTGCAGATACAAAAATTTGTCCCGCGGCAAGAATCGAACCCGCAACCTTCTGGGTGTCAAGCGGGCCTTCGTCCACTGAGCCACAGAGGGTATATATGTCATTGCATATATATGGCAAGATTGTAATTTTCACTAGTATGTTGAAAATAATGTGTTACAATGTCAGGAGGAAGGGCGGGTAAATGGGACAATGTCAGATGTGCATCGCACGCTTAGACTGTATTATGGCGTAGGTTTGAGCTTCCTTGAACAAGCATTATTTAAGTATTTATTTAGGTACGCTTGACTTATAAATAGCATCATCTGTACAAACATTAGCGGTTTTTAGGTGCTATTATTATTCAAAATTATTATTGTTATGCATTTTATAATTCGTTAAATAAATAAAAAAAAAAAAACTAGTTAGTATAAACTCGAAAACAGTTTATATTGTTTTTGCATTGGGTTTGTAAGAGTTGGCAATCCAAAATTAAATTATTATTATTATTTTTACCCTAAAAATATAATAAAACTATTTGGAAGAGATACTCTTAAGGGGCAAAAACACTGCCCGTGACATAATTATGTATACAAAAATACTGATGGAACAGATTGCTATCTAAACATCGTTGCAAACGATCTTTAGATAGGTCAACTACTATGATCTATAGATAGGAACGGCGAAGAAATGGAAGAGTATACCATCATCTATCCTGAAAAATACAATCTGGGTCTCTTCAAGGTAAGAGTAAACCTTCTAGACCTTCATGCTTCATCGTCGGTCACATCTTCATTTACCATCAGGTGCAATTATGGCCAATTTAAGATCTATTATTGGTGAAAAAAAAAACTGATCCAAATCACTACCAGACAAAAGCGTTACCAAAATTCTGGCTGGATTGCCACCGTGGATGGCAATACTAACGCGTTATTTTATGCGAGATGAGGAAAAAACATAATTTTATTGAACAGTTCTATTTTTTTATTTTTCCGGGCTTTCTTGTCCCTTTCTCCCTCCTACATTTTTTATCAATATCGGTTATAAATCTTTTTGCTGGATCATTACACCACAATGTGATCTAAAAAGAGGCAGAGACATAACCGATAGAACAGATGACATAAAATATGGGCGTTGGCTGTATGTCGTATACACAAAAGCCATTCACCTAACCGTTAAAATAACCTGACTTCTTATATTAACTAAAAACTATTTATACTACTAAAATAAGGAGGAAGTAGGAACAATGATTTGTGATTTTGAACGAAACGCAATTGAAATTCGACACATTTTTAACCAATGACGCAAGACAGGAAAAAGCGTAAGGCGCGGAGTTCACTAGCGAATCTATAAATGACCGTTTCGATTCCACGTCGCTTGTACCAAAAGTTACAACTTTCCATCGTTTTTATGGAGTTTGTCAGCTAATGTGACCTAGATGTGGCAAGATCGCTTAGTCTCATCAAAGTCCTATCAAATAGTTAAGACGTTGCTTTCGAGATTTTCTGTATAAAAAAAACAACAAACAAACACGCTGGCGTTGAATGTTTTTAGGGTTCCATACCTCAAAAGGAAAAAACGGAACCCTTATAGTAGTATCACTTTGTTGTCCGTCTGTCTGTCAAGACCCTTTATCTGGGGAACGCGTGGAGGTATCGAGTTGAAATTAAAACCATCCCTTGAAACTGTGAATAAATCAAGCTTCTAAGGTAACGTAAAAAAAGATACGACCGTTTATGCAGTATAAAACGTATATTTCGACACTCTCAAGGGAATCAAAATTTATAAGGTACTTTCCGTTGTCCTAGCAATATGATATTTGGCAAGTAATATCGTCTTATATTACAAGTAGAGGGAAAAATCTGAAAACTATACATTTGTAATTAAATCATAAAAAATATAGTCTTTATTTAAAGTACGTAATCAATCATCGAGGTTATGTAATGGTATGCGCGGTCATATTTGTATGTACATTTTGCGACGTACGGAACCCTCGGAGGACGAATCCGACACGCACTTGTCCAGTTTTTACACCCACCAGTGGTCAGGCCACACTACGCTTAGTTATGTAAAAATGTAATGTTTGGATGTTCCTCTTACTTGGTATCCTCAAATATACTTTTATTTCATATACATACTCAGATAGTATGTATGTGAGGATGACATAATATAATATGTGGATTGCAGTCATGAGCGTGTTTGTTTGTTTTTAGATTAGTTTATTATTACTTTAAACCAATTAATTGATTCAATTTTCGATACAATTTTTAGTGCGTTTCGAACCTATTGCGAATGTTAATCTATGTTAAATGTTAACTACGAAATATGATGTTAAGAAAATTAAGACTTAAAATAAACGTTATCGATCATACTATTATCATTCATACTTTTATAGTTTGTGGTGAATATGATTCAAATAATTTCACGATTTCTTTGCCAGCAAGAAGTTATTGATTTGAGTACCTTGACTGTCAAGAAATACATAGTTACTTAAAAAGCGTGCTTATTTCTAATGCAAAATAAAATAGTGGTCGGTCGACACTGTTAGGGTCCTTAATGTCAATAATTTGTGCGTTTTCTATGACACTTGTATTCTACGCCTAAGTTTAAGATATCCATTCCATAGTCAAAAGGTGTCGATTCTATTCAGATTTTGTCCTTATCACCGAGGTCAGGCGCGTGCGAGATAACGCATTTAAATATGTGGAAACGAAGGACAGTAGCACCTCCTACAACATCATAACACTACTTTGTTTAGCCAAGTGAGTAGGTAATCTTAAAAGTCAAAGTCAATAGATTTTTAAAAATGTAAAAACGATCGATAGTAGCACCTTTTTTTTTTTTTTTTTTTTTTTTTTTAACGATGGGAAAAATGCCTTTACGCATGTCCTCTGGCAAAGATGGGAGAGCCAGAGGGGTCTGTCGGACTCGACGCTGACGAAAGCCAGCGTAATACCGACTAAACAACCCATCGACGTTCCTTCCTGTTACCGTAGTGCCAATGCATCATCAAACCATTCATCCCCAGATGAATAGTTAGATGCTGCATTGGAACTTGACAGAGTCACGGGATCTCGATAGAACTCGACCGCAACTCCGTCGGTAACTGTCCGCGCTTGGCGGACCCCTCGTTCTCCCCCAATGAGGGAAGGGGGGTGCTCCGGGATATTCTGAGTATCCCCAGACGTTGGAAACCTGTGCAATGCAGGAACGGGGCTCCCTACACCCGAGTCCTGCTGGTTTCCGTCGAGCGGCAGAAGACGATTGAAATTTCGCCTCCTCCTTCCCGCTCTACGTCGACGGCACAGGTCAGCGAGAGGATTGTTCTCTCTGGCCCGCTCTGCAGCCTCCTTTTGTGAGATAATATCTTCACAAAAGGAGACCACTGCCTCCCAGGATCTTTCACTGTCAAGCATGGATGTTATTACGCTCAACAGCGATAGATCCCGCCCAACAACTGATACCAATATCTGCCGCTGCGATGCCCACGCGCTACACACCTCCAGTGTATGCTGCGCCGTGTCTTCGGGGTCACCGCAGTGCTGGCAGACTGGACTCATCTCCCTCTTGGCGACTTTGTGTAGATATCGTCCAAAACACCCGTGTCCGGATAGTACCTGCACCAGTCTATAAGTGAGCACGCCATGCTTTCGGTGCACCCACTCCACGAGCACCGGAAGCATGGCATCAATCGTCCACCGGCCATACCGAGTGAATTTCAACTCTTCAGCCCAGCTTCGTATTGCAGCCTCGTAAGCCTCCTTTCGGACGTGGCTTACCTCTTGCGGCGCCAAGCGGTCTCCCTGCGCCTGCCAAGCCTTCTTTTGCCGGTACATTTCCGCTAAAACCATAGCTTCTATGTACCACGGGGGAGACCCGGCAATGGCACACGCAGCTCCATATGACACGGTGCGGTATCCCCGTATTGCTCTGACTGCCATGATCCTCTGCGGCCTTCGCAAGAGAGCCTTGTTTTTGGAAGTCAGAGCATCAGCCCATACCGGTGAACCGTACAGGGCCATCGATCTTATGACCCCTGCAAACAGTCGTCGACAGATCACACTGGGTCCACCTAAATTAGGCAGGAGCCGTGCAAGGGACCCTGCCGCACCCTGCACCTTGGGGCTCAATTGCCGGAAGTGCTCCGAAAAGTTCCAAGCACTATCAAGCGTGAGCCCCAAGTATTTTATATGCTTCCCTACCATGACCTGCACGTTGTCCACCCGAATAAAGGCGCCAGCTGGCGGCGCTTTCCTTCTTCCATGGAAGGAGATAACTTTAGTCTTATGGAGGGCTACCTTCAGCCCCAATAGGTGTATCCGGCTGACTAAAAGGGTGGAGCCTACTGTGGCGAGATGTGCAACTTCCTCAAAGCTGCTTCCTCGAGCGATGAACAGGGTATCATCTGCGTAGCAAATAATATGCGTTTGAGGAAGCAGTGTGCCGCGGAGCACCCAATTGTACCCAATATTCCACAGCAGGGGGCCCATCACTGACCCCTGTGGAACACCGGTTGTCATCCGCCTAGCGCATACCCTCCCGCTCTGGTCCAGGTAGAGCACGTCCCTTTCTCTAAGGTAGTGCTCCACCAACCGCCGAAGATAAAGAGGCACTCCATGGTAGCGAAGAGCCTCTTCGATAGACCCATAGGGAAGGCTATTAAATGCATTGGCGATATCTAGCGATACCGCCAATACACGTTCACCTCGCGCAACGGCATCCTGCGAAATAGTTTTAAGACGCAATAACGCATCTACGGTGGAGCGTCCACATCTAAAGCCAAATTGGTCCTCCGCCAAGTTAGGTCCCTCTGTCGCCAGGTGCTCGTCAATGCGGGCAGCCACTATCCTCTCAAGCAGCTTGCCCACCTCGTCCAGCAAGATGATGGGCCTATAGCCAGAAGGGCAGTCAAGCGGACGTCCTTCTTTCTGGAGGAGGCACAGTTTTCCATCCTTCCACGCCTTGGGAAACTGTCTCGACTCTAGACATGAGTTGAATAATGTGAGAAGACGGCTTCCAAGGTGTTTCAAGGCAAGAACCAAAACACGGCCCGGTACACCGTCTGGACCCGGGGCCGTTTTTTTAGCTCGAAGACGGAGGACCGCTGCACGAAGTTCGTCCTCAGTAATTGGAGGAACCACCTCGGAGGGGACCCCAGGAAGATCAGGAGGCGCCATACGAGGCGGGTCGTGGGGCTGGCAGTCTGGGAATAGCCCCGTGATTGTATCCATAAGGAGCTGGGGCTGAAATGATTCTGTTGGGGGTGCTCGATTGCACAACTTTTTCCGCACCATGCGATAGGGGCGCCCCCAGGGATCTCTATCTAGGTCCTCTATGAATTCCTGCCAGGTGTCAGACTTTGCTTTGAATATAGCTGATTGCATGGCCCGCTTGGCCTGTCTATAATCTTCATAGAGGTGACTCTCCTCATCGGCCGTATGGTTCCGCCTTCTCCGACATCGTGTGTATGCACGGCGTGACCGGACGCAGATGGACCGGAGAGATGCAATTTCGCCCGACCACCAGTACACCTGCTTTCTCTCTGGGAGCCTTCTTGCGCGGGGCATAGCGGCGTCACATACTGCCGTAAGGGACACACGAAACTGGTTCGCCCTCGCATCCACCCCATGGTGCGTTGCTAGAGCAGGGCACCAGCTCTGCACAATGGACGCTTCCTCCACCTGCACACGGTTCAGACGCCCTACAGACCAACGTGGGAAAGCTGCCGACTGGCGAGTCGGAAACCTCAACCCTCCACCGGGGGAAGAGACCTCGAATCGTATATACAGGTGGTCTGACAAAGTCTCTTTGTCCTCCAGAACGCGCCAGTTTGACGCGCGTGCAGCGATAGCAGGGGTGGCGAAAGTAACGTCCACTATTGACGATCCCTGCCATCTCACGCATGTGGGGGCAGACCCCTGGTTTAGGAGGACCAGGCCAGCGGCCGCAGCCCAGTCCATCACTACTTCACCGCGTTGATTAGTTCTGGGGCAGCCCCAAGCCGTAGCTTTAGCATTGAGGTCCCCCATTACAATGACCTGAGACGGGGACATCCTCCCAACTACCCCACCGAGCACTCGTAGGTAGGTCTCCAGCTCCGACAGACTTCTGTTAGGGGAAAAATACACCCCAACAAAAGTGACATCGCCCCATGTGGCTGCAACATATCCCGGTCCCCTCTCTCTAACTGAAAGGGGAGGGGAACGGGTAGTACTAGGGGAAAAAATGCCTACCAAGCCGTCCGTAGCCCCCGCCCAATTAGGGCCGTCGGGGATACTGTACGGCTCGGCAGCAACTGCAACATCAATTGACCACTCTGTCAGCACCTGCATGAGCAGGCTTTGAGCGCAAGCAGAGTGGTTTAAGTTCGACTGCAGTAGATTGTAGTGCAAACGAAACATTTAGTCCGACATTACATCTACCGCCACCGCATCGCTGCGGGCTATCGCTTGGGAGAACTGGGACGCTGAAGCCAGCTTGCCCCTTACAACGGGAGGGTTACAACTTCTGCCTCCCATCGTATGACCAGCTGGGAGTCCTGCAGCAGTGCACACGGAGCAGCGGGGTTCCGCCTTGCACGTGGCAGATTTATGCCCCAGCTTGCCGCAGCGGAAGCAAAGATCGCCACGATCTACATCCGATGGGCACATCATCCGAGTGTGGCCAATGCCTAGGCAGCGGTAACATCGCATCGGGCGGTAGTCTAGTACAGAAACCTGAGCAGAGCTCCAGCCAACCAGAAGACGGCCCTGCGCGGTTAGGGCCTTAGCCACTGAGACGGGGCATCGGACAATAACGACACCGGAGCCGCCTGGCTTCGTGCGGATCTCTCCGACCTTTATGTGGTCACGGGAGCATTCGGCTTTGGTGCATATCGCTGCAGCAATATCCACCTTATAAACTGAATCGTCTAGCCCAGAGATGCGCACATCGACGCACTTCATAGGACGAACAACTCGGGCGACGTCATACAAGGTAGACTGAAGTCTTTCGGCGAGTAGATCTGCTTTAGGACCACTAGTGGTACCAGGCAGTTCTAGTATCCTGGCCCCGGTCGCTGTTTGCCTTGACCTGATCCCCTCAATTCCTAACTCAGCTAAGTTAATTGACTCTTTAGCCTTAGTCAATGTTTCAGCGTAAGTCACCCCCCTCTCCAGTGCCTCTGGCTGAAGGGTAATGACTATCGCCGACGAACGCGGAACGGTCAACTTGGCCTTAGTCTTGGCTTTGCGTTTGGCAGTTTTAATAGGAGCAACTGCTGGCCCTTTATTGTGCTTCGGCTGGGATGCTGGAGTCACAGAGGATGCAACAGGAGCAGCCAATTTCTTCTTGCGGCCCTTCTTGGTGACGGCCGTCCATCCTTCTCCGTTGAGCACAGGAGAGGCCGTAGCCTGGCTTATGGAAGGCTGCGGGTCGACAGGGGGTACGTCAGAATTAGAAGGAACAGCAATCTGACTGGCCTGTCTACATACCCTAAGGGGTGGAGGAGAAGCTGGTAGTAGGGACCTCACCTTATTAGCAGGAGCCTTCTTCTTTTTATCTGCAGCTAGCGGAGGGCGCAACGTCTTTACAGGAAGAAGTCGATCTTCTATCCCTGCAATACGAGCATTGACCATTTCTCCCACAGAAATAGTCACTCTACGCACGACATCCTCCAAGTCAGAAACATTAGCAGGAGAAGCAGGAGGTTTTGCATTTGCTCGTGCATTTTTATCCTCGTAGTCCAACTTCAGGGCCCTGAACTCTGTTTTAAGATTGGTTAGTTCCCTACTAAGTCGATCATTATCAGCTCGAAGGCGCTTCGTCTCATCGTCGACAGAGCGTGACTTCAAGCTGTCGATGATATCTTTGATCGTTATTAAGGCTTGATTTATTTTCCCTTGAAACGTGCCCTTAAGATTCTTGGATTTGCGAGATATCTCCTGAATCACTTCCAATTCCCCAAAGGCACGATCTCGGAGCTCGTCGGTATTAAATGGCTCCCCATCAAAATGGGAATACCTAGGCCTTCCTGTTTTTGATTTTGCCATTGGCGGCTCATTCGTGTCCACTTTTTCCAGACGGTATGACTCCGTGTTAAGTTTAGCAAGGTCTTTTTTAGCACGGGCAAGTCCGATATGAGTGCCCGAAACAGATCTACCTCGACCTCGACGGGCAGTGGAGACCTTTGGTGGATTCAGAAAATGCCCCTCACCATCAGACACTGTCGCTTTAGAGCCCTGGGCAGATTTTCTTTTACGGGGTTTCGAAGACCGAACCGATGCCGTTGATTGCACGCTTGCATCAGTTTCATAGGAATCCGATGCAAAAGTGCCGACCAAAACATTCCCTTCCACATCATCCGCTGCCGAAACAGCCATCTTCCGCGCCGAAACACGGGAAGACCTCCTAACGTCGTGACGATTGTTGCCCCCCCCAGAATACGAGGGGCAGAGTGCCGAAGCACTGAAGGATTCTCCAGCCTCTGCGAGGCCGGTACCTTCCTGGGGTAGTGTATTTTCACAATTCGCCATTATCATTTTTTTTGTTTGTTTGTTGTCTCCTTTTATAGAGGTGAGATCCCCTCTAAATGGCGCCCTAGCGGCCGGGTTCCCCCGACCATACTGCGTGTGTGAACCCGGACACGCAGCGCAACATCCCTGCCACAACCGCTATGCCTATCTACCCCAACCTGGAGTAGGTGCACACAACGGCTATAAATGAGATGCAGCAGTACGGGTCCGGGCCGACACATACAGTACTCCCCTCAGCAGGCGCCGGAACTTTGAGATTTGGCCCGTCTTCATCCACAAAGTGAAAACAGCAAATGCCGCTCCACAGAGCTGACCCTTCACTCCTGACGGAGTGAGAGCTCCATCCTCCGTCAAGCTCCATCTACGGCGCTCTCTGCTACTCAGAGAGACGCGCAGAGAAGCTCCTATTCCCCTTCCCCATTTCCCCCCAGTGTTTGGTCCGCGCCGGTAAACCGGTAACTCCCATTTACGGTACCTACCAGAAGTGGTACTGTAAGTGGGAGCCGTGCCCCTATCCGCCACCCGGGGACGCGCCACGTCGGAGTTCACCTCTCCGCCCACTGGGACAACCCAGCAGGTCCGTGGAAGGATAGTAGCACCTCCTACAACATCATAACAACCTAGTACTTTGTTTAGCCAAGTGAGTAGGTAATCTTAAAAATCAAAGTCAATAGATTTTTAAATATGTGAAAACGAAGGACAGTAGCACCTCCTACAACATCATAATAACCTAGTACTTTGTTTAGCCTAGTGAGTAGGTAATGTTAAAAGTCAAAGTCAATAGATTTTTGTTCATTAAAAACACAAGGATCATAATAATAATAATTATAAAAAGCCGATCCCTCGACGGCGACCGAGTCTAGAAAATTGAGGCAACAAACCCTGCTTGTTTTTTTAATGATCTTAATAAGTTATTAAAGCTACGGAACTAACGTCTCTAGAAGTTGAGTGGACTTGATAGAACCTTCGTACTGTTAGTCAAATGTATAAATCATGTCTCATGCAAATAAATCTAGAATCCAACGCATGCAGAGTGCAGAAATATAGCAATTTATAATGTTAGTACATTCTATTCGCGATATGTGGTGCACTTTTTTATTTATAGACTTGGTAATTTCATGAGACCACCAACAATTTTACATTTACCTCTTTGTAAACAACAGTTCGTTCTAATAATTTTTTTCTCCCTCGCAAAATCCAAATTGCATCTTCCAGAAACAGGTCGTTTTTATATTATCCGCTGGCCGGTTGACAACAAAGTCTTCGGGCTATTTGAAATTATAATTCATTTCATGACAGTTTTGGCTGCTCCTAAAACGGAGGAGATTCATCAATGTTACACAGAAACAAACTTACAAAATATATCCCGAAAACGTTACTCCACTCCTCTTCCATTTACAATACGGTTGGGATTCGTAAAGCTGTTGTTTCGGGCTGGAAAAGTTAAGTTTGTAATTCGTATGTTACGAATTCGATGAACAAATGTAAAGTGGACTTCTTTTGGGACGAATACTGAACAAAGAAATGTTATTGGCAGGTGAATCTTGTATTTTATATCAGCTACATGATTTTGAATTCGTTTGTCTGTGCCGATTACATTTGGAACGATACACAGTTAACAGAGGGGTAGAAAAAAATGAGGTCTACCCTAATAGAGACACCTTTTGCAACAAGTTACAATTTAGTTTTTTTTTTTTCCAGTAAAAACTTGTAAAATAAGTGTAGTTTTCACGTGAAGAAGAAACAATATACAGTTACCAGAGGTGTAGAAAAAAAATGAGGTCTACCCTCATAGAGACACCTTTTGCAACAAGTTACAGTTTAGTTCTTTTTTCAAATGAAAACTAATCTTGTAAAATAAGTGTGTTTTTCACGTGAAGAAAAGACATAGTATTAAATATTGGAATTTTCTACTAAATAGACAGAGATCATAAAGAGGCAAGAAAAAAAATGTTGTTCATCGCTTTATTCGCCAAGCTCTAGAAATGTACCATGAATGTTTCATAACGAGGCTTGGTAAACATTTAATGCAGACACCCAGTTTGCTAAGCCCTAGAAAATGATATCTTTCTAAGCTACGTTCCACCAATGAATGCAACTAGGCATTCATTGGTGGAACATAGCTAAAATCTTATATCAATGTCACAATATAAGATTTAAGCGTTCCTATAAAAAGATGACGTTATCGCTCTGTTTGACGATTTCTTCACGAGTTCATCGCGCAAGTAGTTTCAGTTCTCCAAGGAAATTAAGTACCCAATAAATACACGTGAAATATGTTTCCGTGACGTTTATTAGATAGAGGCCGCACCCAGAGTTCACAATTTAAATTATATAAATAGTAAGTAAGCATTAAATAATTTAAGTAACGAAAATGGCATTTGAACAATTTATTTTATCGAAATTTCTAACAAGCTACGATGGGCTTGCAACCTGTTCACGTGGAATGCTAACATCTATGCAAAACGTAGATTAACACTTACCAATTTATAATGTTAGAGCGTGCCCCTGAGTACTTGGTAATACCAGAGGTCTACGTACTGAGTATAGATCTTAAGATGCCCATCGTGAGGATAACAGCAGCCTTGGGCTTTTTTGTTATATTTTAATAATAATAATAAAAGCTGGACATTTTTCACACAGCATCATCTAGCCCCAAAGTAAGCAGAGCTTGTGTTATGGGAACTACATGACTGATATACTACAAATACTTTTTTTTTTGTAAATACATAGTATTATACATAGAAAACAAGCAGACCCCGAGACACATATTTGCAGATGCAAACATTTGTCCTGCGGCGGGAATCAAACCCGCAACCTACAAACAAACTGACCAGCCTAAGATGGATCTGGCGCAGAACGACTTCTCCAAAATGGAGCTAGGTCTCAAAATGACCTCATCACAAAAAGACTAGATCACGGAATTACTACTACAGTCTCAAATAGATGATCTGTTACCGTTTCTCCTTCATCGCTGAGAGCAAACTTTATGACTTTCGCCTCTACATAAGCGCCACATAAATCTTTTTATACGTTTGTTTGTCATGTATTTCATTTATTAAACGATCATCTTCGTCCTATTTGGCTCACAATCAATACTTCATAAATTTATTATAACGATATGGGTCAAATCTTTTGAAAAGGTCAATAATTTGGTTCATTTAGATGTTGCAACGTCTAATTATGTACTACTTAATGATTGTGTTTGTTAATGCAAAAATATAGAAAAATAACGATATTGAAATTTGACACGCTGACCGTTAGTGTTCGAGAAGAAAATTAATTGGATCTTTAGGTTTTAGTAATTATATAATACTAGCTTCTTCGCAAGGCTTCGCCCGCGTGACACCCGGATAAAAAGTAGCCTATGTGTTATTCTGATGTATAAGCTATATTCATGTAAAGTTTCATCAAAATCCGTTCACTAGTTTTTGCGTGAAAGAGTAACAAACATCCATCCTCACAAACTTTCGCGTTTATAATAGTAGTAAGATTTAATATGCATTTAATAAGATTTTAGATCCACTTTTCTCCAAATTACTTGTAATTAATATATGTTACAAGTAATTTGCAGCCTAAAACCTTATTATAATATCATAACTAAAACTTAGTCGTAGAGTTTAGTAACAACATGTCCACAATTTTGAATATAAGAGTATTCTGTGAAAGGGCTCGTCCGGGGAAGTGGTACCATGCCTATTTCTACAATCAAGCAGTAATGTTCTCATTTAATGTATTTCGGTTTGTCGAATTAGTATTGGTTTGATCATAATTATTCGATTTAAGAACTATGCTGCTGCGTTAACCAGAGTTTTGGTAGTCCAGGTAATCCATTTGAACTCTTTGGAAATACGAACGCCCGATAGTAATATTTATCCAGAGCTGTTACAACCAATTATGATTTTTTTTTATGGTATTGAAATTGACATAAAATTTCAGTTATTTAATGACACCAAAGAACATTTATTGATTTTATCTATTAATTAGAATACAGTATTTAACATCATTACAGGTTTTATTTTTAACCCCTGCGACAATCCCCTGCGAATTGGATTTATGGACTTTTTTCCAGAAAACCCCTTCCGGTACTCAAAGAGGCAGCTAAGGGGATTTGTGGACAAGAGTTCCAGAAATCCCCTGATCCATTAATTTACACTGTAATAAAAAAAAAAAATATGAAATAGGTAATCACAGTCTTACTTTACAATTTATTTTTTTATACATATATATAAGTAGGTATATAATATATGATAGGTATACTAATCTAAACAATTTGTTTCTATAACTACCTGTGCTATTAGTTGAAGTAATATAAAAAAATAAAAAAAGTTGATTGGTACCTAATATTGGTTATTGGTAGGCAATTAACGTGATTTAATTACTCACTGCAGATTGAATTTTATGGTGTAAGTACTTAATCCAGTTGCTTAATTTAAAAGCAAAAACTTCTTGATTCTCTCTCTCTTAAAATGTCAAAGTTTTAATTCAATCTGACCGAACCCTAATGATGATGACTTGACCTTAATTTAACTTAGTTATTACTAAACATTAATTTTTGAATGATCACTTTTTAAATGCTTTTTGCATACAGTTGACGTGTGTAAAACTTATGGACACATTTAAAAGTACATTACCATTACTGCAACATGATACACTTAAGGCTCTTTACAAAACAAATACCTACAACTTAATGGTAAAAAAAATACCAACATAAACTATTTGTGGGACAAGGTTTTTTATCCATAAAAAAAACAAGCTACCGCCGCAGAAGTTTTTTGTCTCATTCTTCTAGACTTGGTCGCGATAACTTGGCATTTTTAAGAAATATATTAATTTACTTAATTCACAATTTGACGTTTTTTACAATAATTAACTTTTTTTTTCGTGAGGAAAAAAAAATCCATCATGGATACCTTCCACCTCCCTCCCAGGCGAAAGGTTGTGTCAGACTATTATTGACTAAAACCTCACCATGTTCCTCCTTGCACCTTTGCCAGGGGATCACGGGTACGTACAAGCAAATCAACCTAACCTAACCTATTGACTTTGACTTTGTCACAAAACCCTTACGTAAAAATAGGTTCAGATTTATACAGACACATGTTTTGAGCCTAAATAATATTGGTATAACAAATGTATTTAGCATATACCTGTATATATTATGGTAAAGTAGAGCGGTCGTAGAGCTTACTTTGTATCTTGTAGGGCTAAGTTGATGTCGTTTTACGCGTCGGATACATACAGGTCATAAAAATTAATAACATTCCATTGAGCGTGTTCCCTCCAACACGCAATTTTTGCGATCCGTTCGATCACGGCCTTATAAAATTAAAGGCTGAGTTTCACCGTTGCGAATTACAGCGCCAAGCAAAAAGTTCTTAACTAACTCAAAGTTTTCTTCAAAGCGCTTATTTTGACGTAAACGTGATATAAATATCAATGTCACAATAAGGTCGACACAAAAGCGAAAAACCGTACTGAATTGGTTTAGAAAGGAACCTCAAAATATCATATCCCAAATATCATCAAATCAGAATTATGTACGATCATAGAAGCAACTAGCACAATTCGAAGAGTAGTAAAGCTTCTGGGCTCGTCCGGGGAAGTGCTATCACCATGCCTATTTCTGCCGCCACGCAGTAATGCTCTCATTGCTGTGTCTGGTTTTAAGGGTATGCCGGTCAAATTGCAGGCACGTGAGATCTTTCATCTTGATATTTCAGGGAGGCAACGGGTGAGTGAGATCTGGTATTGCATCCATAGGCTACGGCAACAGCTCACCACCGAGGTAAATTAAAAAAAAATTGCCCATGTTAATATTACCCTCTCTTGAAATATCTCAGATCATCTCATTTCATGTAATTCATCTGTACCAATTCAATAAAGAAATAATATATTTTGTAATCAGATCGTGACGTATGTATTTTTAAATAGGTACAAGGCGGCATTCGTTGATGTGAAACCGCGCCTTAACTAAAGTGTCCTGTAATTATTTTAAACGCTTAACTTAATATTTAAGGCGAAATAACGGATGCCTACTTTTTATCGAGAATTAAAATTTAATATCTTGATTTATACTAAGTTTACTTGGGTATCTACCTAATCAACAAGAAAATACGAACAATTAGGATTTTAGCATGAGGTTTCATGCTAAAATCATCAGATAAAATTTTGATAGCACATAGAAAAAAAAACAATCCGTTTTCTCAATTTTTATTGATCGGTTTGGCATTCTACTCAGGTTGTCAGTTGATTAGGTAGGTGGGAAGGGTAACATCGTAACTATAGAGGTAACTCCTCCTAAAGAGTTTAAAAAAAAAAAAAAATACTTAACCTGCGACCTCTGTGGCGCAGTGGGCGAAGACCCGCCTGAGACACAGAAGGTTGCGGGTTCGATTCCCGCTGCGGGACAAATGTTTGCATCTGCAAATATTTGTCTCGGGATCTGGGTGTTTTCTATGTATAATATGTATGTATTTAAAAATAAAAAAAGTATATAAGCATTATATCAGTCATGTAGTTCCCATAACACAAGCTCTGCTTACTTTGGGGCTAGATGATGCTGTGTGAAAAATGTCCAGCATTATTATTATTATTATAATGGCTTATATAAATTTTTGTTTCGCTTCTCATGCTCTAAAATTTGTGTTTCATTTTAGCTTAGCAAAAGTGTATAATTTAACCTCTATGGACTAAAGTAATTATTTTTATTTTATTTTATTCGTTATTATCAATAGACCACAACATTAATATAAAAAGGTTATAAAGACTCAGCTTTAAAAAAAACAAACACGCCAACAATTAATCAATTAGCCAATCGTATGATGGACATCCAGTACTCAGTGAGTAGATCTTTGATGGTATCGAGAAGGGGTAGTCAAAGACACGTCCAAACATTACATTTGGCACATACCTGCGTATAGCAAGACCTAGTTAGCATTCCACGTGACAGGTTGCAAGCCTTCCGCTCGTTGGAACACCATCCGATGGCACATGGCTTCGAATTGTTGGTTATAAGGAATGCCGGTTTCCTCACTATGTTTTCCTACACCGATTTGAGCACGTGTTAATGCACACAATTTTCTAGTGTAAAAATCCATCGGTGCACGACTCGGATTCAAACTCCGGCCTCACGACCTCCGGATTGGAAGTCGGGGTACTGTCCACTAGGCCAGGCCAGTACGGCTCTTTCGATGTTTCATCTAAAACGAAGGCGAAGGCCCGCCTGAGACATAGAAGGTCGCTAATATCTGTATGAAATGGCTCGTTTCAGTCCCTTGTTGAACAATCTGCTATTTCATTCAATTGCGTAAAAAAATCCTTTCTGAGAGTTGTTCTAGGCCAAACAGAAAAAAAAGTTGTGGTTAAATTTAATATAATATGAATTTACTAGATGAAAGACGAATCGAATCGTCGCGCCATAAACTGAATAAAAATAGCACATTTATACAGCGTCCAAATTAACTACAAAGTTCCACTTAAGAATGCAACAAGAACATAATTTTTAAACTGTCCGATTACACTCAAGTATGTAATAAAGGGAGGGCAATAAAATCACAAATTATAAAGGAAATTATAATGAAGACTTCTTGATAAAAAACATGTTGATTTACATTGAATATACACGACGCTCACACGACAAAAGGACCTGCAAACGCTGATCTTTAGCATTTTGATTCTACGCTAAGTATTACCTTTATTATCTGCGTCTTCGCAGTGTAGGTTTACTTTTTTATTTTTTTTATTCAAGCCAATACTTTTATTAAATGTGTGTTAGTAATGTCTGCTGTGGTTTTCAGTTTGAATTTTAAAAAGGCGGGGTGAAGCGATACGTCTGATCTTTCTTCGTTCCTTGTGACAAAACAAAAACATACACACTAAAGTATCTCCGTGATATTAAAAGATACTAGCCTCTGTCTACGGCTTCGCTTGCATGGTACTGGGTAAGCGATAAAAAGTATCATTTTTATTATTCTAGGTCACGACCTATACTAGTTCCAAATATAATCCAGATCGGTCCAGCAGTTACCGAGATTATTAGCAACAAACATCTTAACATCCAAACTTTGATATATATCAATACTAATACCTATTATAATAAGTATGTAGTGGTAATATCCAAAACTACACATCTTATTTAAAAATATATTTCAATAATGGTCTTTAACGGGATAGCCTTTGTCAAGGTTGACAAAGGCCAATTTTGCAACGTAAGTCGAGGAAAAAACGATCGAGCGACTGCGTTTTCATCGGCTATACCATCATATTTTAACAAAATTCAGAACGTATTTTGAGTCCTATACATAAATCCAAGTAAATAAATATACTAAAGGATCTATCAAGTTAACAAGAGCAATTTTAAAGATGCGAAACAAGGAATCATGCACAGAGTTCCGTATGTTAAAAAAGACAGACGGGCTCGAGCAGCGCGGCGTAGGCTAAGTAACAGGCTTAGGTTAGGTTTAGGTTAGTCCGTCTCTTGAGTTACATGTTATTATGAGAAGGAATTATTGTTAAATGTTATTGCTGATTTAAATATACCTACTTATCTAGCCGGTAAAGGGGAGAAGTGACGAATTACGATATAATCTGCGTAACGGACTTTTTCTGAATACTGACACTCTTCGAAACTCATGAAACTCATCATTTACTTAGCTAGCTAAATTTAAGCACGGTTTTTGGCTCCAAGTTTTTTTGAAAAAAGAACTGCTAGTTAAAAAAATGTGAAAAAGGTAATACCGACGGCGTTTGTATTTAAAAACTTACAAACAATCATTTCCTCGAATGCCGATAATTATTTTGGTCTCACCGGACAGTGATTTACAATCAACGCGGCCGTACCTCAAGTTGACTTTGATGCTAAAAGATGACCAATAACGGCAGACGCTTTCCGTAATCATAAAATTATGACTAAGTGTCGTTTTTCCATTAACCCACGGAACACTAAAAACCCAATCTGCTCGCGAGTTGTTCAGATTTACAATTGACTTTTATGCGACGCCTTTATAGTAATTATTCTTAGCTCTAATCGTTTAGCGAATAAAGACGGTTTTTGCATGGAATGAATGTCACAGTATGGCGGACAAGGTTAAGGGGCTGAAGTGACACTTTATTCATATATTTTTAATGTAAATTTTGTTTAGTTTGTGGCAGCAGGAAATAATATAATTCATAGTTAAAGAAGACTAAGTGCCTGATCAAGATGACGCGGTCTCGGTGCAGAAGGTTGCGGATTCGATTCCCGCCGCGGGACAATGTTTGTATCTGCAAATATTCGTCTCGGGATCTGGGTGTTTTCTACGTATAATATGTATGTATTTACAAAAAAATATGTATATAAGTAGTATATCAGTCATATAGTTCCCATAACAGAAGCTCTGCTTACTTTGGGGCTAGATGATGCTGTGTGAAAATTTTTATTATAAGCTTTTTTAATTCAACTTGTGTTCAAAAGAACGGTTACTTTTTGGTGTTCTAATTCGGCAGCTGTCTGTCTCTTAAGTGACGGTAGAGGCAAAAGTTGGAAAGTGGTTCGAGCTAACAGGATTAAATCAAGTCGAGATGCAGTCAGAAATTGTAAATAGGGAAGTACCTAATTAAGTTTTGAAACTGAAATAGTTAAGTTAGGTACCTTATATAGATAAGTAAGTACATTGATAATCATCGTGTCAGCAGTTTTTTTGGTCACCCTGCATTAGGTCAGTGATATAACAGGTTAGGAGATGATGAAGGCATCGATGAGATAACCAATGTGGAGAAAGGATATATTCTGTTTGTTAATTATAGTTAACTGGCAAAATGTTGCTACTTTGGGTTACATTAATGCAATGTTCTTAAGGATCTCTAATTTTTTTAAAATAAATTATAGCCTATGTTACTTCCTGATAATTTAGCTTTCTATTGGTGAAAAATTTGTTAAAATCGGTTCAGTAGTTTCGGAGCTTATTCGGTACAAACAAACAAACAAACAAACAAAAAAATATTTCCTCTTTATAATATTAGTATAGATAATGAAGGGTAAAAATATGGCAAGTTCACCATTGAGCAACCGTGATTCTATTTGCGTTTGCTTTCGTAACAAAACCGCATGCGGTCGGGTTGTGGTGTCTCCTTTATAATAATTAGTGTTGACATAACCTCATTGAGATGGAATAGTTGATTGGGATTTATTCATAAGCTTCATTCCCATAAGCCACTTCCTAGTACCTACTAATTGAATACGAATACTAATTTCAAGTTATTAATTTATACGACTTTTTTTAAACACACACTATCACCACACACTAGGATTCCCTGTATCGTAGGTACACCAGGAATCACAATACGGAGACCCGGAATAAACGTATACAGAATATGCAAACATTTTTCCCGTAGAGGGAAACCAGTACCTCTTGCGTCTAATTTTTTTATAAACACTTATTAAAATTAAATTAAAAGTAAACGCATCCAACAAAAAGAGAGCAAAAAATTTTAACTTGCAAAGAACAAAATTATCTACATTTTATTCATGACAAAAGTACTATTACCTCGCTGAATGGCCAAATAAATACTTTGAGCGAGGAATGAACCCGTACTTTTTTTTATCAGAAATTTGGAATTAAAATTTATTCATAAAAAGGTAAAACTTTTTATGAATAAATTTTTAACAAAAGAACCGCTCTAATATTATTTATTATTTTATTCATCCCTTATTATTCCTGAATATCAAATATGGTTTTGATTTATTTATAATAGGACCAAGCATCACGGAATTCTAAAGTTGATACTTATACTAAACAAAGCCAAAAAATGTGTCGACATTTTTTTTAATCAAATCATATTGTATTTATTTTGCAAATACATGTGCTTACTTGTAAGTGGGTGGTACAATGGCGGGTAAGAAAATTTTGGTACTGACTTAAATAAAATTAAACATCATATTAATCACACAAATATATGTAATTAATATCAAACTGAAGTAACTTTAAAAGGACTCAAAAAATATGTAAAGTATATTGGTTGTCAAAATTCTTAGATAAACTTTACATGGGATAACTACACAGGAAAACACCAACGCAGCAAAAAAAAAAGTATTCAAGTACTTAGATCAAACTATCAAAAAATTCTTCTTCGATTATAGGTACACATAAAAATAACATAGCCTCTTTATTTCAAAGACGTTTAAAAACCAGCCAGCAACATCTTCAATTATCTAAACCGATCGTTTATCGAAACGCTCGTATGGCCTGCATACTTTCAACAAGTCTTCTAAACACATACATTACACACCTTTCGTTCACCGCACGTAAGCCGCGGTGTTTAATAAACAAACAAAACTATACAACATCATAAATACTGACTTATAAAATTTAACAAAACACCCCATCGATTGAACGAAGATTTATGAACCGTAGGTTCTTGAAAATAAAGTTTAAAGGCTGATAAATTTTAGTTGAAAGGATGCAGGACGCCATTGGTCCTGGACCGGGTGGCCACAGTTATCAAACCTATTTATCGACTACCAGGTATAGTTGAATAAACGGGGTTGAATAGGCACAAAATAACATAAAAATGACTACTGTTTTCAAACATTGGTTTTTGACTGTAGGTAAATTTAGATTGGATAATCTAGCCAGCTGTTTCTAGACAATACAATCAATATTAACGTTATTTTGTGTTTTTTTTGTCCCCATGTCTATTTCATACTGAAATTTGAAAGCATTGAATAGAAGATAGTGGCAATTTACTACCGATCCCATAGAACTACCCCCATCTCATTGAGTACAAGGATGAAACATACACGAAGTAAATGAGTGTGCACATAAAACATAGTCAAGCATAATTTTGGTACCTATAATAGGCACAATTCAAGCACGTGTTTTTAAAAAAAATCCTGCCAAGGAGCGCCCATTCAGCATACGTCCTCACTATTTTAACGTTATTTTGTGTTCTAATTAACCCAATGTACGACTCATCCGGGTACTCGATAGATAGGGTTGAAGACTGTGGATTTCCAGTATATCCTATTTGCAAAATGAGCCAATATCGAGCGCTTCCTATTAACTTGAAGAACCAAAGGCGTGTCCACATTGACGTGTTGATTACACATTTCGGTACCGAAAATCTTGGTGCCGATTATATCGCCTGCCCACGGGTGCATCAGTGTTAATGAAATAATTTTACGAGCAATTTATAAGTGTCAGACGAGCGATATCATAACCACACCACAGCTACACGAAAGCAAACGCACTCGCACTGCTCAACTGAAAAAATATATCATTATATTTGTTAATTTTTTAAAAAACAGAACCCCCTGATGGGATCACTTCGTTGTCGGACGGATGTCCGTCTGTCTGTCTGTCAGTCTGTCAAGACCCTTCTTCTTAGGTACGTGTAGAGGTATCAAGTTGAAATTAATATCAAATTCGTAGCTCTAAAAAAATATACGCACCACTTAATTACACAAAGGTTAGTTGGAAGGTAATGCTATTAAGTATAAAGTTCGCCTATTTACCTATTTACCACTATCTACCACTGATGCCGTCATTTTTCCGCATTGGTGTGGTTCTGGTATGGTTCGTCTGAAGACACATTATGAATGTTTAAGACGTCAACTTTTAAATTGGATGCGTGTAAAGGGATGTTTTCAAATAATAAATTAATCGTTTCTGTGAAAACGTAAGTGAATGGTTGTAAATTAATTCGGGCGGGTTTGCTTTGAGGTGTTTAGGAGATTCGAAGGTTTGAAAACGTAAATTTTTGCGGCGCCAAAATTTCATATATCTACCCACTTAATAAGGCACGTTTTTTCTTTGGAAGCCCGAAAAAAATGAACATAATTTGAAATCACGAAACCCCAGCAGTTTGTGTGAAATTGATTGGGACGGATTGGGTTCATTTTTTTACATATATTCGTAGAAGCGAATAAAACAACTCCTTATTTGCGAGATAATATTATCCATTAAAACAGATTTATTTATTGAGAATTTAATGGCACTAACTTGGAAATTATTCTCCCATAAAATCTTAGTTCAATGAATCCTACGTGAAGTTCAGAGTAACCTACGATGCAAATCGTTCAGTGCAGAAATAACTTATTGGATGACAAACGGCATTTTGACTTTTATTTTTGACCAGCAAAGCAAAGAATGGGTAATGAATTTAGCTGTCTATTGACAAATAAAAATAAAATAAAATAACAAAAACACAAGAGGAATTCATTTATCGAATCCATAGAAACTGTTAAGAGTTAGATCTTAAATAGATAAATCATTACTTTGACACATACAAATAAATCTTATAGTGGATAGAATTTTTTACAAAATAAAAATACGTCTTCTAAAATAGTCTTAAAACGACAGCAAAATCAACGATAAACAATTAAGAAATTAGGAAGAATATAATTTTATAATAAAATTTTAAATGAGTTTCTGTTCGGTTTCGAAATATTGTTTCCAAACATACTTAACAAATACTGTTAAGTATGTTTGGACAAATAGTTATCAGATTTATTTGTCTTGTTATATACGGTAAAAGCTTTTGTGGAAACAAAACTACTTCAAAAAACTTCAGAGTTATGTTAATAAAGGTCCTATGCAAGGCGTCGTATCGGTCTTTGTCGAATATCGTATTCTCCAGATCGCCAACACTGCGTATCTAAGACCAATATCTTCAGGATACTTAGCCTGAAGACCCAAGAAGGTTTTGTCTACCGCCGGGAAGACAAAAATAAATTGTTCCCCTTTTTTGTTTGACAGAATAGACGACAGAAATAGTTTTCGTCTTCTCTTTCGTAGACAAAACTATGTATTGGGTGCTTATGCTAACCGGGAAGGGTGCTGATACGGCTGCCTCGCTTTTGCAGTGCATCTGGTATGATTGCGGAAGAGAGGACAGGTTATACTAGATATTTTTTTAAACAACTAAAATGGCATGCAAACTTATTGCCCACCTGTTAGTAAGCGATTACTGTAACCTATGGATGCTTGCAAAACTAGAGGTCACACTATCACTTGCATCGCGCAAGTGATAGTGTGACCTCTAGTTAGCCTACCCTGTGACATAACAGATCAACATTTGAACTGTCTAGGTGGATTGATTAGTAAGGTGCGTGGGGCATGCCTGTTTCAGTTATAATTATAAGTAGGCTATTCTAACTTATTAAGATATTGCTACCTATAATTATTATTTTTGTCATAACTTACCCCACCATTCTAACTTACAAAAATTAGTTTTTCATTTTGTGCTAAATAAACGTTTTTCTTGTTATTTCTTTCTTCTTCTTTATAATATAATTTAATTGGTTTTATCTTATAAATATGCTTGTGTGCTATGATAATTTATGTTTTTAAATATATAAGTACGTATCTACGAAAGTATGCATTAAATTTGAGATAAAATAAATTAATATAAGGTTCTTTTTGCTTTTGTGATTGTTCTTCTAAAGTTATATCAGAGACATACCACGAGTCTTCGCATCCGACTTACATTTGTGCAACATCTCAACAAAACGATAAAACAAACGCCTCGATTTATGAACAAACGGGTACTTTGCAAAAATGTCGTTTATTCTCAATCAATCACATGTATTCAAGTGTAATTCAAAGATCCTTGTTTCAGATCACTGACGGACTGTCCATTGTCGCTGGTTTATATATAAACGCGCTCCTTGGATTCTGCGCGTGCGGACAACATTTTTTTATTTTTTTTTAACACTGCTAGTGAACGATTAATTAAATGGCACATAAAGAGGGCGATTGGATACGTGTTAATGTTTAGGGTTGCAGCAGTAACTTTAAAGGTTATTTATTATTATTATATTTCTCGGGTTCTCTTTTGTTCTGGATAAACGTATCGAGTGTGAGTTTCACTTGTTTATGGTTTTAGTTTACGTATGTTATTGCGTTCTGCATTCGCTACGCGATAAACTTTTGCTAAGAGATGTGGTAGGACTCGGTATGAATCAGATTTTATAATACGAAAGTTAAAAATAAATAGTCATTTTTAACTTTCGTGTCGGATCAGTTTTCTTTGTTTACGGTGCCAATTTATTACTCGGTCAGTAAGCACCATCAGAAGGACAATTTAGCAACAATAAAGCGGGTAGATTTGAAAAAAAAATACGGGAATTTAGACAAAATTTTAAAACGCTTGTTGTTTTTTTTAATTGCAGCGTCCTCTTTTGGATCTATTTAAGAACCATCGTTTCAATTATCAACTGCAAAAAACCGCATTTAAATCGGATAAGCTGTTTTGGAAGTAAATGGTAGCAAAACAACACACAAACAAACTCTAACCGCGAACGCATATACGGGCTCCTTGTGATGCGGGTAAAGCAACTCGCTTTAAACTGGTAAATATTAATTACAAAGCATAGTATAATTATTTTTGTTTAACTAAAACAATTACAATGCCTGACTACTTATGTATCATATTTATAGAGTGCAATTTTATTTAAGATACAATAAGATTCTAGGTAACACTTCGAGAACCTAGTGTCTAGACAATCTAACATAGGTTTTAAGATACTACAAACTATTGTACCTACACAGATTTTTAATTAAATAAATCGATATTACTGAAAAGTAATTAAACACTTACATTTTAATTAAATAGTTTTGGTTGTCGTAGAAATCAGAAAATTCCACAACATCCTTCTATAATCCGTCCAATTCATTATCACGTTCGCGAATACAGCAATAAAATTAATTTGCGCCCGCGCCCAAGTTGCGTACACCACCAACCGTGCAGTTTTTGTTTATTTGATAGTCGATGCATCGCTAGCCGGTGCTTCCATGCACACGCGTGATCGGTGCAGTTCGCTCGCAACGCGTGTGTCACGCACTTGCAACGAAAGCTCGATAGATACAGCGACCCTTTCCGTGACCGCATTGAGTGTGTGACCTCGCCTTTACGTTTTCAAATTTCGAATTTGTAGTTCGAATTATAGTTTCTATTTTTATTAGAAAAAAATACTGTTTATTGTCTGTGGATAGTGCTTACGAAAGTTGTGTAAATATTTTATAGGAAGTTTTTGTGGTTGGATAAAATATCAGCTTGATTTTTTTTTAGTTGATGAAATATGTACCATCCACTTGCTTGACGGAGTGCATAGTTTAGAGTTTGATTTAAGTTTCAAATTCAAAACCATTTTTCACGATCACATTGAATAACAAATTATGGCCTTATAAAGTTGAATGTTTTTATTTTTGCGGACTATTTTACGTTCTGTGTTGCTGAGTAGTGTTGTGTTCCTCGACGAATTTACTTAGGAAATAGTAATGGGGTAAGTAAGTTAATCTTTTTCTAATAAAATAGGCGTAGGCTACTACGCTACTATTTTATTAGAACCGCCTACCTACATGTCATTTTCTGTATCATCTTATTAAACAAATAGGCTCTGCACCCATCCCAGATTAATCTGGAATCCCAGATATATGGCAAAATATTTAACAAAGATAATAAATTATTAAAAAAAAGTGCTGAGTTAATGTCGTAAATTTAAGGTAAGCCATAATCATTCTGCGGGGGTATGTTGGAGTGTGTGTGTGTGTCTTAACTTATTTATACCAACATATTTTTTTAAAGATACACCTCTAAATAGATTTTATAATTAAAAATTATATTCGTTTGAATTGAATTTGTTTTTTTTTAATACCTAGTAAACATTTATTCATACAACTATGCACAAGTAGGTATATACAAAAAATACAGATGAAACAGCTAGCTATCTAAAGACCGTTGCAAACGATCTATAGAATTATTGTTCTATCCGTTTCTTTGAGAAACATTTAATAAAATAATATAATCTTATAAAGAAGGTGACAAATGCCAGTTCAACAAAAAGTAGAACAGATTTTAACTGTGCCGTATCTGGTGGCCATTTTAGTAATCTATGACAAAGCTGGCTTTAGACTATGATATTAAAAAGATTAAATTGCGATAGCAGTGTAAGATAGAAATAATTAGTCTATGCCCAAGCAGATTCCACACTTTTGTGGTAGGTAGGTAGGTATGTTGTATATTATTTCAACAATCGTTTTTACCTTTACAATTAAAGAATAGCTACAATATAATATACCGATCCCTAATATTAATCATCCATAATGTATCAATAAGCTTTTAAAGATAGACATTAAGGATTATTTGGTGGAAGAAATCATACAAAAATATGGATAAAACTTAAGCTATATTTTTATTTAGTCATATTCCGATGTAGAAGTATTAGAGCTCCTTGTGAAAGAGCTGTCCGCGGAAGTACAACCACTATACCTATTTCTGCCACCAAGCAGTAATGCTCACATTGCTATATTTCCACAATAATTCGTAGCTAGGTACACTTGCAACTCGTTTTGCTTGGTATCAACAGGTTTTTGGCTGAAAATCAGTGTCTTTGATTCTAAGTAAAAAAAAAAAACACTGAAACATGGCCTTTTTGTTATGCTGCAACACACACAAACTTACTTAATGAATTTCTAAGTACTTTCTTTTTGAATATAATAATATAGAATAATAATATATATTGTTTGTGTGTGTCCGTAGTAACAAATATTTTTTTTGATATATATATTTATCTATCCCGTTTTGTCGTATAAGTATTGGTGATCTTACAGGAACATGAAACTCACCCGTTATGTCTCAGGATCCTCTGGTGATACCTCTGGTGTTGCAAGAGACTTTAGGGCCGTATTCGTGTTTGCCAGTTAAGTTATAAAAAAAAAATCTTTTGTACGTTATCTATGCAATTATATTAAAAGCAATGAAATTAATGTGTGAGCAGGACCAACCATCACGGAATAACTGATGCAAACATAGACTCCGAATGGAACACCTTATCGATTGAATATCGATTATATATGTTTATTGCACTTCCCTACAACCAGCCCCTGGTAATTTGACATGGGAAGCCCCGTTATTAATAACCGTGTCATGTAATACTAGCTTACAGCATGTTTATTGCAACCCCTTTCGAGCCTTGCTGTCTACTAAACCGGTGCATACTTGAATCTCTAACTTGGAATGGGAAACTTAAGATCGAGAAGTGCAGTTCTGTTCAAGTTTAAGAAGTTTTGAATATTTCTGACAACCGAATACTTATGATTTAACGTTTAATCGCGATTTAAGGATGTTTAGAAAATGATAGCTTCATACTAGCATAATAGCGCCATCTCTTGGCAATCCTACTCAAAGTTTTTTTTAGCTCTTAACTTTTATATTTAGTTTCATGGTTTTGTTTTAATAGATATATTGATGTTGTAATTAGAGGCTGGCCAAGTCACTGGTCAAGCAAAAAACGTTTAATACTGACGAACAAAAAGTATACAAAAAACTATCCGAATTTTTGTTCAGTTTTAGGACTCTCGGTGTGAATGTTCTCCTCACGTAACATTGCACGTAGATGCCCTAAATTCTTCTGGGGAATCCTTTCACCATTAGTCAGGAGGGTTTTTCATGGCAACCATAGTACCCCTATCTCCTGGGGAAAGGTCACGGTGCGTAGCGTATAATCTCAATAGCTAAAGTATAAAGATGACAGTTGACATATGCGAGAAATAAATGCCTTCTCTTTCTTTCTTCTCTTTCTTCTCTTTCTTTCTCATACAATTTCAAAGCTTTTTGCTGGTACGTAAACGCGGATAACAAACGTACTGCAAGAAAAAATAAACATCTCTTAGAACGGTGACGGTTTAGTGGACAACATGCTTAAAGCTTACACCTGGAATATCACGAACTTTCAACCCCTTCAGATTATCGCGAATGTGTTCAACCCCTGCTAAAGGGTTAGTTTAGTAGCTGTCCGCTTTGCGGAAGGGATTTGCTACCATCATATTCTACTTCCTACTAAATAATGCGAATGTCTGTTTGTCAACGACACTAACAGTCTAACTGATCTCGTTGAAATTCGGACTGTCTTTACCTATACGTTTGTATTGTATACATACGCAAGCGAAACCGTGCGCAGAAACTAGCAAGATTGGGTATTTGTTAAATAACAAGTATACCCTTTTTTATCTAACTATAGCAAAGTGAAAGGTGGTATATAATTTTAATAGTTTGTACATATATTGGCATTGGAAATCAAAGGGAAATGGTGGTCAAGTGTTTGTCAAACTTTATTTGAATATTTGATTGCCACTGCCATATTAATTTATATCATATCCGCCAATTTTATATCTATTTTTCGTGTACAGCAAAGGACAAAGGAATAAAAAAATCCGTACAGGCAAATAAACATATAGGTAATTATATTAATAATAGTGAGATCACTACAAACTCTACAAGTGACTAATCTTATTTCTTTGGTAGCCGTATTAAAGGGTATATGTTTGCTAAACCAAAGTCCGCGTAAGCTCAGTTCAATAAGCTCATATGGAGGAATGAGCGTACAGTCAGCATGAAAAGCTTTAAGAAAAATAAACTCACGATTTTAACTCCCATGATAGACATCCTTAGATCTAAACGCAGATCCGTGAGGATACAAAGTATTAAGGGCAAGTGCGAGCATTATCATTATTTTGGCACATAGCCAGTTTTGCATAGTTGTTGGTATTTTATGTGACAGATCCAGCCCATCAAGCGTCATTTTATAAAATTGAAGTGAGTTTTATAAAATGACGCTTGATCGCTCGGATCCCTAAACTAAGAAAAAAATGTTGACAATACCTTATAAAACTAGCGGCATCTTATTCTTAAAACGATACACGTAATAATTTAACGGAAAAAAAACGTTAATAAATTCAAAATGGATATTTTCTTTAATAAATCAGTGCAATTTTAAAATCAATCGTTAGTAAATTATGCCTAACAAATATAATATATATATACAAATACCTAAAAAACTAATCTAAAACTATATTCAATCACAATTGTTTCATTTTAAAGCTAAAGTATGGATAATTACCACTATAAACTGCATTTTAAAATCTGACCACTATTGTATGTACAATATTTTTTTAAAGTGAGAACTTTTATAGCTAACTGTACATAGTACATACCACACTCGCCACAAAAGGTCATTGTTTCAAGACCATAACCCACAACACAGCCCTATAAATCTTTACCATGCTATGCGTAATGAGCATAGTGATTTATTTAAAACGATCTTGAAATTATTCTGAATGCTACTTCTGCTAACGAACTTTCGCGTTCAGTCTTAACATGTTAACAGACTCCAAAAAACAGGAAAAAGTGCCTTATTCTTTGCATGCCAATTTAATAATTTGAAACCATAAAATACATAAAAACTCAAAACTATTTTATTTAGATAAACATAATATGAATTCACAAAGTTAATGAATTGTCCACACACATACATATTTTATTTTTTTTATTATTAATATAACAATATAATTATTACAAATACAAAATAAAAAAGAACTCACGAAAATAAATGTTAATTTAAGTAACATGAGGTTAAGTTAATTTATTTACACGTATCTACAATGCGTCAACCGGCAGGAAAAATTGGAAAAACCGGGACAATTTAGACCAAATTAAAACCAGTGGTTTGAAAAGTTAATATATTTCCACAAGTAATAATTAAAGAAAACCTTTTGGGACACTCCTTTTATATAAAAAACCGAAGCACGTGAAACAATATTTTGAAAGGTCTCTTTTCTATTTCAATTTCAATCATCCTATTCCAACAAATTTGTATTTCTTCTTTCTATAATAAAAGAATCAGCTTTCGTATTTATTTTTATCCATAATATTTTTTTGGTATTACGATGTTTAGCCTCGTGTAGTAGCAGTTATAGGCCGTACACTTTGTTATTTTCTATTTCCATCTTCACGTCTATCAAGTTCAGTATTTTTTAACAGTCAAGTATACCTACCTAATCAATGGCTTCATTGTTGCGGATGAAGAAATAGTAACGTAAGCTAGGTTATATTAACCATATAGGATATAACATTGATATTAAAAAAAAAATAAGACAACTTATGAGCAAAGAGTATGAAGGCAAGTGCATCAGTGGCCTAACTGGTGACCTAACTAAAAAACTCCATCACCAGAAATAGCCACTAACTATAAACATACACTACTGAAAACAACACTAACATACATGACGAACTCTGTGGCGCAGTGGGCGAAAGCCCGTCTTCGACGCAGAAGGTTGCGGGTTCGATTCCCGCCGAGGGACTAATGTTTGTAAGTTCTGCAAATATTTGTCTCGGGTCTGGGTGTTTTCGATGTATAATTATGTATGTATTAACAAAAAAAAGTATATAAGTAGTATATCAATTATGAAGTTACCATAATACAAGCTCTGCTTAGTTTGGGGCTAGATAATGTTGTGTAAAAAAATGTCCAGCATGTTTTTTATTAAATAAATAAATAATGCTGAAAATTCGGAACCATTACAAAGTCAAGGTATTAAGTTTAAATTTAATACCATCAAGAAAATGATCAGTCTATAAATCTTTCTGCATTCCAAAACGACTTTCAGTGCATTTTATCGACGTGCGTTGTAAAATACATAAATAAATTCTCAGTTTAAGCTGCCTATCTTAGGCAATAAGTTATTTTATTTAGGTAATTAACCTTATCTTGAAGCCGTAAAAAGGGTTAGTATTTGCCATTTATAGTGGCTAAAACCGCGGCTGCACAGCTACTGTCTATCTTCGCGTCTCGCGTCTAACGTCTTCTTTATGTAAATAGCCTGGCCCTACTCGCCTGCAGTGTTTTCTTCAATGGACGACCAGCTAGGCGTTTTTTTGGCAGCTCGCCTAGTTGACGCTTTAAGAGGCAGACAACCGCCGAATTAGCATATCAAAAAGTAGCCGTACAAACATCGAAAAACAGTTCAATGCGTTAAAAAAAATAGCGAATATCACAAGTGTTCTGCATTTTTTCTTCTCAAAATATTTAACATATTATTTTTTGAAAATGTTAAAGAAAATTATTCTTTAATTAATTAAGTATAACGAGAAAGTCTTCTAAATTTCATCAATACCTGTTAGCTATGAGTAATTTGTTTTCTAAGAATTTATTTTGAATTTCTATTTTATTAATTGACGTTACTTCACAGCTAAGACTAATTAATTGTCAGAATAAAACAATTTTTGCTAAAACTTAAGAACACTCAAATACTGATAGATAAATCTAAGACTAAAGTGTCTTAATTTAGGGTTACTTATTTATTTATTTTCTATGTAGTAAAATTGTGTCTTGGATACTACATATGTTTATAGTATCCAAAATACAATTAGATAAGATGTTTGGTTTTTCAAATGCTTTAACATAATCCAAGTTTTTTTTTAGTATAGCATATTGTCGTGTTCTGCCCCTTAATCAAGTATCCTAGTTAAATTAGGATATCAAGTAAGGGGTAGTCATAGGCACGTCCAAACAATACATTTGGTACATGCCCGCGTTTTGCGATTTAGCATTCCACGTGACAGGTTGCAAGCCCATCGCCGCTTATTGGAACACTAACTGTTGGCACATGCCTTAAATTTTTTGGTTCTAGGGCATGCCGGTTTCCTCAGGATGTTTTCCTTGACCGTTTTGAGCACGTGTTAATGCGCACATACATTTTTCGAGTGGAAATTTCCATTGGTACACGACCGGGTACGACCACCGGATTAGAAGTCGGGGTATCATTATAAGTAAAAGACGTGTTGGCCTAGTCCAACACGTCTTTTACTTATAATGATAATACGTATTATTTACACAAAATACTTAAAGCCGACTTCAAAGTCATTGTAACTTACAATAATAATTGAATCCGCGATATTCGCGATACGTTTGCAGTACCAAGTTTACGGTTTCTATCCTGTACGTACTCTATCATCAGATCCGTATAAAAAAAATCACCCACAAAAAATTTTTTGGCTAGTCGTGATTCCATACAATGATGTTTTTTAAGTTGCTGGGAAAACTAGCACTCCCTCCTTAGTCCTTTAATAACAAAAATATAATTATCAAATCGATCGATCGATTAACGATTTGGCAAAGATAACAATAACACAAGATAAAATAACAGCGAATTGATTACCTCTTTCTATTTTGAAGTCGGTTTTTTAAACAAGGTTAAATAGCAATAACAATAATTAACGTTTTTTGTAAATATGAAACACACAATTTTAACTCGAGACGCAAAGAGCCGTAGGTATATGCGTTTAGGGTAAGAGATTGTTTGTTTGTCTGTTACAATTATTAATCTCCAAAGGAATAGTATTTTTTTTAAACTGCGTAATCGATTCTCATGCAGTTATTGTGTGATCGTTTTGTATGGCTAAAGGTTTATTCTGATAGGTTTTAACGATACTCAATAGGGGGCGCTAGAAACTCGTCGGGGGTTATAAAAATATTGTAAACTTAAGTGAAATTTCAGAATCTTAATGAATAACATATACTATCTTCTCTCTATCTTCGAAATGACAGATTGCATTAAGAAAACCAATCAATCAATTTTGCGGCAATAAAAAGCTTGATGGAAAAGAAAGTTCCACACGACTTTCAAGAAAGGCCGTTGGAGCCTTGCCCTGATATACGGGGACTTTCATACTCAGATACTAATTAAAAATAGTTTTGGTTAGTCTGTAATAACACCATTTATTTTTTGTAAAGGTACGATAAAGGTCTTTGGTAAAATTGTTTGGTTGTATCACAAACAGCTACGCAAGAGGTACGGACTAAAGTGTGTCATTTTCTCTATAGGGACTACGGTAATTCTTTATTGTCAACAGACTACAAAAGTAATGTGAACCGTTATAAGGACTCGACTTTTCAATGTTCCATTTTTGAAATAGTTTTTTAGAAAAAATATTTATGGAATTAAAATTACCGTGGTTTGGTATCATTTTAGAATATTATTACGACTATACCACGTACTTTACTATTCTCCTGCTGACGTTTCGTTGACCGTTTAGAGGTCCTTCCCTCATGAGCACCTGATGTCGTGAGACGGGAACTGACTTGGCCTCGACGCTCTGCCCTTTGCGCGCAGCTGGATAGCGGCGGCGCGAGCGGTAGAGGGGAGGCAGCTACCCGTTCTTCGTCGCATACATTGGTGATGTAAGGTTGCGTACACACCACGCTGACCGTGTCACTCTCCAGACGAACCTGAACACTGTCCTGATCAGCCGTAGTGGCATTCAGTAGCGGTCTCCAAGAAGGTGAAATCCCCCATCCCTGGTCTCGGTTGAAATTCGGGTGCCGGCTTATCTCGATTGCCTCGCGAATTTTTCGGGGGACGAAGTACTTCTCTCTGGCTAAAACCGAAGTCTTATCAAACCGTATGTAGTGTACCGAGGCCTGGGTGAGAGCATGTTCTGCTACTGCTGATTTATTTGTGTCCAGGTTTTTCACACTCCGTATGTGTTCTGTCAGTCTGGTAGCGATGTTGCGTCGAGTTTCACCTATATAACTTTTGCCACAGTCGCACGGAATATTATAAACACCAGGTACGCTTAGAGGATCACTGTCTTTTGGGGACCTTAGGTGATGTCTTATCTGGCCCGGAGGTCGAAAAATAGGCTTGATATTATATTTTCGGCGCAGGAAATAACCAACCTTGTCCGTTACTCCGCGTATAAACGGAAGAAAGACCGGAGAACGTTCTACTGTGGGGGTTCTTCTACGTTCATCTACATACATCATCCGACAGCATTAACTCCAGCTATATCCATTTCCCTCCAGTACTTTCCTTACATGATCTAACTCCGACTGAACATGTTGCTGATCACATAAGGCGAGAGCTCTGTTTATCAGCGTCCTGGGCACGGACATAAGATGAGATGGATGATGATGGGAGTCTGCACGTAGATACCGATCCGTGCGAGTAGGTTTCCTGTACACCGAATGTGACAGACCACCACCCGGGTCACGAGTCACTCGTACATCCAAAAACGGTAAGGTTCCATTTGTTTCCCTTTCAGTCGTAAATTGTATTTTTGGGTTGAGTTCAGATGATCCAAAAAGTCTATCAGTCCATTTTCCGTTATAATGGCGAACACATCATCCACATAGCGCCACCAATATCGTGGTTTGATGGGAGCCGATGTTATGGCTTGCCTCTCAAAATACTCCATAAAAATATTGGCCACTACGGGTGCAATTGGTGACCCCATCGCCACCCCGTCTACTTGCATGAAGTGGTCTCCTCTCCATACAAAATAGCCGCTCCTAAGGCAGTAATTAAAAAACGGTCAACGAAACGTCAGCAGGAGAATAGTAAAGTACGTGGTATAGTCGTAATTATATTCTAAAAAAAAAATATTTAGTTTTTTTTATTTGCGTTTTTTTTTAAAATGGAACTAAAAGCGACCTACACAGCTGTACCTACAAGCGTTTATGGACGATCTTTAGATGTATGCGTCAGTGCGTTTATCAAAAGGAAATTTTAAAACAAGTTCGTTTTGGCACGAAATCTCTAGAATGTTTATCGTAACACATAGATTATTTTACTCGAGACTAAAACTATTTCATACTCGATTCTATAGCATCCTTCGCTATCGCTCGGGAGGCTTAACATCTCGTGTGCGATGGCTCGTTTTAATCCCTTGCTGAAAAAAATATTATTACAATAATTCAAATCTGCATAATAAAAAAGCGCGCTTTTGTTGCAGTATAAATATTTTTTTTTTGCCGACCACTAGAAGCAGCTTAGTTCACTTTGTTTGCTGACAAAACACATTTTGAGCCCACTTCTCTAATTAACTGACCGTTTAAATGTTACCTAGCCATTTAAAAAACTTCAAAACGATTTAATTTAATGCAGCCACCATTTTACATCGCCTGGCAGTGATCTGAATCAGTTGACCCTATCTATAGTTCGTTTGAAACGGTCTTTAGATAGCTAGTTCTATTATCTAAACTTTTTGTATATACCTAAGTAGGTACATATAAACTATTTACAAGTGTACATAGTTGTATAAATAAATAAATATAATAATAAATACATTCCACAAAGTAAATTAATTGCCTGCACACACTGGTTTTACTTAAATCTGTTCGTTCTTTGTAAGGGATAATAAAATGTTGTGTTTCTATGAAAATATTGTCAGAATGGAATGAGTAATTTTCCCGATTTGAAAGAACGAACGCTTTATGTGGATGATTTTTCATTTGCAAAAATAATAATCTATTCATGTAAATTTTTAGATTGGTACATTTACGATTATCTTTAAAATGTTTTGGATTAAGTTATTGCATATCAAAGAGGCGAAATTTATCAGCGACACAGTTGTTCTAATTGGCGAGCGATCACCCGATGAATGTCATTCATTGAACAGATTGATCACACAAATGCGGAACGAAACATTCCGATCTATCAAATACTTTGCTGATGAGTGTCAGTGAAGCCCACACGATTTAATTTTGTGCTCAGTAAGTACTTCTTTATTACTGTAAAAGTGTCTCAGAACATGCTATAATACAAAGTGTATAAACATTAAAACAAAGTAAAAAAAAACATTTGTTCATTTTAAAATCAAAATTGGAAACGTCAGTTTTATGTACTGCCTGTTCTTCAGCGACCAAGCCGGGAAAGAAAGGCAAGAAAACAAGGCTGGTTATTCTTTTTAATTATCCTTTTACAAAACAATAGGTACCTACATTTTTTATCGAGTTGGAGCATTTTCAATTTAAAGAGTTTTTGTCATCTAAATAATCAGATTTTTCAGCGTGGCAATGCGGCCAGTATTTTGGGAACGCTTCCGCCTGGTAGTGATCTGGATCAGTTGAGCTATCTATAGATCGTTTGCAACGGTCTTTAGATAGCTAGCTGTTACATCTGTATTTTGTATATACCTACTTGTACATAGTTGTATGAATAAATGTTATAACTATATATACTAAAAATAATCAGATATTTTATAATATGGTTTTTTATAAAGTTTAATGACGGTTTTCAATTTGTTAATTGACAATTTTTGTGTATCCCTTGGGAGTTTATTATGAAAACGTACACCTTGCCCTTTAAACGTTAAACTAACTTTATGGAGTCTACTAGTGGCACAGTTAAGAGAGTATACTTTATTCTACTGAAGAGTGAAGAATGTATGTGCACTCTTCAGTAGAATAACTTGTGTTTATTTCCGTCGGAAAAAATAAGACTTTTGGTATCTTCTTTTCCGTCAACAAAATCGTTATCTTGGGTGCTGATAGGTGTCTATTCGGCCTACCTACCTACCTACCTACTTAATTCCTAATTATTTCCCAATTTCAGAGAAACTAGAATTAAATTGTTTCAACATCCTGAAACCATCCTGGCTGTATTTTATATTTTGCGTTGATTTTTTAGGTTTCCGTACTAAAAGGGACCATTAAGACCCTATTACTATACTAAACCTGAGCATCCGCCTGTCTATCTGTTTGTTCCACGGTTGTATTCTTTGTTTTAACCATTATAAAATGTAGCCAGTTGAAATGTTATCAGAATACGTACTAACATGGTATCTCATTATTAAAAAAAACTATATTTAAAATCAAAAGGTGGTTACAGACACAAAAAGCATAAGAAAAATTACCTATGTTAAAACAAAAGAATTTGTATTTATAATGTGATACGGCAGTCTTAGTGCGCGAGTTTGACTCACACTTAGCCGGTTTTTAATAACTAAATAATTTTGATCGTCGATCGTGGCCGTGTTCCGGCCGATAATGCGTTGCGTTTAATCTCCATCTATTCCGCACCGCATCATACGCCAAGCCGTCTCGTTCACAATCTACAAAATTCCTGACGAGCGAATCCGCGAAATCCCTATCTATAAATACCCCAGTCTGTCGGTCTGTCTGTCTGCTTTTGTATTTCCCTCTGTGTTTGAGTATTTCGCTTTAGTGTCGTCTGGTGGTGCTATATTTAGTGCCAAGGTTCGTTTAGTCAATGGCGATATTTCTTTGTAGGTAGCTATTTAAGGCCGCTAGCCAATAAGACGCCACGTGCAAAACTATTGTCGTTTTTATAAGCCTTTATTTATTTTATGTCATGTCATGATATATGGTAAAACTAAAAACTATAACACCAATCAAGCTAATTATCGTCCCCCACTTCGAGAAAAGTATCCTCAATTGTTTCCAACCATTTGTGTCACTCGAAATCTCTCACCGCTCTGTCAAAGATGTCGTGATCGCCTTCACCCCTTTATTTCGTGTAAGTATTGCCATAACGATCTTATCTAACCTTTAAAAAAGCATTGGCCCATCGGGTGCGGTGTTAGCCTACACTGCATCGACATCGATGGTTCGTGACCTCTATTTGAAAACCTTTCTCCCTCAGCGGTTGTCGGTTTCTTGAGCTATTTGGCTTGCTCAGAAGGAGAGACAAGTTTATATATGTATTATTCTATTGGTTTGATTGGTAGGGTACCAATCTAATGGGCAATACTTCATTTAAGAATAAAAATGCATTTATTAAGTAGGTACCCATTTATGTAGATTGTCTGAAATACTAATTATCTTTTATAAAGTCGCGCTATGATGGGCAATATGCTTTAAGTTGCTTTAAGTTTTTGCATCTGTTACGAATATGTATGGGTTTTGGGGGGTGATTTATTCATCGATTGTTTTGAGGTGACGAATTGATGAGTTCAAAAGTTTAATAAGTTTACTTAGTCGGTTCAAGACAGAAATAATATCGGCTATTTATACAAAAGTAACAGATTCTCCAAGTCATTTCTTTCCTTGTCCCATATTACGTGGGGTCGGCACAACACGTTCTGCTTCCATCCTCGCCTATCAACTTTTATCTCAGTTTCCTAAACCGTGTCATCCTTCACAACGTTCAGAGATATGTATTCTCCAAGTACCCACTATTTAAAGTAAACTGCATATGTAGTTTGGCAAAAAAATCAAAAATACGCCCTTGTATTTATTTAATATTATCTCTTAGAACATACTTATTATTTTAGTTGATAACCATTACAGGAAATTAAGTATAATTTCATAACTAAATTGCAGGTCTGTAAAAATGCTGGACATACGCTTAAAGAGTTTATAATGTACAATAATAGGCTCTTATCGTCATCGGTCATCATACTGCTACGCCATTCAGGCATGAGCTCGCGTGAAGCGTTGCTGTAAATTCAGTTTGAAATGTTTAATTCACTTAGGTATATGGTTAAAAAAGATCACTCATAAAAAACTTGGTTCACTTATAACGAGCAAAATAACTTTCACAATTAAATAAGTAGTCAATTTAAAAGTAAATAAGTACTTATTTTTTTTTATTAACTATATTTTTTTTTAAGTACTTGTGTTTTTTTTTTTTTTATTGTTTTTTATATATAAGAATTGATGTATATTTACGTAATTTGATAAGTGATTGAGTTTATAAGTTGATGTTCCTATAATTATGATCCTTGTGATTGTGATAGTAAGCTATATTGACTTTGACTTTTCAAGTTTAAGCTCATCTTTCCTTTCCAAGTAGTACTAATTTTAATCAAACTGGAGAAAGGATTATACACAAATCACGGACATCCTGTGATGTCTGGGGTTAGTTCCGCTATGCTCGATTCCCGCTGTTTACTGCTTTATTCAAGTAGGGTATTTTATTTATATGACAGTAGCTTACAAAGGTTTTACTATTAAGCTGTCAACCAATTGATGCACACGTGCACGGATACCAAGTCGTTGTAACATATTTTTTTTTCAGGACATCAAATAACGGCAAGTTGATAATAAGTCCATTAGTAAATTTTATCCCCCCTTTTTCACCATTAGGGCCCGTCACTAAAGATGGTGGTAAATTTATCATAAAATGTAAATGGGTCCTCCTGTGAAGAATCGGTTCACAATTTGCGAAGATATAGCGTAAAATACACATAAAAAAAACAAACAAAACAAAAAACAAGACAAACGAATTGAGAACCTACTCATTTTTTGAAGGGTTGAAAGTAAATATATTAAGGAAGTTAAGTGCTTACATTTAATCTGTTATTTTATTTGTATTTATTATCATCATCAAGATAAAAGTCCACTTCAGAAAATAGGCCTCTATATCATTATTTAGAGGTAAATTTCATGTTGTATTGAAGCAACCTTTATGCTTAGTTCGAAGCTACATGATGTTGTGTGAAAAAATATTTATTTATTTACTTACATTATTAATTTTGGGACAAATATTTGTCTCGGGTCTGGGTGTTTCCTATGTATAATATTTATGTATTTACAAAAAAAATATAAGCACCTATATCAGTCATGTAATACTCATAACACAAGCTCTGCTTATTTGGGGCTAGAAGATGATGATGTGTGTATATTTCTAACAGTTTCATCCAGCATCATCTAGTCTATTTATTTATTTATCAATTCTATTTAATTATTTATAATTTAAGATGTCGTCAGTTCATTGGAACACTGCCTTTAACACTGCGTTGTTCGGTCCGTGGTTACCATTCGAGAACCTTTCGACCAAAAAGGTTCCCCCTTATCACCTTCCTTTTAACCATGTATCCTAGGGTTTACAATCTGTCACGTGAAATGCTAACTACTTTCGAATCGCGGGCATGTACGTGCCTCGAACTATTTGGTACACTCACAGATCCACTCAACTCATTGAGTTTGTATCTGAGTATGTTAATTATGCGTAATACAGTAGCGAGCGTGTTTGTTTTGTCCTAAAAGTATAAAGCTAAGATTAGTTTTGTTTTCCGTAAGAACTGCCAATAATATATATATATATATATATATATATATATATATATGTATTTATATATGATATAATATATGTAATATATTTCGTCACGTCATTGGCAGTTTCTTGACTAACTGCCAACAATAGATGCTTTTCCAATAACTTGAAATTGTAAGGCAATTTAGGAACCCTACAGAAGCTGTTTCGTCACGTCATTGGTCATTATTTTATTCATTTTAAATTCATTGTCTCATTTTATTTAATTATGTTTTACCATGCATGAATGTTAGTGTTAAGTTTTATGTGATTAATAATAATTGGAAGTATATTAACTAATTAATTTTTCACATTTTACAGACAAATTATGTACATTATTTTGTGTATGTCTTGCGATCAATGAATTTCGATAATTGAATAATCAAGATAATACGACTTTTTATTTCGTCGGAGCTTCAATAGTATTTTGATTAGATAGTTAGCCCGTGAATATATGAATAATCTACTAGGTCTGTAGGTCTGAGTTGTGTAGTTGTAGGTGATCCCTACTGAGGTCTTTTTGGATTAACTTAAAATATAGCATTGAAATTATCGTGGTTTGATATCATTTTAAAATTCGTTCTTTAAGTTCTCAAATATAACACGTACTATTCTACTGCTGACGTTTCGTTGATCGTTTAGAGGTCCTTGGGTTCCCGTCTCACGACTGTCGAGCGTGGTCGCGGACGGTGCTCACGAGAAAAGACTTCTGAACACCCAGACCCGAGACAAATATTTGCAGATCATACAAACATTTGTCTCGCGGCGGGAATCGAACCCGCAATCTACTGCGTCTCAGTTGGGCCAGCGCCTTCTAGCACCACAGAGGTCGTCACATTCAAAGCAAGGATGTCTGTAGGAGCAATATTGACATAGTAGCTCTAGAACCATCAAGTTAACGAATAACTAGCCATTTAGCTCGCAGAACCGATAGTCGCTGGCGGTGAAAGATTCTAGAATAACGACCACGAACCGAACGTCTCAGTAGGGAAGGCTCCCTACCCGATAGAACGATGACATCATAATGGTTGCGGGAAGACGCTCGATGGAAGTAGCCCAAGACTACTCGGCATGGCACTCTTTATTGGAGGCCAACAGTTGATTTCTACAGATCGTTGATAGTAATAATAATAAAAATAATAATAATACTGGGCATTCTCACACAGCATCATCTAGCCCCAAAGTAAGCAGAGCTTGTGTTATGTGTAATATTTGCAGATCATACGAACATCTGTTCCGCAGCGGGAATCGAACCCGCAACCTTCTGCGTCACTGCGCCTCAGAGGTCGTTGATGAAAAAGTCAAAAGACAAAACTCAGCGACCAAGCCAGGGTTCTAGACAATATCACTTTCTGTTAGCGTTAACACTTGCGGAAAGATTGTATGGAAATTACATAAGCTGTGGTAATGTCACGTGACTTCTGTCAAGTTTTTCCTTGACAAATTTGCGTTGGCGTGAAAGGAAAACTAAGACGTATTTGTAGGAAAGAAAGGCAAGAAACAAGCGTATGTTCCCAGAAGTTCTTTGAAAAAAGTTCCGTAGCGAAAAAAATGTTTTATCACAAGTTCCGTGAGTGGAACTCCTTGGAGTATTGAGTTCTGTCTCCTCAAAAAGTAATACTTATAATGAAGATAAACGTCAGATTTATCAGTGGTTCAGTTACCTATTCATCCATCAAGGCTGGTTATTCTTTTTAATGATGATGATGACAATGATTGATGACGGAAAACTCATAAGTCAATAACCTACAGCTGAATAGTTGGTAGCAACTTAGTTCTACACTTTCTAAACTTAGATAAATTATTAGCGCAGACGTGCCCAGCGCTGAATTCGTTTTCAAAATAATAGCTTGGTAAAATTAGATTCTAACATTATACCTAATAATAATGTGAAATACATTTGTCTATTAGAGAAACCAACGGTGAAACAGAGTGTAATAATATAATACAAATAAATATTAAACATGTACCTATACTTATAGTAAGGCTGATAACAGGTTTCTAAGTTTGTGCTTTGATAATGAAAGAGATGAATTAATTAATAAAAAAAACTTTGTTTTACACCAATTGAAAAATAAAACAAACACACAAACACGCTCCGACTGTCTTCCCCATGGTGGACGTCCTCAGTTACATCCTCAGTGAGTAGATCTTTGAGGATACCAAGTAGGGGGTAGTCAGAGGCCCGTACAAACATTACATTTGGTACATGCCCGCGTTTTGCAAGTTAGGCTTCCACGTGACAGGTTGCAAGCTCATCGCCGCGTATTGGAACACTTACTGTTGGCACATGCCTTCGAATTTTTGGTTCTACGGTTGCCGGTTTCCTCACGATGTTTTCCTTCACCGTTTTAAGCACGTGTTAATGCGCACATAAATTATTCGAGTGGAAAAATCCATTGGTGCACGACCGGGTTCGAACCCACGACCTCCGGATCAGAAGGAAATGAGGTCGTCGTGATCGAGAGCGTATATTCTTTACCACCGTTTTTATTTTCATTTCACTTATTCAATAACAATTAAAAATTGTGTCTCAACTGACCTTAACTAAACTAAATACATTTTAAAATTAAAACAGAATAAGTACATGGCACACAATAATTCTGATCTACGTCAAGATCTACGATAATTCAGAAAATCGTCAGCTGAGTAAAGCGTCCCTTCAGCAAAAGGCGCTTTAGATCCGCTTTAAATTTATTGACGTTATCAAGGAAATCCATCATGGATACCTTCCACCCCCCTACCAGGCGGTTAGGGAAGGTTATGTCAGGCTCCTACTGACTAAAACCTCACGATGTTCCTCCTTGCATCTTTGCCAGGGTGTTCCGAACGGCCTCGTTTTAGCTATAGAACGTTCTTAAAATAGTAACAGAAACAGTTTTAGGCATATAGGTATGAAACATTGTCTGATTGAATATTCGATAGTAAGATTACCTAAGATGAAACTTTGGAATCGTGGTATTTTACATAACAGCTGAGCTTAGACAAAATTACAAAAAGAATAGCCATAACGGTTAAAAACAGTAAAATAGAAATCTGTTAAACTGTTACGTATAATAGTTTAGGGTAATATTGCAAAAATAAAAGGTAGGTAATAAAGCAATAAACAAACAGTTCAAATAGAAACTCATAGAAAATAGTACAAAGACGGGATTTAAGGAACAAAGTACGCCGCCAGAGTAATAAATGTGAAAGCGGTGCGCAACGGTATAGTCTTTCCCACGCCTAAAGTCATCTAGACAGAGACAGAATAATGCCCTCTGTTTCTCTCACACAAAGCGGCTGCATACGCCTACGTGTGAGGAAAACCGTTAATAGTTTTAATCCTAGGATAAATCAAATACAGAAAGTATTGTAATTTTACAGTAAATTAGTCTAGCCATAGATATAAGTAAGTTAGATTTTTGTAACCCTAGCCCTAAGACAGTTAATAGACAAATAAAGTACAGAAGGGGCGCGAGGGGTGGGGGGCGCTTTGGTTGGCTCTGAACAATAGGATAAATAGCGGGCCCATTTTGACAGTTCGTAGTAGTAGCAGCCCAGACACAGCGACGTTCAGACCTCGAACCAAGGAGTCTCCTCATCAGCTTTAAGCCTCGACGAAGTTTATAATACAGTACAGAAGCTATCCGAATTGTTTCATTTCTTCGAGAACCTACAGAATCCCAGCAAACAAGTACGCGCCGGACGAATCGGACAGAGTCGGCCAATTTATTCGACAGTTTCACAGATACAGTTCACTCTCTCGACAGTAACCGGCTCTGCGCCTCCGATCGTCCCGTACATTTGGTCCTTCGAGCCGGATTTGCTCTGAAAAGTGAAACATCACGATGGTTTTAACGCGGTTACAGAAAGAAGCTGGCCGAACATCTCCACTGGCCACCTCGGAAACAACAACTCAGGTAGCATCCGCACCTTTCGCACCCTCCGTGCCTCTCGCAGATGCGTCCACTACGCATCCCCTGCACCCTACGTCTCGCTCTAGCCCCGCGTCCCCGTTCGTGACTGCACTCAGTACGATGGCAACGGCCGAGCCATCACGTACCTCGCATACCACGACCACGCCCACAGACGAAAACAGCATCGACGCGGCATCAAGTGGGACCAACCATTTAACAGAGAATACGCAGACACCGATAACTCCAAGTGCCAGAGAGATACCCGGAACTATGTCAACAGCTTCCGATGAGAGGACGGACGACTTACAAGTAACGAAGAGTCATCGATCTTTGGCATCCAAGAAGTCGAAGGAAAAATTAAGAAAAAACAGAATAATGGAAGCTGAAATTGAGTTTCTCCGGGTAAGTAAAAAACTCGCCGCCGCCGAATTGAAACGACTGCAAGATGAGTCGGATTTAGATAGTGAAGTGGACACCGTTATCGATGGACCTCAGAATACAGCAAGGGTCAACGATTGGATGATGGAAACCACAGTCGTGCAGGCGAACGAGAATAACGCCGCTGTATTGCTGCAACCCGCATCGCCGTCGGGACTACCACAAGCTGAATCCTCTGCGCCGCCGTCGGAGGAACAGAAACAGAAAAAGTCAGGTGCCCAACCAGCACCATTCGCTTCACCCGTCGCAGTCCCTAACAATGCCGAATCAACAGTCCGGGGATTGCCAGCGACAACCGGGGCGAATGGACCAATGCTAAATGAATATAGTGCCCCGACTAACAGTAAACCTGGATTTCATAATGTAAGTAGATATCCAGTAAACAGTGAACAGAATAACAGTACTAATAATGGAAGCAGATATAACCCAGTGGGAACTACAGGAGCCCCTGTAGAAAGTTTACATAGTCATAGTGGCTTACAGAATAATATAGCTGCGCAACTGGGTGCTCCTGCACCGGCGGGAGTTAGAGCGGAGCAACAACCACGAACAGAATTAACAGAGCTTGTATCCCTTTTAACTCAAACTATAAACGCCGGTACACAGTCGAACAATCGCCGATCGATAGAGCTGCCAATATATAGTGGCGCTTACCAAGAATGGCTAGCGTTCAAGGCAGCGTACAATGAGACAGCCGCTGCGTATACAGAAACAGAAAACGTGGCTCGTTTGCGACGATGTTTAAAAGGTAAGGCAAAAGAGTCGGTAGACAGCCTGCTCATCAATAATGTCAAGGCACAAGACATTATGCAGGGACTGGAGGTTCGATTTGGACGGCAAGATGTCATTGCCATCGCCGAACTGGAACGACTTCGTGCATTGTCTCGCCCGAATGACTCGCCGAGAGAATTATGCATTTTCGCGAGCCGTGTAGCCAACATAGTGGCTACACTGAGGGCGCTACAGCGTGAACATTACTCATACAACCCAGAGGTAACAAGACAAATGATAGAGAAGTTGCCATCAGCGTTAAAATACGATTGGTATAGTTACGCATCGACACAGTCGCCGCACGAGCCAGAACTTGTAAAATTATCTCACTTTCTGAATATAAAGGCAGATATGTGTAGTCCTTATGCACAACCGGAAACAGATAGATGTATAGGTACCTCAGGATCGGGAAAGAATAACAAAAATAGAACTTTCACGGTAAGAAATGATAACCATAAAAGTATAGATAACAAACTCACCGTGAAATTTACTTGCCCGATCTGCGAAGTTAACTCCCACACAGTGGCGGAATGCAGAAAATTCATAAGTTCCAAAAACAATGACAGGTGGGATTTAGCTAAGAAACACAGATTGTGCTTCAGGTGTTTAAAAGTAAAGTCTAAGAATCACACTTGCAAGCAAACAAAGTGCGAACAGGATGGTTGTCGATATTGGCACAACAAGCTCCTTCACTTCCGTCGTCAAGAAGCTGAGAATATAGACACAGAAAAAGAAGCAGTTGCATCGACCTGGGCTCCGTCCAATAAGAGGACATTCCTTAAGATCATTCCAGTTACAGCATCGGGGCCCGAAGGAGAGGTAAAAACTTATGCTTTGCTTGATGACGGATCGACAATAACGCTCGTCGATGAAGACGTCGCCGCGGTGATTGGAGCAAAAGGTCCTCAAGACCCTCTTAGCATAGAGGCAATAGCAGATACAACATTACAAGAGATAAAGTCGAAAAGAGTAACATTAACACTGCGTGGGGCCGAAACACATGAAATACAAGCTCGTACCATTCAGGGACTTAAGCTCTCTCCACAGACCGCAAGTTACGAAGACATTCGTGGATGTGAACATCTCAGAGACATAGAAAAGTATATCGTACATACGAACGCCAAGCCAAGAATATTAATAGGGCAAGATAATTGGCATGTGCTTGTGGCCAACACCATGAAGACAGGCAGAGCGTCGCAACCAGTAGCATCTCTCACGCCCTTAGGATGGGTTCTTCATGGATCGAGGACAAGGACAGTTGGACAACAGGTACATTATGTCAACCCATTGTGTGCAGATAACAATATGGAGGAAGAACTACGCCGTTACTTCTCCATCGAATCGTTGATGATCGTACCAAAACGTCCTCAAAGCGATCCAGAGGAGCAAGCTCTGAAAATTCTGAAGGCAAAAACCCAACAACGATCAGATGGGTATTATGAAACAGCACTACTATGGAAAGATGAAAAAACAGATATGCCTTATAACTACCAAAATGCCCTCACGAGACTTATAGGTACTGAAAAGAAAATAGATAAAAACGAGCCTATGAAGGCGAAGTATGAGCAACAGATGAAACATCTAATAGATAAAGGTTATGCGGAGAAAGCACCTACAGCAACAGGAAACAGAACGTGGTACTTGCCTCACTTTGCGATCGTTAATCCGATGAAGCCAGACAAACTTCGCGTAGTACACGACGCTGCAGCAAAAACGAAAGGAACATCATTGAATGACAAGTTATTGACAGGCCCAGATCTCCTTCAGTCGTTACCGGGAGTACTGATGCGTTTCAGGCAACACTCCATCGCTGTGTCAGCAGATATTGCAGAGATGTTTATGTAGGTAAAAATTACAGAATCAGATAGAGATTCCCTCAGGTACCTGTGGCGAGGAAACCGTCGTGGCGACACACAGCCAACAGAATACAGAATGACTTCGCTCATATTTGGAGCAACGTCATCGCCAGCAACGGCGATATTCGTCAAAAATCTAAACGCTAGCAAGCACGAGAAGGAGTACCCTGAGGCATCCGTGGCTATAGTTAAGAACCATTATATGGACGACTACCTACAGAGCTTCCGATCTATAGAGGAAGCGATTAAGACATCGAGAGAGGTAAGAAAAATTCATTCCGTGGCCAATTTCAATCTAAGACAATGGACATCAAATAGTACAGAGGTTTTAGAAGCGCTCGAGCCGGGACAATTACAGATAGCGCGTCCACTTGACGATGGCACGAAGACCGAGCGCACCCTGGGGCTCATCTGGAAGCCGGAATCTGACGAATTAGCATTCAATTTAGATATGGCTCGACTTCCTCAGAATGTTTTACAGAAAGGAAACCCGACGAAAAGGGAAATGTTGAAAATAGTGATGTCCCTTTTCGACCCCTTAGGTTTCGCCTCACCGGTAATAACCCGAGCAAAACAAATTCTTCAAGAGGTTTGGCGCCGCGGCACGGGATGGGACGATTCCATTCCGGCAGACCTAACTTCCCAATGGATGGAATGGATGGGACACCTTGAAAAGCTTAGACAAGTAAGAATCCCAAGATGCTATAGTAACTACAGTAATGCGTCAAAACTGGAACTACATACCTTTGTTGACGCATCGGAAGCAGCGTACGCTGCCGTTCTCTACTGGCGTGTTGTGCTTCATGACGGAAGCTCTAAGACATCACTCATCGTAGCTAAGGCACGAGTCGCCCCTTTGAAGGTACTGTCAATTCCCAGACTTGAACTACAGGCAGCAGTTATGGGAAGTCGCATGGCAGAGGCTGTGATAGAAGAACACAACAGGAAGCCGGACGAGAAAATCTTTTGGACAGATAGTAGGACTGTACTCACGTGGCTTAAAACAGGAGCTCGGTCGTACAAGCCGTTTGTCGCTCATCGAATCGCAGCAATAGAAGAAAATAGCAGCTTAAAGGATTGGCGCTGGGTCCCAACAAAGCTAAACGTTGCAGACGACGCCACTTGCGAGGTACCTAGAGATTTCGACTGCCGCCATCGATGGTTCTGCGGGCCAGAATTTCTCAAAGAAGACCCATCGACGTGGCCAACGGATTTGCCTGCATCAGTTCAGACTACAGGCGAAGAACGCGTGCAAGCTGCAAAGCACTTCGATAAGCCGATGTCTCTAGCGTCGGTACTTCCAGACCCAGAGCGATTTTCCAAATTGGAAAAACTGGTAAGAGCTACAGCTAGAATATTACAATTCATTGAAAAACTACGGAAAAAAAAACAGAACGGGTCGATTTCACGAAAACGCAGAAAAAGAAGCTAATCGTGCTGCCAACGAGCCGGCCGTCCTCCACTACGGGTGATACAGCGTCGGGAGTCACTGAACGGCGGGAGGATGTTCCGAACGGCCTCGTTTTAGCTATAGAACGTTCTTAAAATAGTAACAGAAACAGTTTTAGGCATATAGGTATGAAACATTGTCTGATTGAATATTCGATAGTAAGATTACCTAAGATGAAACTTTGGAATCGTGGTATTTTACATAACAGCTGAGCTTAGACAAAATTACAAAAAGAATAGCCATAACGGTTAAAAACAGTAAAATAGAAATCTGTTAAACTGTTACGTATAATAGTTTAGGGTAATATTGCAAAAATAAAAGGTAGGTAATAAAGCAATAAACAAACAGTTCAAATAGAAACTCATAGAAAATAGTACAAAGACGGGATTTAAGGAACAAAGTACGCCGCCAGAGTAATAAATGTGAAAGCGGTGCGCAACGGTATAGTCTTTCCCACGCCTAAAGTCATCTAGACAGAGACAGAATAATGCCCTCTGTTTCTCTCACACAAAGCGGCTGCATACGCCTACGTGTGAGGAAAACCGTTAATAGTTTTAATCCTAGGATAAATCAAATACAGAAAGTATTGTAATTTTACAGTAAATTAGTCTAGCCATAGATATAAGTAAGTTAGATTTTTGTAACCCTAGCCCTAAGACAGTTAATAGACAAATAAAGTACAGAAGGGGCGCGAGGGGTGGGGGGCGCTTTGGTTGGCTCTGAACAATAGGATAAATAGCGGGCCCATTTTGACAGTTCGTAGTAGTAGCAGCCCAGACACAGCGACGTTCAGACCTCGAACCAAGGAGTCTCCTCATCAGCTTTAAGCCTCGACGAAGTTTATAATACAGTACAGAAGCTATCCGAATTGTTTCATTTCTTCGAGAACCTACAGAATCCCAGCAAACAAGTACGCGCCGGACGAATCGGACAGAGTCGGCCAATTTATTCGACAGTTTCACAGATACAGTTCACTCTCTCGACAGTAACCGGCTCTGCGCCTCCGATCGTCCCGTACACAGGGGATCCTGGTACCTGCTTGAAAGGAAAGGTGCCTCTAGATACATTCGTCTAGTTGTCAATCAGTTAGACATCTGTTTATCAGATTCACATTTGTATCTATGTTTTATAAGATCCGTTAGCAGTACCAATGTGTAAAGACTAGGCAGTGTTGGGATATTTAATTTCTGAAACGGTTCTCTATACATCCTGGGGGAAGTCGTAAAATAGTACTGTCCTTTTCTGTAAAATGAAAGCCTTTTCCATATTGTATTTATAACTATTACCCCAGAGTGTGACACTGTACCTTCGTTAGGACTTAACCAAAAAAAATATTTAAAAAATGATAGACATTTTATTACAAAGCATAGCCCCAAACTAAGCAGAGTTTGTATTATGGGAACTAAATGATTGATATACTACTTAATTACTTAGATTTTTTTTTTGTAAAAACTTATATAATTAAGTATACATAGAAAACACCCAGACCCGAGACAAATATTTGCAGATCATACAAACATTTGCAGTAGCTCTATACCAACCTCCTCTGTAAGACTTCTAATGGAGAAATATACAGAGTCAATTAAGTTTTCTACTGTTGAAAGTAATACAGTTAAAAAATTGGTCTACGTAAATTCCAAGGATCTTGAAATTACTATAGTGCCACATTACATTTATCAGTAAGGTCTAAAGTGTTTTGAGCCAGGTGTAAAATTAGAATAGTAGGATAAATAGAAGTAAAATCACTCAACATATTTTGTCGTTCCATTCCGCCAGAAAACTGAATAACATGACATCGCGGCTCGCTACACTTCTAGTGCTTCACGCAGCGGGCGCCGGTCTAGCGTCTCCAACTGTGCTGATCACTAAACCCTTAACCAGGATAGCGGCCGAGTGGCTGCCGACCGACAATCAGACTGTATACAGACTTGGTGAGGGGGAAAGAAGGAGGTAAGGCTATATTTTCTTATAACAGCAAATAAATTCACGCCTTAAACTTTATTTGCATGCCTAGCTAAGGTAGAACATAATTGTATGTATTTCAATTATTCCAAGACTTTATTGTACATATGTTCTGGCAAAATTTTATACAACTTCGCACGGGACATCAAAATTTCAACTTTTCCGGTGGATTTTCCGAAAATTGTCTTTCACAAACCTGATAATAAAATTACGAACTCAACAATAAACAGCCAAATCGGACGAGCCGTTATTTATATTTATATAGATCATCACCTTTAATTGGAACAGTTACTGATTGCACATGAGAATGATTATTTGGTTCGAATATGAAAATCCATTGTACGACCAGGTTTAAGCCCCAAGCTTAAGCCAATAGCAAGCCCATAGATCTATTACCAAAACGAGTAATTATATATTACTCTTTTTGGTAATAGATCCATGGGCAGCACTTACTTAGAGAGATTATCGGAAAAATAACAAATAAGATTCAGATACCTAATATATTCAATTGATATAATGAAGAACAAAGAACATTATTAAACATTGATTAAATATTTAATCAAGTAGGACCAAGAATCACGGAGTAAAATAAATAGTAGATACGCACCTACACAGAAAATGAAAAATACTTAGCTTCATAATTGAGAACCTCCTTTTTTAAAGTCTTTCATAGAGGAAAGAGAATATATACATACCCACTGACATATACATATTCGAGAATTAGAGTCACTATGAGAGAAAAATATAAACAGATTGTATAAAACTCTAACAACACAATTCATTGCTGGTTACAGTCTGGAGCTGAATACTTCAACGATAAAGCAAGCGACAGTGTACATCACAATCAGTCCGTGCACGAAAGACTTCCACTGGGGATTGTATTACGGAAAGACTGCAAATTCTAATGGTAAGAGTCCTGACCAAGCACACTCTAAGGCATCACTCTTTTAAAACATGCTCACAGCAATGGTCTATGTCCAAAATCCACATCCTCAAAACTATGCTCATTACACTGACCCGTGAAGTCAAGTCAGTCAGAAACCTAGACGGTCCAATGCCCACATTTTGCATAGTAATTATAATTCCACGTGATAAGTTGCAAACCCATCGCCACTAATATATGGAACATGTTCTGGGACATGCCGGTTTACTCATGTTTTTCTTCAATAAAAATATAATACTGAAAGCAAAAAAATATATATACTACCAAGGTTGCAAGCATATGATCTGTAGGTTAGCAGTTACCATAGCCTATCGACGCTTGCAACACCAAAAGCGCGTTGCTGACCCTTTAAAAATGTCACAAAGCTCTTTTTTAAGAACCTTATACATATACTATAAGCTCATGTTATAATTTTGGCAGGTCATCTAAGTTTGAAGCGAGAAGGCAATGGTGGTGAAATAAGCACATTTTCACTTTTCATATCACAGCACGAAAAATATGTTTTGCAGGTAAGGTAATAAATATAGCAATTTCTCTTTCTTACAAAGATTGATGATACGCAAATATTATGACAAAATTATGTACATGTAAGGCAATAAAGTACTTCCTCTATCACACAGACAGTTAAACAAACCTTCTTAAAATATAAAATCATTGCGAATACCCTTGACAATTTACTGAAATCAACTAACAGAACAAACCTAACAACTTCTGTTTTGAAAATCAACTCTTCAGGAGTTGATTTGCAAGCCAAAATAGGGTCCATACTTCCCTAATGTGCAAAAATACTTTTATCTTTGAGTTATGAACGTAAAATTTTCCATAAACATTCTATAAAGGATATAATGAAATACAGGTCAGTAGATTTAAGGGTTCAAAGGGGTTGTAGAGAACTGACTAACAATCAATGTACAGCCTAAACTGAGATCTGAATTCAGGTGAATAGATTTCCTTTGGTCTTTGGTTTGATTAGTGGGTGCACTAATAATATGATTAAGTTCCACTCCTAGAGAGAAGATTAAACTTTTACGCGGACATTTCGGTAGTATTTGTATGATAGGCTCTATTATTTTAAAAGGTATACATTCCGTTAATTTTTAATCTGTTATTCAGCTATCATCAGATAACGGTGGAGCTGCCATGGTCAGCGTGCGAGGTGAGCTGTCGAGACAAGTTCGGTTGCGTCTCAGGGTTCGCTCGAGAAGGCGACTGGCTGCAAACTGGGATCCCAGGTTAGATCATTCGACTTTGAGTGGGTCCAATTACGACAATAACGTCTCGTTTTTCTGTGAGAAGCTGTCTAAGTTTTGTAATTATTCCAAGCAAAACGAGGCGACATTATATTATGAATGTAACTAGGCAAGTTCTAATTAGTTACAGCCATAAACGCATGAACGCTCGTTTATGAAAAACCGTCAAAGTTTTGATAATATTTCAACAAAAACGAGGCGTCATCATTTTATGAATATCTATATGGAAACTGCCCCTTGTTTTGCTTTACATCTAGAAAATCCGTTGTCCACGCCCACGTGTTTTGCCCACTCGATGGATGGATGATAGGTATCCAAGAGGTGCAGAAAACAGATGATGGTAGAGCTCATGGCCGTTCATCATTGCACTTTTTAGGGGAAGCATGCCCAGCAATAGACTCGAGAAGGCTGATGATAATAATAATGATGTCTTGCCTGAATTCATCCCTAATCCCAAGTCGTCTTGTAATGTGATTCAAAATGATTACCAATGTTTCTTACCACGAATATTTGGTATTAAGATAAATATTGTGAGATTTCTGTCTTTGCAAGCTGAAATTTAATAAAAGCCCAAAACATTCGTCGCATAACGGTTTAAAGTTGTCAAACTTTGGAAATTATTCGTAACAACTTTTCTCTTTCAAAGCTTACTTTTACTTGAAAATTTCTAACAAAATTAGCTAAATCAGCATCACTAACAGCCTGAACAAGTATAGAAAACTATTTGGAGCAGCAGGTATTAGTTAGCCAGGTGGCAGGCAGTCCAAGATCTCTTGTATCTAACTTGGAGTTTGATAGAATGACATTGACATGTTTTGATAATAGTCGCGAGATCTGTGGTGATATATTATCTGTGAATTAGACTTGTATCACAATCTTTTCAGATCGTACGTGGTAAATTATGTAATACTGTGTTTTGTTATTCGATCTGCATTCTAGAAAGCATTGTCGTGTAATAATAGGCTTTCCCCGCATAGTGCCCATCGGTTATACGTTCATCGTTCTAAGCATTGGACGGTTCCAGGTCGCTGTTGAGTTTGTGATATGGGAACTACACGACTGATATATATTTTATTGTAAATACATACATATTGTACAAAGAAAAGTCAATTCACCACCACTGTGTAGACTTCTTTATTTTATTTTATATTTTAGTTTTCAATAATATTTTTTAGTTCTTAGGTAAGTAAACATAATTTGTAAGTGGTGGTTTGAATAAATGAATGAACGAAATGAACAAAATAAACGAAATGAAATGAATACACCCAGAACCGAGACAAATATTTGCAAATCATACAATATATTTGTCCCGCGGCGGGAATCGAACCCGCTACTTTCTGCGTCTCAGGCGGGCTTTCGCCCACTGTGACACAGGTCGCTTGCCAATTCCTGCTCATTCCAAGGCTTATGTATTCAATTATCTTGTGGGATCTTAATAGGGTCAATTGTGTATAAAGTAAGGCAGCATTCACACAAGCAATACAACCTTAGGCGGATGCGTTGCCGGACAGGAATGTGGGATATTGATTAGTATCGCAGAAAGTTGTAGCATAGGCGTATTAGATTTTATAACTAGAGGCCGCGTTCACACTAATGCCAGTTTTATCTATAACGTACATCATATATGTGACATACCTAGGCATACTAAACATACCTAGGTACCTCAATAGTTAGCCAATTAAATATGTGGTTCACCAGTAAATAAATAAATAATTAATAAAGAATAATTGTAATTTTTCACACATCATCTAGCCCCAAACTAAACAGAGCTGGTATTCTGGGAACATATTATACATAGTAACACCCAGACTCGAGACAAATATATTATACAAACGGAAACGGGTTCGGAATCGAACCCGCAGCCTTCTGCGTCTCAGGCGGGCCATCGCCCACTGAGCCATAGAGGTCGTCTTGGCTAGCTCAAAAGTAATCTTTTCTTCAGTCAAGTTAGGTCCGTATTTCAGAATGAATTTTTTACTAAATCTAGACAAGCTTTTTGCACCACTCAGTCTCATATACGTATTCCTGACACACTAATATTCCCTATGCTGTGAGTATCAGGAACTACATGTGACTTGGTACTACAACACCAGTTTTGACAGTTTAAAATTTGGTACTACAACACCCAGCTTTTAATGTAAATGTGTCTTAAGTACATGACTGATTGAGTTTGTGTTTCTTTCTGGAAGCCTCCTTAAACCTTAATTAATTCATCTGTTTTATTGACCCGTAATGTAAGTATATATATAATATATACTTAATTTTAAAGTTTAACGGGTCTTTATCGCGTTTACCTTTTTTATTATAAAAAAGGTATGTTATCTAATCGCGAAAGTTTGAAAAGTAATATATACTTAATTTATATATATAAATGATGCTTTTATGAAAAAAAAAACCATATGGCTGTTCATACTTTGTTTGTTCAAAGTTGTTTTAAGACGTGAAAACCTTTAATAGGCTACCCGTTTTAAGAAGTTGGTTTTCCTGTTTTCCTGCATTAAATAAATTTAAAAATCTACGCAGACATGTCACGGGACATTTCACTAGTATCACATACATTTTTATACCATAACTTCTACCTTCTAACGGTTGACCGTTTTCACAAAAAATGATCACGTCCTAGCCGTACCACACCGTACAAGGGCCGATATCATAAATTCATCCATACACGTTTGTTGACAGGTTAGATTTATGTATCAAAGTATGGCTTTGATCCCAATAAAAAGACGGCCGGTATCTTTTTATCCCGACTCGTATTCCGTGTCTAATACGTCAAAGTGAAAGTGAAATCTGTTTATTTGCATAGGGCTGGAGCCAAATAGACGGGTCATTTAGAACGATATCTCGCGACTGAAGTGCCAGAAGAACAAAATGGGTCGATTATTCTTTTGGTGATTCTTGTTTACAAAATTCTTGATAACTTTAACTCAGTAAAAAATACGAAGTTGGGGCAAGTTCCGTCCCAAGCTTTTTTGCCATGTAAATAATCAGATATTTCTTATTACACTTTACAATAAAGGTATTTTTTTTTAATCTGCTAATTGTCTGTTTTACCACAATTTGTAAATTTGTTACAGAAAGACAGCTCAAACTAAGAATCAACTAAAAATTAAAATGGCCAACAACCTTTTTTCGTTTTTTATTTATTGTGAGACAGTGGTTTTTCCAATGACCAGGTTTAGGTGTTGCGGCCCTGAAAAGAGCTAAGTGACAGATGGTGAAATAACCAGTGTAGTGAAAGGAATGCGTGTATGAATTCAAGTAAAAAAAAACATTGAACATAAAGTTATCAGTTTCTTCGGATGAATAGGTCGGTACTATATACTTCCTGAACAACCTGAAACAATGTTGGGGCGTATTTGTTTTTCAGTCCTTTACATTATATTAATTAGTACTCTTTGTCACTCTCAGGATAACGAGGTGTCTAATGATACCACATTCATTTTTGGGTACCAAGAGGTTATAAAAAATACCTACTCTCATCTTTTCAGTCGGGAAATATGATATAATTATCTGCTTTTTTGTTAAGATCTTAGAATAGATGAGACTTTGAACTATATTTGAATGTACACAGTTTTTCGACTTCATTGTTATATAATAATAATAAAGTAAAAGTAAAGTAAGTAAATAATATGTAATATACCAATAAATATTTGGTCTACTACGTGACTATGGTAAGCGGCCTGACGGCATGACTCTTGTCCCTTGGGACAAGGGAAGGCCTTTGGTATGGGACGCCACATGCGCTTGCACCTTAGCACCATCTCATCTATCGGGGACATCAGTTAGAGCCGGTGCAGCGGCTGATTCGGCCGAGGATCTCAAAAGGCGCAAATATAGAAGTCTCGACAGAGCTTACTTATTTGAGCCTTTTGGTGACTCTGGGTCCGTGGGCAAACGGGGCCCTTCGCGTTTTCAAAATTCTTTCAGGGCGACTGGTCGAAGCGACGCGTGACAAGAGTGCTGGCTCTTATCTGGGTCAAATTAGCATTGCCATTCAGCGTGGCAATGCGGCCAGTATTTTGGGAACGCTTCCGCCTGGAAGTGATCTGGATCAGTTGAGCTATCTATAGATCGTTTGCAACGGTCTTTAGTCTTTAGTCTTTAGCTAGCTGTGTCATCTGTATTTTTTGTATATACCTACTTGTACATAGTTGTATGAATAAATGTATCAAAACTTTAAAAATAATTATAAATAATGCTGGATATCTTTAACACAGCATAAATGTTTATTAATAATTATTAGTAAGTGCTATTATAAATTTTTAGTTGACGATCTGAAACTTGTACCATTTTATGAACAATTAACTTAATACAAATATAATTTTATATAACATGCCATAATTGAAACATATCATATATTTAAGACCTACAACTGTAAGTACATTATGTTGAAGCAAATAAATTAATCTTTATCTTTATCTTTGGGGCTAGATGCAGAGCTTGTGTAATGGGAACTACATTACTGATATACTACTTATATACTGCATCTATATCAAATCAAATCAAATCAAATCAAATCATTTATTTGCAGAATACATTATTACAGGTACATGTCAGATCTTATAACTAGAGTGATGTCAAATGTATTCAACCCGCAAGCAGGTATGCAAATATTAAATAATAGTTTATAAGAAGCTAATATAATCAGTCATTAAAAAATAATCAATATAATGTCATACAATCAAAAATAAATAAGTAGTTCACAATCATAGACAACATAATAACTTATTCTACTTAAAATTAATATACTCATTTACACTATAGAAATTCTTTTCTAGGAGCCAATTATTTAGCTTTTGTTTAAATAAATTACCATTGAGGTTTTTAATAGGTTCTGGTAATTTATTATATATAATTATGCACATATAAAAAACATTTTTCTTAAAGATCTGTTTGTGGCACAGTGGATTGTACAGCAGATTATTATATCAGTTATATTGACAGCATGGCCGGCTATTTCTGGGAGAATCAAAAACATTTATTTCCATTCTGTATCTCTATACAGTACCTACAATTGTGTTTAGTCTAGGATGAATGAAGTTTTAATTGAGAATTTCATCTCGGAAAGCGAAAATCGAACAAATAGCGGCTTGCAGATTCGTCGGTACATTTATGTGGATAAAATGTTGCTATGGAGTATCTCTAAGACAGTTTTTTTGTCTTCAACATTTTTATTAAGGGATACATTTACAACATTGTATTGTATAGTCGGAGTTAACTAGGCATTTAATTGTATAAGATCATGGTTTAATGGAGGCAATGTACCGACATTCCAATTCATAATGACCGTGTTGAGAACTGAGGGTAGGGTTAGGGTTGCCATATGATAATGTGGTCACACATTTTTTCCATAGCAGCGTCCACTTGTGGCGATAAAACCTATCAAATAAATATCATCTTTGAAAACGTACACATTGATTGCAATAAACCGCACTACAATTCGATACCTAAGTCATTTCGAAATAGTAACAGAAAAATAACCTCTTCTGGCAAACACCTAAAGGCGCTCCTGACGTTGCGGGTTAAAATAAAACTTTAATCAGGCAACGTATTCCTTATTGAATCGGATAGAATTTCGCTACAAACTGTATGTGAAAGCAAATTTTGAAAGTGGTTGTTAAAAAAGAAGAAAGATAGAAAATTCATCAAAAGTTGTAAATAACATTACCTAACCACAAAAAAAAGACAACATGAAACCAAACGAAACGAAAAACAGACAAACTAATTAGAATCTAATTTTGTGTTGTGTATAACTTTTGGCCTGAAACAAAGGTTCGGTCTTGTTTTGTGTATCTGATTATGTTGGGAAGACATAAGGCCAATCAGCTATTTTTAGACTTTATTTATATTAACCGTGATTGTGTTACAATAACATGTATGACTTAAGTATGTACTAAGATATTATCAAAGTTATCTGAATTTAATCACGCCGACGAATTTGAAAAACTTGCAAAACGAAAGAAGTTTCCTATAAAGTTATGTGGAGGAGTATCAGGTAACTCTTTCGATATAACATTCCTATTCTAGAACACTCTGTATAGCGTTAGAGTATGGACTACTGTAAGTATCAAGATCCCAGAAAGCAAATTCCCTATGGGTGCAAACTCACTCACACATCAAATATAGGCAGTTCAAAATTTAATTAGAAGTTAGTAAATGTAGGTTATTTCACTTAAAACTTGATCGAAACTTTCAAAGAAATTATGAAGTTCGGTTACCTTGCGAAATACTATTCAAAATATCTTGTTCAAAGTTACCCCCAAACGTAGGTGTGTTAGCGTGGATACATTCTCCATGGATCTGTGGTAACAATTCATACGACAACATGAAACTAAACTTATTTCCTCTATCGATCGCCTACAAAAACAGTTCTCGACGATAGACATTCTATCCAACATTCCATTGAGGCCAATTCTCACTACCCCGACTACAGTTCTATGCTCTACTAAAGATGGGTCTGAAAAAAAAAGAGCTTGAAAGGCAAACCTCATTCCTACGACTTTTTTTGCTTATAATTACTGGCGCTTCAGAGAAGAATCGAGCGCATTGGTATCGCTTTTAAAGTAGTTTTTGCCATGATTGAAAAAGGCGTGAAATGTTTTACTTAAATTATAAAACATAATATCGTCTATTTTAGTAGTCAATAAATAATAATGTGTAGTTATCTTTCAGGAAAAATGCAGACTTTAAAGAATGTATTGCGAAACTATATATCGTACCATCGTCTATCTGTACTTATAAAATCATTTATCCTGACTGACTGATCTATCAACGCACAGCTAAAACTACTAATAAATAAATAAATAATGCTGAACATTTTTCACAAAGCATCATCTAGCTCCACAGTAAGCAGAGCTTGTGTTATGGGAACTACATGACTGATATACTACTTATATACTTTTTTTTTAAATACATACATATTTTGCATAGAAAACACCCAGATCCCGAGACAAATATTTCCAGATGCAAAAATTTGTCCCGCGGCAGGAATCGAACCTGCAACCTTCTGCGTCTCAGGCGGGCCTTCGCCGACTGCGCCACAGAGGTTGTCAAGTCTATATAGTTGAAATTTGGAACATAGATTTATTTTATAACGAAAGCATGTTCTAAGAAATATTTTTCGAATTGTAGCTACTCATAAAAATAAATAATGACTTGTTTCAGAGTTTTTAGATTTTCATTGTTAAGGGGCGATAATGGGGGGCGGTCGAAGTATCGGGTTTAGTAAAGGTAGGAACTTGAAAACTGGAATTGTAGCTTCTCATTATAAATAAATAATGACGTGCCTCAGAGTTTTTTCACATTTTAAGAGGAGGGAAATAGGGGTAAAATAGTCAAATAAAGTATGGTGTTTTTTTAAACACGATTATACGCGTGCAAATCCGCTGGCAAAAGCTAATATATTATACTTTTATCATATATCATATATCATATATCGACTTTAACAATTATTTATAGATGTTTTATAGTCACGTTACATTAGGCTCTCAAAGTTGCAATAGGAATCTCAATCATTTTCTAAAGTTATCATTTGAATTAGAGCCCTATATTTCCCAAATGGAGGCTTAAAGTGAAAGATCAATTTGTTTTCAAAGACTTATTAATTACCCTACTACTAAGGGGTAAACAATTTCATACTTTACTTTACATATAGGTTAGTAACCTTAACTTACTTAACCTTCAAGAGGAAAAGTATATTTTTTGTTTTCTTTCCAGTAAATCCTTTTTTTATCAAAATAAAAAATCAGTAAATAATAATAAATCAGTTCACAGTAACCCTCCATAAATAAGTTCTATAATCACAGATTATTTGTTTAATAAAAAAATAATATTTAAATGCATTAATGCAACAATAATCATGAATACCTATTGTTTTGTCCGTAACTTTATATACCAACCTTTTTTCCAATGTGTTAAGCGTAAGCGTAAATACCATTTATGTACATAAACGTTAACACATTGTAATTATAATGTATGTATAGTTTTTTCAAAAGAGTGAAGTGTCACTTCTGAAAAATAATACAGTCAGATTCACCTTAAGTCATTGTCAAAACTCAGCGCAGTCGGCCATTATAATATCAAAGGCTTCTACTTCCGATATTAACCGACTTAGAAACACTCACTTCTCATACAAAATCGTTGGTATTATTCAAAGAACATACCTGAGAGATGAAAATGTAAGAAATAAAGTCGCGTGCAAACTTCCAGCTAGATAAAATTCCTAATTAACTATTAATGTAGCGCGGTGTACATTTTAATTTATATTGATGACAGTCGATAGCCATAGAAAAAGAGCGTATATTAACTTATCTAAGAACTTTCTGGAACTAATTACCATCAGCAAACTGTGCGGATGCCATAGCTGTCAATAAGTATTGAATACACGTGATAACATAACCGTTTCCTTGGTAAGTGGCGAGGTGGCTATTATGGAGTGGTTCGATATAATTATATACGTAATCTTTTATACAATATACTTTTATACGTAATCGTAATCTTAATGAAATAACGCAAAACCTCAGATACCTCATATGATTTTTATTATAATAAATTGATATATACATAACGTATATGTTTTAGTGAATAACATTATTATAGAATAAATACGTAATTATGTTGTAGTGAAAAGTTCTGATCGCTCTATAGCTTTTCGAATCTTATCAATGGCGTGCATGCCGCGCCGCGTGGAACTGTCAAGGAGAAAACGTTTTTTTTTTTATATTTAGTAGCGGCGTTATAGAAAGTTATTTATTTGGAAAAAAATATCTACCAAAAAAAGGAGTTAGATCTATTCTACTCTCGATTCTGATCAAACTATCTCCAGATATTGCGTTATTTCATTGGGACGTTGTATATCGTCAAGCATTTTCAAGATCTCCTAAGACTTCCTTAGAAAGTTTCTGGACATAGCATATTTCTAGAAGCAGGATTCTTAGGTACGATAACAGTAATAGATTGAATATCATTCGGAATGACGCTTTTAAATGAATGAAAATCAAAAAACTTTGTTGTATAAGAAAAATAAACACAATTTAATAAAGCTACAGAGCTTAAAGTACTATGACAGTTTTATAACTTGGAAGCGATCTATTTCAGAAAACTTTTTTTATGGTCCTACCCAGGGCTGTATCTGTCCCCTGCATCTGTCCCCCCGTCACTAACAGGGGGACAGACAGAACTATTTCAATTAATAAAAGTTTTATCTGTCTCCCGTTGCAAAAAAGGGGACAGTTCGAACTCTTTTTTCCCAACTGTCACCCTAGGGGGACAGAGCAAGGTGTCAGATGGGAATAATTCGCTTTTCCTTGGGTGCAGCCCAACTTTTTTCTTGGTTTGCCTGGTTTACTAGTACATCATGATATTGTCTTGGAATTTAAAGCTCGACGTGAAATAAACAAGTAATCTAGTATAGTTATTCATTCATTCATTCAAAAAATGAGTCATTGACACGACATGAATGAATGAAGTATAGTTATGTCTTAATTATGCCCCAATCTATACCTTGTTTTTTAGTGGTGTACAAGAAATTGTTCATTCATTAATTCATTGTAAAGTTATTTGCAAACTTGATTTTATGATATAACATTTCAAAATAGCACCCTCGTTGCTCCACGCCATAGCTCATTAATATTTCAGTCGAGCGATAGTCAAGGAATTTTAAACGGCCTCGACAAAAAGCACACGATGTTACTAGTATTTCTTCTGCGGCACCAGAATACCGCCCTCTTACAACTAAACAACTTTTTTGCCACTACCCGAGCCATCCTTCCATTAAAGCAATTCAATGGGATTTTTCAAAATGTTATCCACAGATAGATCGTCAATTTAACGTCTATAATTGACTCCTTTTAGAGCTTACAAAGTCGATGGAAAGGCGCAATTATTGCTTGTTACTGAATCAAAGCTGCCGATCCTAAAGATATCTTAAAGGCGATTAAAATAACACTACGATTTTGACGTCACATTCACACTAGCTAAACGCAATACTGAACAGTCGATGGAATAAAATTAAGGTGTTTTCAAACTTTCTCGACTAAACATCATTATTTTCTACGGACCTTTATCGCGTTTATTTTTTTTATAATTTCCAATAATTATGGTTGACTAGAGTATTATGAGCTACTCCAGTCCGCAACTACTCTCATTTGTTTTTCCAATTCAGAAAAGTCCATGTTCACATTACGACACAAAGGCTATTTGTGACAAAGGTAAACGCGATAATGGACACTTAAAAAAACTTTAAAAAAATATGGTAGGCACTGAAATTGTATTGCACAACCACTGAATTAAACGAGATAAATGATTGATACGAAAATAAAAGCAGAGGTAAAGAGAATATGGATGGATTGTGTGAAAGATGACATGGTTAAGAAAGGAGTGAGTACTGAGATGACGGCTGTTAGAGGAGGTTGGAAGAAGAAAACATGTTGTGCCGACCCCACGTAATGTGTGATAAGGACAAGAATGATGATAATGAAATTGATACGAAACTAAAAAGTAATAATTTCAGAGTATGAGTATGATAGAGTCCGAGGAAAGAGTTAAGATATTTTAGGTCCATTTTTGATACAACTTAAAACAAGCAAATGGCCCACCTGTTGGCAAGCAGTTACCGTAATGTATGGAAGCTTGCATCAGAGATATCACTCGCCGGTTTCCGACTCTGAGACATAACGGGTGAAACGTCTCATGTGTTTGTAATTTCACCGGCACCCTTCAACCGAAATGCAGCAATGCGAGCATTACTGCTTGGTGGTAGAAATAGTTATGGTGGTAGTCATTCCACGGACGAGCTCATTACAAGGAGCTGTACCTACTATGCGTTTGTCGATTTTTGTCGGGAAATAAAACGGGCCGTTTATGGTTAGGGGTAATTTATTACCTAGTTAAACCGACCTAAGCTCCCAAAATGCCTATTCGTAGCCGCCCCTACTCTCGCCGCAGAGACATATATATTAAACTACGAATTTTGAAATGAAATTATACGAGATACTAAATGTTCTTGTGTGCAAATCATTGCTAAAAGTTTTTATACTACTTAGAGCCTATTTTGGAAAGTTATTCAATTGAGAGTATTATCGTGTTTTAACTTTGCAAGAATTTCGTTTGAAGGCTTGAGTCCGTCAGCGGCGACAAGCATCAGCGACAGGCGACCGCGACAAGCGACACTACTGGTTCATTTTCTTTGAATTTGTATGAAGATACATGAAAATTGTATAGAAACCAGTAGTGTCGCTTGTCGCTGTCGCCAGTCGCTGCTTCTTGTCGCTGGTGACGGACGCAAGTCTCTAAGGACACACACATACCTTAAAATATGTATAATAAAAAACAATGACATGTAAATAAAAGGACCCGTTTTTTATGACTAAGTATATAATAAAATCGTCGTTATGAAATCGTCAAGTCGAAATGCATTTATTCGTTAAAATAACAGAACACAAGAATATTAATTAAATAAATCACTTTGAAACTTAGCTGAGTACATTTTCTCGATATAAAAATATCGAAAAGACGCTATTAGAAACAAAACTGATAATTTTCCCGCATTTTGTAAGAGCATGGCGTCTCAACTGGATCCATCGTTTGTGCATTTTCTTCGTCAAACAAAATGACACGTCATCTTTTTTTTCAATTATTCTCCTGGTGGTAAGTATGTACTTGTCCCGCATTGAAATTAACTTACCCATATTAAATTAAAGTAGCTCAACTTTACAAGGTAAAGTGGATCGCGCGGTAGGAAAAATTGCCTTGGCCATTTTTTCCAGAGACATTCATCAGAAATTCATGTCTTTGCAAACAAATTCATTAATGTTAAGCAGGTACTCATTTTTCTTTTGTAGCAAATATATCCCCAAATATATCAAACATTTTATAAAAAGTCATACTATAAAATATCTGATTATTTAGGTGATAAAAACTCTTGGGATTGAAAATGCTCAAACTCGATAAAAAATGTAGGTTTCGTAAAAGGGTCATTAAAAAGATGAACCAGCCTTGTTTTCTTGTCTTTCTTTCCTGGCTTGGTCGTGGAGGAACAGACAGTAGATAAAACGAAGTTTCAAAGTGATTTTTATGAATAAATGAATTTTGACTTTGACTCTCACTGTCACTCGCGTCTACACACAAGTATATTTTACTTAGTAAGAGCGAGGAGTCATTAATAGGCTCAAGGTTCACGTCCAAAGTAAATAACCTTACCTAACCTAACTTACTTCTTTTACCTACTTACTTGTACCTCAATAGGAAAAAAACGGAACCCTTAACCTCAAAGGTTTGCTGGAAGAAAACTCTTGTTAGGGTTAAGCTCGCCTTTGTACATGTCCTATATGTAAGTTTTTTTTGTCTGTATTTTCTGTGTGTACAATAAAGAATAAATAATAAAGAACCCTTAGGATCACTGCGTTGTCCTTCTGTCTGCGTTGACCCATTTTCTTAGGAATGCACGGAGGTATTAAATTGAAATTAATATCAAATACGTCGCACTTGTCCGGTCGTATTATGTTACATCTCAAAATATGTTACTAATTTTAAGCAATACTTTTATATTATATTTATATTATGTAGGCCTAGTGACCCACACTAGGATTCCCTTATGGATATCAGGAACTACGAGTACCATTGTACCACAACACCTAGACCCCGAACAAATGTCTGCAGAACATGCGAAAAATTATGTCGCAGCGGGAATCGAACCCGTATTTGCGTTTCAACTGACTAGCCATCAGAAAACCCCCATAAACAAACATTATTTCAGTTCACGATTTATTTTCAGCCCTAGCTCCTCTCGCGTTTTACCAGGCCTGTCGTCCGTCAGTAAATCCTCATAAATAGATAGATAGATATATAACTCTTTATTGCACACCACATAATATGTTGCTTACAAATAACAAGTTAATCTCGGGAGTACAATGGGCGGTCTTATCGCTTATAGCAATCTCTTCCAGACAACCTTTGGGTGTACAGGAATTGACGTGCACGTTAAAAGACGGTGGTGTATAGACAATAAAAACATACACAGTGACGTATTATTGGATAAAACATATATACATACATACATATACCTATAATCTTTATCCATTGTCGATCTTTGCAAAAATCAAATCAAACTTTATTTCAGTTCACGATTTCTTTTCAGCCCTATAGATCCCCAAGAGACGTCTTACTGCGTGGTTGCTTCATACCGTCGCAACTACACATCCCTCTGCGCAGCCCAACACGACATAAAGATATCTCGCTACGAGAAACTGACCCGCATGATCGAGGACCGGAGACTATCCTCGGAAAGTTCCACGGAGGTGGATAATAAGATCGAGGTGGATGAGGGGTACAGCATGTTCGACGGCAATCTGAAGAATACCTTTAGACGGAAGAAGATTGGTAAGATGCCTGTCAGTCTGTTTCCCAAGGATCGTTCGATCGTGAGTCGAAAGAACCGTGGTGGCCAACTCTGATCCGAAGGTCGTGGGTTCGATCCCGATCGTACACTAATAACACGTAATTAGCACGTGTTCAAAACGGTGTGAAGGAAAACATCGTAAGGAAACCGGCGTGCAAAAGAATCATACATTCGAAGATCATCCGCTAGTGTTCCAATAAGCGGCGATGGGTTTGCATCCAATCACGTGGAATGCTAACTATTACTTGCAAAACGCGGGTATGTGCCAAATATTATGTTTGGACGTGGTTCTTACTACCCCCTGCTTGCTATCCTCAAAGATCTATTCACTGTGGATGTCATCATGGGGATTACAGCCGTGAGTGTGTTTGTTTTTTTTCGTTTGATCGTTATCGTTTTTGAGTAATAAATGTAATTTCATCACCTAAGTAGGTATACTATAAACCTAAGAACCAAAACCGAGATATCGGTACTAGAAAGTTACTTATAATGATTATAATGATTTAGGTTATTATACTTATGTTTGAGAAATTTATTTCTGCTAAACTATCGCTAGATCACAGTTCGTGGTCTTATGTCCAGCAGTGGTTTTTTTACATGATTATTATAATTTTAATGTTTATAGACATCATGAGAATTGGTTGTGATTTGACAGGTCGTAGTACAAAAGTGACTGATGAAGATCCAGTGATAGCCTGCGTTGGTGACAGAACTCACCATTTGATAGAGAATTTAGAACCTACTAGGGTAAGTATTTATTTACGATCTACGAGAGGATGGTAAGAATTATCGAAGGAATATAGATAGATAGATAAACTCTTTATTGCACACCAAAGTAAAGTACAAAAACACACGAATTAAAAAAAAGAATATAAGAGGTACAATGGGCGGTCTTATCGCTTAAAGCGATCTCTTCCAGACAACCTTTGGATGGACAGGATAAAATGGAATCAAAAGACGGCGGTGTACAAGTAACCTATATTAAAATTTAATATTAATAATAATAAATACCTACATAACTTTAAATATGTATTTAAATATCCTATATAATATACATACAAATAATAATAGTGTGAGATAATAATTATGTAACGATTAACTAGCAACTCTGAGACATGGAAAGGAATATAATTAAATCCAATAAAAACCTCCGTAGTGAATAACTTAAATTGTCATTAAATATAGGACACGAAGATGTGAGAGGGGTAAAGCAGAGACCACTTCCATCGATTATGCTGACATAGTAACCTCTTTGGGTTTATTCACTATCAACACATTCTCCATACAACCACGTCGATTTAGGGTACTCTTGACCTGGCCTTTCTCCAGAACGTACCCAATTTGATTAAAGTAGGTACTAAATAAATAGATTATTAATCATTCATTTATTTGCTTAGGATAACATGAAACTTAGACACGCCTCATTTACCCCAACCAGAAATCGGTAACAGTTTTGGTTATTTATTTGGTATTTCTTGTTATATTTACTATTATTATTTTTTTACGGAGTTGTAGCAAGGTTTTTTGCACACCCTACTGCCTATAAGAGGACTTTAAACTGGGGAAAGTACTTACGAAACTTCTTTTTTCCAGACATACTACGTCGGCGTATTCGGTGTCGCCAGGGACCGAAGATCTGGCTCTCTGCTAGCGACCGGAAGCGTCCGCGCCAGGACATCTACTGCAAAGAGACTCCGTGAAAACATACCACACAAATCAGACATCAAAGGACGAAGCGTCTATTACTTTAAAGTATGTTATGATTTGAAAATTGTCGTTTTTGTCCGCCATCTTTTATTTCAAACTAGACGACACAACTATAAAGACTGAGGAAAAAAACCAGTTGTCCCCTGAAGTGGCCGAACCAGAAATGCATGGTTCTTTCTTTATCACTCTGCTTAGGACAGTAGGGGTAGAAGTAGATTAGGTAGTGGAGACAATAAGTGCTGGCGTATGACAAGATTTCCACTGATAAGACACTCAGTAAAAATATAATAAAAAATAAAATAAATTATTTTTGGTTGATTTGTGGTCTCGTTATCCAAGTGTAATAAAAAGACTCGGTGCGTTTCTTGCAGCAGCATAATTTTCTATAAATATTACAATTCTGCTTAAAAATATTTTGAGGTGTGTTAAATCTAACATTGCTCTTGCAACAATTACAGGCGTTCATGGTATCTGATGGAGCTTGGTTTACAATATCAACGTGTGGAGGAGCAGTCGACGTAGAAGTGCTGGTGAAAGGAAAGCGTCTTTACGCTGCTAAGAATATAGGCAAGTATCATTCATCACTTTACTCATTCGAGAAGAGCTTCCGATCTTGTGTTGGCTTCGTATCATATTCACATGGATTTTCCTCTTCAAAATGTGCACAATTGACGATCTCAGGAAGGTAGGTATGTTAATTTTCACTTCGGTAGTTGGTCGTGTCATGTTTGGTCTTGGCCAATGCGTTTTTTTACCAGTCACATATACATATTCCAGACCCCACTAGGATTCCCTGTGTCGTAAGTATCAGGAACTACGAGTACTATGGTACAACAACACCCAGACCAGGAACAAATATCTGCAGAACATGCAAATGTCTGTCGAATCGAACCCGCACCTTTTACGTATCAGCCGGTTACTAACCCGCCTCGCCACCGAGATCATCAGGTTGACGAAAGGTGGTCTTGAAAATGCCTGATGACCGATGGTCGAAGAAGTACCAGGATGATAAAATAATCCATAGCGCAGAAGCATTTAATGGACAATTTACACTATAAACTGAATATTTACTATAGATTCTGAGTGCAAGACAAGAACATAGGAACTGTGGAGACACCTCATTCACCAATTGACTATATTAACAGATCCTCACTCCAAATTCTTCGTCCCCGCTCCGAAGTCAACATCATCGATACAAGAGACAAGCGACGAAGGCTCCGTTCAGTTCGATTCCAGCTCCGAAGAAGCAAAGACCAGATTCGTCATCAAGATAATTCCTAGCATGCGGGACAGGAGTGAAGATATTACTGTGGAGGTAAGAAACCTTCGATAAACGGTAACCATTGAGGCGAATAAAGGTTCTCGAGGAGAAGGTTCTCAACTACGAACCGGAAGACTAACAAAAAAGTTCCTTACTAATATAATAATAATAAAATCATTTATTTCTCTCACAAAGTAAACGTCGTCTATTGACATCTGAACAGCAGTGCCCTGTCGTAGAGACAAAGTTGAAAAGTCTCATGTATTTTCTTTCAAGCCTTATTGGCAGACAATCTGCTTCCTTCCATTATTTCTAATTCATATTAAAATTACCATTTACTCCAATGTTTTCTACTTGAAAGCATATTCTCCTCAAACAATGTCTAATAACATCTAGTACAAACTAGTTTTAATGTTTTTTCAGCTAACGGCTTCAACATCCAGATGGGGTCTCAACACACCAGAGCTGATGGGTGATGGTGCTACTGTCCGGGAACTACGGCAGAGACGATCCTGCAGGTCTACCTATGTAGCCTTCCTACCAGCTGCACATAATGCTACTGACGTAATCAGGTAACATCATCAAACGGTGAAGGAAAACATTGTGGAAAAAGTGAATTCATAGACATGAAAGGATCATTTTCGAAGTACACCTTCGAGGAACCTTTAACCACACTGGTTCTGTGACCATTGGTCACTCAGTCATTTTCAGGTCAGTACCGTATATAATATCGGTGAAGACACCGACTATTTCGAATTTTCACTGCTGCACGTCTTTCTGAAGCGGACAAACAGAACAATCTGACTTTGTCAGTCTGTTCTAGATTATCTGCTCAATACTTACCCCTAGCGTACCTACCTCACAAATTCTGTGACATTGCAATCTATAGGCGCCCCAATGCCGAAAAAAACTTTCGTCTTGAACTTGCTTTCAATTATACTTCATCTCACATTTAGACTTGCATCGAAGATGACATTAAATTTGGGAAGCAAATATTTGATTCTTGAGCATGCATTGTTTAATGCCTTAAAATCATTCGCTACGGTGCACACCGATCGGGATTATCGAGATGCAAAACAATCAGATCTGCATTAAATTATAACACCGGATCGGTGTGCTGTCGTCTTAGTACTAGGTACGGAGACATGCGTCATTGCCTACAAAAAGACGCAAGGTGAAGACGAAAGCAAGTATTTCTCGTTTTAAGTGTTCGTTCTGAGTGTACAATTATTCTACCTGTGTCAAAATGTCCGTGAGGTCAACACTGGTCTCAGCTGAAAACTAGCGCTGCGGCATGCCAACATGTAGTAGCATATTTGCTGAGCTGAAGGCCGATTCACCACCACTGTGGAGCCTTCTTTATTTTATTTTAGTTTTCAGTAATATATATCTTTCTATCTATAAGATATGTGGAAATTCCCCTTTTTACAAGGACGTATCCCTGTCGTTTGCAGATACTGCGTGTCAGCTCGAGAGATGGCATTCATAGACCATTACGCATGTGCGTCGAAAGCAACAGTAGCCAGGACGCACTGCATGAACCATGTTCAACAACCGTAAGTTTATTTAGTTCTTCGCCATTTAATGCGTATCAGAATGTATTACGAATACGAATTTACTGGCCATAGTAATTCGAAAATATCTGTCTATGTCTAAGTCAAAGTCAAAGTCCAAATTCAATTTTTTTCACACAGCATCATCTAGCCCCAAACTAAGCAGAGCTTGTATTATGGGAACTACATGACTGATATACTACTTATATACTTACTTTTTTTTGTAAATACATACATATTATACATAGAAAACACCCAGACCCGAGACAAACAATTGTCCCGCAGCGGGAATCGAACCTGCAACCTTCTGCGTCTCAGGCGGGCCTTCGCCCACTGCGCCACAGAGGTCGTCTTAAACAGACACATACATATTCCTGACCCCACACTAGGATTCCGTGTCGTGGGTATCAGGAACTATGAGTACCGTGGTACCACAACAGCCAGACCCAGAACAAATATCTGCAGAACATGCAAACATTTGTGACCACAGCGAGAATCGAACCCGCACCTCTTGCGTCGCGGCCGGCTACTCACCTTCCACGCCATCAAGGCCCACTGCCTATACTTACAAGTATCACGAACAACTTTCAATTGTAAAAGTTAGCAGGTACACTCACGTACATAAGTGTATTGGTTTTCGATTATTTTCAGCATGAGTTAATAAAATCGAGAACTTTAATTTATTTTTAGATCAAAGGTTATCGTGCAGAAGATCTTCGGATTGAAAGCGGGAAGGAAGTACGCGATTCAAGTGCTCGCCTCGAACAGAGGGAGCGCTGTGCCGTATAACATGTTGTATGTCGATACCAACGCGTCTTGTAAAGAATAAAATTGATAAAGGCTGATTGAAGGGTTATTTACTTGCCACCGCGTATTCAAATAAATAAATAAACACCCAACAGTTACATTACACACATATTCCTGAGCCCACACTAAGGATTCCCTGTATCGTGGGAATCAGGAAGCACGAATGCCAAGGGCACGAATGCCACAATATTGGCATCAAACACTGTCCAGTGTTTTCTGGGTCGGAGTAAAAAACAGGTCTTGATAGCTTGTACTTGGGCTATAATGTCAATGAGACACTATACTGATGAATATTTAGAAATAAAATACATATTTTGTCTAGTAAAGCAATCAAAATAAAATAAATCTTAAGTCAGATCTAATGTTAACATAGCTGATTGTACCCTTAATTAAGAACAATGGCGTAGGGCAAACGCTTAAAGTATTTAGCATTTTGTGTCTTTATGTAAATTATTTCCTATATAAACTTATAGTTTTATGGTGGCATGGTATGCTCGCGTCTTAATAGGCTTCCTAATAGCATCGAACAGTATTAGAAAGGTCATGGATGATGGGAGGAGTATTAAAAATTAAATAAGGTACAGATAAAATAAATAAAATACATAGAATGTTTGTAAAAAGTGGGAATTTTACGCTACGGTAAACTAGTAGGTACATAAGCTTATAACAAATAATGTAATTAAATAATATAGTTACCTAAGTAATGAGGCGTGTAAAAATGTACCTACACTATTTTATCTTGCCAGGTAGATTTCTACCTGTTTAGCTATTTGTGTTAGATACCGCATTTTCCCTAGTATTTATTGAAGTTTGAGACTTTTGAGGCATTTATTAATAAGAATTACAATGTAATAATAAGTAGTAATATAGTAGGTATGTATCTCAATTTACAAGAGAAAATATTTTGTATAGACAGATACAAACGGCTTAAGTCTTTTGTTTTTGACTGTACAAGGTAAGATTACACTTACAACTTAATTTTTAACTGTATGTTCCTATTTCCATTTTATTGTAAATATTTAGGATTATGTACATTGTGTAATGCCCAGTTATTTTAGTAAGATTAAACACCCTAATAGTATAATCACTCGCTAATAAAGCACGTCGCTAAGCCCTGTCCTTTTTAACACTAAACAAAAGGTAAACAACTTTTAGCTTGCTGCTAAAGTTAATGAGTGATTATGAATAAGAGGGTTAAAGTGCCTCTGCAGAAGTGTACTTAAGTAAATAGTTAAGTTTATTTATTTATCACTACTTAATAATAATAAATAAATAAACTCATTAATAAACATCAAAAACCATTGCTTTGTAAATTGCATATATTAGGTTGGGGAAAAAGTCTTTTCGCATTATTGTATGTATGAACTTGTAATAAAATCTCTTTGGCTATACTATTTGTATCTGGCTGGTTTTGGTATCATTAAAAGTTTAAATTTTAAAGAAGATAATTCCAAATTCAAATTAGGAAAATGTGTGATTTTTATTTGTTTTTCGTACTGTTAAGATGAGTGAATCTAATGAAGAAATTCGATACATTTTAAAATTTTACTACAAAAAAGGTAAAAATGCAACGCAAGCCGCGAAAAAAATTTGCGATGTTTATGGACCTAGTGCAGTGTCTGTGAGAGTAGCACAAATTTGGTTTAAGCGTTTTCAATCCGGAAATTTTGATGTCAAAGATGCACGTCGCTCTGGTCGCCCTATTACGGATAAAATGGATGCCATTTTTGAAAAAGTGGAGCAAGATCGGCATATCAGTAGTTACGACGTAGCTGAAGAACTGGGAATTGACCACAAAACAGTTTTGGCGCATTTGAAAAAAACTGGGTACACAAAAAAGCTCGATATTTGGGTACCTCACGAGCTCACTGAAAGAAACCTAATGAACCGTGTTCTCATTTGTGATTCTTTATTACGACGTAATGAAACCGAACCATTTTTGAAGAAATTTTTGACCATTTTTGACCTCACATATCTTTAGCCACTCAGCAAAAATTAAGAGAGTTTGGCTGGGATGTGTTAATGCATCCGCCGTATAGTCCTGACCTTGCACCTTCAGATTTCCACCTGTTTCGGTCTCTTCAGAATTCTTTAGGCAGTGTCAGGTTAACATCACGAGAGGACTGCCCAAACCACTTGTCGCGGTATTTTGAACAGAAGCCCCAAAGTTTTTATAGCAATGGGATCATGTCCCTGCCTACAAAATGGCAAAAAGTTATCGAACAAAATGGTACCTACATACTTTAGTTAAATGTAAATAAACTATATTAAAAAATGTTATGAATTTTCTTAAAAAATGCGAAGAAACTTTTTCCCCAACCTATTATATTATTTTGGAAAATAAAAGTACTTATTGATTATCTTTGATCTTTTTATTTTATTATTTGATTATCTTTTCATTATTCGTTCAATATTATTATAATAATTTATAAAGTGAAAAGCCAGTTTATAGTTTAAATAAATAAATATAATTGTGATAAATTATAATTATGGTAGTAAGTATCATGTTATCATCATTAGTGATGGAAGATAAAACTTACTGATCTATGAGTTTCTAAGTTGATTAAGATCCAAGCTGCTTTCAAGCATAAATTCCAAGTACAAAATGAGTATTTACTCATCCAAAACCGCCATCGCCATCTCTTTAGAAATACTATCAGACATGCTATTCCTTTTCTCTATTTCCTGCTCATCACTGGACCACCAACTTTCATCATCATCATGAATAAAGCAAAGAAACAAATCATCTTCATATGTCGGAAAGTAATACTCTGGCTGATCCCAGCTTTCTTTGCGCAGCTCCCAATGTTTCTTGTCATTAATATGTTTCTCTAAATTCTTTGCATTATCGAATTTCAACTCACAAGATAAACATTGTTTCAGGTGTATTTGACGGCGTATGTAGTTCACTATTTTGACTTTGTGATAGAAGTTTTTACCCGCAGTAGCTTTCGAAAATGAAAAGTCATGCTTTTTCTCCATATGGTCTAGTATGTTTTCATACTCAGTTTCGGTATGGTCACAGAGAAGGCATGTTATGACAGGACCATTATCTTCCGTCCATTCTGACCAATCAGGATCACTGTCCGGATTAGAGTCTTGCTCGTAGTCTGGGTTCGTAGGATTTCTGTTCTTATTATGATATGGTTTAGAATTGTGTTTTGGTTTGCTTTTATCTCCTATGTAGTTGACTAGAAAGTATTTATCATACTCCTTGTTATCAGGGTTGATCCTTTTATGTCCTTTCTTCCTCATGTGCTCTTTGAGTATAGTCCGATCCTTGAAAAGTCCTTCACAGTAAATGCATTGTAGTTTATCTAACTTTTGAGCTACGAGATTGATGAGTTCATCAATAAATATCAGGTTATCTGGCTTAGCAATGTGAAAGTTGTGTTTCTCATACAAATGGTTTAGATAGCTCGCTCTCGTGGATGTTGATACATATCTGCAGAATAAGCATTCGCGTACAAAGCCTTTGTCTTCTCGTTCAAACTGATGCCTTTCTAGAAGTTTCTCTAACTTTGTCTGCTGTAAATTATAACGCAACTCTTTGTCTTCTGGTAGGACATCACTCAATAGGAAATACTCTTCATTCTTTGACTTAGTGCCATCTGGTTTGCTGTCAAGTAGCATTGTTGTGCAGAAGTATGGTAGGTTATGATCTGAAACAAGGAACAGATTTTATTACCTATATAATTTCACGTTAAGATTGAGCACAATCATGCCTGGTACAATGCATGCAGGAAAGCAAAGTCAGGTAAAAAAAGGATTGCATGCCCCATGTTGAGGACAGAAGATTTACAGGTAGCCTCATCAAATAAACACCTGTTAATTGCGATACTGGTTTAAGTGAACCTGGGCAACTAGACAAATAGGTAAACACTTTCTGTTAGTGTCAATGCCTGTGGAAAGAATGAATTGTATGAAAATGACATTACCTTTTAAAATGGCACATGACTATTGCAAAGTTTTTCTTGACAAATTTGCCAAGAGCCCCCAGGGCAAAATTACAATATTGAAATAAAAAAAACTGTCACTATATGATTGACAGCCAAGTGAGCAGGGTTGCAGGAGGGAAAGCTGAACCGGCTTCCTCATAAGCTGGTCCATATTTGTTTCCCTAAACACCCTGCTTTAACAAAAAAACCCTTAGGGTCAGGGATACAGGGACATTACAGTCTTGAACTTAAGTCTTCTGCTATTTTAAGGAGTTGGAATGGTTGGGGTAAAGTTACACAGAGACAATGCAGAAATCGCCCCAGTGGTAGGCAGGATGTCAATGCTGATCTAGTTGACAGCAATGTAAAAAAACTATGTACCTACCTAAAATAGGTAGGGGAGATAATAGGTAAGTAGGGGATAACTACCCTTACAAATCATTTTATTAATTGTAGTGTCAGTCAACCTGAATTGTTTTTATTGAGGTTTTCACATGCAAAGAACTAACCTTTAAACCTCAGTCGCCAATATCTAAGATATGCCTCCATATCAGCTATCTGATTGACATCAGCAACCACCAAACGGTGTTCCATGAACAGATGAGTCAGTAACTGCTTCTCAGACTCTGGTAAAATGAACTTTTCCTCACATAAAATGCAGGAACATTCCTGTGGCTCGTCACTTTTGAATATCGTAGGTTTCTCGACTTTCTGATGCAGAGTCAGAGGACCGAAAAACTCTTTTTCGTTTGTGGCCATTTTTGGTGGGTTTCTACGAGTAATTCTTGACCATTTATTTTATTTAACAACAAAATAATCATGCAAAATGATACCGAGTAGGTAATTGTTTTTTATCTGTGCCAAAGAAAGATTCTATTTTATTTTAGTAATAGAGTAGTAACAGACTATAAATCGTTATCTTTGAGCGTGTGTGCCGAACCTATAGTGCTGTCAGACGGGTATTGTCAAAAGCTACTTATTCCTTTGGCCGTTCTCTTGAAACTAACCTTTCATATTTTTTCCCCAATAATAAGGTAGGACTAACTAAAAGTTGATATAGGTACAATATGTTGATTGTATTAACTTACCTACAGAAAAAAAATTTCACGTGTATTCCATAGCCGTAGATAACGAAGTTACCTATATCAAAACAATCGATGTTCTGTTTTCTTGAGTGAGTACTATCAAGGGGCAAGACTAAGAAGTATTGTGTTGCTATAATATCAGTGGAATAGTTACTTTTGTTGGTTTCACGGTTAAAATAACTTTTTGATTTGATTTGTTTTTAACTCAAGGTTGTTGCGTAAAGTGTTAAAATATCCTAGTTTGATATGCCAAGGAAGGAATTTTAAGGCCAAAATTAACTTAATAATGACAACACTTGCTTAAAATTGTTTTATATGGCACAGTGTAAAACAGGTTCGTTCTTGTCTTGCAACTTCTTGTGAGTAAAATACGCATAAATGTCATTGATTCATTAATGCTTGTATGGACCTACCTAGATATCTACGATGTGGACCGATTGCACAGACTTAAGTACTAGGGAGATCCATGGTCGTTCATATCGGGAGACCGTAATGCAGTTGTATGATGTACGACCATGGAAAACACATCCATGGGTCGTGTATTGTCTGGCCGTTTATCCATTAACGTACAATACAGGAACTCGGTAATTATGCTAAAGCATACATGTACCTACCGATTAATAAATTAAAATTGTGATACGAATTTGTTTGTGACGTGCCGTGTCGTGCGTGACGTTTTATTTGCACCCGTGATTGTCAATGTCAATGTCATCAACTGACAGCAATTGAAAGTAGCGCGGCATGGTGATCTTTGGATTTTTTGTAAAAAGTGCTTAAAGCGCGCTCGCAGAATACTTGTGCGCTAGCACTAGTTATCTATATCTATGTTATAATAACAATGTAACAAATCAAATTCTGTACGTTGAAGATATTTTAAAAATATTTTCGATACTAAATACTATTACAAAAAAAAAAAAAAAAACATTTTTGTCTGTCTGTCTGGCTGTATCTAGAACGCGCATAAACTACCTACTAAATGAATTCAAATGAAACTTGGCATGCTTTGAGTTTACGGGGTAGGCCCCGTAGTATAACTTTTAATTTTTAATCCCGGGGCAGGGATGGGATAAAAAGTATCCTATTTCCTACATTCATCAAGGTTCCCTTGCGAGAGGGGATGAAAGTCAAAATGTGGATGGAAATCCAAGTAGGATGTAATTCATTAACGCGTAGTCTGATTTCATTAATTCTTTTTTTGTTAGGAAGGAGGTACTTTATAGATTGTTCCGTAAATATTTCAAGGTCATCGGGTTTGTAGTTCAGAAAATACAAATACCTATTACAACCCTCAGTATTAGGTCCAAATAACTTGAAACCCGGAATGAACAGGAACCTTTGAATGTACGGCTCATCTTAAGCTGCCGTTAGCACTTAATTATATAGGCTTAATGGATAAGGCATATTGTCAAAGTCAGACCACTCCAAAGGAGTCAGATATTGCCAAATGATCATTATACACAGTATGAACGTCAAAAATAACTTGAAACCTAGAATGTACAGGAACCTTCGAGTACATGTCTCATTTTAAGCTGGCGTGAGATTTGTAGTGCACTTTGTAGTGTAAAAAAAAAAACGTCCAATAACGCGAATCATCTAACTAGCAATATTTCTAGTAAGGGTAGGTAAATTGTACATTAAGTAGAACTTAATGTGTGTAGATGAATAGATAGGTAAACTTTTTATTTTGCATAACATTATTTTAATGAACAATACAAAAAATAAACAAATAAAAAAACAAAAGAATTACAGAATGGGCGGTCTTACCGCTGAAAGCGAAAGACAGGTAATCTCTAGGTAACTTTCCATGGTACAAAGGATTTATGGGGTCCAAGGTTTTGACTCATAACTAAGTTAGTAGGAAGAGATCTCTTTTATGGGATAACGAGTTTGTAATTTAAGAAATGTGTTTGCAAGTAGGTAATTAGTAGTACCTACGCCTCTACTTGTTTAGTTGAGTTTTGGTCTAGATAGGTTTACCAAATAAGTACCTACGCTATTTAGTAAATAAGAAAATTAGTGGAGGTCAAGTTTAACGAGAAACGCGGGAAGAGGAAGACCTGGATTGCGTGGCAGGTTCTATTCCCGATGCGGGACATATTTTTGGCCCCGTAGCGGCTATGCTCCATTCACGCTACCGCTACGCCATCAGTGCGTCTCGCTTTCCTCCAATAAGTATTTAAGAGGAAAAATCAAGTATTCGAACCGGTGATTTTTGCATAGAGAGTCACTTTAACCACTTGAGCTCTGATATGCAGTAAAACATAAATATTTTTGTATTATTATACAGTAAAAAGCTTTTCTTAGCAACCTGCTGATTCCCTAATTGGACGAAATAGTCCTCTAGTAGGGACCTACCGTAGGCTCTCTATCTGTACGAATTGGTCCCGGACTGTCCTCATGTGCGTTAAATAAAGCAAACGCACACGAGGCTGGTCTGGGACTGGTTCGTACAGATAGCGAGTCTACGTTGGGCACTTAGTGGAGGACTATTTAGTCCCCCTTAGGGAATCAACCCGCGTTCTTTCGTCCTATGTGACTTGTTATTTATGCGAGTAATATCGTGTTACTCAAGTTTCTAAAGGCCGTAATTCTGAGCTACGTAATGACAATTTAATTTAGTGGTTCCAAGCTTTGTCATCATAAAGTCAGATGTTTGCGTTTACTTACAAAGTAATTGGGTGTCTATCTACTTAGGTATGTAGTATGTAGGTAATGTAGGTAGGTTGTACTTACGGCTTCTACTTACGTGGATCGAGTTACTTAAGTAAATGGGTGTGTGAAAATGCTCAATACTATTATGGGGTAAATTAAATTACCGACTTTTCTTTGAACACGCCGAAATTAATTGATTCTGGAAATTCGGTAGGTATATACATCAACTTTATACATGTCTCTAAATATTATCTGTAGTTTTTAATAGTACAAGGTACTTACAAACAAAAATAAAGGACAATTGTCTGAAATAAATATATATTTTAATTTTTTAAATCCAATTTATGTTTTAGTATAGGCAATTTTGCTGAAGTATCATTTTGCCAAGTTACGAAACCTATTATTGAAAATATTTTTTCCTCAATGCAGAGAAGAATCGCGTTTGGCGAGCGTTCAAATCGGAAAATATTTTTTGTAAACATACTGCTAGCTCTTTATAAAATAAAAAATAATGCCAAGAAGCACAGACTAAATATAAGTGCCTACCACTACCAAGTACTCATTTTAGGTGGGTCCCTATCGATGCATTTTAGAATCTGATTTTGGTCATAATGTAGGTACAAAATTCCATAGTAGGGATAAGAATATTAGCTTTGCTATTGGAAAGTTTATCTTTTAAAGTTTTAGTAGATTTGTACAATACTACCCTTAAACCTAGTGCTATGGTTTCTATTGTTATTTTGTAGTAATTTATGCCAGCAAGACACATGACCAGTTTCCCACCCTCTACTTAATTATTAAGTAGAGGTGATTAATAATTTACCTCCCAACAAAGACCGGTTCGACACAAAATCTTGAGACCAATGCAAGACAATGGAATGGTAATGGGTAATGTTTGTAATTAATTAATGAAGACCTTTGTGGCGCAGTGGGCGAAAGTCCGGTAGGTTGCGGGTTCAATTCCCGGCGCGGGACATATGTTTGCATGATCTGCAAATATTTGTCTCGGGTCTGGGTGTTTTCTATGTATAATAATATGCTAATGTCTACAAAAAATGTATTTTAGTAGTATATCAGTCATGTAGTTCCAATAACACAAGCTCTGCTTACTTTGGGGCTAGATGATGATGTGTGAAAAAAAATGACCAGTGTTATTTATTTATTAATTATTATTAATTAAGGGGCAGGTCACCTTGATAGGCACGTAAGTATATACCTACAGTACAAGTATTATAGGTACTTAATAAAGGAAGCGCCTACGGTAGCATAATAGTTTTTTCTGATCATTTTATTGCTCATAAAACTAGCTAATTAAACGCAATAATTTACAAAAGCCGTTACTGAGCCACATGGCGAGAGGGTGTAAAATTAAAAGTAGTAGTGCAGGTCGTTATTTTCAATTATGTTTTACTGCTCTGGAGGTTTACTACGTCATATAAAAATGTTAGCGAGGATGAATAAACAGTAATATGTGTGACGGTTGGTGTTTAAAAAAAAGAGAACTCACGTTCAATGTACTTACCTACTGTGACCACTACGTTGTAGGCTTGCTACGCCGTAGCAATATATATGATGGTTTTCAAGACAGCTCCAGCGTACTTAAGAAACAAGTGCTTCCCTATATCTTTTGAAACTATCATATTTATGATCACAATTTGTACTAAAAACAGGATATGTCCGCATGATTTGTGCGTTTAAATGCTTCCAAATATTTCCGAACAACCTTTTTTTTAGTAAAAATACGAATAAGAAGCATTCTGCTGGAAATAATATTTCGCGATCAGCATTCATAATTTGACGACCTCTATGGCGCGGGCGAGTAGCTGGCTACGACGCAAGAGGCACCTCTTTCGATTCGATTCCTGTTGCGAGATAAATGTTTGCATGTTCTGCAGATATTTGTTCCGGGTCTGGATTTTTCTTCTACGGTATTTGTAGTTCTTGATACATACGACACAGATAATCCTAGGGTTCATATACCCTATGTGTCTGTTGGTAAAAGTACGTACAGGTTCTACATCTAAAAAAACTACTGAATAAAGCAGTGACACATCGCACCACCATATCGATTTTTAGATAGTTTAACACACAAATACGATTATCCATCATAATATGTCTTCACAGGATCCTAGAATCCTTCGACCACAATGTCGGGAGAGGAGTGGAAAAACTAGTATTCCCTGGCAATCAAGAGGAAGAAAGTATGTACGAAACAGTGGCTTTGTACCAACTCTGGCGGATTTTTCTTATGTCTCGTAAGCTGTCCTTTTGACTAATTGCTTTTGTAGGTAATTTGTTTCAATAAGACCGCGCAAGAACTTAATAATGTGAATTTACAACTCTAGCGTTGGGTTTATTTATTCAACCGTTTCATTATTTTCTACGAAATACATAGTTTTGTAAGGATTATTACATTTGTCTAAAATAAATAAATAAATAATGCTGGACAGTTTCACACAGCATCATCTAGCCCCAAACTAAGCATAGCTTGTATTATGGGAACTGCATGACTGATAAACTACTTACATTATATATATTTTTTTACATCTTAACTTAATTTTTTTTACTCTGTAAGTCAATATAATGAGTAGATATTTTTTAATAAAACTAAAGTGGTAAACAAACTTACTCTTGACTATTATTATATTATCTGTGCTCTTAGTAAGCGATTACTGTAACCTTGCAACACCATAGCTATATAGTCGGCGCGTTGCCGACCATGCCTGTAATCACCTCACCTGCACCTCTGCTCTTTAAACCTGAACACATGCGAGTTTTTTGCTTAGCGGCAGAAATATGTATGGCGTTTGTACTTCCCATACATATACTCAACATGTGGGGTGATACACATTTTGACGACCTTTGTAGCACGGCGGGCGAGTAGCCAGTCGCAACGCAAGACAGGTTCCTATCTCGCTGCGGCATGTTTGCATGATTTGCTTATATTTGTTCCGAGTTTGGGTATAAATAAAATACAGGGATTGTCTCGAGTCCCACTTTAATTTGGGTAGCCGACACAAATTAGGTTTTGATCTAAATTCCCGAAGGAATTACTTGTACATCAGCAATAATCCCGAAAAACAAATCAACATAGGTATACTCACTTTATTTTAATATTTACTCGCATTTACTCGCGTGAAATCTAGATAAACAAATGAATTCCGAAATGTATTCTATATCTACGAGTAAGTAGGTATAATTATATAACGTTTATAAACTTCAACGCATTGCCATTCAGCATTTTGAGGATGCTTCTGCCTGGTAGTGATCTGAATCAGTTGAGAGGAGGCTTGTTTGTTTTAAATAAAGAGTCCATTTACTTTTTTCGTTTATTTTATTTAATTAATGAGAAACCAACGGCGATCCAAATTGTGATTAGTACAAGTTATATAAAAAGCTTTCTTAATAATAATATACTTTCATGAGGAAACTGTTTACAATATGACAATAGATCCCGCATAATAGGCTTAACCTTATTAAGTCTGTGACGCCGGAATCCGATCAAAATTTACTAAGTGGTACCCTACCTACACATACGCACGTAGGGTCTTTGGAAGCTGTTATCCTGTAAGTACCACTTACCAGTTGGTATACCGAGCGTTATAACTGGTGTCGATATACCGACATGATTTTGCCGAGCGATACCATGGTCATCAAATACCGAAATTAAAATCTCGGCGCTTCTTGTAATGAGAAAACCAGAACAAGTTCGACAAGGGATCTGTTGTTTCTTATTTCGTAAAAAACTGTTGTAAAATCGACTAAACTGAATAACTATTTTGATTGCATTGACTGGTATCGGGAGTTGGTTATCTCGCTCCACGAACAGTTCATAGGCGGGCGGTCCGTGCAGGTTCCTTGTTCGTCTTATGCAACTGTCGCCCGAACACGGGACTGCGCGCGCCAAATCGTCGGATGATTATAATGATATTTTTATAGATATTGATTTTTATAGATATTTTTATAGATTTTCTGTGCTTAGTAAACTTTCATCATAGATCACTTCTCGGGATTTGGGAAGTGGTCGTCGCACTTGCTTAAATTTTGCGTTATCACGTTTTTTTTTTTAATTTTCTTTCTCAAAATAAATAAGTTAGCATGTACCTTGATAATTTAAGTGATTTGTAGGTCAGGATCTTTTAGCAGTAAGGTTCTTTAAATTTGTTATACCAAGCTGTGGATAACGCTGTGGGCTGCATTATTACTAAGTTTGATTTGTATTACCTTGTAATTGATCTACTATTATTATAATGTAGATATTTGTTGTTAAATTAAACAAATAAAAACTTGAGGGACTCATAAAGATTAATAAACAGTTGATTAGTAAGCACTGCTTTCGCTTTCTGATATAAGTATGCTGTTCAAATTCAACAGAAGAAAACAAATCAGTGTTAAGCAAATTGATAGATGTTAGGTGTATTGATATAAGGTTCTGTCTGTCTGTCTTCTTACCTCCGTGAGCGCTTTGGTTTCTTTATCCCGCGTGATGTGCCCTGCAGGACAGAAGTGTCCCTTCTTCTCAAAACTTCTTCACATTCTATCAGTTGTTACGGTGGTTCTTTTACTGTCCACGCGGTACAACTGTGGAATGCTCTTCCCCACTCTGTCCGCGCCAGTCCATAGCTAAGTACGTTCACGCTTAGAGTCAAAGAGTATTGTGAAAAAATATTTTATTTATACTTAGGTATATTATGTATTTAGGTAGAATGAAAAATGGTAAGTTTTGTTTAAATTTTATATTTTAAGCTAATATAAAAATATTCTATAAAAATATTCCAATGTAATTTAACATAATCTAATATGTAATTTCATAAATTAATATCATACATTTTATGGTGATTCGATAATATAATTTAAAATATTCCCTTAATAAAACGTAAGTTACTTATATTGTTGATTTCCCGGTTCAACTTTGCAGGCTAACCTTCGACGGGCTTGTTTGTGCGGTAGCTTTCACCGAATATACTTATTTTATAGCAATGTTTGTTTAACCAAAACTCCTGTAGGTACGTTTTACATTTACATTTATGTCAAGAAAATTACATTTTGTATTCCGCACTGCATTCAACTTTACTCCCACCCTTCTAGCAATTTAGATGGTGGCAAAAAATGCGGCAATCGCCACACAAAGCAACGATTCGTCTTTTTGACTTACTGTTTGTTTTGTAAAACGGAAAATAAAAATCCTCACAGTACCATCAATGGTACTTAATTTTAACACGGTAAATGTTCGTAGGTATATTTTCGTTTGTTTTGTAAAACGGCAAATAAAAATCCCCACAGTACCATCAATGGTACTTAATTGTAACACGGTAAAGAAATGTACGTAGGTATATTTTCGTTTGTTTTGTAAAATGGCAAATAAAAATCCCCACAGTACCATCAATGGTACTTAATTGTAACACGGTAAAGAAATGTACGTAGGTATATTTTCGTTTGAATTGCCTTGTAATTTCGTATTATGAACGCGTAATGCAAACATATCAGCGGTCACGTAACACTTGAACTGTTTTCTACTGGATTTTTTCGTGGCTGTATTTGGCGTGTATTTTGTAATAAAAGCTTTAATTTGGCATAAGTTCGTATTGTAGCGAGCAGAAGTTGCGATCGAGAGGTAGCAGCCTCTGATCGTGCCGTCCAACTCGGGTTACATTCGCAGCTGTGTCGCCCGCGCCGTTCGGCTCGCCTCGCGGCTCGCCCCCCGCTCACTCAACGCAGTCAGTCGGTTGTTTCCTGTCTGTGAGAGCGGACAACCGCGCGCGCGACGACACGGACGCGATTCTATTATACTGCTATGTGTTTAACTATTATTGTAAACGATAATAAAGAACTATATTGGAGTCTTATAAGTATTCGTTATTCTACGGTGCGACGCCCCGTAAGCAATTCCTCCCTATAGTATTAGCTTTCATTTGACGTGTTTTATTGAATTGTTTTAGAACAATCTTATGAAAAAAAAAACATAACTGAAGGTAACGCGGCGACGATGACGAGAACTTTATTCCACTGAACTAAGTAAAAAACTACATTTAAAAAAATATATATTTTATAATACCACCCTCTCACAGTCAAGATTTGAAAGGGGCACGGGTGGAAAGCGCTTGCTGGATTACGTTATCTGACACTTTGAATATTGCTAACAAGCCAAAACAAAGAAGTTCTACAAGTCTACAAGTACCTAGATGATTAATAAACTAATAGATTTTCAAACAAAAAACCCATCCTATCAGACAAGTTAAATAAAAGCTTCCTAAATGGATATCATTTTGTTTTGTTAGTTCAGTACACCTACGGAACCCTAAAATGTAATTAAACGGCAAGAGGGTGTAAGAGCTCGTTTTAGGGTAAAATAATGGTTAGTTGGCGACTGGTTAAAAGAAACCTCTCTAAGGCAGTGCCAAATACTTTCACCACACTAGTTCCTACGTCACACATCGTAGAAACTAGTGTGGTGACGTACGCTGTACATAAAACTGAACATTCTGACTCAATAATGTTGTGACTTTGCCTAAGGTCCAAAACAGACAAAAGAGACGTATGACAAGGACGCGCTGCGGACACGGCGTGGCGCTCCTATACAAAACTAGCTTCTGCCCACAGCCGCGTGGTACCCGGATAAAAAGTAGCCTATGTGTTATTCTGCTATATAAGCTATATATAAAAGTGTGATCAAAATCCTTTCAGTAGTTTTTGCGTGAAAGAGTAACAAACATCCATCCTCACAAACTTTCGCGTAGTAGGAAGTAGGATAGGATGTATACGTTTTGTCGTCTGCGCCCTATTGCAAAACAAACAGAAGAGACGGGACGCGGACGCGGGGTGCCATGGCTTGCAGTGTCTCGCTCGCACGCAAAAAGCTCGCTGTCGCACGATGTTCAAACATTGTGGAGTCTTCTTAACAACTTCACTGCCAACTCCGCATATAAGCGGGATTCGGGGTGAGCGCCGGGTGCTGACTCCGCTAATTTGCGGAGTTGATCCTAATGCATAATAAATAGTAAAAAATGCTGATTGCCCCACGCCACCCCATATCCAAGCTGGCAGCGAATCTATTAAATACGCCCGGATAATATCGTAAAATATTATATATTTATTCTTTGCTAAGCCATACTGCATGAACGCACTAACTACTAACTCTCTGAATATTAGCTAGTTGCACCAGTGCTAGTACATCTTCAGAAGAAGCATGTCGTCTCGTTACAATCTGACAGTTGGATGCCAAAACCCACAATGCCCTCCAATTTTGAAGAGGGCGCGACGAGGATGCGTTTGCCCGCGCGCGCCCCGTCTTTTTATGTAGTTTTCTAAAAGTCGCGTCCGCAACTCTCTGCTCCCTGTTTGCGACGCGTTCCCTATACGTCTCTCCGGTCTGGCTTACACCTTATTAGTTAATCGTTTTTTTATCAGTTCAGATACGTCATCATGAAAATAAAAAAATGCGTTTTAAAGTGGTTAATTCATAATCTTTTTTAAGGTGTTCCAGTCCAAGTCAACGAAAAACAAGCTACGGAGAGAGCTATCCTCGCAATTTCATGATGAACTCTTGAAAAGCAAACCGAAGGATCATACAAATATTCTATTTGGTTCAATTATTCATTGTTTTTTGAGATTCCTGTATTTCAAGTGTGTTTTAAATATGCACATTATTTCATAAATCAAGTCCGAGGTTTCTAAAACCTTTTCGAAATAATTATGAAAGTATTTTAGTATATTGTAAAAATAAATGTATCAAGATAGTACATTCTCAAATCGTTGTCACAAATTATAAATTCATCAAGAAAAACAAAGGACGCACGCTGAATCATATGATATTATGTCGTTTTCAGAAAATACAGCGTACATACATCAAATAAACTTAGTGGCCATATTGAAAAGTCAAAGGTTTGCTTTTCCAATTACTTTTCCACAGCAATTGATTTAAATTCATTCTATGCAATAAACTATAGAAATAAAATGGTTTGTTTCTTTTGTTAAATATATTTTATTAATAAATCAATATCAAAAAATCTGTTAAGTTTTCAAACTGATTGCATTTTTTTTGATGTCTGTAAATTTAAGTTAGTTTGTTTGCGTTATACAATTTTAGCGTATCATTATTTATAAATTAGTATTTTAGATACGGTGAACCGTATCAACTTCACAGTCTACTTGGTTTTATATAAATAAGTTAAAAGAAAGTTATAAATCTGGGTCAGTTATTCAGGGCCATTAAAACAGACGAGCACAGTGATTTCAGAATGGGTTCGGACCCAATATGAAATCACTATGCTTGACTATTTTAATGGCTCAGAATAACAAGTCAAATAAATTCATTAATATTAATAAATATAGCATACAATACATATAATAATATCGAATAAAAAATAATATTGAGACGCATCGTTTCCTAAGTCATATTCAAAAATATCATGCGTTTTTTTGGTGGTTGCGTAATTCAATTGGTGGAAAAACAAAACTTTTGAAAATAAATGTACCATGCCTTAAAAACAACATTTTTTTGAATTTAGAATTCAATGTCGAACCGCAGAAATTTCAGCTCAAAGTTGCCAAAACGGCAATTTCATAGGTACCTAATACTCGGTGGATGGCAATAGCCGATAGCCCAAGATCGTTCGTGAACTTCTACTTAACTATGCCTTGCTTTTTCGTTATCTACAAAAGTTCTAATTAACTAAAAGCAAAGGCTTTCTTTGAAAGAAATAATGATGTTGTATGATGTGGGTTATTGTCACTTAGTAAAGTCTATTGTTATGCAAACATTTGTATTTAATGTCCAGTTAATACTAAGCATGTCAGCGCGGTCAAAACAAAATGTAATTTATAAGGATGGAGTTAAACGAAAACAAAAATAATACTAATGTATCATGGAGAAAACAGTCGTGAGCGTTTTTGTTTATAGATAACCATTTTTTAGGTAGTAACTTACCAAGTAGAACATTCTAGAACTCAAGTAGACCAGTAAGAGAAATTCCAAACAATAGTTAGTATTGACAGATTGCAAGCATATCACCACATAAAGAGACTTTTATTTAGTAATCTCACAGTTGTAAACTGTTATTTCTAGAATACGGGTCTAAAACCACAAGGTATTTTATGCGTGCCCCGCGGTACTGCTTAAACATCTAAGTACTTTAAGTATGCGCTTACAGTATTTGATAAGTCGTGAAAAACAAATCGAAAATGTACAGAGACTTAGAGCATAAAAAATGATGGTATATATATAAAAAAACACAATGTCCTAAATGTTTGATTTTATATGACGATTTACACAACTGATAAAATGAAATTAAAGGCGGCTTAAAACAATTTGAAAAGAAGATACAAAAGAATTCTTATACAAACTACACTGTATCTGTGAAACTGTCGAAACAAATTGGCCGACTCTGTCCGATTCGTCCGGCGCGTACTTGTTTGCTGGGATTCTGTAGGTTGTATATCCGATCCATTGTAGGTGTTTCCTCAGAAAATATTTCAAAGTAAATACCTATTTAATTAAATATAAAACGTTTTTAGTTATCTAATAAAGCTTTTTTAGTATTATAACTAGTATAGACACCAACATTACATATGCTATTTTTTTCTCGTTTCATCAAATTTAACTTGAATAAAATTCTATAAGCATGAAAACAATTTCCTATGATGGTCATCCTCTGAGGTCTACAGTAACGACAGTAACGTCCATTTTGTCACGTGCCCTTTTTTGCAAGTAGTCCAAGCCCATCGCCGTTAAAATACTATATTATATCGCATATCAATTTGTACATAGTAATACCTTTTCAGATCGGTTGCGGTTTTTCTTATTGGAGGCGCAATAGCCACCAAATCGAGAATTGCAGGATAGGATATTATGATTTCAGAGAGAACAGTCTATTTCTCAAACTCAATTTGTCAGATGGAACTAAAACGTTTCCATCAAAATGAGAGTATAATCAAACAAACATATTACGATAACGAGCCCCTACAAACTCAGATGCCTGTATGAACGATCCATCAAAAAGCTTAACTGATGCTGCAGTCAATAGTGGGAAAACTGACAAACCTAGACTGCCTAGTATACGAGAATAGTGTACTATGTTTTGAGAAGGAATTGATATCCTTTCAATCAGTATCATAGAAATACAGTTTTTTTTTCTCATTTTCTTACTTTACTTTACTTACTTGACGACCTCTGTGGCTCAGTGGGCGATGGCCCGCCTGACACGCAGAAGGTTGCGATTCCCGCCGCGGGACAAATGTTCGTATCTGCAAATACGAACCCAGTATTCTTTTCAGTATAAAATTTTGTACTTTTCCTCCTTAGGTTGACCCTTATCACCCGCACACATACGGTTGCGGAAGGATCCCCTATCCCTGTCTTATATTTGAGAAAGAAAAGGCTTTATATTCCTAAGCTTCACTGACTTATTAAATAACAGGGTAAGTGTAGACTTGTGTTGTGTCGTGTATATTGAATTGTGTTGGTAATTCGTTTGAAATTTTATGAGGATGTATAATTTTTTTTTAATATGGGACCTAGGCCACTAAATAAAAGATCGTGTAGATTGAGTGCCAATTTAACCATCGTCAAGTTAAAACAAACTGTAGAACCTTGTTTTTATACACATTTATGAGACGATTAGTTTGTGTAATACCTTGCTTAGATGTAGTAAAATCCCAGCGCCAGCGCAACGTTATGCAAATACTTATAAATTGCATTGCATTTCGCCGAACATTCACATTTTTGTCTCCATTTATTTATGAGTGTGTGTTTGTTCAAACCTAGACTCCGTCAGATGTGTTTAGTTAGATATTTGACTGCAACATTAACCCTTAGTTATTAATTGCATCGCAGATTTGAAGTGATGTTTGTAAACAACTGTGAGTAAATATGTCGGCAATTAATGAAATTTTACACAAACTTATTTTTTATTGTGTTGTGATTTATTTTTACAAACAAACACGCTCACGACTGTATTCCCATACATAGGTACTTAGTGTATAGAGTTTTAAGTATGCCAAGTAGGGGGTAGTCAGAGACACGTCCAAACATTATAATTATTTACACATCCACACGTTTTATAAAGTTAACATTCAGCGTGATAGTTTAAAATCCATTGCCGCTTATATGAACACTAACTGATGGCACATGTCTTCAAATTTTTCATTTAATTATGCAAACACAAAACTATGCATTTGGATACGTTTCTTTCATACATTTTATCGATAGTGGCCGGTGTGTGATATAGATACCTAGTTAAAATAAATATAAAAACAAACAATGCATTTAAGAGAAGACTCCTATGGGAATAATAATAAAATAATTTATTTCTCTCACATAGGTTTCTTAAGTTTAGAGATAAATTTACATAAAATTTAAGGAAACCAGTTTTTCAGGGTATAGACGTCTTAAACCTTAATACTAATTAGGTTCCTACTTCCTATATCAGCTTGGCTTTAGATACAACACAGAAGCTTAATATAGTTAAATAGATAAGAAAATACTTAATTGTATACCAAAATATCGGTCGGGATAGGAGACCCCAACCGACCCACCACGTTGCATCGCCCGTCCGTGATATTACTTCTTTTGCTCCTAATTAGCATAGATATAGATACATAATATTACAGCGCTATAAGTATACTACAAACCTTTTCAATATTGTACCTAAAATGGACGGTCTAGCTCTAAAAGCATATAACTACTTAGATAATAAAAAGCAAACTAATCCAGGTAAAGTTTACTAAGTTGTTAAGTCTTTATTTGTTATATATAAAGATAGCAATCAAGAAACCACATTGACTCTCGAACTCAAAGCTCTTATTTTAACTGAATACGACGTATAATTGAATAACTCAAAACAAAACCCTTATAAAGGAATACCTTTGAACTTAAGCCAATTAATAGCTAAGAATCTAGCAACACTGAGGTATTCCTTCGTTTACAAATAGACAAACACGTTCACACGCTCGACTGCAATATATAATTGCCATTATATATATATAAATAAATACGCAACAGTCATTGAGTGACTTATAAGCCGTTTCGGAGATAAATAGTAACCGGCTATCAAACTGCAAACGCATACAAGAGGTCTTAACGTCGCGGGTTAAAAACAGAAAACACTGTAATTTAAGGTCACATTTTCATAAAACCAGTAGTGCCAATTCAGCTTTCTCTTAAGTTACTAGCGCTAAAACATAAAAAACAGTCTCTTCCGCGAAATTTATTATCTATTTTGCACGAAAAACTGACTAACCACGAGTGTGATAGGTACTCAGTATCGTAGGAATGCCCCTAAAATCCCCACCAAGGCATTTCGGGGATTTTTAAGACTTTCTTTCTGAAATTCCAATAGCCAGGATGCGACGTAGATAACAGTGGGGATTTCATATAGTACAATTAAATGATTGCCGCGACAAAGAACAGCCGTTAATTTTCTTTCTAATTAAACAAAGTTAATTAGAAAGAAAGAAAAAACATTTATTTTCAAACGTTGCACAATATAAAACAAACAGACAATACACACACGGGATTTACATAAACAATACCTAAATACTTACAATAAAACTATTTATGTGCCTCCCGATACCAACCAATATGCAACGACGCCAATTGACGTCCAACTCAGCATTGGTTGTGACAATTGGCAACTCCACGCTGATCTTCCGTTGGAACCAAACACACAGTCAAATCACGGATGTCTGCTTACAGATTAGTAAATGTATACAATATTACTTACAGATTAGTAAATGTATACTTACGAACGATTACTATGAGAAAAAGTAAACAATCAAGGTTTAGGGCTCGGTCAAGCGAACGCAGTGACGGTGGCGTTCAAACGGAAATGGACGTTAATGGTTGTCAAACTGGTGACTAAAGACAAGAAATAGGAGAAGTTTCTACCGGTATGTGCCGGTTGCCTGTTACTTCTTACCTGTTTTCTTTGTCAATACGGTCTAAGTGGACACGTCTGTAACGAAGAGGAGAAAAATGATAACGAAGGTAGTGCTAAGGGCCAATTATTTTCTGAATATGAGACGATGTTATGGTATATTGCTTACTGTATGATGAGTAACTTTAAATCTTTCTGAACCCTTCAATTTAAGTAAGGTCTTATCTAAGTATTTTTGCCCTTGATTTTTAGGGACTTGTTAATATTCTGAAAACTGGGGATAAATGGGGTGTACAGAGCAGTATATCAACGCGTTGGTCATTCCGGGTTCCAATTCGGGCGTACCGGACCGATATTATAGTTTTTTTCTTGAAATAATAACAAAGTTTTGACAGTTTTTTTATATAGAAACGAGACATCGCCAATATACATTTGTAATTTATAAACTACATACAGCGTGTGTAATAATAACAATCATTTTACCCTAACACGCTAACTATAGACATAAAATCAATCGGTGCATCATCTACTACGGCATTGTTTAAAATCTTTGGCACCGTCCATATGCAATTATCGATCGCTAAGCTACCTTGATTCATCTCTACTGCGAGAGCCATTAAAGCCTCTAAAGTAGTAGAACCTTCTTCAGAAAATCCACAGAATGAGATATGCAAACATTAAACAAGGTTTCCCATAATCTGTTTTATTTAGATTTAAACAGCAAACTTGAAAATTTTCGGTGTTTGCTGCCAATCATTTGTTTGTAGAAATTGGAGCAGTGCTAAGCTGTTTGTATAAAAGCTCCACAAAATCATAGTATTATATTTGACACCAATCTCACTGAGTGATTTTCAATACTTTCAAAACCAGACGTAAATTTCATCACCCGGCGATTAGGATGACACATTTTCCACATGAAAGCACATCGCGATTCTTAAACAACACATCCTTTATATTTTATTCAAATTAGTATATCAGAAGCAGGTAAACCTTTTCTGTTTTTTAATTATAAAATGTTATTTTTCTCAGCAAGGCTTGCTCAGGAACTAAATGTAGACTTTATACAAAGCAGGTATATTACCTGCATCTCTAAAGACAGCTAGCTGTTTCATCTGTATTCTTATGAAAAAACATAATATGTATTTATATTTGTTGTGTTCCATAGATATACGTATTGAAGTTGACCATCTGCTTTATTTAAATTGTATCTCTAGCTCTAAAACGTAGCTCTAGGCTGTAAATTTGTGAGTATATTAAATACATTAATAAAGGGCTTTAACGGACATGGCTTATTGAGAAACAAAACATCCCACTGTCGCTATTATGACCCATAAAAGTGTTTGTGGTAAATTCTAGTGGTAGAGACTCTAACTATTGGCATAGCATCTATGCCATCAGTATCATTAGGTCTCAGAAGCACGGAAACGCTCAGTAGTCCACACTATGAGTATTTAAAGTCCTATGACCTCGGTGGCGAGGCGGGCTAGTTGTGGGTTCGATTCTCGCTGCGGGACAAATGTTCGCATGTGCAGATATTTGTTCCAGGTGTTGGAGTTCCATGATACTCATATTTCCTGATACCCAAGACACGGGGAATCTTTGTTGGCCTAGTAGGCGATAACCTGACTTCTTATCCGGAGGTTGTGGGTTCGAACCCGGTCGTGTACCAATGGAATTTTCCACTGAAAAATGTATGCTAACTTGCAAAATGCTGGCATCTACCAAATGTAATGTTAGGACGTGCCTCTGACTACCCCCACTTCGTATCCTCAAACATCTACTCACTTAGTATGTATATGAGGATGTCCACCACGGAAAGACTGTCGCGGGCGTGTTTGTTTTTTATTTATTTATTTCCTTCCACAATAGGTATATAAAAAAATTAAGCACACAATGCGTAGCATCTGTGTGTGCCTCTGATGATGTTGATTTGGATCCATATTGTGAAATTTCAATATGACCGTGACAAAATCACAATTCGAATGAATGGTATTTGACATGCGAATTACTAACCTGTGGCAGGCCCTGTGCCCCCGAATTTACGAGGGAATGTTACAAAATATGTGGATACATATGGAATCCTATCCAGGAGGAGGTGTGGAATAAAGTTATAAAATTTGTATGGAAAAAATATTCCGTGGTTTGATACACTCAAAAGTTGGTGGTTTATCAACATACCACGCGGGCGAAGCCGCAGGCAGAAGCATTGTTACATAATATCCTTATGTAGAGATCCCACTTACTGTACGTAGTTGGCACAGAATGGTATAGAAGGTCGGTAAGTGATTTGGCATCCGTCCAGTCCTGTTGTTTAACTGACGCCTTCAGTAGCTTGACGGAGGTGAATATTGTAATTCATTGAAATGTTTATAATAAATAAATAAATAAATAATGCTGGACATTTTCACACGGCATCATCTAGCCCCAAAGTAAGCAGAGCTTGTGTGATATACTACTTATATACTTTTTTTTATTATTATTATTGTAGATACATACATATTTTACTAGAAAACAGCCAGACCCCGAAACAAATATTTGCAGATGCAAACATTTGGCCCATGGCGGGAATCGAACCCGCAACCTACTGCGTCTCAGGCGGACCTTCGCCCACTGCGCCACAGAGGTCGTCATGTTATGTAAAATATGTATAATGTTATGTATAATACTGCGGCTTAATTCTATGATATTATTTTTATGCACCTACCATAGCTTACTAGGACTAGTTCAATCGTGTATTTCCATCACGTGTGCAGCACTACTGACGCGTGACAATAACACATGTTTAAAAAGCCTTTTTTGATGCAAAAACTTCATGGTAACGCCTTTTTACTTTCCATCATCGATTGCAATACCTCTTTTTTCTTTCTTTATTATCTAAAAACCATCCTAGAAGACATACAGATCGAATCCCAGAAACCGCATTACAATCCGAAAAGCCGTTTTGGATATGAATGGTAACAGACCTTACAAACAAATAAACACAACAAATAACTACTGTCATAGCGAATAAATAGCCGCAAAAGCAACGGTCTAGCGTAGAGTCAGCGTAGAGTCAGCGTCGTTGCCTCGGAGTAGCGTTTTCTACCATTACTACCCAAGACGTAAGCCTGTATCTATATCCGTTTTCCATACGAACTTATTTATTTCTTTGTTAGACTGTTGTTACCATTTATTTCTGAAACGTCTTACACGTAATTATAAAGAATGACTTTTTTTTGGAATAAGTATATTACATAAGTATATATATTAGTATATTCTGGAACAGCCTGTAAAGTACTTTTATCTTGAACAGCTTCAAATAAAAAAATAAAAAATCTCATCTGTTGGTAAGTGATGATATGACGATGGAGCATTAAGGTCAAGAAAATACCTATAGATTCACTCTCGCTTACTTTTCTACCTACTGAGGGCTAATTTACGGAGACGCGGTGCGGCGCGGCCACCAGTAAATTCAAACATATGGCGATGTATGACAGCGTTTATTTCAAGTAAACGCGCGTAAAATCGCTTCTCCATAAACGCTATCATATAACCTCCACCTCAGAAATGCCTACCCTCACCTCGAATGTACCAAAATAATGTTGTATAAAAACACATTTACAAATCAGCATGAAATGCATGTTTGTAAAAATACCCACCGAATTCATCACTCGTTTGATCTTTTCTTCCTAATATTTTACTCTACAAAAAATTCAAATTATCTGTTGTAAAAGCATCTACTTTTCATAGCAAAACGAAAAATTGCTCTAAAAGTTATCATCTATCATATGACAGAGCTTTTAGACTTTAGGAGTATGTAGATGGCCCTGTACCATGGTCCGGAACCGATCTCAACTATGAGTTAAACGTTAATTCCGAGTTCCGACTGCAGACTTTTCGGTGAAGGGTAATAGATGAGAAAACGGCAATAAATAGTATTAACATTCCACCACAAATAAAAAGAGAGCTTTATAGAAAAGTAGTACTTTTGTGACTCTCGGTAGGTTAATCGTTCGTTCCGTTAGCCCATATGCAGAGAAACCTTTATAAAATTAAAATAAATAAATAAACGACGGTATGAATAAAACGGAGTATGTATGGTGCCCACTCCGCTCGCTGTAGGAGGCAAAAACGACGGTATGAATATAACGGAGTATGTATGGTATGCTGCCCACTCCGCTCGCTGTAGGAGGCTGGCAAAATTTTGAATCTAAAAACTGATATACATTTGCATTATAGTTAAATAGCGAGTTAATATGAGAAAAAAATAGGTGTCGGTGAAATTACAGGCAATGAGACTTTCCACGAGTATTAAATACCTATTGTGTTGCAAGCGTCTATGGGTAACGGTAACCGCTTACCAACAAGTGGTCCGTGAGCTGTTGGTAACGGTTATCCCTAACCAACAGGTGGTCCGTATGTCTGTTTGAAACTTGAGTTGTATAAACATAAAACTAGGACTATTTGGTTCGGTGACACGGTAGGTATCCATTTGGAGACATAAAGTCCATCGATAATGTAGTATCGTGGTATAAGTGGCCCGTGGGAGGCACTAACCTTTTAGGGAAGTATAAGTAGCCTAAGGTCGTACTTGCGGTTACGTATATGATTAACACTCATGAATAAAAAGAAAAAAAGGAAATTTATGGTAAATTTATTTATTTATAATAAATTATTTCTGATTTTAATCCTATAACATAAATAAAATAACACAACATATTCATATGCAATTATACTACAGAGGAATCAACAAATTCCTAATTAAAATTATTTTCTTTAAAAACATTAATATTAATAAATTTTAATGACATATTTGTGACATTGTTTAACGGAATGTCACAAATATGGACGCAGCTTAATAAAAATATATATAGGATTTATAGGATAATTAACAAAAGCCTCGGGATTGTATGTACATTTTGTGAAACGTTAAAATGATTGTATAACATAGATTTTAGTAAATAGATATGAATAATATTTTTAAGTAACATTGTAAATATTTAAATTTCTATTAAAATACAACAAATATTTTTTAACCTACTTACAAATTCCATGAAGTAAGTAGTTTTTTTCGTTTTACACTAAAAATACTTACTTATATTTTAAGCATTTAAGCATACTTTTTTAGGCTGTAGGTTTAAATAGTATTTAGTCGGTAGGCTTATTACTAGACTATTTATATACAACTTATTTACAGATACTGAATTTGAAAATCACGTAAATTATTATAAATATTTTATATATTAATTAATAAATAATATAAATCATTTATTTACTCTCACAAAGGTTTTTTGCCTTAAAGTTATGTAAATTATATTTTTAATATATATATATTATGCGGGCAAATAGTTGTAAGAGTTATCGCATGTTATCGATATGTTACATCATCTGAACATTATAAAATATAAAATAAATAGGACCTGTATTATGAACCATTGTTAATTTTTTTATAAGTAATGTAAAATAAGTATATACATTGATTAATATTAAGTTACGTAACTATTCAAATTGTAGGAACAACTCAACTACAACTATCGTCGGAAAATGATTTATTTAAAAAAAAAAATATAACTTTTTTATATTTTTTAATATAACAAATAGGCCGTGCTAAAATCTGATTGTCCGAAGAAACTTAGCATTAACTAATTTCCGTAATTTCCGTTAAAAGGGTATTTTTTATTGAGCTAGGTTATAGTAGTTATTCCTTATTTAACGCAAACATAGGTTGAAATTTGTTGTATTAAGGCTAGGTCTTAAATTTGTACAAAATGAAAAGAGATAACAATAAAATCTTATGAAAAGTAACTATTAGTATGATATCTTCTGTTATGTTTTATAATTATTTTTGGAACATACATTTTAAGAGAAATACAGTAACAAATACAAATAAATAAATATATAGGACAACCAAATTAAACAAATAACTGACGCTGTACATTTCAAAACTTATGGCAAGTATAAATGGCACCAGGTACATCTGACAAGAAGCATTTGGCTTCCAAATTTATTTCGTTTACATTATTTTCAATCTCACAGCACTTTGGGAAGGGTGCCATTGCGTCCGTCTTGTGCAAGGAGGATTTTCTATAGTTGAGCTTGGTTCTTTCCTGTTTACTGTTGGCCAATGGGCCGTGCCACCTTTCTCAGAGCTTCGAGGAGCCGTTTACAAGACGAATGCTGCTCTCGCGTCCGACGCTTGTCCTGTCAATAATACTCGTATTATTCACAGCTTCCTTTCCGCTTTCATTATTGCATGCCATATCATGCATAGCAATATTTGGATGACAGCGCACACAGATCCCACATAATTGCATTGATTTTATAAAGTTATAAGAAAAATAAGTTTTAACATCTCAATATAGAAATAGAAATATTTATGCTGCAGCAAAAAACATGCTTACTCCAGAAGTATGTTGTGTGGACACGCCTTTTCTCATTTTTACCAGCTAATAAGAGGTTCTCTCTTAATCATCTGTCTGACTTTAAGGAACTACAAAAATATATATTTATAGTCTGCTGGCTGTCAAAAACGTTGCATCATAGTTGTGTTTATGACATTGGTAACTTTACAGGGCTACTTTTAGGCTAGATTCAGGGTCCTAAAATGTATATAATAACCTATTTTGGGACTCTGATTTGAAAAAGTCCCAAAATAGGACGTAACTGTCATGCATCAATATATCCAAGTATAAATACTTGTGTCACACCAGTGTGGCCGAGTTTTACTGCTCATTACACAGGTACCCACTCAGATTTATCTCGGAGACGCGATACTTACGTTCTTGGAACCATACTGATGTTTGTTTTTCTGCTAGAGGTAATACGCCGCGAGGTGGAAAGAGACATGGATCCTCTCGGGCCGTGAGCTGGACCACCACGGCAGAAGAGATACCTAGAAAACAGTTTCAAATATATATCTAGTCCAAGAACTGGCACACAAGAGCACACGAAGTGTAATATACCTACGACGAATAATGTGTGTAGATCTCCTTGTGAAGAGCCATACATATTTCTGCCGCCAAGCAGTGGTGTTCTGGTTTGAAACGTATGGAATGGAAACGTGCCGGTGGAATTACAGAAACATGAGACTTTTCACCTGTTATACCGCTTACCAACCGGGTGGGCCCCTTTTCTCGTTTGCCAGTTTAGTTGTAGTAGTATTAAAAAAAAATAAGTCGTAATAGGGATTACATAGATAGTGTTGGCCTAGTGAGCGATACCCCGACTTCTGATCCGGAGATCGTGGGTTCGAACCCGGTCGTGCACCAATGGATTTTTCCACTCGAAAAATTTATGTGCGCATTAACACGTGCTCAAAACTGTGAAGGAAAACATCGTGAGGAAACCGGCATGCCCTAGAACCAAAAATTCGAAGGCATGTGCCCATAGTTAGTGTTCCAATAAGCGGCGATGGGCTTGCAACCTGTCACGTGGAATGCTTACTACTTGCAAAACGCGGGCATGTACCAAATGTAATGTTTGGACGTGCCTCTGACTACCCCCTACTTGGTATCCTCAAAGATCTACTCACTGAGTATGTATCTGAGGATGTCCACCATAGGGAATACAGAAGTGAGCGTGTTTGTTTGTTTTTTTGTTTCATAATGTCAGCGGATTTGCTCACCTATCAGTTAAAAAGATAAAAGATACCGGATCTTTTGATCCGGGGATTAAAAGTAGCCTAGGTGCTACATTTGATATTGTGTGCTGTCTATTTTGTGACATTCCAATGTGTGACATGTTACGATACCTACCGGGTTGGTAATGCACCAACGTGGCAAACACCATTCACTCCTGTGTCTTTGTCAACGTGACTCACTACATGATCAAAGTCAAAGTCAAAATTCATTCATTCATGTATTTTTATGAAGTTTTTGGTTAATTACGTTTTAAGATCTGTTAATTGTAAATTTTTGTATATCTCTTGGGAGTTTGTTATAAAAGCGTACACCTTGCCCTTTAAACGATTTAATAACTTTATGGAGCCTACAAGTGATAACAGCGAGTTTATTTCTATTTCTAGTATAAACATTGTGATTATTGCTATTTTTCTTCAATAAATTTATATAAATTGAAGAAAACATAGATGTACTGGCAAGCAAATGTCATTATATTTATTGTTTAAAACTTATGGCGAAGTGATCGTGGTAGACACGCGTGACATACATGACATGTCACGGAGTAGCAAACGTTGAACCGTCACAAATATGGACCCGTCTTAAAAATGTATGTCGTAAAATTTCTTCTGGTTGAACTTCTGACACACCCCATACCCCACCCCATTTCGCTTCGGCGACAAAGTACCTACTAAGATTGCTTCTGATTCAGTGAATTAATGATATCCGGTTGACATGCATCCGGCGAGTATCAAAAGCTGACGTTTTATCCGGCTAAATTCTGTCAGTCTGCGGGCGGGCGCATCCAAAATGTATGCGGTACGCGTAAGAATTTTTCTGACAGAATTTATATATGCGGCCATCCTTATAAACAGTCTTAGAGTTGACAATGGCAGCGGTGAATTGCAATAGCGTTATATAACATAATATTGTTAGATGGAATTTTGACCTCGACGGCACTCAATGGGATACCAGACTTCAATTGTAGGAATACAAAGGACCAATTTACGAATCAATTCAATCACCGTTTGTATTTGCAAGACAAAATTAGGTTTCGTCTGTACTGATTGGCAGTGTACGTAGGTAGTAAATGAACATTTTCCGTTCATACGGAGTTTGGAGTAGGTCGAATACGGAGATTGGTTGTGGGTTTAGCAGTGTCTACTAATAATATCATATCTTTCTCCTGGATAATCTCTTCCTGCTTCACATAAACTGCTTTTAAAGCATATTTTTTTTTGCGAACCACTTAAAAATATAAATTTATGAATCAAGAGTAAATACCGGGTGACATTCTGAACCACGAACCGCAGATCCTTTAGTCTGAAACTTTTAGACAAACTGCTATATTTCGCCCAGCATTATACCGATCGCTAGCTCACCGGAATATAATGAATAAAATTCATGTATAAATTAAAATTACGGTCAGTAGATCCGCATCAAGAGAGTAGGAAATATAAAAAAGTATTTTAAAAGAAATTCAAAACCCTTTTTTTATCATTCATACTTTGAAACTAGGACAGTTTAAAGTGAAGTATCTACCATAAACACTATATTACAAAATGTTTCCAAAGTGGCTAGCTCTCGGTCGCATAAAAACGAAAAAGGGATCAGAATAACCTTTATTACTTTAACTTAAACAAGTTCTAGCACTTGTTTGTGAATTGGTCAGACATTTTGTCGGCAAAGAGAACCACAGAATGGATTGACCTACGTCAAGCGACGAGGTGAAAAAGTCAAAATTGTCACGTACTTTTCATTCATCAACGTTACAAAACGTTTTGTTTATTTTATATTGTGACAAAAAAAACTCTTGGCATTGGCTCAAACTTTAGTCTCCAACACCCTAGACAGAAGCCTGAGTAGTGAATGAAATGAAACGAAACGAAACGAAACGAAATGAAAATCGCTGGTCATTTAGCTCTAAACTAAGCATAGCTTGTACTATGGGAACTACATAACTGATATAATACTAATATACTGTTACTGTTACCTGTTGAAATGTTTCCTAAAGATACCGCTAGTGCAGTAAAGTGCTATTGGGTTGACGCAGCTATTCAGGAATGAGAAACAGAAGCCGACGATCCTTAGAGCGTGCCACCACCCGTTGTAATCCTCCTCCGCTGTTGGACTGAACACATCACTATTATTAAACCATTATGAATTCAAGACAAATCTTCATACTCAAACTACATAGACTTAAAGACAAATCCCTCATCCAAAGAGTGCTATTCCAAGCTTCTCTGAGCCATTAACAAACTTATATCCGGTCATACCACTGTCCTATTCCTCTTCTTCAAACTCTTTAATTGTATAATCGTTTACATAAATAATAATTTACACACAGCGTCATCTAGCCCCAAACTAAGCAGAGCTTGTATTATTGAAACTACATGACTGTAAAATGCTCTTTATTATACATCAAAACTGAAGCTCAATTCTCGTCATGGTGTAAATTATATTTGAAAATCGAGATTCCGTTCAAAAAAAAATATACAATCCTTTAGAAAAAATAAATAGCTTAGATTGAAAGCAGACTGAAAGTTGATGTTACTGGGTATGTATAAAAACCTTGAGCACGTGTTACCCTGTAGTTTGTTTTCAGGAACAGTAATTATATTAATTGGCTTACCAGTAGTAGAACCACATCATAAAGACGTGTGAAGGGAGAAAACAAGCGGCGAAGACCATAACGAATGCCAACACTGTCATGGCAACTTTTCTTCTAGCCCGCATCTAAAAATTTATGAAATACCTCATGTACCTGTTTAGAGAATCATACATCCTTTCATTACACTTATATTTCCCAACATATAATCATGATACTAAACTGTGATAGGTAATTAAAACTAAAATTATTACATTTCTATTTTGGACCTGTATCTGCGTCATTTGCAATAATTTCTAGAGTCACACAGTTTCTCTTATATTGATCTTATATGTCCGTTATATCGTGTGTATCGGCGATGGGCTTGCAACCTGTCACGTGGAATGCTAACTTGAAAGACGAGGGCATGTACCAAATGTAATGTTTGGACGTGCCTCTGACTACCCCCTACTTGGTATCTTCAAAGATCTACTCACTGAGTATGTATCTGAGGAAGTCCACCATGTGGAAGACAGTCGTGAGCGTGTTTGTTTTTTTTTGATCTTATAATCCTAAAATATAATACTAAAATTATTACATTTCCAAATACTTTGCGACGATGCATATTGACTAACACAATGATTCTTCCTACAAAAGATTTAAAATCATCCGAAACAGGAATGATCCTAAACTTACAACACTTATGTAGCGTATTTGTGTCCCCTAAATTGGTGACCACTATACTGATTGTTCCTGCTAACGAATCATGATCCTAAACAGAAATGATCCTGAACTTATTATATTTCTGAAGCATACCTGTCTCTGTGTCCCCTGCATTTCGCCCGGCATATTCTGCGTGCTCAGAACAAGATGGCGTGCCATCAGTATGTAGAACATAGCGATGACAGCCAAGGGTAGAGAGTAGTATACCACAAATCTCATCAGCACCATATAGCGGGGGTAGTTGTCACCCCAACGCTCGGGGTAGGGGTAACACACCAGGAACTGTGGACAAGAATCAAGGGATCACTTACATTTTACAATATAGATAGATAGATAACCTCTTTATTGCACCAAAGCTAAATACAAAAACACAGGAATAAAAAAAAAAGTATAATGAGAAAAACCTATCGCTAAAAGCGATCTCTTTCGGACAACCTTTGGATGGACAGGATAAAATGGAATCAACAGACAATAATAGAAAAGACTTGCTCTGTCTGACCGTGCAAATACGATACTGTGGGTATCATCGATCTAAAGATCGAGTGAAAGAAACCCGTGGGTGAGTGTTCCAATACTTTTAACAGTGACAACTTCGGTGGAGCGGCGGATAAGTAGCCGGCTGAGATGCCGATTTCCGCTGCGGGACAAACGTTTGCATTTTCTGTAGATATTTGTTCCGTGTCTGGGCCTTTTCGATACAACGGTCCTCGTAGTTCCTGACACCCACGACACAAGGGATAATAGTTTTGGGTCAGGACTATGTATATGTCTGTTCTTTATTTATTATTAACTAATAAAAAATAAAGGCTACAGCTTTTCAAGGCTACAACTTTCATCCTTTTTTTTGACTAAGCCTACGAAGAAATAAACCTTAACTCTCATGACTTGTTTACCCGGTCTGCTGGATTTGATCTTCAGCTACTGTACTAATTAGCACGAACTAAAAAAACTAGTTTCCTTAATCCATTCTCTTGATCGCGTAATTAAGGTTAATCCAATTATGGCAATAGTACCTTTCTACTTACTGGGGGTCGTAATAATTTTTACCTTTTATTGCGAAAGGTCGGGACATAAAAAACAAAAAAAACGTTAGACTAATACCTATTATTGTTACGGTTAGGAAAAAAAAATCCCTTACATTAATTTAAAAAAAATATTAAGACAACATAGTCCAAAAGTAATAATAATAATAATGCTGGACATTTTTCACACAGCATCATCTAGTATATCTCCCCAAACTAAGCAGTGTTAGTATGTAACCTTCGGATAAGGGTTAGTACTTAATAACTAAGACAGATTTGTCCTCAGAGAGCCTGCATAATTGTTTATTTTTTCTTTAAGTTTGTCTTTTTGCATTAGTTGTTGCTAATGCGCACTCTGCTTAGCATTAAACCTTTTCCGCCAGAAGGCGTTTAATTTAGCCATAAAAGAAGCGTGCGCATGATTTTAGTCTCAATGTGAGGCGGGGCCTGAATCCTTTTAAAATACTGGATAGCCATAATCCAATGCTTTTGCACACGAACAAAGTTAAACCACACGATCCAAAATTCAGACTTATAAAATGGGTATCTTTCAAGCTCGATATGTATACTAAATTGTTGTTAGAAATCACATGGCTTCCGTTAAGGGAATTCAAAATTAAATTATCTGAATCTTATCTGTATTAAAATATCCCATTGAACGATTTATTAAAAAAAAGTAAGCGTACCAACTGTTCCAAGTTTGAATGCAAACTAATTCGGGATTGACTCCGTTGCCACAATCATTCGAATAGGTTTCGTACTACAGTTTCCGATAGTTGGAAACTGTTAAGAGCTGTAAACGGTGAATATGTTTACCGATGATTGGAAAGCGTGATAGAATGATAAGTAACTAACGAAGCGTTTGTTAATGATCACTGAATCCGTTTCGAATCCGGATCGAGCAGATACGTACAATTTGTAAAATACTGTACAGTCAGCGATAAAATTTATTCGAGTTTTAAAAATAGATAATAAAACACCCAACGGACATATACATAGTCCAGACCACACACTAGGATTCCCTGTCTCGTGAGTATCAGGAACTACGAGTACCGTGGTACAAGAACACCCAGACCCGATAGACATTATAGATAGATACATAAATATTTTTGCTTAAACCAGAATAAAAAAAACATAATCTTATTTATACATATCCTATTTATCTTTGGGTTTAATAAGAAGGTAACTACAGACTGCAGATATCTGAGGGCCAATGCGGATCTTCAAGCACAGTATTTTGAACTAAAGTCTACTGGTTCCAGAATGATCTGAGTTGCAAACATCGCTACTAATAAGTAATAAATATTTTTCACTGACTGTACAATTCTTAAATAAAACCAATATTATGTTCAATGTTTTTTTTAATGTTGAGGTTTCAGTGGGTTAGTCACGATTGCCACACTTCACTAGAGTGTTTATAAATCCGGAGTTTATAGAGCAGGTAACCAGTAAAATTGTTGAACAGAATATCACCCACGAAGCAACTTTGACTTGACGGCTCTATTTTGTTTTTTTTTCTGTTTTATTTAAAAACCCTCCTACCTTCTTAAAACTAACGACATAAACCGAATGATTATTACCACTAATAATCAAGATTTAACTTAGCTAGAGTAGCTATTACTACGACTATCGAATAATATGGATATTCCTCCAATTTTTGAAACATACTTTATTGTCTAACCACAAACAAGTATGGAAAACGAGTTACAGGAACTGAAAGGCGAAAGCTGTTTCATTCAATGCTGTGAATGTTTACTGTGTATTCTACTTGTGGAATGTGATTATAATCTACTCTTTACTAAAATAACACTAACTTATATATATTTTTTGAGGTATGTCAAAAATCATTTATTCATTAAAATCACAAGGATCACTTTGAAACGTCGGTTTATCTACTGCATGTTTTACCGCGACCAAGCCACGAAAGAAAGGCAACAAAACAAGGCTGGTTATTCTTTTTAATGACTCTTTTATAAAACAATCGGTACTTACCTAATTTTTTTTAACGAGTTGAAACATTTTCTATCCCAAGAGTTTTTATCGTCTAATAAAACAGGTGTAATTAGCATAATTATGTAAGTGTAAACTTTATTATGAATAAAAAAGTATTCCTATCCAATAAACATTGTTTTCTGCTCTCCGAAACGCATTTCTTAAGAAATAGCCTATATTTTACTTAACCATTGATAGTATAAGCTTGCTTGTAGTTTACTTGTTTGCAAAATATCACCCAAAAGGCTACCTTGACTTGACGGTTTTACGTTTCCCGAAATACCAATTTTTAAGAAACCATTTAGTTATCTATAATTTTTTTCATGCAGCATTATCTAGCCAAAAACTAAGCAGAGCTTTTATTATGATTGATATATTACTTATATACATATTTTTCTTGTAAATACATACATATTATACATAGAAAACACCCAGACCCAAGACAAATATTTGCATATGCAAACATTTGTCCCGCGGCGGGAATCGAACGCAACCTTCTGCGTCTCAGGCAGGCCTTTGCCCACTGCGCCACAGACGTCGTCACTTGACCAGTGGAAGCTTGCTTACCTGTGTGGTTGGGTTGACGGTAAACGCTCGCAGATAGGAGCCAACATACGCCGGAACTGCCAACAAAGCAGCCATCACCCATATTCCAAAGGCGGTCGCCATGGTCAGTCTCGTCGCTCGCTTGCTGCCACCTGCAACGAAAATACCACAGACTTGTTAGGTTTGTTTTTATTTTCTATCTTTATCATAGAATGGCAATACTCCTCTGAATTTTGTCAGAGACTTTATTTTACTGAGCTTATAGTAAAAAGCAGGGCTGAATTTTATTTAATTCGTAGTTACAAGGGAAAATTGATGAACCAGCGTCATTATTCTTATTTTAACATATTATCTAATTATCTACATTCTGATAATATTTTACATCTTTGCTTAATCTAATGTGACAATTTAGCGATACCTAGGTACTTCATATTAAAGACTAGAAAGAGGCGAGGTAGACTTGTCTGCTCCGCTTCACGTAGGTGGATTTAAATATTTCTACGAAAATATTACAAAATCACGCTCGCATTGATTTACTGCTCGCGATACCTATCTCTCATTATTTACTTAGAGTTTTATACGCGATATACACCGCCCTAGTTTCAAACTTACCAGTTCTGTGAATAATAAAGCATTATAATAGCAATGTTTATAATGATAAGTAAATAATAACTTTGACCAGTCTTAGGAATACTAGTAAAATATAAGGTTAGAATGTTCAACATTTTTAAAGTAAACTTTCAGCGGTTTTCCGAAGCCAGAGTAAATAAATATAATTTATTTCAAACAAATATTACACACAGAGAACATAATAGTAATGTAATAAATATGTCGGCACTGCCGACATATTTCGTTATCCGTAGCTTTCAGAATAGGTATGGCCAAATATTCTATTACATTTACTCAACGCCACAATTTTATTATTTCAATTGAAACCTCATTTCATATTGGTATATAAATTACCACCAATTTTGTGGAAATAATGGAAATTGAAGAGAAATCATTTTAAATCAGAGCTCCCCCACTCAGCTACGTTATATTATAACTAGCTTCGGGCCACGGCTTCGCCCTCGTGTTACCCGGATAAAAAGTAGCTTTTGTGTTATTCTGATGAATAAGCTATATTATTGTAAAGTTTCATCAAACTCCGTTCAGTAGTATAATATTAGTATAATATCAAACTTTCACGAGTATAATATTAGTAGGATAGGATAGGAAGTAGGAAAGAATAGGATGGTCCATATTGCCGCAACATTTTTGTTGCGTTAACAAAAACACATTAATATAATTATAAAATAAATATTTCTGGTCATTTTTCACACAGTATCATCTAGCCCCAAATTAATCAGAGCTTGTGTTATGGGAACTAGGTACAGGACTGATATACTACTTAAACCCATTTTTTTGTAAATTTTTACATATCATACATATAAACTCTCAGACCCGAGATATTAACAGATGATACAATCATTTGTCCCGCGGCGACAATCGACCCCGCAACCTTCTGCGTCTCAGGCAGGAGAAGGCATGCCAGAGCCACAGAGATGGTCATACTTTGCTCGACATTTCAAAAGAGCATTTAATATCGACCATTCCAACGCAGCTATCTGGTATAGCTTTTAAGTATTTCTGGATCAATTAATATTAATTTATGCGATGTATGCAATAATAGAAAAAAAAATGTATAATTAGGTATTCCTAATGAGTGGTAATCCCACTCAGTCTCACGAAAAAAAAGAAACAAATACGTCTGAATAATTTTCTATTGTTAGGCAATGTCTGACCTTTTGTATTTACTATTGTCATATATAATATAGTAAATTATTAACTTCCAATTTTCTAAGTACGTTATAAAACTTTAAATTAACTCCTTAGTCGGGCACTCTTGGCAGAGTGGTCTTGATTAGTGTTGTTTCCTGAGTAGCGGCTTTTGCGATGCGTCTCCATATAACTCTATTAGTCGCGTTGCAAGGGCGTTCGGTCATGGTGAGTTGTGTGATGGAGTTCATAAAATCTGACAAACGCGTAGGAGAGCTGCCACGTGATCTTCACTAACTATGGTTCTAGGGCATGAAACCGGCATGCCCTAGAACCATATTTAGTGTTCCAATAAGCGGCGATGGGCTTGCAACCTGTCACGTGGAATGCTTACTACTTGCAAAACGCGGGCATGTACCAAATGTAATGTTTGGACGTGCCTCTGACTACCCCCTACTTGGTATCCTCAAAGATCTACTCACTGAGTATGTATCTGAGGATGTCCACCATGGGGAATACAGTCGTGAGCGTGTTTGTTTGTGTTTTTGTTAATAGTTTCCGACCTTTTCTGTCGCGGGTATCATATTACCTCGAGCGGGACAGACCAGTTCCCGTTCCACTTTATTTTTAAGGCGTTGATTCACTTTGGGATCAGATTTAAAACGGAGTTTTGTAGTCTATAAAACTTTCCTAGTTTATTCTATCATTGTTTAGTGCCGTCGTAAAATAGGCTAACTAAACAAGCTCACCGGAAACACAGCTTATAGAGGTAACAGCTAAATCACTTAATTTGAACTGTGCGGCTGCGCTTGTATGCTGAATTTAGTAGGATTCCCCTAATATGTGCCATAATGAACGATCTTAGGCCACCTACAACCACAGACTACCCGAAACCATCACAAAAAAAATAAAAAATATAATTTGATGTCATCGATTTATCGCTTCAGCTTATTCATCTACGTTATAAAATGAAGTGCGAGCGTCCCTGACAGTTAAGAAACTGTCAGGGAAAAAAAAATACGAAAAAGGCGAATTTTCTCAATTTAAGATATGTTCCGCTATATGTGACACACAAAGCCAACGGCATTCCAAATTTCGGAATAATGAGGTTACCCTAGCAGATTTTAATTTTTTCCATTTACATTCAAAAATAAGATAAATATTTCCATCTTTTTAATGCATTTAGAAGTTTTATTTTTTACGGCCACTATAAACTTACAGACCTTTATATACAGTATTAATTTCAGCTGATAGTAAGCTATTCCTGAGAAAAAGACAAAAAAGTGATCCTATTAAAGGTTCAGTTTTTTTTTCTGTTAAGGTACGAAACCCTACAAACCTTAAGTTTGCAATAGTAAAATAAAAGCTTTGAGAGAGACTCCGATATGTCTCCTTTGCCAATTTTTGGTTTTAGAACAAAGTGATCCTGAGATAGAATAGAATAATAAAAAAATAATGCTGGACATTTTTCACACAGCATCATAGAGCCCCAAACATGAAGCTTGAATAAAATAGAATACACGTTTACATGTCTGTAACCAAAAAAATTAAAGGACTGTAAAGTATAACAGGTTAGTTTAATATTATTCATTATTATTCTCATGACAAGAGAGCTGGCTCTTATCTGGGTCAACGCATTAGCATTGCCATTCAGCGTGGCAATGCGGCCAGTATTTTGGGAACGCTTCCGCCTGGTAGTGATCTGGATCAGTTGAGCTATCTATAGATCTATTTATTTATTTATTTTATTTATTTATTTATTAAGGCACACATTACACGTTACAAACATTAAAAATATAAATATAACTAGTATACAGTTTAAATCTGGTTCGGAACATAAGTTGATCGTTTGCAACGGTCTTTAGATAGTTAGCTGTTTCATCTGTATTTTTTGTATATACCTACTTGTACATAGTTGTATGAATAAATGTCCTTATTATTAAAAAAAAAAAAAAAAAATTCATAATAATACATATTAAAACATAAATTAATCATGATAAAAACGCTAATAAAATTTAGAAAATAGTTGAAATACAAAGGTATATGGAAGTGAAGAGAAGAACTGATTGAAATTATGAAAGGACATGAATAGATATAGATACATGGAAATGAAAAGAAGTAAGGATGACTAAATGAGATGAGATATATCTTCTATAAAGAATTCTTTAAGTTTTAGTCTTAAACCATTGACGTAACTATTGAGATATTATTAAAGTGATCCAGCTGTGTTTTCGTACCTATACCGGCAGTAAATATTATACTAGATCGTAATTCGAGTCGATTTACAACAACTCCCTTATTCTGAAAAACGATGTTTGTTAGATCGCGAGGTGGAAATTACGACTTTTATACCTACAATGAGAAGCTTTGTTTTCGGGTGTTTATTTGATCGAATCTTTAGGGTTACGGAATTCAAAATCGAAAACGGTACGTTAACTGTGAAGTTTGTATATCTGTTTGATCTTCACACCCCGATTTATGCCTTACGTTTAAACTCCTCTGAAGGTGACTTCAAAAAGGAGGAAGAGGAGTTTTAAATTTTATGAAGAAATGTAGGATGAATTTTCACATTGGACTTCTTATCAACTTCTTGTTATATGAAGTCGCTTTTATTTTTTCCTGAAAAAAAATATACTTGTTGATAAACAGGACATCTCATTATTTAAATAGTTGCTGATGTAAATCATGTTATATAATAATTGCTCTGGTGATATACATAATTACCATGTTATAAAATACAATCATAATCTAGGGAGGAAATAGGGAAATACGATGGTATGAAAAAACGCCAGCAGCGTTCCCTCATGTTTCTAAAGCAAAAATAAATTGCTTAAAACATCGCACCAATTTGTATTTCCGTGAAAAAATACCAGATTTGTTATGCTAAAGTGGTGATGAGGTGTAACTAGAACAAGTTCTTATGTTTGTTAAATACTTACAAAAACCTAAGTACTATGATCTTTATGTATTGCTATTTCTAGAGTTCTCTTTCAGTAATCTGAATGTAGATTTGGCAAAGGCGTGAAACAACGCCGGCTGTAAGAGGCAGATTTGGCGTAAAAGCAAAAGACCACGAATTGCATGGATTTGGTTAAAGATCTCGGATTTACGATTCTTGGTACTGTGTGGTATTTCTGGAAGAATACTGAATGGTAATGGGGTTTTGGCGCATTTCGAATTTGCATAGTTCTCTCCAAATGTCGCTGTAGGTATAATAATCCTATCCTATCCTACTTCCTATCCTATCCTATCCTAATATCTTACTATACTATCCTATCCTACTTCCTACTATAATGTAATAATTGCGAAAGTCTGTGTGTGTGAATGTTTGTTACCACGTATCTCCGTAGCTACTAAACCGGTTTTAAAGAAATTTGGAATTTAGATAGTTGAGGTTCTGGAATAACACATAGGCAAAATTTCTAATCTAATTTTCGAAAATCAACCCCTATGGGGATTAGGGTAGCAAAGTTTCTATGGAAATGTTTATTCCTTAGTTAGATTCGCTCAAAACTCGGTACAAATAAACTTTAAAATTAATTAAACGTATTTTAGTTTTATTTTTATTTTAAGTACTGAAATTTGTATGGTAAAACAAATATACCCTGGTTTGATACACTCAAAAGTAACATAACACGCGGGCGAAGCCGCGGGCAGAAGCTAGTGATCAGAATAATAAAGTATAAATTTATTTATTTACCGATTACACAGTAATAATTGCGTATTTAACGCAAAATATCGACCTTATTCCTAAACTTGCGTATCCCTGTCGGCGTAATGCCTGAGGCGTAAGAGAACCCATGCCCCAAGGGGAAGTGATAAAACCATAAAGTACGGGAGTAGCGTTTAGTGAAACTGTGGTGTGTAGGTACTGCACACCTCCTCGACACCCTTTAGCTGTCTAAATCAACGTTGCCCCTAAGCTAATTGGCGACACGAATTTAGTGGATATCAAGACATCACCTGCCTAAACCAATCTGAATATAGGTCAGTATTGGCAGGTGCCGTATTCAATTTCAGCTTTCATACCACTAACATTTGCTCTCACAATAACCAAACGTTTTCACCCAAATTGAATGCCTGCAATTCTTGTATTTTTTTAGGCAAGACCTACACTTTCTATAATGTAACTATTGTAATATTTTATCTGAACAAAGGGTCTCTTGCTGTTGGATTCGGCCTTAGTAATACCACGCACAAAGGACCACATTATTTAATAAACGTGTGAAATATTAATTATAAATCACTTCAAAGGCATGGTAGGTAATAAGTTACAGATTTCTATGAAGAAGTTAATATTTACGAATTGCAGCGACCTCTTGTGACATATCGTGGTAATAAAACCTATAAATAAAATAATGCTGAATATTTTCCACACAGCATCATTTAGCCCCAAACTAAGCAGAGCTTGTATTATGGGAATTACATGACTGATATACTACTTATATACTTTTTATTCAAAATACATAGGTATAGACATAGAAAACACCCAGACCCGAGACAAACATTATAAAAATTTGTCCCGCAGCGGGAATCGAACCCGCACCTTCTGCGTCTAAGGCGGGCCTTCGTCCACTGTGCCACAGAGGTCGTGTGAGGACCATTATTACATTTATTTAATTAATAATTTATATTAAATTTCACCGCGAATTTGTGTTTCTATAATGTAATTTAATTTGTTTTATTTACTAAAATTCAATTGTTTTAAGATATTGTGTTTTTCAAAATATGATAGACAAAAATCTGAAATAACAGATTTAAAATATAATATAAAAAAATACTCGTAGATAGGTTTACACTTCTGAGTGCAAAACTTCATTAAAATGGAATTGCATCGGGACAAAATCAAATAATGGTCACACTTAAAGCGAGTGTGTCGTTGAAGGAAGTTCAATTGAAGACTGAACCACGAACGTAATGAGCCGATATCCGATAGACGATCGTTCGACCACATCGCTCGGAGCATTGATTTATTGGTAGAAAATAAATAAAACCGCTCACAAGTGGTCACCGGCAAGGTAATAAAAAAACCAACACGCTTACGACTTTGTTTCCCATCATAAACATCCTCAAACACATACTCAGTGAGAGGCACGTCCAAATCTGGCACATGCCCGCGTTTTGTCGCCGCTTGTTGAAACCAATTTGCAGTTATTAACAAATGACACGCGCCTTCGATTGGCGCCGTGAGGAAACACGGTTTCCTTCACCGTTTTGAGCACGTGTTATACGCATATAATTAAAAAAAATCATTGGTGTACGACCGGGTTCGTACCCGACCTTCGGTTCGGAAGTCAGGGTACAGCCCACTAGGCTATGTGCACAAGCAAATTGTGACATTGATGCCACCATTACAATACTAACAAACTATACCTGTTCCAAATATGAAATCGGATCAGCCGTTACAGAAAATATCTGCAAAAATCCAAACTTGCAATCATCTATACGAATAATAAAGAGTTTGTTTGTTTTTTTAACTACAATTCGGATTTGGTATAAGGTATTAGGTAGCATAATTATTTGGAAGAGTTCCAGGCTATTTAACATCACGGTACGACTCTTAGGAGCCGAGCAAAATAAGTAATAGCGCGGCGGCCGTAGCACAGCTATAGTAAAACATTAGGATTATATAAATATATTAACTACTGTAGAAATCGAATGCCATTGAAGGGACGCAAATTAAAGACCGCGACTGTTTAGCATCGCCAAACGCTATCCTCGGTTTTATAGCTATGAGCCACTTCACAGATTATTACCGCTCGTCTTAGTAATGAGCCTATCTCGCATCGTCATCTCGAGCGGTAATTATTCTGCATGACATAAAGATCTGAATACTTTAGCATCGTTCGTTTATGTAACGTTTATGTCCATAGAAGAACGAAAGTCACAGATATAGCTTTTAGACCGTTGTAGTAAACCAGCCCGCTTAGCATGAGCACCCAAGACAACATTTTGTCTACGAAAGTGAAGACAGAAAATATTTCTGTCAAACAAAAGAGAGGGACAAAATATTTTTTGTCTTCTTGACGGTAGATAAAACCTTTGTCTTGGGTATTCATGCTAAGCAGGCAGTTTTTGAGTGGAAACCGTAGTGTGTGGTGCCCCTCGGCTAGGTAGCGCAAAGGCGGTGGACGGTGAGAAGAACCGAACACTAGGTTCAGTGGCGTGTATTGGGAGATGACTATGTCCAGCAGTGGGCTGGGTTGATAATAATTATAGCTATTAGAATATATAATTATTGGTAATGGCCATATAACTTGCCGTAAGAAATGAAAGGTTCTCGAACAAGTTTCGGTTCTTTCCTAATGTAGGAAAGCCGATTTTTCGTTGAGATGGGGAGGCCTTGACAACTCTAACCAAATTCAAGAAGTTCCGGAGAAAGGCCAAGTCAAGATTTTAAGCGAAATAAGATTGCCAGAATCGTGGCAAGTGGGAATCCGTGGTCTCTGCCTATCCCTTCCGGAAACGAGCGTGATTGTTTATATAATACTAGCCTCTGCCCACGGCTTTGCCCGCGTGGTACCCGGATAAAAAGTAGCCTATGTGTTATTATCATGTAAAAACTATATATAAAGCTGCACTATATATAAGCTATATATAAGCTGCAGGTTCGTAACTTGTGCAGGCGCTGTCCCAGTCACGGACGGGTCCAACTGTCTATGTACAAGCTTGCATGTTTTGTGTTGTCTATGTGTGTGTCATTTTAAATTTATAATAATTTTAACAGTATGTTAGTATGTAGGTTAATTTTAGTAATTTTTATTTTAATATGAGCTCTGTGGCTAAAAATTAACAATATATATTTTTTAAGGTTAAACTAACTTTATTCTCAAAAAGACAAACAGATGTCAATTACATGAGAACAATACAATCTTAATTACTAATCTTAAATCAGGTTATTCTTATACAGTTATAAGTTTAGGGTGTGCCAATTTAATGTGTCCTTAGCAGTGATGCATCATTGGTAATATGATGGGCTAATTTGTGTTTGTGTTTTTTATGTATTACTGTAAAGTTTCATCAAAATCCGTTCCGTAGTTTTTGCGTGAAAGAGTAACAAACATCCATCCTCACAATCTTTCGCATTTATAATAGCAGTAAGATGTATGTTAGTTAGGTACCTTGATCAAATGCCATACTGTTTTGTTTATCGTAGATTTACAGTGTCGATCCAAATCAACTTATCCTAAATGAATTGTTTGCACGCATGCGGTTTATGCGTTTATTTTTGTGTTTTACTACTTTGGTGTAAAACCCAAAAGCTTAGTTTAAACTTTGGATTTCGTAAATCTACGACAAAAGTTAATAGAAAGTTTGATCTACTGTCATATAAGAATACATTTGTGGCTCAACTACCAATGAACTTCGAAAAATCGTAGAGATTAAACTTGCTCTTGTGGTGTAAACTACTATTGATCTAACGGCCCAAAGCAGTCTACTCCGTCCAATATAATCGTGTTCTCGGTGTCGGCGAATCGATTAAGTGATGTCCGAAATACCTATTATCGATTTATCTATGCAATCCTAATACATATTTACTATGTAGGTACTATGATATAATCCTAGTACAATTGGCATAAACATTTAAGAGATTGTATTAAATAAAATACCACAACTGTGAAAATATAGATAGATCGATAGAAAATGATTAAAGCGCCAGATAAAACAAGTACATAGGCGAACTTAATGCTAATTAGCATTTTCTTTAAGCTAACCTTTACGTAATGAAGAGTGGGGCGGTAGTACGTATGTAGAAGAACATCGAAATAAGACAAAACTCATAAGTTGAGCAATTAGGAATATACGTTTGTATGGAAACATGCCAACCGCCTCTTACAAGCCATTTGTGATCTTAATGGCCACTAATTTATTTTCTATTGTTCGTATATTAACTCTTATGCATTTTTTATGATATAATTTTATGATTTCAATTTCAGAGTGACTACATCACAAAAAAAATAATATTTTTGCCTTACATTATCAGAAGTAAAAGGGGAAATATTGCAGTTATCCAAGTCTATCAAATGACTAAAGTTACTGTCAGTACACTGACAAGGGTTTGTGTCTAATTTCTAATTCAATGGTTATTTTGATATGTAAATACATTTCTCCATAAATAAAATATTTTCGAAGTTAATAGTCTTCGACGACCTGGCTTTTATTTATGTAAATTTATATTACATAAGAAATGTATTAGCCAAAATCAAGATGGAAAATTCCTACCTCACGTCACTTCAGTATATTTTGGTAGATGGTCAAACGTAGCCTCGAATAAATCACTTCTAACGACATAAACGCCGTAATAAAAAAACAGTAAACATATACTTTTAACTGCTGTTTTCAGGTAGGTTATTTGAGGTTTCGTAAAATTACATTTGCCAGTCGTACGGAAATAAATCCAGGTCACTCCACACGATAAACTATCATCATACTTAGATAGAAACGACCTCTGTGGTGCAGTGAGCGAAGGGCGAAGGCCCGCCTGAGACGCAGAAGGTTGCGGGTTCAATTCAAACCGCGGGACAAATGTTTGTATGATCTGTAAATATTTGTCTCGGGTCTCGGTTCAATGAAAAAATATTTTCGAAGATTTGCTCTATTACAAAAATGTTTAAAATAAACCTTGTTTATTATCAACATTATACATAAATCTAGTATATAGATGAGTTATTATTTCAAAGATATTTATTTGTTAATAACACGAATTTTAATTAAAAATAAGTCTCTTTTTTGCTGTGAGCTTTTTGAAACCCTGCTAAAAAAAAAGGCTAAAGGCTTTCTAAGGCTGTGAAATGATTTCAGTAATCATCGCAAAAGACTATTTTACACAAGTTTAGGTTACGAGAGTTTAATAAATATTCTTTTCAAATTTACAAATTTCTGCTCATTTTGAGAGTCTTCATCAGTTCACGGAGAATTCCCGTCGTTCAATATAAATGTTCTAATTTGCAATAATTTTTGGGACATATTTTTTTTCTGTGCCAACAAGACCAACGTCTATAAATACATCATTAGGTTTATTAAAAGTCTTTGATGTTATTCATGAAATCCTACTACATTGTAATTTCTGAAAAAAACGTCTTACCAATTATTACCGTCGCGTCGTCTTTACCGTATAATATGAAAACTGGAAATATAATAAGCAATTCACATCGCAAAATTCACTTAACTCAAAGAAGTTAAATAAAATGGTGTCAAATAGCCAAACAGCCTTCTCGCCCGTTATGCCTATTAAGCGCCATTTTTATATTGAAAATTGCCCGAAAAATATGCAGCCCACTTGTATATTTAAATAAACAGGACTCAAAGAAAAGGTTCAGATTGCGTGTTCAGTTTCACAAATTACTTAACATTCGATTACCTCTGTTGCGCAGTGGGCGAAGATCAGCCTGAGGTTGCGGGTTCGAATCCCGCCGCGGGATTTTTTTATGTATGATCTGCAAATATTTGTCTCGGGCCTGGGTATTTTTATATATAAGTATTTACAAAAAACATTTATGTAGTATATCAGTCATGCACAAGCTCTGCTTAGTTTGGGGCTAGATGATGGTGTGTGAAAAATGTCCAGCATTATTATTTTTTAAAATATATTTTAACTGTAGAACATTTTGATCAAATTCAGAATATTGATAAACAAAACGCAAAAAAGAGCAAACCTAAAGAAAAAAGCTGGCAAGGGTCATAACTAAAATGAGCATAAAAATGAAACTAGGAGTCCCTGTATCGTTGGTATCGGGAACTACGAATAACGTGGTACCATACCACCAAGACTCGGAACAAATATCAGCAGAACATACACACAGTTTTATGAAAAGTATATCTTAAGTGAGTATAATGCAAGGTATTTTACACAAGACAAACCCGTCGCGTGAAATCCATTACATACTAATATTGATGATATGGGTAACCGTAACGCATTATACGGTGTCTTGTCGTAGCAAGGCAAGGATATTAAAAAAAACGCTGCTTAGTAATATTTTTCGTTGATTTGCTAACGTTTCCACTAATTTATACGGCCCGCGACCGCGTTTGTTATTTCAATACAAAACGTCAACTTTACTTCGTTAAGTACTTATTTATACAAGAACTTTGTTTTTTTTTTAATCAATAATATAACTACATTTGACCATAATCTCAACTGATGGTAAATTATAATAATGTAGCTGAAATGGTGCAAGGTCGAAAAGATAGGTTTACCTATTCACTATTAGAGAAGAGACCGAGATTGTATTTTTTAAGAAAGACAGATGATGGTATTATCTTCCATATCTGCGCCGGTTTCAGTATACAGGTGGAACCGAAACATTTGGTGTGAATGTGTTGCAAAGTTGGAATGTGTACGAGCTCAAATCGGATCTTGCTGGCATAAATTCGGGCGTGTTTTTTTGCATTAAAGTAATTGCTCTGAAAGTTCCAACAACGGAAATCAATCCCAGACTGAAATGAACCCAACAAGTGTGATAGACAAAAAAATGGATCTTGCTGGTATAAATACAGACGTATTTTTTTGCATGAACAAAGTAATTGCACTGAAAGTTCGAAAAACGGAAATCAAGTGAGTGAAATTATAATTAATAATAATAATAAGATAATATTTTACATGACATCGTCACTGTTATCTGTTTGCCCTCTTACGGCAAAGGCCTCCTCCAACCTCTTCCATTCCTCTCTATCTCTCGCTTTCCTTGTCCATGATTTTCCTGCGATGTTCTTTAGCTCGTCCACCTTTTGAACTATCTCCCTCTTTTCCGTTTATTGTATTATAATTAGAAAAGTATAATTATCCACTCACCAGTAGCATGAAGCTTCCTCAGGGGATCAACGATTGCGAAATATCTGTCAGCGGACAGCGCTGTCAGCGTGAACACAGACACGCCGATGCTGACGTCTTTGGCCGCTTCCGAGACACGGCAGACGGTGTCACCCCATGGCCAGGATTCCACAGTGTAGACGGTGGAGGTGAAAGGGACGCAGGTGATGATGACTAGAAGGTCGGCCAGGGCTAGAGAGAGGATGTACCTAAAAATTTTTTTTTTCGTTTAAGACTGTCTTGTGTCAATTTTATAATCTTACCCTCTTATTCATAAACGCTCACTAGCTTTAGCAGCGTACTGAAAGTTGTCTGCCTTTGACCTAGTGTTACAAAAGGCCAGGGTTATAGTAACCCGCTTAGTTAGTGAGTGATTATGAATAAGACTACCATAGGATTCAAATCAGATTCATAAACCATAAAAAGATTTTTTATAAAATGTCAGGTACATCATGGCTCGCTCGTAAAAGTATCTTGTATTTGAGAGGTTTCTTACGATTTCTTCTGAAATAAAACTCAATTATCAATACTTAACTTGGTAGTAAAGTTACTATACTTAGGTTTGAAATATATAATGTTGCAGCCTAAATTACTGAGATCTGCGAAACAAGTTATTTATAGAATGGGTATTTTACAATATTTGTTAATGATCCAAGACAGTAATTAACCTTTTGTTCGATTAAGAATTGTTCTTATAACCATAAATTACTTCGGTTGTTTAATGTCATTTTTTACGTCATAAAAAGTGATAAGATGTCCACTACGGTGAAAAAGATTTTTAGGATACTGTTTCCTATCTTCAAGATTAAACGTGGAATTAAAATCTAATCCCAAATGACGGCATAAACTGATATAAATTCTAAGAAAATCTGATATTCCATTTTGGTTAAAACAACTAGGGAAGATGATGAAGGTTTCTTTCTGGCTAAATTATAAAATAAATTGCCTGCTCTTACAATTTTCTGTTCATCAATTACATAGCTACTAAGCTCATTCTCTGCTGTGCAAAATATTATTTAATATTTAATAAGTATTCATCTAGATATAAGGTAGATTTTCGAACTCGTAAATATTTTTGTCTATTGCTCAGAAAGTCACATTGGAGTCGGTGTTTTGAATAAAAAAATATGATAATAAAAAAAATTATGGTCATTTTTCACACAGCATAATCTAGCCACAAACTAAACAGAGCTTAGATTATGGGAACTACATGACTGATAAACTACTTTATATATTTTTTTTTGTAAAAACATACTTATTATAGATAGAAAACACCCAGAATTGTATTATTTAATAAGTTGTGTAGTAAATAAATCTATCAATAAACCCATAAGACTGCAATAACGCTGTTAGCCGTAATCGATTCATTCATAATTTCAAATAACCGCATTTAAAACAAACAATCCGCATCGGATATGCCTTTACGGAGGCAAAAGGTAAAAAACAAACAATGAAACTCTTTCGGCAAACGCATATACTGGCTTCTTAATTCGCGGCTATATATAATAATTTAAAACGAATAATTTTGGGGTTGAGACTCTGGGTCCGTGGGGAACCGGGGCCCTTCGCGTTTTCAAAATTATTTCAGGGCGACTGGTCGAAGCGACGCGTGACAAGAGAGCTGGCTCTTATCTGGGTCAACGCATTAGCATTGCCATTCAGCGTGGCAATGCGGCCAGTATTTTGGGAACGCTTCCGCCTGGTAGTGATCTGGATCAGTTGAGCTATCTATAGATCGTTTGCAACGGTCTTTAGATAGCTAGCTGTTTCATCTGTATTTTTTGTATATACCTACTTGTACATAGTTGTATGAATAAATGTATATCTTTAAAAAAAACGAATAATTGTTGTATAAATAGGACAACGTATTATTCTCTTTAACGAGATACAATACATTTACATTTTAATTTAAATAGTTCCATAAAAGCGTCTAACTAATCGGACAACTAGCATCGCATTTGAATCAATTAATAACGTCATAGTTCGTATATAACCCGTATTTAAAACGATTCTCGAATGGTATTTAGTCTCGAAAATAGATTTACAGAGAAACAAACAGATACGCTCACGACGTATTTCCCATGATGGGCATTCTCACATCTAATACTCTATGCGTGGATCCGTGAGATTGCCAAGAAGGGGTATGGAAAGGGCCTAGTGGGCGTTACTCCGATATACGATTCGGAGATCGTGGTTTTGAATCCAATCGTGCACCAATGGTTTTGAAGTTGACGTTTCTATATGATCCTTGTGATTTTAAAAGATAAAAACCTATAGATTTTGACTTTGATTATTTTAATCATTACTTTTTTACCAAAAACAGCAGATTTTGAAAAGACGTATAGCAAAAGTTATTACCTTTTTTGTGAAGAACAACCCCCGGGATTATACACATTGCCACCCCCTGTAAATCCAGTTATGATGATACCTGTCTATTGGTTTTGATTTGCAGGGATTTGGCATTGTTATTCTGTGATACGCTATGGCGTAAATTTATTTTCTACCTGCAGAGCAATAAAATTACACACATTTCGAACCTGAAAGAGCTGAATCCGCAGTGAGTTTCAAATTTTGGTACTGCGTAAAACTCCATAGCGCATGTGGCGTCTCACTGACGAGCGTGGTCAAGTAATGAACTAAATTGAGTGTGATAATCGCTTATCATGTTATAAACATGATAAGTTTATACAAATTGGTATTCCGTAAGATAATTCCTTAGTCATCTCGAGACTTGACATAGAATCACTCAACTGTTCCTTATTAACTAGAAGTTCATCACAAACTGAGATCTCGCGATGTTTCGTTTTCATCTGATTATCAGAAGGTTATTAATTTAATAGTTGCAATCTTTTTAAACATAAACAACCTTAACCTTCAACGCGTTTTAGAAAATATCACTTTTTACAAGCGACTTCTAGTTAATTTTTTTTGGGCTAAAAATTAACTACCAAACTATTCGAACTTAAAAATTATATTAGCGCTTTCTGTTTGTGATAAAATGTCTCTACTGACATCGGGTAGTATTTGAGGATTTACGAGTATAAGCATAATTTTAAGCGAAAAAGCGCTTTTAAAATAAATAAGAAAATGTGTTACTCTGTTAACAGTTTTGCTACGCGGAAGCTGTGGTCGCAAAGTCTAATTATGGTAATCAAAGTCATTAAAAATAATTAAGTGTCCTGGACGTAGCGGAATTGTTTATATTAATTTCAAAGCTTTGTATAACAAATTGAATTGAAAACCTATTATTGCACACCTTACATCTAACAACATTTGGACGTTCGGAATATTTAAATTAAGTTTGTTTTAGTCATAAAATATAATAATAAGAATAATCAATTTATTAAATTTACACGTCAGTCAGATAAATACTGAGAATACACAATATAAAAAACAAACACTTTTATAAATGATGAATTAACTAATTAATAATTAATTTATTCATAGAAAACAAAACAACTTGAAATAGTAAAAAAATTGAATTGTCTACAAACACATACTAGTAGGAAACTGTGATTTAAGCCATGTTCGTCCCTAGAAAGTTCGGCCCGCTTCTGCTTTCGTCTCACTTTGTATGCCATATTCGGCCGAAAATAAATTTTATTTTATTAAATCTTATTTCGTCCTACTTTTCAGCTCCACGTTCGGCCTAAGTATTTTATATAGGCAAATTATAATCACTTTAGTACAGTTGAGGCAATAAGTCTTCACTTAACTTTTATATTTTAATTTATGAACAAGTATCAAGTAGCTGAATGTAAAGCGCATGTGTCCTACAGTTTCGTTAAGTTTTTTTAATATATAAAAAAATATTTATCTGACTTTACAAATAAAGTCTTCCATGTTATAGAACGCCGTCTCGATAAGCCATAATTTTAATTTAGTTTTGAATGATGTTAGGCTAGGTGCTTGAAGAACCAACGAACACCACCGCCGGACCGTTCGCGAAAAACAAGTTTGAACTTGTTTGTTACGCTCTTCAATACCTACCAAAGCATTTTTTCCACCAATTAGCCGCGCACCCTCGCCATCCTTGCTCCATCCACAAATGCCTCCATAGATTTTAAACACTAGTATTCGCCACAGACTTAATTAGTAATGTAGGTACATCTGTGGTTCATTTACAGCACCTACTGTAACAAACTTCTATATATTTTTATATTTATTTTATTCTTGTTTTGTGTATTATTCTCTGTTATATTATTTTTAATTATATTTTTAGTAGCTACATCTTTAAGTAACGCTGTCAGTTATGGGGTCACTCACCAATAGGTTCTGTCTGAAAATCAGCGTAGCTTCACATCGTATATCAAACTCAGGGTTCATATGAGAGACTACCTACTTTATAACCATTTGAAAGCAATAAATATATTGAGTATTGTGTATTTATTTTAATAAGTGCCTTGCCCCCGCAACACGCCGTCTACCTACACCTACATTCGTGCTCTGGAATAAACAGTAATATTGACTCCCAGCTTTTCAATTTGCTCGTACATTCAATACGAGCAAAATAACTGAGCGCACACGTTATGTAGGTACTTCGAGTCGCAACCTTATATCAGGTTTATCTAAATCGGTTCAGCTGTTACGGAGAAGAGCAAATCACACAAACATATTCATCTTCTATCATAGCATCGATACTAAATATAAAGCTGAAGAATTTGTTAGTTTTTTCGTTTTATTTGCATGAACGAGTTACATCTCTGGAACTATCAATCATATTTGTATAATTATTTTGCATTTGATAAGGCTAATTCTTGAGGAAGGTTATAAACTACATTACATAACGCTACGATTCTTAGCAGCCGTGCAAAATAAGTAATAGTGCGGTCGGGCGATGCGACACGGTGGTCTGGGGGCCGATGGCGGATGTTATATTTTTTTGTATTTGTATTAATTTATTTTACCTTAAAACGGTTAATACCAATTACAATAATTACAGCTTGCACAATTAAGTCCACAGAATTTACATAAACGTCGGTCAATTAAATAAAAAATATAACAAACAAACACGCTCACGACTGTCTTCCCCATGGTGGTCATCCTCAGATATATACTCAGTGAGTAGATCTTTGAGGATACCAATTAGGGGATAGTCAGAGGCACATCCAAACAATACATTCGACACATGCCCGCGTTTTGCAAGTTATCATTCCACGTGACAGGTTGCTAGCATATCGCCGCTTATTGGAACAATAACATTAGCACATGCCTTAGAATGTTTGGTTCTAGGGCATGCCGGTTTCCTTCACCGTTTAGAGCACGTGTTAATGCGCACATAATTTTTTCGAGTGGAAAAATCCATAGGTGCACTACCGGGTTCGAACCCACGACCTCAGGATCAGAAGTCGGGGTATCGCCCACTAGGCCAATAGGTCGCACATAAAAAATACATGAATACAAAATAATTATACAACTGTTCCAAGCAAAGACTATTAAATTGTCATTGCTGTCACTTTCTGAAAATAAATATTCCAGCTTTCGATTGCAGAGAAATTAATTGCTTCTAGGAAATAAACTTGTCCTCTCTTGACTAAAGGCACTTGTAAGTAGGCTAGTGTTGTGGCAATTTATTGCTGTACCTTTAAAACTAATGACGACCTTTGCTCTAATATGCTGACCGACAAGCTGCGTGTTTTATGAGACTCTTAGAATATAAATGTCAAAGACGTAGTATCCCTAACTAAATTCTTAGATTAAAAATGTCAAAGACGTAGTATCCCTAACTAATCTGTGTCGAAGTTTCGATGCTAAGATGTTCGGATTTTTTATGCCAGTAGGTAATATTCGTAACTGCTGGACCGATTTGAATGAAAATTGGAACAGGTTCGTGATCTAAATTAACACAAGCTACTTTTTATCTGGAAACCGTGCGGGTTATGTTTTATATTTTTCATTAAAAATGGGATATGAACCATGATTTATGAAATTTAATGTTTCCCAATATTTCGGTACAGTTGCAGTTACAATGGTCACGGGAGGAACTGAAGTTTTTGCGGGGAGATGTTAGTGGCAGACGAATCAATCTACCTTCTTTTTGCTCTTTTATTATAACGACCTCTGTGGCGCAGTGGGCTAAGGTCCTCCTGAAACGCAGGTTGAGGATTCGATTCCCGCTGCGGGACAAATGTATGCTTGATCTGCATACATTTGTCTATGGTCTGGATTTTACTATGTATAATATTACAAAAAAAATATGTATTTACAAAAAAATATATATATATGTAGTATATCACTACTACTAGTCATGTAGTTCCCATAACACAAGCTCTGCTTACTTTGGGGCTAGATGATGCTGTGTGAAAAATGTCCAGCATTATTTATTTTATTAATTTAATGAATTTAGGTAACTTTTTAGTACTTAAAAATATAATTATATTGTAAATGGGTTTTATTTTCCAAAACATCCAATTTATTTAGATTGTGTTATCAAAATAAATACTAAAGGGATTTTCATGATAATGACATAATAATATAAATATAATCGTAGACGTATGCACATTATTACTTTCGATTCGATTCGATTTATTTTCCTTTACAAAATAAATCGAAGATCGTTATTAATTTTAATTGTGCTATACACCACCGTCCTTTATCGTTCGTATCAATTTCTGTCCATCCACAAGTTGTTGTGGAAGAGATCGCTATTAGCGATAAGACCACTCATTGTACTACGTCGATTAATTTTATATTTGCTCTGTTTGCATTTGTAAGGAACATAATTATGTGGTGTACAATAAAATGGTATCTATTTATCTATCTATCTTTACAGTGTTTTCTTGTAATGTCTACCTGTCTGTGTATCTGTATGGTGACAAATAAATTTATCTATCTATCTATGCGCACTTGAGGGGTGAGTAAATGTATTTGCGCTCGAACATAGTTCCAGGAAAATCGCGAGAAATACAGGGTCGTGTTATTTTTAAAAAAGATCCCTTATAAAATGATCTCAATCCATTTCAAAGCGAAGCCGTACTCACAGCAAATATTATTTTACAAGGAAATATTGGGCTTGGCTTGGATGTTTGATGTCTAATTTAGGAAGAAAATATTAATTTAATCAGTACCTAATTATTGTTTTAGCATATAGATACGGTTACGCTTTTAAGTATAAGTTAGATATATTGGAACGAAGTTCTTTATCGCGCGTTGTGAAAGGGGGCTAGACGGAAAAAATTCACACGAAAAGTTGTAACAACACTTTTTGCTATAGTAAGCTATTGTAAGCTGTGCGGCGTGCGCATGTTTCTCTGTCTGTCTCTCTCTCTCTCTCTTATAGAAAGCAAGCCAGATATTTTCATTTATTTTATTATTATTATTTTTTTTTTTTTAAGTTGGCTTGCTAATAAAAAATAAGTTCACTAATTAATCGAAAGGAACTTCGTTCCATCCGGGTGTCCCTTGACACCTGTCATTTTTTGGACAGTTATTAGTACCATCAGCGGAAACTGTTAAAAGCTAATCCCTTTCATATATATTTGTAAATATAACGCGATGGAAATCTGTTAATTTCCATATAAGTAAATATAATTATCTAATAAATGAAAAAAATATCACCATATTGCGATCCTTCAGTTAACCTAATCTAGAAAAATAATATTTTAAAATGATACCAAACCACGATAATTTTAAATTCCAATATTTTTAAACTCACTTTTGTTTTACTAATTGAATAATGTGTTAGATTTAATTTGCTCATGACAAGACAGGATAAAAACGGTCCTGAGCTTTCATTTTCAGCTAAATATAGAAGCATTCCACAGTACAATGTAAACATTAATATTTTTACCAACAACGTAAATATATGCGTAGCCATTTATGCGTATGACGTAAGAGGTGGTTTGTTTATTTTTGTACCAAATTTTTCAGAAACAGCTTTTTCGATTGAAATAAATTTTATAAAATCGATTTGTATGACTCCATAATCCTACTATCAAGTAGAGAGCGCTGCAATAGACGATGAAAAACATGTAAGCCGAATATAATTTGATGACCATTGTGGCGTAGTGGGCGAGAGCCCGCCTGAGACGCAGAAAGTTGCGGGTTCGTTCCCGCTGTGGGACAAATGTTGTACGATTAGCTAATGTTTGTCTCGGGTCTGGGTGTTTTCTATGTATAATATGTATGTTTTTACAAAAAAAAACGTATATATGTAGTATATCAGTCATGTAGTTCCCATAATAAAAGCTCTGTTTAGTTTGGGGCACAGCATCATCTAGATGCTGTGTGAAAAATGTCCAGCATTATATATTTAGATTTTTTTTACCAAAAAAACACTTATTTCGTTAAAGAAACTCGTCTTGTTATCAAGTTTTATCGCAATACAACTTTAAACTGAGCTAGAAATTGGGGTCTGACATACGGATGGATTAACAGAAAGACAAAACGAAATTATAAGAGTTTTCACCATTTGCCTTCGGAATTATTACCATTTATTACCAATGACTCACGTATTTGGTACATTCCTCATAGCCTTATGTCTCACGAAAACTGCCACAAGCGTGCCATTGCCCACGACTCCGATTATGAAGATCAGCGCAAATATGAAAGGTACAATGTAGGTTTCCGGGCGCTCGATGTATGGCTGGAATGGCTCCGATATGTTCAGGTCTGAATCGTTAAATTGAGACAGGTTGAACGCCTCCATGGTTCATAGTACCTGCAAGAAAAAAAATATTAACAAAATATGAAAATACTTAAGTGTTTATCTTCTAGCGATTTGTGACAATAAAACTTAACTAAGAACTATTATTGAAGACATACAAATTATAAAAAAAAATATTACACTCCATTAAGTTCGGCGATAAATTATAACAGACAAACAAATGCCTTGACATATTGATGATAAACACATTTCGAACTCCTATCGTCGCAAGCTATAATAAATTAGTGCAACAAAAACACAGAGTTTGACTGTCTCCCAGCATCCCCAGAAAACTAACTCAAGTAAATGGTTGTGAGAAGTCGCACAGCACACTTGCTGGTCTCCAAGTTTCGGAAGCAACCGAAAATGCTATTATTTTTTAGCTCAATTCGGATCGTCCACGTCTAATATTGCCAATGATTAAGTATATGTCCCCAACGCAAAATACCCGCGCGGCATACCATTACACAGATGAGACTGGACGAGTTAGGGTCTGGTCAAACTATCAATATATTCACACGAGTTTTGACGACCAATCAACCGTTCCCTTTGCTCGCCACCACCACGGTACCGCCACCGCGTCTGATTGACTGGACCCTTAAATGAGACTCTATTGGTTGCCCTCTACAGCAAGACATAAAGAAAAAAAGGGCTTTTGCCCTGCAGTAGGACACCATCAACAATAGCCTATAGAAGTCCATTACTGGGTATAGGCTTGCCCCAAACAAAGGACAATATAATGCTAAAAATAAAAAAAGATGAAAGCGGCTACGTAAAGATACGATCAACGTACTGATGAAACGCAACATAATCTAGTGTGGATGAGTCTTGGCATCTAATGAGATGTGAACGAAGTAACAGAAACCTTTATAAAAAACTCCAGATGACTCATGTGAGTTCACTCATCTTATTCAGATGGAGCATTTTGATAAAGCTCTTTATGCAAGATGAGAAATCGTTAATACGCGGAACGGAATCATAAAGATTGTGTTTACCTTGGCAAGGGTAATCACGCCGTTGAAGTGATATGGTGGATATAAATTATCTTATACGCGTACTGTTTTATTGGTAGTTAAATGTTTCTTTTTTTATTATCCCCGAAACGATGCAAAGTTAGTAAGATTGTAAGTTTAGATGTAGATATTATAAGTTTAGATGTAGGGGGTAATCGAAACTAGTAATACGAATACTAAAATTATTTTTAAAAAAATCAGAAAAGACACTTTAATTTATTAAGCCCTGAGCATTTTTTCAGCATATGCTCAGGGTGAGCATATGCTGTATAAATTATCCCGCTAAAACAAAAGGGTTTTTCATGGAGACCAACTTTGAGATGTAAGTAGAATAAGGTAGAGCGAATGCATTTCTAACAAACGCTGATTTAACGGTAAGAGCTATTTTCATCGGCTCCTTTTTATCCGTGTACCACGCGGGCGAAGCCGTGGGCTAATTTGGGATAAGACATGAAAAGCGTGTTGGCTCCGTTTATTGAGTACAAACGTGTTTGCTTTTCTTATGTTACCGTCAGATTACCGTAGCATTCATCATCATCATCATCATTTCAGCACGAAATCGTCCACTGTTGGGTATAGGCCTCCTTTTGCTTTTGCCAGCCTCCTTTGTCCTGTGCGTCTCGCATCCAGGTATACCCTAAGAATTTGACGATGTACCTAACACTCTAAGTTCATGCTCGTTGGGTTGTGGCAGATGGACGACTTCCAGTGGTTCTTAGCACCCTCTGTCCTGCTGTAATCAAGGCCAGAGCCAGAGTCCGGAATAGAGATTCCTAAATTACTGGGATACCTAAAACTCACGTTTGTTAACTTAGTCTTATCCACATTAAATCAATTAATATGATTCATATAGTCCATCCAGGGACTTAGATATCTCAGTGATAATTTCCCAAACTCAGTGATAATTTCCCAGCTCTCTAAGTTGGAAATCTGATCTGATATATTTGTTCTGAAATACAATTATCATCTTCAACTCCCCTGAGTGACTCCTCTCAAGATAAACCAGAACATCCATTAGAGTCTATCATCTATATCCGTCTAAGTTAAATACCACCAAAAACACAAAATATTTCAAACTTTGTCATGTTGCGATACAATTTGATCCCTCTTTCAATATAAAACAGTCAGACATTTAGTTGTCCCTCTTTTGTTGTAAGCTTTTTGGTCCGTATTTTAAGGAAGAAGGTTGAAAGTCGGCATTGGGCTCCATCAATCAAATGGGTCTTGTTGATTTGGCTCTCGAATTCGGCCATCAAGTGATCTGGAGTTGATTAATAGGTATAATTAGATTAAGCTTCGGTTTACCGAGATTAATATTCATTATCGAGGCTTTTTAAACGTCGATTAAAAAATAAACAAAAAAAAATGTTTGACGACTTACATTTGGGAGCCGAGAATCAAAAATATCAGGTAATCGAGATTCGTTTGTAATGAATTCATAAAAAACCCTACGTTATGATACAAACTGAATAAAATAAAATATACAAAGGATATGATGTCAGCGACATTCCCCCAATTTCACGAGACATTCTTCTAAAATAACTTGACGTAATACGTCAAGTTTAACATAAATTCGATTACAATGTAAATTGTTGTCGAAAGATCAACGGCCACCGACACCCACTTAATAGAAACAAAATCTAAAATATAATTCCTATCACTTGAACATAGAACCCCACATAGGCTGATTGTCCACTAAAACGGAGCTAGGAATTACCTAGAGATACTTAGACTTAGAGACTAGTATTGGTGTCTATAGGCCTGTTGCTATGGCGTACAAACAGGTTAAACTTCGCGTGTTACAGAGCAGTATTCATTCCAAACAACACTATACATACTGTATTTAATGTGTTACTGGATAACGTTACGATTTTTAGTATACTGTCTTATTTACATTACAGAATAATTATAGTTTTTTTACGCACCCACGCAAGAACGTTGATAAGTTCTATTTTGTCGGTAGTATAAGACAGTATGTGTGATACATCATTAAACATGCAGGTGTATCATACCTACGTAACACCTACCTACTAACGGTTAAAAAAAACATACCTTGTTTGTTTAGGCAAAACCTGCAAATCCTTTGCCTACATATAAATACCATCTATGTACCCACCTTGTGAAAGCAATACATGTTGCTCTCTGTATAATGAATCCTACTACTATTATAAGCGCGAAAGTTTGTGAGGATGGATGTTTGTTACTCTTTCACTCAAAAACTACTGAACGGATTTTGATGAAACCATAATAAAGTTTATACATCAGAATAACACATATAATACAGAAAGTATTATATGTGTTATTCTGATACCTCGTGTAAATCCGGATTACACGAGGACGAAGCCGTGGGCAGAAGCTAGTGAATTATAAAAGTTATTCAAAAGAGCGAAAAGAGTGAACGTTGGAATTGAACAAAAAATAATTTCACTCAAATTAATGTTTTTTTAAGACGATTGGCAGCAGTGAAAGCAATATTAGGAAGCTTCTGTTGCCTGTGAAGGAAACGATGTCTTCATCTTTCATTTCACAGATTCTGTTGAGGAATCTGTTGAGATTATCCCTGCTGCAGATAGTACACTACAAGGTACAGGTGAGCAGAAGAACCATGGATTGGATCCTCTTTATATTCTTTGGGGTTGATGATATATAATTTAATATAAGATGACATACATAATATAATATATATATAGTATAATATATTTTTTATTATACTTACATAATATAAGTATAAGAAAAAAAGCACCCAGTTTTTTTTAAGCAATTTGTTTTAGATAAGTAACCCTATATTTTATTAGTAATACTTATTACGAGTACACTTTAGTTCGGAAGAAACAATTCAAATTTATTTTGTCAACAAGGACAATTCGCTGTAGTACCTTGGTACCATTACAAAACAGTCCCCTAAATCGAATAATTTAGAAAAATATTTACTTTTAATGTCCACTAGGTACTTTGAGTTAATAAGTACATTTAACTACAAAGAATCAGATCAAACTGAAGAAAACAAAGTTATACGAAGATCTAATGAGGTTTTGGGACGCAGCCCAGTATAATAGACTCTGTGGAACCCGACTGGAAATAAGTGGGAATAAGCCGATTAGTTCCGCCTCATTACTCGGTTTCCTAAAAAAATATTTAAGAAACAACATCGTAAAAAGAATAAAAAAATCGGTGACTTATAAGTCATACAGTATAACGTAACTTATAAGTCATGGTTAATTAAGATGTAGCAACAATGTAAGGGATTGATAGAGTGAGCACATAACTAGGTAGTATTATACGAAAATAATGTTTAAGTTAAAATATCAGCGTAATCGGTACCAAGTTTTTCGAACTAAGGCGCCGCGATATCAGTTCGAGGCGAATCTATATCTATACATATATTATAAAGAGGGTAAGTTTATATGTGGGGGGTAATCTTCAAAACTACTCATCCGATTTCCGACCCGAAAAATGACTTCACCAATATTTAGAATGCAATTTCAGGTTGAACATAGACTATATATTATACCGTCAAAATTCCCTGTCATTTTGACCTTGAATAGAGACCAATTTTGTAACGTAATTCAATAAAAAAATGGTCGAGCGAATGCATTTCTTACGAACGTTACTTTTCATCGGCTACTATATCCGGGTACCACATGGACGAAGCCGTGTGCAGTAGCTAGTTACTAATAAAGAGAAGTGCGAGGTGCATCACTCTTAACACCGCCTATTTTCTCATTCCATCTCATCAAGTGAACTCGTATCTCATCAAACAGCGTACTCCGTAATAGACATTTTTGGCGTGGTTTATATGAGTTATTTAATTATCAAGATATGTGGTATATTATATAATACCACATGCCTTGATACCGAATGTGATCACTCGGGGGAATCTTGTCACGTACAGATATTGCCCCGAAAGTACTCAGCGGCAACGGAAATAGTTATAATCTATTCGAATATAAACCATCCTGTTATCTAGATAGGTATCAGAGTTTGCATGTCCGTGCTTGTTGTAGCGTAGTTTTAAGGCTTAATATGATTTTATTCCTTGAAAACGTCAATCGCTTTATTTAACATTAATTAAATTTACGCTCCCTCGCGACCAAGCTTATAGAAGAATCAGGGAACGAGGATTTAGGATTTTTGAGTGTCATCATTTTGCTGTAGTGCGGTGCCAATTTATAGAACGATATTTAGTTTTAACAATTTAAGTCAGACACGGTATTTCTGAAAAAGTATGTAATCCTGGCCGAAGCCAATTGCATGATGTTCAGTGAAAAAAACATAAATTTAGTTGAGTGAAAATTCGTAATTTTTTATTTTTCACTAAAGTCATAAGTGGCGCCCGCATATGCGTTTGCTGTAAGAGGTTGTTTGATTGTACGTTTGTATGTCTGTTACCATTTATCTTCCAAACGGATTATTAGATTGTAATGCGTTTTTTTTTCACTGACCAGACCTGACCTACCATAAAATCTAAGTTAAATAAATACTAGGTTAAGAACGGTTCTTCACGAACGAAAAGTACGCAACGATAACTTTTAAAAATACTTGTTTTTTCACCGTTTTCAAGAATAGTTTATATCCAAAGGTTTATTTGATATTTAGAACACCTTTATGCAACGAAACAATTTTATTTATTATTATTACCGTTTCTGTTTCATCTGCTACGTAAAATTTAGTGTCGGAAGCGTAATCCATATTTATGGAATTAATTAAAACAAATGGATATATTCATACAACTATGTACAAGTAGGTATATACAAAAACAACAGATGAAACAGCTAGCTATCTAAAGACTGTTGCAAGCGATCTATAGATAGCTCAACTGATACAGATCACTACCAGGCGGAAGCGTTCCTAAAATACTGGCCGTATTGCCACGCTGAATGGCAATGCTAATGCGTTGACCCAGATAAGAGCCAGCTCTCTTGTCACGTGTCGCTTCGACCAGTCGCCCTGAAAGTATTTTGAAAACGCGAAAATGGATTAAGTTTATCTAAATTATTTTAGAGGAACGTTCGACCTCACTTTTTCACATTTTCATACTAAACGCGTCACAGACTACAAAAAAATATTAAGATTATCTAATAGCGTTCACAAACTACAACGATAAATCGTTTAATCGAGTTACAAAAACGTGCCGTTTTACCACATGCACGTTAAGATTTATCGGTTCAGTTCAAACCGATTGTATTCAAATTTGTGTCTTCCAGTAGATATTTCTGATAACCTTCCGTAGACAACGCTAGGTGGTACCTCTGATTCCACTAGTTCTATTGATTGTATTTAAGCTATGTGAGTCGAAACTGACTACTAATTTTGGTGTAGGTAATTATCGTTACGATAAGACGGTACCGTTCGAACTACTCCGATAAATCGTAACGTTATACAACGGTTAACGTTAAAGTTATAAAAATAAAGTTAATGAAATGAATAAACCGTACCGCACAGGGTATTTTAATCATTGAAGAATAAACTATTTGATGTACAATTTATTTTATTCAACATCAAATAGGAGGCTCAACCAATATTACTTGCAATATTTATTCCTTATAAATATGAAAAACCAAAAACGAAATCCGTATAACGCACAAAATTAAAATAGCACATCACTTTTCTCATCTGAATACAGGGTCATATTTAATTTAATATTCTCCATAAATGTGGTTATGGAGTGTCATCATCATTATCCTGTAGAAGTCTGCCCCCCCCCCCCCCCCCCCCACCCCTGACTGTCATGGCAAAATGGCCTCGATACAGACCATTGATCATCAATCTTATGGCGATGGTGGTGACAACCAGTACATTGACGCAAAATATTGACAACCACTTGACAACCTTAGATTGCCATCCCACCACCTCAGTTTGACCGGGCCTATATAAGCACGCCCAAATGTTAACCAAAAACGAGCCTGAGTAGTACATACTATCACTGCCATTTTATGAAAAAATAAAGAAGAAAGAAAAATATTTTTATTAGTAAACGTTGCACCATAAATAACAAGCAGACAATATACATACGGAATTTAGATAAACAATACCTACATACTAGCTATAAAACTATTTACGTGCCTCCCGATACATACCTGTTGGATATTTGCAACGACGCAAATTAGCGTCAAACTCATCGTTAGTTGTATCAACTGACAACATTATGAATATATTAGATGACTATGACTTCAAAACCAAAATCACTGACATAAGAGAGAAAGCCTAGCTGAAGTGGGAGAAAGCCAAGCTAGGTCACGTATGCGTAATGGAGCCCTGACAAGCGAGGCGGCGTCGTGGCAGACAGGAAGAATGTGACGAGATGAACTGGACACCTATGAGAGGGACTGGCTCGGTGACTCAAGATCAGAGTGACCGGTGGAAATGGGAAGACGCTTTTTTTAAAATAGTAAAATTGTATTTTACACTATGGATCTCGTGTCTGAAAATAAAGAATTTTATTTATTATTATTAATTTATTATTTTTCCCAAACATGGGTCAATATGGGCTGATACTCGTGGTATTATGTTTTGTTAGCATTCAAAACAGCGTAATATGAATGGCGATGCTTATTCGTTGGGTGAAATGAAAGATAGCATTTATTTCAACATAAATTAGGTTATTTATGATGACTTGTTCCTCTTAGATAATTCAGTTGTTATTTTATTTGAATAAAGTTTAGATAGGTAGGTAGGTCAATTTTATTTTGCAAAGTTTTAGTATTAAAGTGTATGAATAAACTGTTAATGCACTACACGTCGTGACATGAACTGCGATAAAATACACGAGTGGCAGGTGACACATCATAAGACCCTCGCAAATTATCTACAGATAGCTCAACCGATCCATATCACTACAAAAATAATGTATTAAGCCTGTCTGATCCCACTGCCTCCAAAAGACTCCCAAACTGCCAGCTGCATTGTCACGCGTTATTCAAATCTACTTCTGTGCAAACTTATTAAAATGTAATTAAAAACTGCATGGAGTTCAACACATCAAGTTCTCCAGGAAAAATGATTTATTAAAAATAACACAACACTTTAAAACATTTTAAAATGTTATTATCATAAGCCACTTTAATTGGAAAGTGGCTAAATTAATTGGAACCATAATGTAGCTTACACTACACTACATTATGGTTCCAATTAATTAAATTTTGAACGAACGAATCTCAACTTTGCAAATATTTGCACATATTGAAGTATGAACAATTTTAAAATTCTACCTGTTTCAAAGGAAAGTAAAAGCATTGAATAACTTTGAGTTAATCGAAATTGTTAATACCAAATACAGGCTACATTTTATCAGGTACAACGCGGCCAAAGCTGTGGTCAGAGGCTATAATTATTTATAAAGTCATTATTTTGTTTAGAGTATCAGTATTCTATAGTATTGCACAGAATACAATCAGATATTCAATAACTGTATATGTGACTGTATTCAATTATAATAATAATAATAAATAATACTGCACACAGCATCATCTAGCCTCAAAGGAATCAGAGCATGTGTTATGGGAACTACATGACTGATATAATACTTATATACTTTTTTTTGTAAATGATTTTTTTGAAAATGTAGAAAACATCCAGATACCGAGACAAGTATTTAATCGAATTTGTTATTGTTATTAGCAGAGCATTTATAAGTAGATGTGGAACATTCCAATGAATATTATGTAAAGTTTGTCCTAAATAACAACGTTATGTAAAGTATTTTGGCACGCGTTGGCAGTGCAAACAGCGTTGGTGTTGTTCTGTGAAATCTGATAATAACGGTTACTGAGGGATAACATGATGCTGAGGGTTAAACACAAATCCCTCGGATCGAAGCTTTAGTACAATGTATCATTTTAACCTACATACGCTTCGTTCCGTCATACTTTGTTTGAATTCAGAACAAAAACTAATTTATGCTATGATAATATTTTTAACATCATCATCTTCTTGTCTTTATCCCACATTCTGAAAATATTTGTCTCGGGTCTGTGTATTTTTCTATTGGCTAGCTAGATCTAAATGATAGGTTAGCAGATGTCAAACAAAATTTAATTCGGACACTTCATCTGTTTCCTCTGTTATAAACTAGTAATAAAATTGTTTTACCAAAAAAAACGACTTTTGTTGAAGAAATCCTAATGTTGCAGACGACAATGATTTTCCCACAATTAAGCTCAAATTATTGTTTCAATAGCTATAAAACGCGGGCATATGCCAAACATAATGTGTAGATGTGCTCCTGGCTAGTTTTAATTGGTATCTTCAAAGATCTACACATCTTGGTATTGACAAACAGTGTCGCGGCAAATTTAACGCAATAACAAATTTCATTTTCAATATCCTTTATGAATTAAGCGTTGCCTACCTTGATGAGGAATATAGGGCATCATTATTTTTTAACAAACCAAATATGTCATTAGGGGATTTATTTCAGGCATGTATTATGCCAAAAAATAAACAATGTTTACGTAACAAAAGAAATTATATTCGAATAAAAAAATTTGGCAAAAATACGAATAACTGACTGACGCTCTGAAAAGTATAGCTGTTACATTTTATAGCGGTCAAAAGTATTATAAAGTTTATAACAGTAGACCCGCTGCTCGGGAGGGATTACAGTGTCTCACAATATCCTACTACTATTATAAACGCGAAAGTTTGTGAGGATGAATTTTATTACTTTTTCACGCAAAAACTACTCAATGGATTTTGATGAAACTTTATAATAATATAGCTTTTACATCAGAATAACACATAGGCTACTTTTTATCCGGGTATCACTCGGGCAAAGCCGTGGGTAGAGGCTAGTTGTATTATAATCCAGTATGTTATTAACTTCCTCAGTTTCCTCACTGCGATCTTACAAAAGCACAGATAGGAATTTGTACGAAATTTGCCTTTTTACTTCTTCAAGTACATTTTATAAGTTGGTCGACTATTACTCGTTAACTTGAAAAGCCTACTTTGCTGTGATAGTTTTTTTTTTAACTACGTTATATAAATTTTTACGTATCCGAAAACAACCGTTTAGCTTTCTTGTGATTTCCAGGAATAAAAACCTATTGACTTTGAAGTCTTTTATGGTTTTCCGTCATCGATGGGAGCATCTACACAACTAGCAATAGGTCAGTTTCCCGACTGCTTTAAAACAGCCGCCGTTTCACCTATCTATAAAAACGGCCCAAAAAGCGTACCTGACAATTGCAGACTTATCTCAGATCGTCAGTTCGGCTTCAGAAAGGGCCGACCCACTGAAGATGCTGTGTCGCTCCTAGCCGATCTAGTCTCATCTTATTTTGATAAAGGTGAAAGGTGTATTGGAGTGTTCTTAGACCTTGCTAAGGCTTTTGAAACCGTCTCAGTGGGCCTGCTCTTGAAAAAACTAGAATCGTTTGGAATTAGAGGTGTATTACTGGTTTAAAAGCTACTTAACGAATCGTACGTAGTGTTTAAAGATAGGCAATGAACTCAGTAATCCACTTCCTATTGCGTCCCGCAAGGTAGCATATTGGGCCCGACTTTGTTCATACTCTACATAAACGATCTTCTCCAGATAGCACTTGAAAACTGTGAAGTCATAGCCTACGCAGACGACACGGCAATTCTATTTCATTTTATGAAAATACAGGAATATACTCAAGATACAGGCTTTCACGCCTAGTTTAGGTCTCGCAGATAACCATATTAAAAAACCTTGGGCATTACTCAAAATATAAATGAATTTTCACACACCCGCATTATTTTTAAACGGTCTCTTTAACATCACCCCACACTACGGGATAGATGACTTTAAAACTCTTCCCCACTTTACGTGTAGGGGAGGAAACCTATTTTTTATTTTTTATTTTCCCTTTTTTGGCGTTATTAATACCCATGCCAAATTGGCCCTTTATGGTTGTCGAATTGACGATTCGTATCGGTCACATTCAAGGATAGAACAACGTCTGTCGTGTCAGCTATCAGCTGTATTGAATACTAAATACAATATAACTTTTGAGAATAATAACCCTACCTATTGGCTTTGCTGTATTTGGATAAAAAATACGTCCTACTTTCTTTCAGTGGTGTACACATTCGGTACGAGGGACGTTGGAAATAGAATTTTCTGAGAGCTGACTACGTATCGTTAGAAAATTTTATTAGATGGTACTTAAGAGTCTCAGGAAAGTTTTTCAAAACAAAACTTGCAGTCTTGCTCAAGTTTTGAGGTTATTTACAGAGCGGTAAGTCAAAGATTAAAATCTCAAAAACTTCAATTTTATCTAATGCCAGTTCCTAGCGACGAAGCTAGGAAAGAAAGGCGATATACAAGGCTATTTTTAATGATATTTTTACAAAATAGTAGTTATTCTGTGCATTTTGTCACTGTTGGAGACTCGGGGTACGAGAGTAAAAATTGCTATAGAAGACTAATGATAGTTTATTATATAAATTTAAAACCTTTTCTCGAGAGATCAAAGAAATGGAGAATAGATTTTCAGAGTAAAGTGTATGCATCCAACGATAAAAACTTAAGCTGATTTGGATACCATGATCCAGATCCAGAAACCAACTTTTTAGATACATGGGCCTGTTTGGCTTTGTCTAAAAAGGTAAGGCTTGTTGTTATTGTTTTAGAATTAAAAACGTACCTACATCTATTTTAGTGGTCAGCCATTACTTTTTCATTGATTGTGCCAAATATTTTTTTTTCTATTCCATTAAATTCTAACCAAAGCATAATTAATAGCATTCTTTAGGTATTTTCCATGTTATAGTACTTTTCAAACAGTGATTGTACAGTGCAGTGATACGGTTAGTGTAGTGTGCTGTAATGTGAACATGGACTTTTCTGATTCCGAAGATGAAATGTGGGTAGTTGCGGCTACTGCCTTTATTTCTCGATCTCGACGATAGCTCCGTATACCCTGTTGCAAAAAGGGGGAGAGATCGAACTTTAGTTCCCAATTGTCCCACTAAGGGGACAAAGTAGGAGGACATATGGGAAAAACTCCTGTCATCCCGTGACCACGGCCAATTCGTCGAAACGTCGGAAAAATAATAAAAAAGTAAATACGATCAAGACCCGTTAAACTTATAATTATTTTCCATGCTAGCTTTGTTCACGTTATTTTATTTGTTGACGTTTCTCTACAATGGGTAGCCAAACAACTAGTTCTTTTTTTGCAATTTTCATACTTTTCCGAAACATGTTTACCCCAAACTTCCTCAGTGGACACAGTTAAATTTGCAAGGAAGTATCTTCTTGCAAGTCAGTTACATCAATTTGAAGTTTGAAAAACTGAACAACTACGCAGCAACGTCAGTCCATTCTGCCGCTGTTGCAACTTTATAAGGCATTTCAGAACCTTAGACTAAGTCTAAAAATGTTAATTATGGACCTGAGCGTATTTGTTTGCTATAGTATATCCCTGCTTCCATTAAGTCTAAAAATGTCCATCATGGACATTAGTCCTGAGCGTATTTGTTTGCTATAGTATTTCCTTGCTTCCATTAAGTCTAAAAATGTCCATCATGGACATTAGTCATGAGTGTGTTTGTTTGTTTTAGTATTTATTTGCCGCAATCTGACTGGATTTAAGAGGACTGGCCTGGAAAACCATTTCCTCGTAAATCCAGTAAATTAGATATTTTAGACTAAAGTCCCCAATGCCCCTTTTGAATGTGTATCTCCCTTACAGTGACAAATTAAATTACGTGACTAACAATGTCGCCAGCTCTCTGCCTACTGATATTTTTAGTTGTTTTCTCGGCTGGTTATTTTTTGCGTTTTGGTTTCTAACTCGACTAAATACTGTCATTCAGCGTGGAATTTGAATTAAGGAATTTTCATGGAACCTTTTATGAAAAACACGATAGTGCTTAGGATGATTTCGCTGGCATCACCTCAGTGATAACTCCCGCTGAAGAACCGCATACATTGGTGGTGGCTATCTGAAACATTTGGGGCTCGGTGAAATTGACGTAGTGGCGATCGCGCTGTCGCGCTATTTTGCAGGGCCTTGCAATAGATGTTGAAAAGTACAATGGCGTACTAAAATTTTACAAAAAACTGCATAAGAAACGTCATGCAGTTTTTTGTAATTGTTTTGTATGACTTCAAGAAAGGTGTTAAGAAAAGAAAAAAATATTTGTTTCTAGGTTCACTGAGTGTCGAGGAATTGACTCCAATTTTTAACAGTAAACCAGCAGTTTTTATAATCAATATTGATGAACATGTTGGCAGAAACATGATGGTCTCAATATAATTAAGTATAAGATCTGGATACTAATATTATGTATAGCACAAAAATACAGGTGAAACAGTCAAGCCATCTAGAGACCATTGATAACGATCCATAGATATCTCAACTGGGTCAATGTGGCAAAGCAGCCACATAGAGAAACAACTCTCGGATCAACAAGCGTCTCGACTAGACGCTCTGAAATAATTTCGAATACGCAAAATGTCCCGGTTCACCACGAACCTCAAGTCTCAACCCCAAAAGGCTCAAATAAGTTAGTTCTATTGAGATAAATGTGTGTATGATCTGCAAATATTTGTCTGAGGTCTGAATGTTTCCTATGTGTAAATGATTGATTTAAAAAAAATACGTAAGTAGTATATCAGTCATGTAGTTACCATAACACAAGCTCTGCTTACTTTGGGCTAGATGAGATCCTCGGCCAAATCAGCCGCTGCACCGACCCTAATAAATGTTCCCGACAGATAAGATGGCGGCAGGGTATCTACACATTTGGTACCCCTCAGCAAAGAATTTCCCTTCTCCCAAAGGATAAAAGTCCTGCCACGTCAGGCCACTTACCATAGTTACGTAGTAGACCATCGGTTCGAGAACAGCTGAAATGTTGACGCTAGTAAAATATCATATATCAGCCCGGTGTGTAATATCATTAAGACTAGCGCGCCGGGTGATCCTACACAAAATGTATAAAATTAATTTCACCACATTATTATCCGGTATAAATATTTTTATAATAAGGCCACCCTGTATAAATAAACTGGGCGTTTCTGATTCGATCCACATTATTCAATACGTGACGCTTTTACAAAGAGGCTTTATCCAACGTTGATTTTATCATTCTTAAAAGAGTAGGGAATGCTCCATTACAAAATGAATGTTTTGGAGTTTGACTTTAGGAGATTTGAGTTTTTCACAGGACAGAGATCATCTTTTTTTTTAACTTATCGTGCTTTAATTGGTGGCGCGGTGGCGGGGTGGCGGTAGTTATCAAAGGAAGTTATATGAATCACCTGACATAAATTTTGGCAACCTTTTATTTATTATCGATATTTAGAGATTCGTATTTATTATCGATATTTAGAGATTCGTTTTATTATCGATGAATGTTTTATCCGACTGCCTTTTCAATTATAAGGTGTGTTTTAGTGATCATCTGAGCCTTTAACGGGCTGGTCAAAATTACGCGGTGGTATCGGCGGTGGCGATCAATACATTTGCGAACTTTGACAATTACCTTTACCGTTTGACCGAGAGTAAACAGTTTTAAAGGTATGATGAAATTTTTCACCAATTTCCTTTTTACGACCTTTTACGTTTTATGTGTTTATTAAGCGGTGCTGGATTTGTCAGCTACCAGTACGTTCTGGAGAGGTTATTTTATATGTTACCGTAAGCGTTATCAAACAAACTGTTGTTTGTTTGATAACGCTTAACGCTTACCTAGCCAATACACAATTTCTAAATTATATCATCATCATCAACACACTATATAATATTAGTTAAGATATTTAAATAGTCCATGTCTAATAGTATGTATCTAAGTAGGTTTATTCATCTTTTTACGAAATTCACAAAATACATACATATCCGGCCAGTCTCAAGATCACATAAAATAGTCTCCATTTGAAGGTTGGAAGAGATTTTAAGCGATAAGACCGCCATTGTAACTTTAATTGTAATATGTTATGTAAGGTATAGTACCTACATACAATGAATTTCATGCTATATATTTTTATAAAATTATAAATATATATATATAATTTATGTACGCTGCTCACGTGCTCAAAACGGTGAAGGAAAACATCGTGAGGAAACCGGAATGCCATAGAACCAAAAATTCAAATATAAGCGGCCATTGCCAATAAGCGGCGATAAGCTTGCAACCTGACACGTGGAATACTAACTTGCAAAGCACGGGCATGTACCAAATGTAATGGTTGGACGTGCCTCTGACCACTCCCTACTTGGTACCCTCAAAAATCTACTCACACGATTATAATAATAATAATATATAATACTGGACGTATTCACACAGCATCATCTAGCCCCAAAGTAAGCAGAGCTTGTGTTATGGGAACTACATGACTGATATACTATAAATATACTTTTTTTTTTGTAAATACATACATATTATACATAGAAAACACTCAGACCCGAGACAAATATCTGCAGATCATACAAACATTTGTCCCGCGGCGGGAATCTTTCCCAAAGACTTCCATGACAAGCGATCTTGTATTACCTACATGCATAGATCTACTTCACGAGACCTTCACAATGAGAACCTTTCTTTTCTAGCTGTTTTCGGTTCTGCGAGCTATATGGCCTGCCCAATGCTACTACAACTAGCTAATTCTAACAGCTATGTCACTGTCAAAATAGGATATAGAGAAAAAATAATTAAAATCGATATTTTTTTATACCTATAATCTTTTACCTCAATATGGAATCTGTGACACTGCAGACGAGTAGATTTCTTATGTTTAAAAGACGCGGGCTTGATTAAAAAAAAACATCAAATAATGAGAAAACTTGACAAATCCAAAAATACTAGTCTTTAGCCTGAGTAATATATTAATTAAAGAAGCTTTTAGTGTCACGATCCGAATGTACGGTTTATCGATCTGACTACACGTGATATAATTTTGTATTGGCTGTCTCTAATTGCTACGGAACCCAACACCGTCTGAAAGAAAAGTGGCATCAGTAATTGGTCAATGGCCGCGCCCATGTTGGCAGAAGCCCAATTCTTTTCTATCGCTTTAAAAGTATTTGTATTGTTATTATTTTGTGTTTTTGCATGTCATAAAATACGTGCTCAAAACGGTAAGTCATCATCGTGAGGAAACCGGCATGCTTTAGAAGCAAAAATATTTGTGTCGGGTCTGGGTGTTTTCTATTTTGATTTATGTATTAACACAACAATTTTAAATAGTATAAGCCGTGTTGGCCTAGTGCGATGACCCGACTTCTTATCCGGAGGTCGTGGGTTCGAACCCGGTCTTGCACCAATAGATTTTTCCACTCGAAAAATGTATGTGCGCATTAACACGTACTCAAAACGGCGAAGGAAAACATCGTGAGGAAACCGGCATGCCCTAGAACCAAAAAAAAAATAAGCGGCGACAGGCAAACTTGCAAAACGCGGGCATTTACCAAATGTAATGTTTGGACGTGCCTCTGACTACCCCCTACTTGGTATCCTCAAAGAACTACTTACTAAGTATGTATCTGAGGATGTCCACCATGGGGAAGACAGTCGTGAGCGTGTTTGTTTGTTTTTGTAAGTAGTATATCAGTCATGTATTTCCAATAACACAAGCTCTGCTTACTTTGGGGCTAGATGATGCTGTTTGAAAATGTCCAGCATTATCATTATTATCTTTATTAAATATTTTTTTACTTTTATCACGAATAGGAATTCCAAACAACATTCAGTTTCCTAGGGGAGACGTTATTCCAAGAATAATTAATGCTGATGCTTTTGTTTGGATCCAATAACACCATACTAATCCTACTATGTAGGTTGATATATAATAAAGCTTGTTTTTTTTAATTATTGCAACTGATCGCCTGATATCTGCATGTTATCTGGCAGCTAACAAAAAAAAAAAAAATAGTCGAGCTTTTGAAGAAATGCAAAGTTATTCATCTAATAGGCCCAGGGCCATCCGAATACCTTGATGAATATAAAACTTCGATAATACCAATTTCCGAAAAGTGGGTAATTTAGAAGTTCATATATTTTTGTCTGGAAACGATAATAAATGTAACCGTTGCGTTATCGCAAACTAACCATAAATTTTACTATTCATAAACGTTTCAATAACCATAGATTCTTATATAAATCGTATCTCATAAAAACAGTTACGACATTAAAGATAAACCCAAAACCGTTTCAGGACCTTTCTGACGATGACCAATGTGATAGTAAATCAGATATTATTACTATTAAAACTGCGTGGCTCGGTACGCAAGTGATATTGAAACTTATAGTCTGTGCCCGATAGCAAATACCATTCATTTAATGAAGGCACGAAACACGCTGGGACGTTTTCAGCTGCATCTGTGCCAATTTAAATCCCATATCATCAATTTTAAGCTCATTTAACATGTGCTAGCCGTGTTGTCAAAGAGGGCTATATCACGAATACCTTTCATGGATACCAATGGATTTTCCATTTAAATTCCATTTTTAAATTTATTTATTTTTTAATTTATTTTTGCATTGGCACGTACTCAAAACGTTTAAGGTAAACATTGTGAGGAAAGTGGCATGCCCTAGAACGAAAAGTTTAAAGTCTTTTGTCATCGGTTATCCTTAAAGATCGTACTAGGTATGAATCTGAGGATTTCCATTATCGGGATTACAGATTTCTAGAGATACAAGACTCCTTTAAAATAGTTGACGTATAGCCAGAATCCATAAAATTGAAGAATAATTGAACTTCAGCTTTGTGGTTCACTTTGGTGTAGTTCATTTTTTGTTAGTTAAGATAATAATTATTAGTTTACGAGTATGATATGCCCGGAATTTCCGATGCGATCCTATGATAAAATTCGATGCGATGTTGCCTTCTGTTTCGGTTGATATACATTTCTATAGTCTGTATGCCATTATTAGACGGACAAATAACTTTTGAACAGAATGCATCTCATTTTTTGATATGAAATGGTTGATATGGTTATAAAGATTTTAAAGTACGTGTTCTATAGGTAAAAAGTTTCACATATTTCACAAAACATATTGGCATGAAAATGTTAAGATAAGTTAAATCTAATATCAATTGACTTTTATTATAATTTTAAATTACATAGTCCCCATAACACAATCTCTGCTTAGTTTGGGGTTAGATGCTAATGTGTGAAAATGTCCAGCATTATAAAAAAAAAATTGTTCTTAATGTGATAATGTAATTATCAACTAGTCAACGAAAACACATTATTTAATAACTTTAAACAAACAGTTGAAGCTATTATATTATATGAATAGGTAAGCAGGCAAATTAACCTACTTGTCCATTTACACTACTTAACCAGAATGATCTGAGCTAAATTTTATGTTGTACAGAACAATAAAATTAATGATCTTATCTTAAGTGATTGTAGATTCGACAGTGGTAACATCATTTTTATTTTTTCTGTTCTTATTTAATTGCAAACATACAAACACGCCCACGACTGTCTTCCCCATGGTGGACATCCTCAGATACATACCCAGTGAGTAGATCTTTGAGTATACCAAATAGGGGATAGTCAGAGGCTCGTCCAAACATTACATTTGGTACATGCCCGCGTTTTGCAAGTAGTAAGCGTTTTATTTTATTGACTCACTTTTATGTACTTAATTTATGTATTTTGCTAGCTTTAATTATTTTAATTGGTATTTAACCGTTTTTTAAGTAAAATAAAGAAATAAACATTTTAATATCAGCGAATTCTATTTGTGTTTGTCTGTACAAAGGCGAATAAATATAAATGTTAATAGATTTTTGTCAAATACCAAACTCGTTCAGTACAAACATCCAGCCTACATGTTGAATACCCAAAATATTATGTATGGAATATAAAAGTAAACATGTTTAGCTGAATAAAACTCGAATTCCAAAATTGGTATTGCGTGTAAAGCTGCTGCTTTTAGGGTTCTTCTTTTTTATTTTTCTTAATAGGTATCCTAAATAATTCTAAATAGTATAAGTTAGGAATGTGCTTACTAATTTAGAATAAGAAATCTATATCTAACATCATATTATGATCCAATGTTGACTTGAATAAATTAAATTGAAATTATAATTAAGTAGCAAGATGGATTAAGTAGAATAAACAACGGATTTTTATTTGCCACCAAAGAGATCTAATTTTATAACCAATTTTTTCATAAAATAGCCGATTTTCGAAAATTATGTAACAAAAGTTTATACCTATAATTATATAGTAGGTATTATCATTCCATTCAGGATATCACATATTCTGAGACAAACTTTATTTCCATAAATAAATCTAAGTACGTGTTTAACTCAGTCAAAAGCTAGTTTGTATAAATAAACCACTTGTTTATGTGTACTGAAAAAACTGGACTTATACCAAACACGATCTGAATAGTCATGCGGCCAACTATAACTTTTCCTGTTACATCATCATCAACAGCCTGTAGAAGCCCAAGGCTGGAAACAAGCCTCCCCTAAAGAGTGCTAATCGAATGAGTGCTGACGAGTGCTGACGAATAATCTAAGGCCACTTCCAGCCATTTAAAGACGTAAAGTTGCATGTCTATCGATATTCCACAGATAAAAATGTGCCAATTTATTTTGAGGAATGTGCCCTGGATATACATGGTCTGATCCCATCATCTCATTTTTACCTAAGGACAAGCAGACGCACAGCTCAATTCCATACGTATCTTGTCATCATACCACCTATTCGCACTAAATGTCTATATGTTATTATAATATCTGAATTATAATACATACATTCATGACCTCTGTGGCAAAGTGAGCGAAGGCCCGCCTGAGACGCAGAAGGTTGCGGGTTCGATTCCCGCTGCGGGACAAATGTTTGCATAAACAAATATTTGTCTCGGGATCTGGATGTTTTCTATGTATAATATGTATGGATTTACAAAAAAAAAGTATATTAGTAGTATATCAGTCATGTAGTTCCCATAACACAAGCTCTGCTTACTTTGGGGCTAGATGATGCTGTGTGAAAAATGTCCAGAATTATTATATTATTATATATTATGTATAAATTCTTAATTAAAAAAAAGAGTTTCCGCAACCTGTCATCCATCGGTTATGGGACATCGCCTGCTTTATAGTCGCTATTTACTATCTTTATATAAATCATCTTACTCGTATTTAGTCTCAGTTTCATGGATAGTCAATAACCCTCCTGTGCTTTGTGCGTTAGATAAAAACACATCATTAAAATAGGTTTATTTATAGTCTATAATTAAAGCCTTACCGAGAAACGGTAGATTCAAAGTGCACCTAATTAGATGAAACGAGGTAAGTGAAAGCTAGCTCGGATGTAGAATGTAGGATATAATATGGGCGTTGAATTTCAATGCATTTATAACGGGCTATATGCTGTTAAACTTCTGGAACTTCATGTTTACATAATTTACTTTTGCCATAATTATAAAACCACTTACTAACACGTTCGATGCATTTATCTGAGACACAAGCAACACATATTTTTCCATAGGCACTTTTTTATATACAAAAAATACAGATTAAACGGCTATTTTTCTTGCAAACGATCTATAGGGTCACCAGATTGAAGCGTCCCCAAAATGCTGATAGTATTGCCACGGTGAATGGTAATGCTAAAGTTTGACCCAGATAAGAGCCAGCTCTCTGATCACGCGTCGCTTCAACCAGTCGCCCTTGCCTCGCACCCTCGCCTCCCTCAACGAACTACTGGTATGGAAGGTCTCCAAGCATTCGCTTGAATTTCGTTCAAATCAGTCCAGCCGTTTCGTTGCTGATATTATAAGCAGCAATAATCCAAATTAGTATTAATTTGTTACATTTTTTTCTACAATTATTTAGGTATCTACCTTACCTCATTTTCTACCCCAAAAATGTTGAACTCAACCCAAACTAAGCAAGGATCGCCATCCTTATATAAAAACAACGTGCCTACTTACATTAAATATTTTACATCATCGCGATTATTTATATTTTTTTGAATACTTTAACGGGTATTCAAAGCTTTCGAAATGTCAATCGAAAGGAATGCCAATCTAATTAATCAAATTTCAATATGACTCAGGGGCTACCCTTGACACTATGCAATCTCAATTCACTAAAAAAAGATCTAACACAAAAAAGTTTTGTTCTTTTTTAAATCAAATCCTGCCTTTGATATTTCCATCGCAGCCTTTACTCCAATCTCGAATGTAAACTTCAAAATTGCATCAAAACTACCAATAAATAGCATAATCCCATAATCAAGAAGTGAAGTGAAGTGAAATAGCATAATCGATTTCATTCACGAATATCTCATTCAAATCATGCACTAGTATTGCATTCACGAGTACCAATTTGCACGAATACGAATCTTATTAAGTTGCGATTAGAATCGATGGTCAAAGGTCCACTGGAGAGTAATGTTCTATCACAGTTGCATTGAGAATATCCAATATCATATAAACTTCGATACGTCCAAGTTAAATTGGAGACGTCGCATCGTTCGTTACAGTCCGGCAAATTGAATGTAGCTGGTGTGGTCTCCTATGGGCCTTGATGCCTCTATAAGATTTACTGTGGCTTTTGCTTGGTACTCGTAGTTTATTTCGTAGCAGGAACTTGAGTGGTGTTCTAAAGAACCATAGCAATGATAAGTCGAGTTGCTCTCGTGACAGATCATTAGATTTTCCAGTTCACCGCGAGAATTCTGCCCTTATTTTCGTGATGAAAATACAAGTATTTTCTTAGTAGGATAAGCTTTTTGGCATATCTTGTTGCAGTGTGATTTTTGTTTAAGGTAGAATAAAAGTCGTTTTAAAAGGAATCCTGAATTAAAACTTACTTTGAAATTACTATGCTTTTAATAAGTTGTTAAATGTATTGAAACTCGAGTTGTCAATCTACATATTTTTGTTGCTTGTCTTAATTTAATTTTTTTCATAAACTGAATTTAGTGAGTGTAGCTACATATAAATAAAAAAATGAGAATGATTATGAAATGAAAAAGGCGAGCTTCGCTCTACAATAACTTTCTGCCAGTGAGGGTGATGATTTTATAAGCCAGGTAGGATACATAAGAAAATAATAAAACTTAACAATATACAACGTCCTAGTGAAATAACGCGTTTTATTTCGTTGCGGACGTTGTATATTTTTTTATTATAACGATTTGATATAATATAAAATAAATCTTTAATTTAGTTAATCATTGTAGAAAATATCTTATCAATGACGCGCCGGAACTGTCAAGATGTTTTCCCTATATCGGAGTATGCCTACCTAATTACTGAGTCGAATTAAGTCTCGCCAGTCAAAGCACCGATCTAATTTTCCGGACTAGTGATACATCGGATTGAGTTCAATATGTACCTACAACTACATACAAAGAAGTTAGCATTTTTTTTTATATTTTATTACAACCTAATTATAAACTTACAAGTTAGCATGGTATGGGCACGTCATGAGGAGGGAAGAATGTCACATTACGAGAAGAGTGTTAAATATGAATGTGGATGGAAATAAAAGCAGAGGTATGCCAAAGAAAAGATGATGGATTGTGTGAAGGATGACATGGTTAAGAAAGGAGTGAGTACTGAGATGACGGATGATAGAGGAGAGTGGAAGAAAACATGTTGTGCCGACCCCACGTAATGTAAGATAAGGGCAATAATGATGATGAATTACAAACTTACAAATCCCGGTTAGCAGTGCCTTAAAGTGTCTCTGTTGCTGAACACAGAGCACGCTTTCTTAAGTAATTTTTAAGTGATTCAAGCTTAGAACACTACAGCTTCACTTTTCACTTTTGTAAAGGCTGATCTCATTTTATTTCAAGTTCCATCACATTTGGCGATCCATTTTCACTGTCACGCACTTGAGATTTAACACGTCCCCACAAAAAAAAGTCCAGCGGGTTCAAATCTGGTGATCTCGGCCACTTTAAAGGCCCTCCACGTCCAATATAATGGTCCTCATAATCCGCATCCAGGTATCTCCTATCTTTTATTTGGAGGTACATCGCCATCTTCAAGCAATTCAAGCTTTAATTGTGGCTTCCTGTTCCAAGTTCCTGTGAGGAATTTAAGGTATGCCTCAAATGTTAAACGTAGTAACAATACTGGCCCAAGTATGTATGCCTCGATGATTCCCGCCCACACATTCAGCGAGAAACCATGCTGGAACAAATCTTCCTTCATCAGGGAAGGGTTTTCATGTGCCCACATGCATATTGTGTTTATTGAACAGACCATTTCGGATGAAGATGCATCTGTCCAGAGTTTGTTGCGATTTGAAAATACTTTTTTAGCACTACTTGTTTACGTTATAAAATAAACTTTTTTTCCAAATTTACTGCGACTTAATAGTTTTGGAAGTTTTATAAGTATAGATTGTAAATTGTATTCCTCTTGTTTGATTATTTTTTTGATTATTATTTCGTCAGTGCCAAAACAACACTAAACAAGTTTTTTTAGCATTTTTTAGCAGGATATACTTAAAATTAACTTAAAAAAAATACCATTTAAAAAACTAATAAACATGGCCGTGTGAATTCCACTACGAACCCGTTGCTTTAATTGTGTTTGTTTGGTGTCACAGTGCCCTAAGCACGAGTTTCATGAATCGGACTATCGAATCGATATCCTCACCGCTCAAATGAATTATTCCCATCTGTCACCCTGCTCTGTCCATCTAGGGTGACAGTTGGGAAAAAAGTTAACCAGTAGTATCATCATCGTAGTAATATTAAAAACCCAAAAGCATCGGTAATCAAAAATTTGTTCGTGAACTAGAATTGTTATTTTAGGTTGAGTACTTAATTTTGCTGTTAAAACACAAAATATAGGAATAAGCATGTGTTCAATGTAATATATTAATATATAGTTTGATTATTTATGAATGACACAATCGCGTTCAAAAGATAACATTTTAAATATTTCCTAAAGGTTATAATCAAAACATGTGGGCGATGTTTGTTCAAATTTAATTTTACAATGTACCAGATTACTTTCGCAAGAGCGTGGAAAGTTAATAAATGTTAATCAGAAATCAACTTTAGTTTGCCTAGTGTTTTTTCTCCGACATACCTCATGCGTAGTTTAGTGTTTAGTACTATCAATTTAGCATAGAGTTGTTAATTATGGACGTGAATCCCAGAATAAACACTTCCTAAGTAATTCATAATATTTGTGTTACTTATGGGACAGGTGTCACTAACATTGACACGTCATCACTAAATTTATAAGTATTATAGCAGCAGAGCTCCTCGTCCAAGAATTTCATAAAGAACTTGTTCTAGAAACTACATCTAAATCTAAATCTTCTCTGGTCTGGTTTTTCGAAGAACTAGAGCTACCTATTTCTGCCGCCAAGCAGTAATGCTCGCATTGCTGTATTCCGATTGGAAGGATATTTGTGACGAAATTACAGGCACACGAGACTTTTTACCCGTTATGTCTCAGGGTAGACAACACGCGAAAATTAAATACCATTTTTTTAAAACAATTCACCTACCTACCCGCCTTTCCAGAAAGGTTTTTTAAAACTATGTACCTACATAAGTAGTAAAGTATTAAAAAAACGCAATATGTAAATTTGTCGAAACAGTTCGACATTTTGATAGTACAGATAAACAATATGAAATCGCTTTTTTGACTTTAAGCAAATTACTGCTTTAAGGCTCACCCTGACTTTCCATCAGGGTGAGCCTGGTTCTGTTTATGACATCTGCAACATTAGCAGAATTTATTATTTATTGTGAATACACCTAAGCTGACGAAAACTAACTTATTGACGAGCAAAGTAAAATCATCAAATCGACTTTTATCAATACATCTAGGTACCTATGTAATATTGTTATGGCGAGATATTATTATTATCATCGTCTTCGATACTAAAGTTCGTAGGTCGATCTCGTTAGCGCGCCATGCTCTCTCTACTGGGCTACTCAGCCCAGCTACGACGCAAGAGATGCGGATGCGATTCCCGCCAAATATTTTCATGTTCGACCTATGTTAGTTCCAGGGTCTGGGTGTTGTAGTACCAATTACTTTTACGAAGCATTTTTTTTTTTAATTAATTAATTCTTCGCCCACTGCGCTACAGAGGTCGTCTTTATTCTGTTATGAAATAAAGCAGTAGCACATTGGTTTCTGGTCACGTGATTACCGATTAGAACCTTATAATATACGTATCTAAGTGAATACCTTAGTGGGTAGGTACCCAACCGATGCGAAAGTAATCGGACAAGCTGGATTACCATTTTATTCGCACGAACAAACGGAACAGCTCAACCCTTCAGTTAAAATACCTTTCTTGCTAGTTTCCCGCGATACTAATCTCTCAGGTTTCCAAACAAGCGGTGACCGCTATAAAACGGCCGGTAGAAATAGTTTCAATGATTTCTAAACAAAATGACAGAAATGTCAGAAATTTGTACAGAAATGTCTATGGATGGTTCCACATTTGTGACATTTCAACAAACAAGTGACTCTACGACAAGTCACGAGGTAAGTTAGTGACGGAACTGATTGCCGCATAGTCTGTATGAAAATGAAATTATTATAGAAATCTTTCGAAAAAACTAACCTTGTGGCAAGAATTTTTGAAGTTTTTTTGGAAATAACCCTGTGCAAATAACGAAGGTCGTGCACCAATGTATTTTTCTAAGTGATCTAAACAATGAACTCAGACAGTTGACTCGGAAAATATCGTGAGGATACCGGCATGCCCTGGGACCAAAAGCTTGAAGGCATGCCCCATCGGTTAGTGTTCCAATAAGCTGCTATGGGATTGCAACGTGTCATCTGGAATGCTAACTACATGCAAGTCTACCCCCTACTTCGTGTCCTCAAAGATCTACCACTCAATGAATGAACGAATGAATGCAAATACTTTATTGTACACCCTAAAAGAAACATTAAGCTTAAAGGTACCATGGGTCTTATCGCTTAAAAGCGAATCTCTTTCAGAAAACCTTTGGATGGAGAGGATTTTATGTGATGTCTATGTCATTTAGTATGAATCTGAGGATTTCTATCATGAAGAATACAGCCGTGAGTGTGTTTGTTGGTTTATTAAATACCGGCCACATAACATTGTAACGCGCATCGGTCACGGGACGCGGCGTAGCGCGCGTCGCGTTTTGTGGCACTTCCCGCAAAAATTCAAAAACATATGGCAATGTATGAGAGCGTTTACAGAGAAACGATTTTTGTGACATTGTTAGGTGCACGTATTTGAAACAATTGTATAGTTAGATACGTTGAAATACGATTATCATAAAAAACGCGGCTTAAAGTGTCCGCAATGATAAGCCCGTCATATTACGCCGTCCACTTACGAGTCTAAGTTTACACGACCTTGTAAAAAACAGACGTGGTATGCAAATAGGATGTAAATTTAGACCTAAGCGTGAGATAAGAGTCGGTCGGGAGCTCAATACTGTCTAACGTTGAGGATAAAAAGCGAGCGAAGCGACGTAGGTGATAAAGTCGACCGGCTGCACTTTGGATTGTCATCCACACACGTTTGGAAACATTAGACTAGAGTGTTCTCACATGGACGTCAGTGACATATCACAAACAATTTGCAATGTACGGAAACACGTACTTAGTTCACTTCACTTAGCTTACTTTTCGTATGATCGAAAATACTTTATACCAAATGATAAATAAATTTGGGCATTATGCCTATAAGGTGCAAATATTTTTTCGATTCTCACGATACAAGCCCAGACCTAGTAATAGGCCGTTTTTAGGCCGAGAAACACTTATAAAGTACGTACTTACTTGTTGAAAATCATTTATAATACATAAAGGATTTTCCTTAATTTTTTGTTTAAAGGTTTTTTCTCGGTCACCGTACGTTAGATCAGTGAAATTACCAAAAGTCCAATTTGTATATATAAAACAACCGTAAAATTTAAGTCTTTATCACATTGGTCTTTATCACAAGTCAACATTGGTATTGTAATCAAAAATGTTGTCAATTTTCATCAGAAAAACGTTAAAATAAGGCTGAAATTGGATCGACAGTATATTGACACAATATTATATCGAAACTCGGTTCTGAAAGATTTACGATAGTTGGGCCTCTGGTTGCAATACATCTGGTCTCCAGAGTGCCTCTCTCCAGTGGCCTCTCTGGAGTGCCTCAAATTCCATGCCGCACATCAACACATCATAGCTATTCCTCTGTAAATCCTACTACTATTATAAACGCGAAAGTTTGTGAGAATGGATGTTTATTACTCTTTCACGCAAAAACTACTGAACGTACCACGCGGGCGAAGCCGTGGGCAGAAGCTAGTTTCATAGATGTAATGGTAATTTATTGTTATTTTTTTTATAATCAACTTTTAATATTAATCTGTATGGTAGAATGTTTTTGTTTGGTTTCGTGACTTGTAAAACGTGATGAGGGTAGATAAAAAATATATGGCGGGTTGGCTAAAAAAATAGAACGACAATAGAGGATCATTGGATTTAAATGTAAAATATTCGCTGAATATTGACCATTATATTAATATTATCTACGAGGTTTTATTTCGTGCTATCTTGAACAACTCGTAATACCATGGTAGTGAATGACTGTTTTTTTTTTTGGTCCGAGGTCATACTGGTCATACTGGTTCATTTCCCTTGTTCAATGAACAAGGGAAATGAAGTCCCTTGTTCATTGAAATAATTATGTCATAAATAAAATGGATTTAGTCCAAAGAGCTTGGTAGGTCTAGTGTCGCTTGAACGTGAGAGGTGCCGGATACGTCAACGGCGACCAAACACCGCGCCGGACATGTTGCCCGGTTAGGCTCCATTTTAGTTTCAATTCGGTTTAGTGATTTTTGTTAAAATATATTGTTCATCGGTTTGAATTCCGACGTAGGTAGTAATTTATTTTTTCGGGTCAGGACGAAAAGTGTGATCTCTCATGTTAGAGCACCGGTTACTGGTAACCGAAGAGACAGTATAAAATCGCGGAGCGGGACAAATATTTGCATGATCTCAAATATTTATATTCCTGTTCTTGGTGTTCTGTTATCACGATACCCATCGTTCTCATAGTTAGTGTAGGGCCAAGATTAAGTAACTATGATATCCTCGGTCTATCGTGCGACCTCTCTGGCGCAGTGGGCGAAGGTCCGCCTGAGACACAGAAGATTGCGGGTTCGATTACCGCCGCGCGACTGAGTGTTCAGTCTTGGGACTGAGTGTTTTCTAAGTATAATAAGTAGTATAGTCGTTTAGTCCCCATAACACAAGCTCTGCCTAGTTGGAGGCTAGATGATGCTGTGTGAAAATGTCCAGCATTATTTATTTATAATATCACAAAGAACCCCATTAAAACAAATTTCAATACGCAGTTCTTGATAAAACCACAACATATTTCAAACGATTAGTTAGCTAAACGATCTTCAGTTAAGACCTGGATACAGCTTGGACCATTTTACTCAAATACTTGCATTGAAAATTACGTGCAAGCTCACGAACGAGACTATAACCTATATAAGGATATTATATAGACTATAGATATTGCGACCTAAGTCTGCGGAGACCTCTCCTTTCTATGCTCGTTCTATCGTTTGTAAAATTTCTCAGAATTAACCCCAAGGGCTCATTCAATTGTTTTATATAATGCCTACAGCTATCTTTTATCATCATCAAAATTATTTATTTAAGGAAAACCATCGACACTTAAAAACACAATTTATGACTAAACCAGTAACTATTAGGCCATTTTGAGGTCTACACTTATAGAAACATATTTAACTAGAAACAACAATATTTCTCTGTAACTAAAAATAACTTTGATGAGAGTTCCACCCTGTCTTAAAGTAAATATCATTTCGCATGAAAAGAGCCCCGAGGCATTCCACGAGAAGCAACAACCTTTCACCAAACTTAGGTACGTAATCTCGACAGCCTTTTGGGTACCTTCCTGCGTTCAGTGGCTTGAACTTTGTTTTCCTAGTCAAATATTATGTAGATAATTTAACAAATTTTTAATAGTGTATATTTCTTTATAAAAGGAACCCCCCTCATTAGACTAGCCAAACTATGAACAAGTTGTTATATCGTGGTTTGGTACCATTTTAGAATATTATTACGACTATACCACGTACTTTACTATTCTCCGTTTCGTTGACCGTTTAGAGGTGCTTCCTCATGAGCACCGTCCGCGACCACGAAAGGTCAGCAGGAGAATAGTAAAGTACTTCGTATAGTCGTAATAATATTCTAAAATTGTTATATCTTAGTTGCATTCGTAACTCTCGGATTTATAGTTCGATTGACATTTCACGCAAGGCTTACATCATACAATGAATCTTGTTATCACGGACTCGAATTATTAATCAAATTCGGAGTTATTTCCAGAGGCATATAACCTAAAACAAGCTCCATGATATTACAAAATACACTGCATTTCTCTGCAGAGCGACAAATCGAGTTTCACGATCCAGCCAACTAGGCTAAATTGAGGTATTGAGGTACCAAGCAGGTCATCATTTTGTGGTAGCACTAGAAATGCAGTCACATTGAATAATATTTATATACAAATACAACTGTTTATTTCAGTAACTTAATCTACGTATACATATATGGGGTTGAGATCCCCTTTTAAGTATGTAGACCTGTGTTTAAGATTTTAGAACGAGACTAATTCTAAAATATTATATTAATATGACTCTAGAAACTATTAACTATAAAAACAAAGGATATTTGTATCCTATCTATGTCGAGTGTGTGCTTGTGTATTATTTATTTAGAATGCAAAGCTGAAAAATAGATGGAATACAAAATAACACACCCTTTCAATATGGTAAAATTTCCTATTTTCTTTTTGTATAAGGTATTGTTATTGACCTCTATAGTGATAAAAGAAACTCCTATGATGACCCGACGACATCTGCAAAGTTGGTAAATAGAGGTAGCCCAAGACTTGTTAAAGGCGCTTTTTAGGTACAGCCGTGGACTGAAGATGACGATAACGATAAGACTTCGTCGTCTGTATATCTGTCTTTGTATCTGCAGTGTATATCTGTCTTTGAATCTGCAGTATATACTCAGCATCTACCTTTAAGCACAGAAAATTGTGGCACAGTCGCAGATATTATGATACAGTTGTATAGAACTCCAAAACCAAATGAAAATATGTGTATCCTTGTCAATAAGGATAATCACAATCATATGTTATGAAAAAAAATAAAGAAAATTGGGAAACCTCGTCAAGGACAAGTGATTAAGTAATAATCACTTATCCTTGGTAGGTTTAAGCTTACCTTTGTACATGTCCGATATGTATTTTTCTGTGTATTCTCTGTGTATAAAGAATAGTGTGTATAATAAAGAATAAATAAGAGTAATGACTTCAAGGATAAGAGTAATCTGCTATTGCAGCGCCTCTAGTAACTTGTGGCGATGGAACGTACCTAAAACCCATCCTTGAAGACATACATCGCTTGTATAATACCGCATTACAATCGGATTAGCTATTTTGGTAATATATAGTAACAAACATGTGTCAAACGCATAAAACGGGCTCCTGACATCGCTCCCTTAAGCATTTACTTGAAAACTTGACGTTTGTATATTCCTTTACGAGAGGTTTCTACGCCTCTAGTATTTCATTAAGTTAACACGGTCGGCGTAGATGCCTACAGCACGTTTCTCCTTCAAGTTTATTGGATTTAAATGCCTTGCTGCTCTCGGAAATAGGAGTAATGGTATAAACTATAAATTTTGCATGTGAAATTTTAGACACTGTGTCAGCAATTTATTTTATCGCTATTATTTCTGCTATAAGAAATTCAAACAGAAACTACTAGCAATTCAAAAAATCTAAAATCATTTCTTTTTTACGTACCAAGTTTTAATAACCTTATTCGCATTAATTAGGGTTTGCGATTGGCCGTGTTGGCCTCGTGGGCGATACCCCGACTTCTTATCCGGAGGTTGTTGGTTCGAATCCAGTCGTGCACCAATGGATTTTTCCTCTCGAAATATTTATTTGCGCATTAACACGTGCTTAAAACGGTGAAGAAAAACATCGTGAGGAAACCGGCATGCCCTAGAACCAAAAATTCGAAGACATGTGTTCGAAGCGGCGATGGGCTTGCAACCTGTCACGTGGTGCTATGCTAACTTGCAAAACGCGGGCATGTACCAAATGTAATGTTTGGACGTGCCTCTGACTACCCCGTACTTGGTATCCTCAAAGATTTACTCACTGAGTATGTATCTGAGGATGTCCACCATGGGGAAGACAGTCGTGTTTGTTTTTTGTTTTGTTTTGCGATTGGCCTTCGAACAAAATAAACAAACGTCATTTTGACATTTTAACTTTTACTTCTGTCAATGCGAGTCATGTGAATGTCAATTTTCTGTTAGGGTTAGTTGACATAAAAAAAAATATATACCTACCTATTTATTTATTATCTGTCCTTTCTGATAAATTTATATATTCAATTTTTTACGTTGTGTATGTGTTGTGTCGCCCGTAACGTCACCCTGTTAAGGTTAAGACTCAGTGTGAAAAGCAGCGCTGCTCCCCTACTTTGTTCGAGAGTGGCATTATGCTGAGACTGGGCTAGTTAGGCCGCACACTCGCAACGAAACACTGTTAGACTTGTCCGTAGGATCTAGGACCTTTGATTTTCTTGCCCATAAGTCTTTGTGTACGTGTATGTCACTATCTTCTAATTATTTTATAATTTTCTCTTTATTTATATTGTTGTACCTATGCTCTTAGATTATTTGTTATTTGTTCCATGTAATTATGTTGTGTGTATGTGTGTCAAATAAAAAAACATATTCTTTCTTATTCTTATAAGATGTCGTTTGTTTGTTTGTTACTTACCAATTATCTCCGAAATGGTTTATCGGATTTAAATGTAGTTTTTTTGCAATCAATTTGTACCGATGTCTTCAAGGTTTTTTCTTAGTTTTTATCGCCCTAAATCACTAGGGGGCGTTACAATAAACGATAAAAAAGAAGTCGGAGGTTTTGAAATTTCTTAACATTACATTATCAAGACCTAATATCCCCTTAAAGTAAAACTCATCCTTGAAGACTCATAAATCGATTGCGGCCCTCATTACAATCGGATACGACTGGATAAGATTTTCTGTAAAAAATAAAAACCGACTTTAAATCAAAGTCAAAGACAAAAGGTTTTTATTAATTTAAATCACAAGGATCATAATAGAAACGTCAACTTAAAAACTACGTCAATTTAAAATGTTAAAGTGAATTTACGCGCGACCAATCCTAAAATAATCAGGCAGCTGCTTGGTTTTTTTATGGTCCTTCATTCAGCTTTAGTGTAGTGCCAATCGAAAACCCGTGAAGCTGATAAAAAGTCTAATAATAAATTTCATTCTCATTTTTTTACCCATCAAGTGGGACCACCTATGAAAAATAAGCTACCCATTAAAAAAAATATCATTAAAATCGGTTCACAATTGACCTATACTTTGACATTGTTTATTTGAACTACCTACCTACTTCGTGATAATTATAAGTATTCTAATATTGCAAATTATTATAATTTTGACATTCTGTATTGTAGACAATTAGTATAATTTTGTCATTTTGTATGATTATTGACATTTTTTTAATATTTTGTATACCTAATTCACCATTGTAACAACAAAAATTTAATAATTAATTGTAAAAATAATACTTACCTCTGCAACGCCCTGTCACGGCCGATGTACCTACCAACCTACTTGGAGCTGTATGTAGGACATTAAGCATTAATAAATGAAGAGAGATCCTCCTCCTATTTTGAAGTCGATTGAAAATACTAAAATATAAACTCGCAATCAAACAACCTGGTGCAGCATAATGCTGAGACGGGGACCTATTTGACCCCACGCAAAACAAAATTCGGTACTTAGATTATAGTTTTTTCGTTTCGCTGTGTTTTATGTTAAATATCTGTTATTATTATCTATGTGTGTTTATTATTATCTTGTTTAACCTTTGTGTTAATTCGGAAAAATAAATAGATTTATTTCTTTCTTTTCTAACTATTATATGCTTTTGCCATATATGGCTCCTTACTAGTAAAGTAATTGTATATATCACCAACCAAATATTCGTCTTATTAAATTCATTATTAATATTTCTATTGAAGTGATCTGAGTGCTATTATCTTGGCTGTTTAGTAGTCAACCCAGTCGGGTTGTGAGTGAAATGAATATTGATTTCACCGCCCTTAGGGGACCGGTATTTTCAGATCTTCAGATACATTTTAGTCGTCAAGATGATGTTACATCTTATACACTCATTTACTCATTTACTTGAACAGTTTAATATAGTATTAGCAGAGTCCAGTAGCAATTTCGTATAAAGGCGACGGTACTATAAAAGCGACAGCGAATCGGTAGCGGGCTCATTTGCTCGTTGGCGTTCGACGGTGAAACATCGTGAAAAATATTACTTCAGGTGCAAATCAGGTCACGTGAGCCACTTTTCTTGTCGGTTGTTATTTTCTATAGCTGATTTTGTGTTATTTTAATTTAAGATTAGATTGTTCCACTTTGATTGTTTTCGGTAATTATTAATGAAGTACAATTTAATTAAGGTTTTTCGATTGTGTTTTTTTATATTTACTCCTCTTTCGATCCTTAAAATAGGGTATTATAATATCTGTGATATAGGTAAACATTTAAGGCCTTTAAGGCCAGTTGATTAAATTAACACTGCTTTGTCTATTTCTGTTACGTGGTAGTATTTGTATTAATAAATAACTTTTCTTTTTGTTCATTTTTCCATGTTTTTAAATTTTCATAGGCTTTTAGATATTTTTCTCTCGATTTGTTTGGTAGTAAATTGTTTATGACAGTTTCTGCGTTTAATTTTACACTTGGTTAATATTCCACTTTCACTACTAGAACTCATCTTATATTGAATTTGTATGAATCAAATTAAAACGAAGAAAATTGCTTTCAAACTTTTTAAATTAAATAGTGTTCCAAATTCAAAAGTCATTTCGTCACTGTTATTAAGTGTGCCGGAATGACCCATTTTGCTCGAACTTATCGAGAAACAAAACGTCGAATAGATGGGATGAAAAACAACTATTTACACCTCTATGTATTTGGAGCTATTGGAGCTCTATGTTTGTGCTAGATACTGGCAAGAATTTTACACGTTTAATTATTAATTGCTATATTTTACACGTTTAATTATTATTTATTAAACAATAGTATAAAAGTCCTGAAAACGTGATCGAGATTTTTCCAAAAATCGCCCCTTCTAGAAGAATTTTATTGCTTGTTTTTACAATGTTAACCTACTTACTCTTTATGTGACGACGTTACTGTTTATGTGACAGCTAAAGTACGGTATGAACCGTGTTGGCCTAGTGGGTGGTACTTCGAATTCCGAGGTGAAATACGCTGAAACATGGATTTTCCGTCTAAAATAACTCAAAGGAGGGCTGGAATTGATGATTGGATAGGGATTTGGAACAGTATCTTCCATCCTATATGTGTGTTTACATGAAATCATTGCTATAAAGAACGATAGGTAGGGTGGGGCATCATAACTGTTCAGAAAACAAAAAAATACCCTGTAAAAATCTCACGGTTTTCGAGACATATATGTTACCAGTGGCGGGTTAACACTTACCAGCCAACATAACCAGTTTCACAGACATACATGTTACCAGTGGTGGGTTAACACTTACCAGTCAACATAACCAGCTTCATAGACATATATGTTACCAGTGGCGGGTTAACACTTACCAGTCAACATAACCAGTTTCACAGACATATATGTTACCAGTGGCGGGTTAACGCTTACCAGTCAACATAACCAGTTTCACAGACATATATGTTACCAGTGGCGGATTAACACTTACCAGTTAACATAACCAGTTTCACAAACATATATGTTACAAGTGGCGGATTAACACTTACCAGTCAACATAACCAGTTTCACAAACATATATGTTACCAGTGGCGGTTTAACACTTACCAGTCAACATAACCAGTTTCACAAACATATATGTTACAAGTGGCGGGTTATCACTTACCAGTCAACATAACCAGATTCACAGACATATATGTTACCAGTGGCGGGTTAACACTTACCAGTCAACATAACCAGTTTCACAGACATATGTATGTTGCCAGTGGCGGGTTAACCCTGGTTGGTAACCAGTCAACATTATTAACGTTACAATTGTTTATAAGTTTGAAATTTTATATGTTATGTGTTATGTAAATAACGGTTAATAATTTATTTGACATAAAGGTTGCTAATCCCACTCTCCGCCATATTTATGTACCTACCTATAAAGTTCGCTATAATCCTACTACTATTAAAAACGCAAAAGTTTGTGAGGATGGATGTTTGTTACTTTTTCAAACAAAAACTACTTAATGGATTTTGATGAAACTTTACAATAACATAGCTTTTACATCAGAATAACACATAGGCTACTTTTTATCCGGGTACCACGCGGGCGAAGCCGTGGACAGAAGCTAGTATTAAATAACAGAGAATCTAAGGAGCCACGTTACATTTACTGAATTAATGAAGGGTTGTCTAGCAAGATGACAGGTGTCTCAACAGATCTAATGAAACTATTACTAGACAGACGACCTCTGTGGCGCAGTGGACGAAGGCCCGCCTGATACGCAGAAGGTTGTGGGTTCGATTCCCGCCTCGGGACAAATGTTTACATCTGCAAATATTTGTCTTGGGATCTGGGTGTTTTCTATGTACAATATATATAAAAGTATTTTAAAAAAAAGTATATAAGTACTATATCAGTCATGTAGTTCCCATAATACACTGCTCTCCTTTCATTTGGGGCTAGATGATGCTGTGTGAAAATGTCCAGCATTATTACTATTTTCACAATATTATTAGTGTATTACACCACCTTACTTACCGATACACTATCCCAAATTTCTATTTCCATCACATTTAGGCCACTTATTTTTAAAGCAATCATTTGCCCTCATCGGAGTAGGCATTTTATTTGTCAAGCCTCGTAAAATAGACACAAAACAAAATTACTCAATATTAGGTAAACCGATTTTCAGAACTGGTAAGACGTAACCACAGACTATACTACCGTAAAACTCGGCTGGCCGCTTTTCGGCCAATGACAGGCGCGCGGCTGAGGCTGCACACAATTCGTTTAAACTTATATTTTTTTTAAATTTAGTATTATGATTGGTTACAATGCAAATATGTTTTCTTTCTAACAATTTTGTCTATTGTATGTATAGTGTTTCCACTGATGTGGGCCTACTGTACAATATGAATATTATTTCATCAGAAAGATTCCGATTTATATGAAAGGTCCTATTTCAAGATATAGTAATCACTCACTGTATCTGAAAAACGAATGGTATGGTGTTTAATGATGTTCTTTTTAATGCTTTTAATCTGTTTATCCGTTCAAAAGTTTTTTTATTTCGATAAATTATGTCCGATTAGCAATTTTTATCTCGAGATTCTTGAGAAATCGGACATACGGACGGGCCTCACCATTTCCCATAATACCGTTTTCACCGTTTGGTATCAGAACCCTAAAAAAGTGATCTGTCAGACGTCAAATAAAAGATATAACTTTTAAAACTATCATGGTTATGGAGATATTTTTTTACTAAAAACATGGAATTTTCATAGAAAGGTTTCCAATATGTTTCCTGGAATCCTGTAGAAAGATGCTGTAAGCCGGAAAAACATGCTACCAGCTGCTCGTCTGGAATACATTTCGGTTGACACACAACAGTTATGTTACGGGTACATAACTATGCGCACATACATTTTTCGAGTGGAAAAATCCATTGGTGCACGACTGGGTTCGAGCCCACGACCTCCAGATCTGATAGATCTGGTATCCTTAGGTTACGGTAACCGCTTAACAACAGGTGGACCGGATTGCCACTGTATAAATAAACTTTTTTTTATCTCCAACCACTATTGTGCCACTAACTCTGGGTGTATAAGTAATAAATACTCCACGCTTACTAAACGTGAAATATTTTGACCGTATTTTTTATGAATACAATTATAGGTACTTGACATAAGCAATTTCATCAAAAAAATATTCATATGATTTTAATTCATAAACTGCTATCGATTTTGACCACCAGACAATAGATAAGTGCCTATCTAATACCCTAATCACTGTATCTAACATTATACTACTATTGTGACGTGACAACCCTGAACTTTAAGCGAATTAGGGTTGGGTATTCTTTGTTATCCATTGTTAGCTGAACAATCTCTAGCAAATGGATCAAACAGGATGACAAGACGTAAGTTATTATAACATACTGGTCGGCTACGCGAGTGTCTTATCTACGAGTCTACGGTCAGAAAATAGTTAAGGCGCTGAAGCTGATAATACGATTTAATAACATTTATTTAGCAAATTCGAAAGAAAGAAAGAAAATACATTTATCTACCACAACACAACACAACAGGTGACAAAATAGCTACATTATAACATTAAAAAAAATATATATAAAATTAAAATGATAATAATAAAAATATGTGTTAAGTGGGGTCAAAAGGTCCCTGTCTCAGCATAATGCTGCACCAAACAAATAGGAAACAGGAAAGGTGTAGCGCTGATTTTCTGACAGGGCCTGCATCGTGATGTCATGAACAACGGGGAGCAACATAAGAAATAAAACATATATAGATAGTTAATAGATTAATAAGTGTTAACATATATATTATTAACATTAACATAATTGATCATATTACCAGGAATCTGGATGTTACAAAAACAAAACTTTCTCGATAAAAAAAACATACTCACCATTCTGAAATAAATAATCAATAGTTGTTTTATATTTTCGAAAAGTAATCGTTTGATAGAGAATATGTCAAAAACGTATGAGTTTTAAAACAAATTATAACAGCAACCGCCAACCAAATGAGCGAATCATTTGGTTGGCGGTTGCTGTTATAATTTGTATTCCTACTTTTAATGTGCATCTGTCCAAGTGAATAGAAGACCATGGTAAAATTTTCAATTATTTATCAGCGCAGTGTCGTAAACGCCATAGTCAAATCATAGCGTTTGCTGCTATTTGTACAACTCCTTTTTAATGTGCTAATGTGGCACCAGTCTTCGTCTTAAGCACTTTTAGTTGTAAGTAAGTGAATTTAGTTCAGTGGTAAGACTTGCAAAGGTTAAGTATGAGCATAGTTTTCTAAACTAGGTACAGACGAAGGTATCGCTGACCAGCTACAAAAGTAAACATTATTTTTTCCTAACCATGCATTGGAGAACATAAGAACATAATTTAAAAAAAATATCCCGTATCATTCATTATATATATATCATGCGTCCATTCAATAAAAATAAAAGTCATTCAATTAAATTTATTAAATTCAAAAGTATAAATTAAAAAAAAAACAGTCAATAAAAGTCTCGCAAGAATTGAACCAAGTTTAGCCAAACTGTGTTTTGTTTTTATATGTTGAATTTGAAATGGAACATATCAGAAAGAGACAAAACATTGTACAGTTAATCAACTGTTCAAGTATGGCCCTAAAGCCCGAGTTCACCAACACAATAACGGGTGGTTATTAGGTCCTAATCAAAGCTTTTTGACATATGTTTTCATATGTATCTGTCATTATAATCAATGGTTAGACTTGACTGCTGTTAATTTGGTTGGTAATTAATTATCTATGCATGACGACTTGCTTACTGAATGATATAACGCACTGCCTAAAGTCAAAGTCAAAGTCAATAGGTTTTTATTCATTGAAATTACAAGGATCATATTATTATAGAAACGTCAACTTAAAAACTAGGTAAATTTAAAATTTTTAAGTGAATTTATGGCGATTACTCGCGCGCGACCAAGCCTAGAAGAATCAGGCAACAAACTCTGCTTGGTTATTTTTTTCATGATCCTTCATTCAGCTAAAACCATAAAACAATAAACCATAATTACATCTACATTTGACCTCTATCAGTGGGAAGATGACGCTTGCATTAAAAGTGGAGCAGAATAAGAAGTATTTAACTATCTAAGAAGCCTATTTGTTATAAAAAGTCGCATTGCATCGACAGGACCGAGTTGTACGCTATGTGTCCAGTGTTTTATTTGACGGGCAGCCTTTTAAGATCGTGGAGAGCTTCAAGTATCTTGGCCATATCGTGACATCGAGCTTTAAAGATGACAAGGACATCGAGCGACAGCAAAGACCGAAATGGGTAGTCGGTAACATGATTATAGTAATAATAATAATAATGTTGGACACTTTACACACAGCATCATCTAGCCCCAAACTAAGCAGAGCTTGTGTTATGGGAACTACGTGATCGATATAATTATTTTATAGTTTTTTTTTGTAATTACATACATATTATACATAGAAAACACCCAGACCCGAGACAAACATTCGTCCCGCAGCGGGAATCGAACCCGCAACCTTCTGCGTCTCAGGCGGGCCTACGCCCAATGCGCCTCTGTGGCGCATTGGGCGTAGGCCCGCCCGTCGTAAAAAAATAGGATATAATACTTCTAAACTTTTTTTTTTAATTCATACATAATATACATAGAAAACACCCAGACCTGAGACAAATATTTGCAGATCATAAAAACATTTGTCCCGCGGCGGGAATCGAACCCGCAACCTTCTGCGTCTCAAATCCATGTAATCCAAGTCATTTCAAGGCAGCAGCATTGTTTGCGCGCTCCGTAATCTCTTTGAAGTTAAAATAGTCTTAAGTGTAACTCTACCTATAAAATTGTGACATTTTGTAGCCAGTGAAAAACTCTGAAAAGTGGTGTTAAAAAAATGAGAAAAAATACGTTAATTTGTCGTTTACTAACGATGGGCGTTGAATAAACGAACTAGTTGAACCGACCCGTTCATGTTGAATAAACGTATAGCCGGTTTACTGTCAATCAATCGACTATACGAATTCGTAGTCTGATAAACTGAGACTCCACAACGTTAATACATTGATTAGACCATAGACGCGTTTATAATGAACTTACCTACCAATTCAGACAGACCTAAGCCAATTTGATTGTTAATTTCATTTTGCATATAGATAGGAAGGACGTTCAATTTGATTGCAAATAAATAGATACCAATCTGTACATAATTAGCAATGGTTTTAGCTGTTTGATCTGTATTTTTGTAGGTATATGACATGTATACTTTTTGCATGGATATATGTTTTTACGATGGTTATGTTTTATTTTATAAAGCAGTTACGTTTTATGGCACATTTAGTCGAAATTTAATAAATTTCTTAGAAACGTGGAATGAGCAAGTTCACTATAATTACCCAGACTATCGCCGACCCAGCGCTATCTTTCACCCCATGATGTTCAACTGACACTATTTAGATAGTTCTGTCAAAGTCAAAGTCAAAGTCACATCACAAGGTTCATTATAGTATTAGCAGAGTCCAGTAGCAATTTCGAATAAAGGCGACGCTGCTATAAAAGCGAGAGCGGGGTAGCGGGCTCATTTGCAAACCCTCCGTAGACCAAGACACGTACTTGGAGACCCCGAAGACCCCATCAGCACCGCTAATGCGGTGGTGACGTCATCAAGTCCCGCCAGAGTAAACACTGCACAGATACACCGAGCCCGCCGGCGGGCTCGACGAGTCCCCACTTCCGCCTATTCACGGTACAGATATGTACCGGGGCGTTTCTCTTCAGTTCCTCCCCCCCTGGCAACGGCCCAAGCCGAGGTCCCTTGTGCTAAGTGGTGCCCTTGTGCTAGTTGCCCCATCCTAACTTTTTATAGGCTGAGCGCCTTCTGCGCTCGCCGTAGTCCGGTGACGCTGACCAAGGCCATCTGCGGCCCTGCAGCATTAAAGTACTTTCAGAAAAAAAAGGGCTCATTTGCTCGTTGACGTTCGACGGTGAAACATAGTGCAAAATATAACGCGCACCGACGAATCAGGTCACGTGAGACACTTTTCTCGTCGGTTGTTATTGTCTGTAGCTGATATTGTGTTATTATCGATTTAAGGTTAGATTGTTCCACTTTGATTGTTTTCGGTAATTATTATTGAAGTACAACTTAATTGAGGTTTTTCGATTGTGTTTTTTTTATATGTACTCCTCTTTCGATCCTTAGAATAGACATTAATTGTGTAGTACAAGCCTTAGTTTACAAATCTGACATTCATTGCTGCGCTTACTTTAGGCTGTTATCTTAATAAATGGAAGACTGATGACTGAGAAGATGGAAGAAAAATAAACTTAAACAAATAAAACCCTTAAATATTAATTGGTACATTTTTCTGTGACTATGGAAGATATGCGTGACAAAGTTTCAAGTATGGACAGTAACTGTCACGTGGACAAGTGACCAAAATAACGAGTACCGTGATAAGTCATGGAATAAATAAAATAAAAATAATACGTTGAAATGTCACAATATGGACCCATCGTATGTAATCAAAGTTTGTCTGCGAGAGATCGCGTCTAAGCGATAAAACCAATGTATTTTAAGTTTTTTTTAGTTTTGTTAAGTTTTATTTATTTATCTTATGAAACAGATTTATTAGATTATAATTAGATAATTAAAGAGATTAGATTAATTTATCTTAGATTTATTTATCTTGTGTACATTATTTTTATTAATTCATTCAAAGATTTTGAAAAGCGCGTATTATACCATCGGCAAAAAGGCGTCCAGGCCTTTTGTTAGGCGATGGTGATCAAAAGGATGGATATACATACAAATCACTTTTAGAGGAGAACAGGCGTAAATTCATGCTAGATTTATGTGTTAATAAAAACTGGGGCAAAGAGGAAGGTCTAAAACGACATAAATATACCTATAAATATACCCAGCCACTGAATAGGTAAAGCTTAAAGCAGTAAAGACACAATATGGAAAATATGGTAGTTATTGGTTACATATACTTCTACCTTAAAATTTAATAACCAGTAACAAAAAAATATAAATTTATATATTTTTATTCTCGACGCAATGAACCGATATGTTATTATAGTGATTCATTGGATATACACTATATAATATAAAATATGCCTTAAACCTAAGCCGCTATTAGGTTTAAGTATTCTGTTATGCTACATGTTTAATGAATAAATAACTTTAACTTTATTAGTTAGCCAATAAAATTTTCAATCGTTATGTATTAATTCAAGGAAGATTTTTGATCATCGTTATTATCAACAGCCTGGAGAAGTCTACTGCTGGATATAGGCCTCCCCAAAGAGTGCCATGACGATCTATCTCGAGCCATTTCCGCCCACCGAATTCCCGCAACCTTTACAATGTCATTGATCCATCGGGAATAGGCTCATCTTATTGGTTCATTATCATAGACTAGGCTCTTCACATTGTGTGCTCAGAGCTCGAGCGAGGTAATCCGTATAATTACGGACCCTGGGACGTGGGTTATTTTTTTTAGTTTTACGGTAAAAGTAAAACTTTTATGGAACTAGGGGAAAAAAAAATATCGGTTAACAATTGGCGATGATATCAAGTAACAATCTTGATATCTTCGCAAAAAAAAAAAATATACCTCCTCCTTTTTTTAAGTCGATTAAAAAGCTGACGGTTTTTTAGAGAACAGTGTCTTTACTGCTTTTAAAGCTATCTTCCGTGCTACAGTAAAGGAAAAATCTGATTCGAACCCAAAAGGTCATTCCAAAAGGTTTCGGTCAATTTAAGGGAGTCAATTGTCTTCATTTCTATTTATTTATGGAAAACCAAACTGGAGTTGAGAAAGTTATAGGAATTCAAAATTATTTTTTGTACGAAATGACTTATTGCCTAATCTGACGTGATCCGATCACGTTCCTGAATACGTCCCTGGTTTGAATGATGTCCTAAAATATCATAATAACGAAACCGTAATCCTTGGTAATTGTTGAATGAGCAATTATGAGACGAATAGAAGTTTCAAAAATGAATCTGTATTATGTACTCAAAAATAAAACCAAACCAGATTCAAAATATTATACACACCTTTAAAAATGCGACACCGTTCTCATTGATACTTTGAGAGATAAAAATATTTTAATACGATTTTACCCAATAGTTTACCTTTTGCTACAACTTTTATTGACTATTATGACCTCAAAATTAAGAATTATCTACGCAATAATATAATCTAAACATTTACTTTTAATGTTTTCTAGAAGGTAGGTGAGCCCCACATGTGAAGGTATATATAAACGCAGTAAAAACGATCCGTATTTATCATTTTACTGCATATAGGATTCTTCTTTCTCGTTTTCCACATGAAAGGCTAATAATGAAGGGACCCTATATAAATTTTATTACTTTGCTGTATCATTATATTTTACTCTAGGGAAAATCTAAAGGCTCCCACCGAGTCGTCTGAATCACTAGAATTATGTAAGTACGTTCTTTCGCGACCAAGCCAGGAAAGAAAGGCAAGAAAACAAGGCTCGTTATTCTTTGTATGATCCTTTTACAAAACAACGAGTTGGAGTATTTTCAATCCCAAGAGTTTTTATCATCTGAATAATCAAATATTTTATAGTATGCCTTTTTATTAAATTGTTTTTTATTTACGATTTTAAATTTGTTAATTGTAAATTTTTGTAATATCTCTTGGGAGTTTGTTATAAAAGCGTACACCTTGCCCTTAAATGATTTACTAACTTTATGGAGTCTACAAGTGGCAACAGCGAGTTTATCTTTATTTCTGGTATTAACATTGTCATTATCGCTTTTTTTCTCAAACAAATTAATATTTTTGTGAACATACATCAGATTTTCATACTTTATTTACAAGGAAATGTCATTATATTTATTTCTTTAAACTTCTGACGAAGTGATTCTCTAGAACCCATATTATAAATTGCTCGAACAGCCCTCTTCTGCAACACAAAAACGTTATTTATATCTGCAGCACTCCCCCACAGCAGTATACTGTACGACATAATACTGTGGAAGTAGCTGAAGTAAACTAGTCTAGCTGTGTCTACGTCTGTATAAAGACGGATCTTTTTGACTGCATATGCCGTAGAACTGAGTCTCTTCAATAAGTTATCAATGTGAGGGCCCCATTAAAGCTTATTATGAATTATTACATATTCTTAGATACCTAAGAATACGGTGGTGTCCACAAGAGAAAACTCTTCATCTTCGATTTTGATATTTTCTTTAACTTGTGTAACATTAGGTAGTATAAATTCAATACACTTTGGTTTCTTTTCATTTAGAAGATTTTTTACATTGAACCATTTTACAACCTTAGAGATTGCATTGTTTACATCGCCAAAATCGGTTTGTCGTCGCTTTTATTTAAATAAAAGTGATCGTCCCTCACAAGATGGGGTAGATTAATGTATACTAAGAATAAAAATGGCCCAAGAATTGATCCCTGCGGTACACCCATAGTAACCAGAGGCCCCGGAGAACGCTTTCCATTCACGTCAACTCTTTGTACTCTATTACTTAAATCGTCAATGTATTTTTATTGATTATACACCACCCATCCTCTATCGTTTGCATCGATGGATGAGATCATGGAATTAAAACTATCGATTATATTCTAAACTGGATGAGATGCCGATGATAATAAAGGCACATGAGACTTTTCACCCGTCGTCTCAGAGTCGGCAAAGTGCGTGTGATACCTCGGTGTTGCAAGCGTCCATAATTTTTGGGTACAGTATTATAGTATCTGTGGATAACCGGTTACCAACACGTGGGCCGTATGTTCGTTTGCCACTTTAGTTATTTAAAAACAAAACACTGAATGAAGGGTTGTGTAGAAACATGTAGATTTATTTTATTCTGAAACTGCGGAATAAATGTTTCCGTGGCATGACTGTACCTACTTCCCGAGTCCGACTAGTCAACTGCGACGCAAAAGTACAGGTTCAATTCCCGCTACGGGACAAAACTTGCATGTTCCGCTAGCTATTTGTTCCAAGTCTGGATGTTTGATTCCTGATACCCACGAAACCAGGAATCCTAGTGTGGGTTAAGGACTATGTACGTGTCTGATGGCTATTTATTTATTTATACATTAGTCAAAGTCAGCTTAGTTAGAGGGTCTAAACACCACTTTCTAGTGGCGTTAACGCCTGCGTAAAGATTGAATTATATGGGAATAACAGTAGCTGTTGAAATGTCATGTTAAGTTTTTCCTTGACAAATTTGCGTTAGCGTGAAAGAAAAACTAAGCGTAGGGTATTAGTCTAGACCTCTGGTATTTATTAATTTAAACCACAAAGGTCATTTAGAATCGATGACTAATGAACAAAGAATTTAAAATTACCCGTGACATTTTGAATCCCTGACTCGAACGTAATGAAACATTCAGCGGATATAGCATTGACTAGGGTGACCTATTTGCCGGATATGGAGCGACAGGAATAGCTGAAATATTTGAAAATGTGTCACGTGTTCATAAAACCAGTTTAGGTACAAACTATTCTAGTAAAGAACATTTCAAAGTATGTTTATCATTTAGGTGTTTACTTATTGTGTATCTTTTACTTACACATATGTTCGAGTCCTGCTGGATTAGATTTTCTAGATATATAGATAAACTATTTATTGTGCATAAAACCAATTTACAGTACAAGACACAGAAACATAGTAAAATAACAAAAAACAAATAAACGCACAAAGGGTGCCATCCTTTCGACCACGATTTCTTCCAGACAACATTAGGATGGAGAGAATTATTTAAAATAATGACAGATTGTAAGTAAATGCATGTCCTTTGGTAGCGTAGCCACAAGAAGCTAAAAAGATGCAAGATGCTATCTTTGAATGCATTATAACAAAAAAACAAACAAACACGCTCACGACTGTATTCTCCATGGTGGACATCCTCAGATACATACTCAGTGATTAGATCTTTGTGGATACCAAATAGGCGGTAGTCAGAAGCACGTCCAAACATTTGGTACATGCCCGCGTTTTGCAAGTTAGCATTCCACATGACAGGTTGCAAGCCCATCGGCGCTTATTGTAACACTTACTGTTGGCACATGCCTTCGAATTTTTGGGCATGCCGGTTTTCTCACGATGGTTCCCTTCACCATTTTGAGAACGCGTTAATGCGCACATAATTTTTTCGAGTGGAAATGTCCATTGGTGCACGACCGGGTTCGAACCCACGACCCCCGGATCAGAAGTCGGGGTATCACCCACTAGGCCAACACCGAAAATATAGGAAACTCTCCACAAAGTAAAACTTCCTAACTTCAATATTTAAAGTACTTCAGCATTTAACATGACCCCCGGACACACTGTATGATAAATAATATTATATTCTACCAGATAAGATAATATTAATAAATAGCACTTCAGATACCAACAAGTGGCTTTATTAAAATCGTCTACAGGTGAACATGTACTCAATTAAGGTAGCTCGCGTGATTTATGCGCTGCTGCGCTGCTGCCAGGGGCCCATTCGAAGAAAACTCTTCGAATTCTACCAAGTACCAGGAACTAAAAGGTTAGTTCTACATTTGGAAACAGCGAAGCGTTTTTCTGTCATCAAATGCAGCGCTCCCTTGTGGCAAATAAATCTAAAAGCCATAAAAAAACGGATTCGCTTAAAAATGGTAACAGATAAATTTACCATTTTAGAAATAAGTGTAAGAGGTAGCCTAGAAATACACTCTTAAAATTTCAAAATATATTTTACCCATATTTAGCAAGGACCTTCAGGGCGGATAAATGCTATATTATATATTTCCGTTTCAATAAAAGAGCTTTTTGTGAAGACTAATTTTTCAACGTAAGTCAACTAAAAAATGGTCGAGCGAATGCGTTTCATGGCAGCTTTCGTATGATCGAAAGCTGCCATAAGGGTAAAAGCTACTTTTCATCGGTTACTTTTTTTCTACCACGCGGGTGAAACCATGGGCATTCGCTAGTAAACAATAAACCGCTTATTGCAAACGCATATATAGGCTCCTTTCTTTGCGAGTAAAAAGAAAAGCTTGCACAGTCAAGCATCGGCTGGGGTATACTTTTTGCGTGTTCATTTTCCGATCGATCGATCGGCACACAATTTTTTGGGTGTTTGCCCGAGTGCTCGTAAAAATGCGAAATTTGGGGTCGCTTGCATTTTTAGATACTTTTCTTTTTAAATAAGTAACATTTAGTCCACCTTACACTAATATCTGTTTTTTTACAACTAAAGTAATAAAAACAAACATACTTCCCACCTGTTGGTAAGCGGTAACCATAACGTATGGACGCTTGCAACACCAGACGTATCATTCGCTCGTTACCGATCCTGCATTTACATACTTGTCTTCCTATTATATTGTGTATATAATACACTATGTTACGTAATTTCCCTAAAAGTCGGGATACTCCACATGTCATGGCCAATAACATTTGATAGATCCTTAATCGAGAAATTCCATGCCAGGAATGCAAAACCACATTTATGAACAACAAATATCTTTGGTGGACGTAAAACTCTTCATATGTTGTGTCTTTATGAAGCGGAATAAGAAAAGATAATGCTTATTCAGTTACTGGAGGCACAAATACAGTTTTGGTAGTTTGTTACTAATAATATTCCTAGTTAGAACATCAAAGCCCTCCAAGAACTTACTCAACGTCCGGCGGAGGGCCCTATGCTTGAGAGCATAGACGTTGAGTTTTTTGAAAGTAGTCTGTTCATAAAATGAACAAAGCCCTCCAAGAACTTACTCAACGTCCGGCGGAGGGCCCTATGCTTGAGAGCATAGACGTTGAGTTTTTTTAAAGTAGTCTGTTCATAAAATGATCATAGTAGTACAAGGGACTGTACAAGGTTATAAACTGTTACACTGTTACAGTGTTGAAAAAATGTTTTATCTGTTTAGGAATAGTGTCCTTAGTTCGTGGAATCTATGTGGGACGTACACTCGTATTCTTAGATATTTCTTCAAATGTTTCTCCAACTTGACTCTGGGCGTCTTGAGGTTGCTTCCAAGACTTCCTCGTGTTTGGTATTTTTTAGTTGAACTTTTCGACGACCCTTACAAAACTGAATTATCGCCTGAGACGCAGAAGGTTGCGGGATGATTCCCGCCGCGGGACAAATATTTGACTCCGGTCTAGGTGTTTTCTTTGCATAATATGTATGTTTTAACAAAAAATATATAAGTAGTACATCAGTCATGTAGTTCCCATAATACCAGCTCATTATTTTATTTTTTATTTATATTATTAATGCAGGTAATTTTTCACACAGAACCATCTTGCCCCAAACTAAACAGAGCTTGTATTATGGGAACTCCATGATTGATACATACTGATATTTTTTGTTTTTGTATATACATGTTATACATAGAAAAAACCCAGATCCGAGACAAATATGAAGATTATACAAACATTTGTCCCGCGGCGGGACATTCTGCTTTAAAATAAAAGTCGTCATAAACGTCAGCTTAGAGTTATACTCAAGGTAGATTGTAAGGTACCGTTACATGAAAGTCGAGGAAATCTGTCGAGAAGAATTCGAGTAAAAGACATTTTAAAAATACCAAAAAAATTAAATACCAGTAAAAGAAAATAAACAATAATTGTAAACTAAAATACCAGAACACAAAAGTGAGTTTGAGTTGAGTCGAGTAATTCTCGAGGTCATGTTTTAGAATACGGGGGTCAAAATGTATTGGTATTTCTATAAACCGCTGTTGGATAAAGCCCAAATGCATACCTATCTCAATATGACGACCCTTCCAAGTATCGAGACGCCAGAAGCGAGTTTGAGAATTCCTCCTACTCCTACTTTCTTTAGCAGAGTAGTGATTCTTGCATTGCTCTACTTCGGTTTGAAGGGTGAATTTACAGGTACATAAAGCTACTATAATATCTCAGGTCAGCAACGCGCGAGTGATACCTCTGGTGTAACAAGCGTTATGGTTTTGGTTACGGTAACCGCTTAACAGACGGGCCGTTTGCTTAAACCGTTACGGAGATATATGGTGACAGACTAACAACCTCTTACTCCAAACGTTTAATATACGGGCTCCATGCGTCACGAATAAAAATGTGCAGATTCCATATTTTTTTTATCGCCCGACAGATATATATATGTTCCTGTCCCACTAGGATTTCCTGTGTCGTTAGAATCAGGAACAAAGATTACCGTGGTACCACAACACCCAGACCAAATGTTTGCAGAATATGCAAACATTTGTCCCGCAGCGGGAATCACACCCGCATTTACAACACGACTGAAGACGTGACGCTAGTTATACATATTTTATGATATGTTTAGAAAAACATGTACAGTGCTATTATTGTTAGTATTATCAAACGAATACTAATAATAATCGTTTTATCTATAGCAGCAAGAAAATTTATTTCAGTACTTCAGTTTTCCTACAAACTTCTCACAAAGTTTGTATATATCGGCGCAAAGGCGTTATTCTGCTTCAATGAAACGCTATAATGAGTCATCGGCGTAGAACCACGAGTTACTTAACGAATCATCACTTAGATTGTCAAATTACATTGTAACATCATTAATTAATGGCTAACTATTATTTGATTGTTGTAATCAAATAATAATTAGGTTATTACTTCAAAACCATTTGTAAACTGAAATGATTAATGCTTGCAGGTAGTTTTAGCTTGTTCGCACAAGATGCTTGCTCGAGTCTTTGTTTTTGGATAAATGCGGGCGACGGAGTACGATTGATTCTCGCTCGAGCCGCCGGACCGTATAGACCTCGAAAGCCTCTGTACACCCAAGAATAAATAAGAAGAACATCTACTAGAGTTTACTTTCGTCATCAACTATGAGCCGCCAGCATGCTGGTGATGATAGTGACGTTAGCATTTCTAACGTCACACTTTTTAAAGACCACCTTGGAGCTTTTGCTCCATCATATACAATATAGTTTTTTATATTGAACTATTTAAGCTTATATAAGTACCTGGTTAGAAAATTAATCTTATTTTTATATCGAAGCTATCTGCTACTGATATTGGGAGAAGACGGAAGATCAGCGCGCTACTTACCTACACCAGGTCTGCGGCGCTGACTGAGTCCTACCCCAACTTGTAGCTACTGACCTCATCAGCAGTGTAACCATCTTAGTTATATACCTACCTTATTAATGAGTAGTTGCAAATTAATGATTTATCTTTATGGGATGTGTCGTAGTTGTGTTTTTACCTTTGCGTAATAATGCGTCAATAACGTCCAGGCGAGGTATCGTATATATTCCTTTATTGGAGCAGGTACTCACAACACAATAGACACACGAAGAAAGTTTATAAAGACGGCACATAAGATAAGAGTCAAAAGGTTTAAATAAAAACAAATGAATAGGTAGGTATATAGTTCACAGGATTAGAGTAAGTGAAAGCAATAGCGATTGGCAAGCTAAGTGAGGTTATGCGGAGGCGCGACAGAGCGACACAGGTTCAGCGTCAAATATCTGTCTCGTCGGCCGGCCAGCGGCTGTAACCGCGTGCGCGCTTGCTACGAAGCTCGAGCGGGCTGGATACCACTGCCCGCTGCATACTACGGGTTACGCCCGACTATGCTTTATTATTTAATATTTTGTTTTGTGTTATGTAATAATGTTATGTAAGAATGATAATTATAATGTTACCTATGGATTCCCTATCTGTCTATCTATCAGTAACAGACCGTCTAGAATTTCAGTTAAATCATCTATCTCTGTCCCGCTGTATGTCCCCATTTAGACCAAAACATAAATATTTCTTAATTAACAGTGAATTTGTATTTAATTCTACAGCAAAGCCTTTATGAATAAACATCACCTATTTAATATACCAAGAACCGCGATCGCTAAAGTTGTACATCTGTAAATTTTGTTGCCTTCAGGTTTCAGGTTGGAAAGTTGTCGCGAAGTTGCCTAATTGACTTCGAAGTTTGGCAGCACGATATTATTATCAAACAGTAAAGACACTTGCAATAAAAATGTATATTCATATTACTGTAGTAATAAAGTTATTTTTCTATTGCTTTTTTTTTTGTTTGATATTTTTCACACATCATTCAAATAACACTTAATTTCCTAAATTACGAGTAACAGTACCTAGAAGACTAGCAGATAATACTTTTTAAATAAATTATATAAAACTAGCCCTTGCCCGCGGCTTCGGTGAAAAGTACCCTTTGTGTTCTAGGTACATGTCACGAATTTAATCCAAATCGGATCTTTGATTAATGGGGGGTGTACCGTTTATTTGGAGGTAAACGAATCGTCGGATTGGAAGCAGTTCCCGTCATCTATTGGCATCTGCAACACCAGGGGCATAGTCATTGCTAAATATTTGTCTCGGGATCTGGGTGTTTTCTATGTATAATATGTATGTATTTACAAAAAAAAAAAGTATATAAGTAGTATATCAGTCATTTAGTTCCCATAACACAAGCTCTGCTTACTTTGGGGCTAGATGATGCTGTGTGAAAAATGTCCAGCATTATTTATTTTTTATATATTTCTAGACTAGATATCTTTGTTTAGGTATAATTACTTAAATCGTTTAACTACCGTGACATGTCACGAAGTTTTGTACGTTGTCACAAATATGGTCTTTAGAGACACAAGCTGTCGAGACAATGCAAAGCTTTATTAATTTAATTAAAATAAAAAATATTTTGTGGGATGATAGTTGCTGAGAATCTTAACGGTGAAAGGCATTTAAATAAAACGCATAAATATAGTCCGTGATCTAGAGTAATGTAAGCTACGTTTATCTGTGTACAGTAAGGGATAAAAATAAAATATCAATTTTAAGATGATTTTTTTCTTTAAAGAAAATGGCAACCTAATGTTCCAAAAGACGGAATTAAAATGGATACGGATTTAACAGCGCCATCTAGTAAGAATGTGCGACATCTTGTGAAAATCAATTAAGCATTGACCATATAAGATAATTGACCATATAAGATAGACCATATAAGAATAATATACGAGTCCCAGAAATGTTTGCTATGAATATCTAAACAGTTAATCTACTTTTGTTGCTGACTGTACTATACGGACGAAGCCATGGGCAGAAACTTGTGTGACATGTACCCTGTAATTAACCCCCTTTCCAATTTGTTTACATGTTCTCAGATCAGAACATGTAAACTAACTCGAAAGGGGGTGATTCTGGTCATGAAAATGAACAAGTTTTCCTATAAAAGAAGTCTATTTTCCAATAATTATTTTCAGGGATTTTGGACGTAACTTCTGAAGTTTGAAAAACTGATGGACATTTTCTTACCCCAAAGTAAGCAGAGCTTGTGTTATTAGAACTACATGACCGATATAAATACATACTACTTATATATTTTTTTGTAAATACATACATATCATACATAGAAGAAACCCAGACCCGAGACAATTATTTGCAGACACAAAAATTTGTCCCGCGGTGGGAATCGAACCCCCAACCTTCTGCATCTCAGGCAGGCCTTCGCTCACTGCGCCACAGATGTCGTCATCAGAAACCATAGCTCAAATAGCTGATTTATATATCACAAATACCTTTATACAGTAGCAAAATAATTTAAACATTTTATTTTATTTTATTTCATACATTGTCTGTATGATGTTTTTTTTTTAATTAAACGAATTTATTTGACCCAAACCCATTCGGAAATCATTGTGTCTTGCCTGTTTTAATGGCTTTAAATTATTTGTGTATTGTTACTCTAATTTGACAAAACCAAGTGTAGGTACTGTAAATTTCCTAGATGAATAAATGAGTATGAGTGTAAATATTAGTTTATTTACCGAAAACAAAGCTGTTTCAAAAATCTGCATTTAGACTAACATTTTCTTTAATAAAAACAGACAAATTCAGAAAAATATAAATATAGATCAAAGTACTTACGAAGTTTTTATATTCTTAATGTTTCTCTTCCACCTATCTATATAATGAGAACGGTGAAGGAATGGAAAAAATATCTTAAAATATAATCTGGGTCTCTTCAAGGTCAGAGTGATTAAGTATCCAGACTCCATGCTCCATCGTCGGCCATACCATCTCTTACCATCAGATATTAAGACCAAATTAAATGAAGGTCTTTTATTGTTAAAAAAACTATGTTTAGAATAACCCCTTTCTGGATTATATACGTATTCTGGGACACTCTGTACGTCGATCTGTCCCATGTCAACAAGGTTCAATTATGCACTGTAGTACATAATTGAATAATACGTATGGCTTGAGATTAAACGTCTATCTACAGATCGACGTTTAATCTTAAGCCATACGTACGAATTCCTTTGTTACGTTACGTCTCTGTCTGTCACCTCTGAAAGCATTTCGCATTACTTATTCAGGTTTTATTTGTAAATCACGCAAAAGCTCTCTGACTAAAATACCCACCATCAAACTCTCAAATCTCAAGGGGTCTTATTACGAAAGGTGTTTTAAACTCGAGTTCACATCTTTTTTCGTTTGGATACAGAAAATAACGTGCGATTTCAAATAAATACACGTAATTGGCAGCCAAACGAAAACAGATGTTATGTTAGAAATATATTGTAACTTTTTTAATAAAACGTGAAAGAATCTGTTTGTCTGCGTATATTTTATTATCACATTAAATTTTAGGCCTTCTTCACTTTTAAATTTCATTGGGTTTCGAAGAGAGTTTTATCAACCGACTTCATAAAAAGAAGAGATTCTCAATTCGTCTGTTTGTTTTTCTTTGTGTGTATATTACGCGATATCTTAGCCAATTGTGGACCGATTATAATTATTATTTATTTAATGGGTCTAATACCCATGAAATGATGAAACTATTAGATTTATACCCCTTGTAATGGGTATAAATGTATACTTTAAGGGTCCCATATAAATTTTATAAAAAAATCCTAGTCCCATAGGATGTGACATTTTTTCACAAAATGTATATGGAAAAAAGATACCTACATATTTTACTATATACCCTTAGGTCAAAAAATGAGGTATGGCCATGTTGAACTTTAAGTCAACATCCCGTTAACTAACGGCTTAATTTTTTTTTTAAATTTGGCTTAGTGGCCCTGACTGCACTCGAGTTAAATTCTAGCTTACACCACCTTCGTTATGAGGCTGAATAACTCAATTATGGAATTTGGTCTGTTTCTTCACAACTTCAAAACAGCTCTACTTAAATCAGCTATTTCTATGAATAAAAAAATCCTATTAGGTATTTTAATATTTCTGCCGCCAAGCAGTAATGTTCTCATTGCTGTGTTCTGATTTGAAGAGTATGCCGGTGAAATTACACGCTTAATTACCAGAAATTACCGCTTAATTAGCAAGAAAATATTTTTACCAGAATCGAGAGTGGGATTTGTTTTTTTTTATTATATAATCCTGTGACTACATCTTGATATCTCAGGGAGGCAACGCGTAAGTAATAGTAGTATATTACTTACGCGTTGCCTCCCTGAGATATCAAGATGTAGTCACAGGATTATATAATAAAAAAAAACAAATCCCACTCTCGATTCTGGTAAAAATATTTTCTTGCTTTGCGTTACGTAATATATTTTATTATTAAGTTAATTAGGGTGGCGAATGGCATATCATATAACTCGTAGAACCGACCACCGCTAAGGAAAAGTCAGAAAGGTCAGTCTAGGAAGGCGCCCTAACATAAGGGCGACTTTTTCAGGTCGCTGTTGCACTACTACTACTACTAAGTACTACTAAGTAGTAGTGGTTGTAGCTATGTATTTGATAATTTCATTTATTTCTAAGTAATTTTAATTTTGTATATTTTCATATTGTGCTTTTTAGCTTTTTTTTTTTCAATTTATTGTATTATTTTTGTTAAAAATAATTAGTGTAATTGGGTTTGTCCCGTTCTAATTATATTAAATAAATAAATAAATAGCTCTGGCATTACAAGTATCCATAGGCTACGGGAACTGCTTACCATCAGGCAGGCCGTTAGATTGGCCGTTTGATTTTTTTATTTGTGAGTTTTAATGTTTCCCGTTATTTTGGCACAGTTGCATGTACCATAGCCACGGGAGGAACTGAAGTCTTTACATAGATTACGATGATGATGTCTTTGGGTGGATGTTAGTGGCAGACGAATTGATATACTCTCATTCTCAAAGTAGGGCGTGATGGTAGAAATTAAACCCACAAATAGAGAGGTTTTTCGTCATTTATAAATAACCCCGGGAAGTCATTAGTCATAATATCCATAACATACCAAATTAGCACTATTGTCGATTCAATGCCTTTGGATACTATCGAGCGTAGGCTGAAAGAGGACACGAACAAACTCAAAATTTCATTGGATTGCCTTGCCTCAAACTGATAGATTATAATAAATTTCATTGGATTGCTTTTTCTCAAACTGATAGATTATAATAAATTTCATTGGATTGCTTTGCCTCAAACTGATAGATTATAATAAATTTCATTGGATCGCTTTGCCTCAAACTGATAGATTATAATACATTTAATTGGATCGCTTTGCCTCAAACTGATAGATTATAATATATTTCATTGGATTGCTTTGCCTCAAACTGTTAGATTATAATAAATTTCATTGGATTGCTTTTCCTCAAACTGATAGATTATAATAAATTTCATTGGATTGCTTTGCCTCAAACTGATAGATTATAATAAATTTCATTGGATCGCTTTGCCTCAAACTGATAGATTATAATACATTTCATTGGATCGCTTTGCCTCAAACTGATAGATTATAATATATTTCATTGGATTGCTTTGCCTCAAACTGTTAGATTATAATAAATTTCATTGGATTGCTTTTCCTCAAACTGATAGATTATAATAAATTTCATTGGATTGCTTTGCCTCAAACTGATAGATTATAATAAATTTCATTGGATCGCTTTGCCTCAAACTGATAGATTATAATACATTTCATTGGATCGCTTTGCCTCAAACTGATAGATTATAATATATTTCATTGGATTGCTTTGCCTCAAACTGATAGATTATAATAAATAAATAAACACCCAACAGATACAAACATAGTCCTGAACCCACACTAGGATTCTCTGTGTCGTGGGTATTAGGAACTACAAGTACTATTGGCACCACAACACCCAGACGCGAAACAAATTTCTACAGAACATACAAACAATAGTACCGCAGCGCAATCGAACCCGCATCTCTTGCTTTGCAGCTGGCTAGTTACCGGCCACGCTACCGAGTTCAGACTTTAGTTAAGAAAAGAGGGGTTTAATTAATCTTTCTAATATGTACCTATCCATCCTATGTATAACATGTCCTAGTACTCGATAGATAGTGAAGACAAAAGTTAAATCATAAAAAGAAATACGCATAAAAAATATGTATTCATATTTTCCTAATCATATATTTTCATATTAAATAAATTCTATATTTTCATTTTATACTTCCAAATAGTTACAACTTCTAGACCTTTATTGGACAACTTTTTCTCTGATTCGTACAAATTATTTGTTCTATGATGCCTAGTTCTATTGAAATAAAAACTTTTCCTACAAACCTCGAAAATAGTTACGACGATTATTTGGCGATAAAACAAGGCAAAGTACAAAATTGTGTCGACCTTTATAAAACTCGTCAACAACAGCCATGAGAAGCCCACTACAGCAATAACAGCACGTTTGTACGTCTACTGCTCTAAATAGATGTAGATACCTGTGCACATGGTATTTGTATCTCATCACTAGTAAATGATAGAATTTTATAACCTAGATTGGAAGATATAGGGTAAAAACTTTTTCGTGTGGTATATAAAAGTGACAAAAAGTCACCTAACTGTGTTTAGACAGACCAGTTATTTATTCTAGTTTTATGATTTGACATAATATAAACATTATTTATTTATTTTTTGTTTTGTTGATTGTTTTTGTGTAGGTACTTAATGTGATTTGACATGAATATAACTTATTTTAGCTTAGTTTGTAACTGTTTGTATTACCTCTTGTTGTATACCTCTTTACAGTAGCTTAATAATTTTAAATATTTTAATTGTATTTTATTTCATATATTGTCTGTATGATTATGTATTAATTTAATTTATTTGACTCAAACCCACTCGGAAGTCACAGTGTCTTGTCTGTTTTAATGGATTGTAATGGCTTTAAATAATTTATTGAATGATTTGTGTATTGTATAATCTGACATAACCAAGTGTACTGTAAAGTTCCTACGGTGAATAAATGAGTATGAGTATGAGACATAGGACGGCAGTATTGGACTTTTAAGATGAATTTTAAGATGTCATCGGTCCTTAATATCTAATAATAATAACTTTTTCATTCAGACAACATGATCCAAGTGTTATTAAACTTAAGATACTTAATAACTCAAATTCTGTCCTCTGGGAGAGCTTCCACACCAATTTGCTATTTCTTTGAGGATGCTGTTGTTACTCGCGCGTACTCTGCTTAGCAGAGAGGCAGTCTTTTTACGCCCGATGGCGTCAAATGTATCATTGCGGGCATCGGCGAACATGTCTGAAGCGCGGGAGCCGTAACAGCGGGCTGAAAAAGGCGCCCTTATGTTAGGGCGCCTTCCTAGACTGACCTTTTCTGACTTTTCCTTAGCGGTGGTTGGTTCTACGAGTTATTTGACATGCCATTTGCCACTCGAATTAACTTATTCATAAAATATATTACGTAACGCAACTCAAGAAAATATTTTTACTAGAATCGAGAGTAGAATTTGTTTTTTTTTTATTATCCTGCGACTAAAACTGTCTACCTATCAAAGACTAGAAAGTGTGGTGGAACGATTAGTCTTGTTAACGTTATTGACCTTTTATTGGCATTAAATTTACAAATACTTAGCTCAAGAATGTTAATATCTTGCAATATAAAATACTTTAGCCGATGAACTACAGGCACAGAAGTAGATTCTACGAATACTAGTATCTTAGTAGCTCTACGGCGTAGCTCTTCTACGAGAAACCTTTCTATACTGAAATAATGTGATGTAGACATGTGTTTTCTTCGAGTAACTGGTTTCATCTTGGTCACACACGATCACACACATCAAATGATGTTATTCAATCAACTACATAAACATCTTTTTAATTATGGCCCAAGTCGAAGTGATACGAGGCTACACATTTAATTTATTTCCTGAATGCAGTCAAGAACAAAGTTATACAACCGATAGACTGAATTTCCTGTTCGAAATTGATATTTTCCGCTGTTTACAATTCAATATTGTTCTAGAGTAGTTTTAAAAGCCATGAAGCAGAGCAAAATGATAACTAATGGATAAGCAAACTGACGTTTGATTGGCGTACTATTAGGTAAAGGAACCCAAGTTATGACACATTTGGTAAAAAAGGGCAGTGCACATTTTAATTATTACTATCAAGCGTTCGTTATTAATCGCCTTGCATTTTATTTTATTAGAACATTAATACACTTAGCAATGGCAATGGGAATAGATCAGTAAGTTTAACGGCAATGGAAAATTACTCAATTTGAGATTAGAAAAGAGGATGAGGAGGAGAGGTCTCGACCTATGCTTCCCTAAGTTTAAGAAGTTTGGACATTGTTAAGCCTGGCAAAATGAGTGCCAGTATTTCGTTCCCAAAACGAGTGGAGTAAGGGGGCTGATGAGATATGATAGCCCTGAAAGAATCTTAGGGACATATGGTGAAGGTATGTCTGACAGATTTCTGTGAGAAAAAATACTTTAAACGGGTAATAAGGTTTGCTGGTTCGGACGTGTATTGTATTGTATTGTATTATATTATATTGTATTTATTTATTCGTCATATTAAATACAAAATATAATTTTGAAATTATTTTTAAATAGGTTTATAAAATATAAATTTATATTTAATAATTAAAAAATAAAGTTGTCATATTGTACACCTATATTAAAATTATAAATTATCTTTGAGTTTAAAATTAGGTCAGTTATGAACCGTCTAAGGGTCTACGTACAGTTATGAACTAGCTAAGGGTCTACGTACAGTTATGAACTGTCTTAGGGTCTACGTACAGTTATGAACTGGCTTGGTGACAATAGTCTTACCTTCAACATCTCCAAAACAAAGATCTTTTTTTTACAATGAATCGCAAGCAACTTCCTCAGTAAACTAACTTTTTCATAAAAGCCAACACTTGTATCGAATCCCAATAATGACAATTGACACTGTAATATCCTGGAGAAAACCAGGATATTACAGTGTCACCAACATTAAATATTTGGGCTTCCTACTCGATGAAACGCTAACATGGGGAAACCAAATACACTCAGTAAGTGGCCGTATACGGAAGTTAATTTATGGCCGTATTGCTTCGTCAAGTGGTAGACTTTACTTATAAAAACGATTTACATTTCTTTAGCTCAATCTTTACTTACTTATGGTATAACTGCCTGGGGATGTGCAGACTTACTCAAAGTAGCCACTTTAAAAAAATACAGATACCCAACTGAGACTTTGTACAAAGAATGGGACGTGTTGTCGATAAGGAAAATATTAATTAAGGCAACTGTCTTCCATCAGCATTCACGTTTAGTATTTGACATCCACAAAATCCTTACTCGCCGAGATAATAAGATTTGTCTAGTTGCTAATTATAAATTAAGAAAATTCCAATGTTACGTGGGACCTACAATATACAATACAATATAAAATATTATACAGATCTACCAAAATAACTATATTCAGTGTAAAATATCTGTGACATCTTGGTTAAAAAATCTTACTTATAATGAGGTAGGAAACCTGTTCGTAGTTTTAAAATAGCTGTTAATGCATGTTTAATGCGAATTCAATTTAAGTAAGTACAACAAACTATGAATTTTTCAGAGATAATTTGTAAACTTAAATCAGTCGTAAACTTACAATCAATCGTGCCTAACTAATACAATAATCGCATTAGCATTGCCATTCAGCGTGGCAATGCGGCCAGTATTTTGGGAACGCTTCCGCCTGGTAGTGATCTGGATCAGTTAAGCTATAGATCGTTTGCAACGGTCTTAAGATAGCTAGCTGTTTCATCTGTATTTTTTGTATATACCTACTTTTAAATAGTTGTATGAATAAATTATATATAATTGGTAATTATTCGTATTCGCTTTATATCTATATTTTATTGTGTCTTTATTGTAAACATCTATAATTTTTTTTTTGTTTGTTTCCCTAAACTAGATTATCATAAATTATTCTACATTATTACTTAATTTGTCTAACCCCTCAACAAAACAAAATTATAAATTCAAGATTGTCTAAACAACATTACAGAGTGCGTACTGCATTTTTTTTGTGGTCGTTACAATAGTTAATACCGCCGTGTTCAGTACGAGTCGGTCTATCAGCCTCTTTAAGCATGTAGGTAGGTAGGAAGGTAGGTTACGACCTATCTGGGTGTAGATTGGTAAACTATCACAAAGTGTTGACCACGACGACATAGGGTTTTGCCTTATATGATGTATATGTCACTGCAATATTTATCTCCACACAAGAAGAAGCAATATTTTGATTTGTCGAGTTTGTGTAATTGGTTGTGGGTACTATAAAATAACTCAAATAGAAAAGGGTCTTATCTGGGTCAACGCATTAGCATTGCCATTTAGCGTGGCAGTGTCTTGTATACGTACATCTTCGATAAGCTTGAATGCCTACCTACTGCATAAGTAGGTACCGTTATTGGAAAGTTAATGTGTACCTCTTTTGTAATTGACGACCTCTGTGGCGCAGTAGGCGAAGTCCCGCCTGAGACGCAGAAGGTTCTGGTTTCTGGTTTAAGAATTTATTCTCATAAGAGTTTATAATTTACTTAAATGAGAACTTATAACTAACAAAAAACATTGCGTAGGTATGTACCTACTTAAATAGATGCAATACGCGAGTGTGCGTTATGAACTAATCTAGAATAGGTAAAACTAAGTGACAAAAACTAATTATTACTACGTTAGATAATACCATACCTAACAAAAGATTCGCAACTAGCATTGTTTAGGTTCAATATAGGTGGGTAGATTTGAAAAATATGAGCGACAAGACCAATACTTACTAAGCAAAACTTACTTTAGGACGGGTTTTACACTACACAAATCAGCGTATACTACAAGTGACAAGAATATATATACATATATATTTTTTATTATTACTTATTTGGGCCTTGATTAAAAAGATACATTATTAGCAACTTTTTAAACTTATGCGTGTTTTTTGTTTCTTTTATAATATTCGGTAGTTCGTCATAAATTTTTGCACTTTCAAAAGTTATATTCTTTTTACCATAATTAGTCCTTGGAGGACGTAGTATTAGCTTATTGGCGCTTCTTAGTCGCATTTTCTGGGTATGGTGTTTAGATTTAAAAGTTATATCAGTATGTAAGTCTTTGTGTAGTATTTTCCGGATTAATAAGGATGTATAGTATTTTTTATTTATGTTCATTAATTTAGTTTCTTTATAAAGTTGTACAAAGGTTGCGGGTTGAATTCACGCCGCGGGACTAGTGTTTGTATAATCTGCAAATATTCGTCTCGGGTCCGGGTATTTTTTATGTATAATATATATGTATGTACAAGAAAAAAGTATTAAATCAGTTATGTAGTTCACATAGTACAAGCTATGCTTAGTTTGGGGCTAGATGACGTTGTGTTAAAAAATGTACAGAGATATTTATTTATTATTATTATTATTTATTTATTAATTTGTTTGATCAATATATTATTATTATTGTTATAGATTTCAAACAATTGAATACTGTCGTATAAGAAAACGGATGTCTGTAAAACTTTGTCAGTAGGTAAATCATTGGGTTTATAACGTTTTGTCAATTTACAAAATTTTCCATTGTCTTGTCAATTAGACCAGAATAAGTGATATCCAAAGTTTTAAATAAAAGAAATGAAGCAGAATATTGCGAAAACGCTAACTAAATAAATATTTTGCTTACAAAAGTTTGTCAATTAAAAACTTTTCTCTCTTTTTTGAAGTCAAGTTAAAAAGGTAAAAGAGAACTTAAAAGATGAAAGATTGACATTTATATAAAAAATAACTGTCAGCAGTAAATCTATGTACAATTAGATGTAAAGAAGAAAAACAGATGAAACAGCTAACTATCGAAAGACAGATAGTATTATCAACTAGGTAGGAACAGGCAGTAGATAAAATCGACGTTTCAAAGTGATCCTTGTGATTTTAATGAATAAAAGATTTTTAACTTTTACTTTGGTACGTATTTTACGGTGTAATGGAAATGGTTACTAGCGGTAGATATCATTAGTAAATCTTCTTCGTCGATCAAGAAAAAGCCGGTAACACAACAAAAAAAGAATTATCAAATGGAATGCACTCTAGACTTCTAACTGATAATAATCCACATAGATTAGTAACGGAATGTTTTTGTAATAAAATCCTACTACTATTATAAAAGTGAAAGTTTGTGAGGATGTTTGTTACTCTTTCACGGAAAAACTACTGAACGCATTTTGATGAAACTTTACACTAAAATAGCTTAAACATCAGAATAACACATAGGCTACTATCCGAGTACCAAACGGGCGAAGCCGTGGGCAGTGACTAGTTTAAAATAAACGTCCGCATACCAATTAGTACCTAGCAATAAAATCGCGTAACGCAAACCAGCTAGTAAGCAGTAGGGAACTCTCGAATGTTTGTAATAGAAAATCGAATGAACATCTGGCTAAATGTAACGAGAATCGTTTAGGCAAATGTGGGCGTTATAATGATACCGATTACACGAGTTGCGATGGAGAATCTGTGCCTTCTTGCGTGCGGTAAAAGGAATCTTGAAAGATACCTTAATTCTTACGTGAAAGTGTTTATTGCTTGGTAACCCTGCGTTTTATAAGTGGCCAGCCCCTATTGATGTGCCTTGCGGATATGACCTCGTCCTGTCACCCTCCCCTATGACTATCTGGGAGTTCGATCTCATCAAACTTGTGAGGATATCTAGCGCAGTATGCCATAGTGTATGGCGCACTTAAGACCACGTGTATTGCGTTGACATATTGTTGGATTTCGGTTGAGTCTCCAAGAAAGGGCCCAGTGAATCCAATGTGGGGAAGGGGTTAATTGCGCCTGTTGTAGTTTTTTCTACACAAAATTAGATTTTGACTTCTTCCGTGCTTGAAAGAGCAAGGCGTTCTGAATATTAATTAATAAAAAAGTAAGACTTATCTCACGAGCTTGCTATTTTGTACCAATTATTGTTAAATAATAATAAATAATTAAATTTTACAAAATAATGCCCTTTGTGGCGCAGTGGGCGAAGGCCCGCCTGAGACGCAGAAGGTTGCGGGTTCGATTCCCGATGCAAGACAAATGTTTGTACGATTAGCTAATGTTTGTCAGGGGTCTGGGTGTTTTCTATGTATTTACAAAATAAAAGTATATATCAGTCATGTAGTTCGCATAACACAAGCTCTGCTTAGTTTAGGACTAGATGATGCTGTGTGAAAAATGTCCAGCATTATTTATTTATTTTATTTAAAAAAACTCGAAATTATACAAAAAATACGTGCACTAAATAAATAGATATACTTAGCTAAGTATAATAATTTTGCTTGAACTAGGTAATCCTGTGTTTCAGGCGACAATAGAGTTAATTATTAAATAAAATAATCACTTACTATTAAGATAAAGGACAGTTCGTGTAAATATTTAGGTACATAACTTACATTGAGTAAATCCAGATTAACTACTGAAATATTTCGATATTCTAGTAAAAACACATTTTACATTACAGAATTGTTTCATTAACTATAACATTATTTTTAAAAATGCAGGCGACAAATTGCATTACGCTTTATTTAGAACATTTAATTGTGCCGTGTTGGCCTAGTGGGCGATACCCTGACTTCTGATCCGTAGATCGTGGGTTCGAACCCATCATCATCCATTGGTCGAGCACCAATGGATTTTTCCACTCTAAAATTTTATGTGCGCATTAACAATTGCTCAAAACGGTGAAAGAAAACATCGTAAGGAAACCGGCATTCCGTAGAACCAACAATTCCAAGGTATGTGCCAACAGTTAATGTTCCAATAAGCGGCGATGAGCCTGCATTCTGTCACGTGGAATGCTTATTACTTGCAAAACGCGGGCATGTGCCAAATGAAATGTTTGGACGTGCCTCTGACTACCCCCTACTTGGTATCCTTAAATATCTACTCACTGAATATGTATCTGAGGATGGTGGACCATGAGGAAGACAGTCGTGAGCGTGTTCGTTTTTTATTTTTTATTTTAATTATCGTACCACACCTTGTCGACCGGTCTGCACGTGGAATTAAATAGGAATGAATCCTTTTGAAAATGCTTTTAAATTATAAATCACTTTAGCATACCATTTGAAGAACAGGCAGTAGATAAAACCGAAGTTTCAAAGTGATCCTTGTGATTTTAATTATACATTTATTCATACAACTATGTACAAGTAGGTATATAAAAAAAAACAGATTTTTGTATATACCTGTGATTTAATACTGTGATTTTAATGAATAAATTAATTTTGACTTTGATTTGACATTGACTTTGATTTCTGGTTTTAATGACTCATTATTGTTGATGTTGAGATTGTTTACCGAAGTAAATTCTAGTATGTTTTCTTTTTAATACTTTCTCGTGGAGAATCCATTTGCCATTTTCCAAAAAAAATAATATATTTTGGATGTTTACTACTCAAACGATGAACCGACAATATTATCAGTTGCAGGCGATATGAACGGCGTACATAGAGGCCACCATCTGGCTGTATGCCCGTCATATAACGGTTGCCTCGGTTTAAGGTGTGAAATATTTGCGGCTATTCGCACTTCCATAAAATGCTACTTGATTGGTTATTCTAGTGATTTAATTGACGATGTTTACACGTACCGATGAAATCATATTGATTTCCTGTTAATATTTTATTTGCTTTGTTTTATTAGCGTAGAACTGGTTATATTGCTTTGAGGCCAGATTCTCTGTATAGGTAGGTGAGATAAGAGGATAATGTAGGGCCTAAGAGTCTTTACAACGCCTTATCTCTATGGCATCCTGGCATTCAGTTCCCGTAAAACAAGCTCCTCTTACTTTGCTAGACACTTGCAGCGAAAGACTGATAGACGTGTCCGTAGGATCTAGGTACTTACCTCTAATTGTCTTGCCCATACCCTGTATATCTTTGTGTCACTGTCTCTGTATCTGTAATCTTCAAATTATTTTATACTTTACTTTTGTTTATTTATATAGTAGTACCTAGGCTCCTAGATTATTTGTTCCATGTATTATGTCTTGTAATGGTGTGTGTGTGTGTGTCAAATAAATATATTCTTATTCTTATTTTTATTTTTCTTTATTTATTTAAAATCTCAGCCTTATGCCTGGAGCCTTTACAGGCATTAGTGGATCCGAAGCTTACACTAACAGGCTTTTTTGTACAATCCTACTACTATTATAAACGTGAAAGTTTATAATAGTATGTAAGGATGGATGTTTGTTACTCTTTCACGCAAAAACTACTGAACGGATTTTGATGAAACTTACAGTAATATAGCTTATACAACAGAATAACACATAGGCTACTTTTTACCCGGGTACGACGTGGGCAAAGCCGTGGGTAGAAGCTAGTACATATTAAAAACGTTAATTTGTGGATGGCGATGATGTAAACTATTGGAAATATGGTTGATTAACTGCGCTATTGCAGGAGTATATTCTTTTTGTAGCATTTTATATTGTAGATTTTAAGTAGATTATTATGGTGTTGGTTAATTTAAGTAATTAGACTAAGCTTGAAATGAATTGTTAAAAAAATGCTCAAATAAAGACTTCTTTGACGACCTTTGTGGCACATTGGGCGAAGGCGCACATGAGACGCAGAAGGTTGCGGGTTTGATTCCCGCTGCGGGACAAATATTTGTACGATTAGTTAATTTTTGTCTCGGGTCTGGGTGTTTTCTATGTATAATATGTATTTATTTACAAAAAAGTATATAAGTAGTATATCAGTCATGTAGTTCCTATAATACAAGCTCTGCTTAGTTTGGGGCTAGATGATGCTGTGTGATAATGTCCAGCATTATTTATTTATTATTATATTAAATTACCTGTATCTGGGTATCGAAAATGCAGGTCTGGTTGCATAAAAGGTGTGCCTGTGAACTTGTTCCTGGCTACCTGGAATCCATACCGCACCTGCCCATCACTAGCAAGTATGGCCTAGTTATATACCCTGATATAATAAAGTAATATCCAAAAACAACTTTGATATTAAAACCCGGTATAGTGCGTGTCGGGCCACGCACAGTGTAGGATACTGTAGTTGCCCATAAACTTATATATACTACCTGTTTTACGCAAGTAACAACTCAGTCTTATTTTCCTATTTTAATATTAATATCCTATTTTATCAAAGGAAATTTTCCTTTTTACATCTTCAAGTACCTACATGTTATAAGTTTTTGGGTATTGCTCGTTAACTTGAAAAGCCTACTTAGCTGTGATAGCTTTCCTTATAACTTCGTTATAGACTTCTGCCGTGAATTTTATCGTTTCGTACCTATCTAATTAAAAGTTCTTCATGACTTCCTATTAATATAATAAATGCTGTGTGTGTGTATGTGTGTGTGTGTGTGAATGTTTTTTTTAATTTTTTTTAATTTATCGCACCGCACCATGTCGACCGGTCTACCACGTAACTACTAAATCAGTTTTGATGATATTTGGAATGTAGATAATAATAAATAATGCTGGACATTTTTCACACAGCATCATCTAGCCCCAAAATAAGCAGAGCTTGTATTATGGAATCTACATGACTGATATACTTCTTATATACTTTTTTTTGTATATACATATAAAACATCCATATATGAACTCCTAAGGGGGTTAAACAGAGTGGTAAAGTTTATATTGAAAACTGTATTCCTTGGTTAGAAATAAACTTTAAAATAAATAATAAAACACGTATTTTATATTTTTAAACCTACACTTTGGGGATGTGCAATAAAGTTCTGAAATTTATATGGAAAATATTGGTAAAAATTAACTTTAACGTAAATAGTAAAATATTGTTGTTTTTTTTTTTTCAAAATTAGCATTAAGTAGTGTTTAATATTACTAAGGTCGTCAAGTTAGAATTGATTTTTTATTACCTGGTTCGATTCACTTAAAACATGGTAAACATAAACCTTAAAGCAAACGACAGAGTTGTCAAAACTTTCGGGATCAGTTACAGATCAATAAACGCGAAAGTTTTTGAGGATGGATGTTTGTTACTCTTTCCCGCAAAAACTGAAGGGATTTCGATGAAACTTATCAGTAATATAGATTATACATCAGAATAACACGTTATAATGATATTGTGTGATTTGGCCATAACATAACGATAAGTATCAATTTAGTCAGTAAAATCTATATCTATATGTTTCACGGCAAACCGGTGAGCCATTTGTAATTAAATTTTATATGGGCATTGTTTGAAGCCTGGAAACGGTCATACGCTACTTTTATCAACATCCACGCGGGTGAAGCCGCGGGCATAAGCTAGTTATACAATAAATAAATCAATTAGATTTTAGAAGGTTTCGGTTCGATACGCTATGAGTCAAATGTTTGTATGATCCGCAAATATTTGTCTCGGATCTGGGTGTTTTCTATGCATAATATATTTATAAAAAATGTATATAAGTAGTATATCAGTCATGTAGTTCCCATAATACAAGCTCTTCTTAGTTTGGGACTAGAAGACGCTCTGTGAAAGTGTCCAGCATTATTTATTTATAATTTATATTGTGGTCATTTTTTTATTAGTGTTAACAACACTCATAAAAAATAGTTGATAATAAAATCCTCTTGTTTTGGCTAGCTTGAATATTAGGTAAAATATTCGGTGTCATTTTTTTCTCTTTTTATCTTGCTTTTTCAGATCTACTTTTTATAGATTCTTATAGAAGAAGAACAATGTCTGTAATAGATCTGACAGGATTTTGTATACCTATTCTGTACAGTATACAAATACCACATGGAATTTTAACAAATACTTTTCAAATACTTATTTATTAAAAACTTAAATAACACCAGTTATGGATGTAGATACAATTTAAAATGTTAATTCGTCAATTTGACTTTTAAATTAAGACAGTATAAACTCGAGCTTGTCAATAAATTTCAGCCTAAAATCCGTAGAACAAACGAATAACTTTGCTTATTACGAAATTTTAATTAGATTAGATTATATAAGTAGGAACAGGGTATGCCCAATTAACACGCGATTAATCAGTAAAGCCAATTTTCCCTAATGAAATTGAATAGTCGTCAAATTTGTCAAATAATAGAGATGTTTATAGGAGGATTAACCGCTTAAATGAAAATGTTGATAAAGTCTTACCTAAGAGTACCTACTTGCCCACCAAAAAGTTAACATTATGATAGAAAATAATATAATAGTATAGAATATATTATTGTTATAGGTGAAACATTAAAAAAGCCTTAAAAAATATACCTACCTTAATTACGTGAACAGGCCAATTACTATACTCGTCAATTTTGTACACAATTTGAACAAAAAATGTTCACAAACACAGTCGTTTACACATGGGGTATCCAATTATTTACACTGTAGAGAGGCGACGGTTAACAGTATAACATCGAAAATGGTTTAATAAATGCAGGTTAGTCCGATATAGGATACAAAACTGGGTTTGCTCGGAACAAATAAATCCCACATTAAAATTAAGTATTATTATTGTTTAAAAAAATACTTGAACAGTGTTTTGTCGTCTCATTCCCATCACATCCATAACTGATTCTCACAAAAATCCGGCAGCATTTATTAAAAAAAAAAAAATGATACCCACCCACATCCACGAAATGTTTTAGTACAGATAACATAAGCAAGGCTTCTGTTTTATTCGAGTTTTAAATATAATTTCGCTTTTTATTCGTTTTACTTCATATGGCAGCATATTGTAAATTTTCCATGAGTCTCATTATTTTTGGAAGTTTTTTTGAAATATTTAACAAAAACAAAAAAAAACAAAATATATCATAATATGCTGTATCTCACTGTGAAATCACTATTTCCGAATTATTTTGGGTAAGTATTTAGGTACTGAAGTTATTGTTCTCAATAATAATATAAGATAGATCTTCAAATGAAAATAACCAAAATACGAAAACTTGGTTATGTCAGAGCCAACACAAGCACCACTATAATATTGTCTGTGCTTTATCGTGAAATCATTATTTCTGAATTAATTTGGGTTAGCTATTACTGATTTTATTGAAATCAATAAAAATATTAGGTAGTTAGGTATACAATAAAGTTCACAAGAAAATTAAGTCTTCCAAAAAGGTCTTTATTCATCTTAAAAAAAAACTTAGAAATAAGTGCACATGTTGAATCTCTATATGAAATCTCATCAATACTTCTCTAGAAATGCATATTGGTGTGTTCAGATGTAAGAAACTTTACACGTATAACGATAAATAAGACTGGCGGTAACTTTTTGACATTTCATGTAATCAAGACGCATCTAACAATACCTCATTTGAGTGCTACGATTTATTAAAATATGCCAAGTCATGTATCATGTAAGATAGATAGATACGCGTAAAAAAACCTCTTTCGAAGATCAGAATGAAATCCCTGTTTGTTTAATTACAAGATGATCTAACTAACCTAATGTTTACAATCTAAATAAAAATACCTAGGTACTTACGTTAAACCGCTACAATTCTCCAGAAAACTTTTTCATTTCATGTCACTGACTAAACTCCAAAATATTCACATAATATAATTGAAAAAGCACGTTCACATTTTTATGTCACTCAAAAATCAGAATACCCACTAAATCTTTATAGCTATAAAAAGTTAGACAAAAAAAGAAAAAAAACTTTGGACTTTTTCGAAAAAGGAACGCAGAATTCACGCGAAGTTTAATTTGAAATGCGCCACGGCCGCCTGTCTGGAGCAAGCGTCAGTCTTCGACTGTGGAGCGTCGTATGAAAACGTAGCCTCTGCATCCAGGAAAATAAATCAGGAAGTATGGTGGTTAACCAACCACAATAATTTTGAATTTGGTAACCACCAAATTCGAATTCTAGCGAGATTTTCATAGAGAGGCTGAAAATTATCAAGGCTTAGCTAGACTGATGAAGCATAAACCCACAGAATTTAGGTAACTACCTACTTAAAGTACTGTTTCGTTAAGCTCCAACCGCAATAATTAAAAAAAATATAAAAATAATTACAGAACATGAACAATACTAAAGATGATAGGCCCTTAAAATAAATACCTTAAATACTAAGTACATAAAATACATAATCAGCGTATCTTTGTGACCATTAAAAATCTATGTATGTTAGTAAGTCTCTCCTTTTTTAATCTAATTCAAAGTTCGATATCATATTTTGTTCCTAGCTTAGGTATTAATGATAGCTATTATTTTCTTCAAACACATTTTTTTTCGTTTTCACACAAATTAAGACATAATTATTTTCTTTGCTTCAAAGTCTGAATAGATGGCCACTTAGTCAAGCCAGAATGAAATATAAGAGGCGGAGTCTGTTTTCTTAGGCGACATTGAGTCGTTTATTAGGTATCTTTACCTTGCGACGTGGCTACAAACTTAGCGGTAATCAATTATTTTCCAACACCTAACTTTTTTATTAGTTTTCAGTTATAAGGGTGTTCCAGAACCAGTGCATTATCTCAAAATAGGTCATCACTTTTGTTCAACAGCTTTTCAAATTCGGCTAATTTCTTTGAAGAAAATAGTGGTTGATTTATGTTCAGTCAGTTGTAAATTAGCATAACTCATCAAACGTCTTATTTATTTAATATCAGAAGTCCCTTTCACTTATTAATAACACCAGTGAATAAAGCCTCCTTCAATTAAAAGTCGAAATCGGTAGGTATTCTTACTCAAAAATTGGCAAGTCTTCCTAAGAATATCGTCGATAATGAGATTGAAAGTGGATCGACAGTATACTGAGTCAGTATACTGTCGATCCACTTTCAATATTATATCAAGACTTGATTGTGAAATAATAAGAATAGGGCCTCAGATGGCAAAAAAAAACAAAAAACTGCGTCACTGTATTTCCGGGAATAGCTTAAACTGGTTGTGCGTCAAAGAAATACTGAAATAGGCTTAAATGCTTTGCATTCTAAGACAATGCTGTAACCAGACTCGGATTAAATTCGGGAATAGAACATAGTATGAATGAGTTAAGTAAACCTTTTCAGAATATTATAGACTTTGAAAGCAGAAGCGCGTTTCAAATTCGTTTTCGCTTGTCATTTAATTAACATTTTGAAATACCTACAAAACAGATGAAACTTATTAAAACACAACGACTAAACAATGGGCGGGCTTTATCACTTAAAAGCGATATCTTCCAATGGATGAATTTATTAAAAAGCTCAATCTTTTAATTTATAATTCACTGTGTAAATTAAATGGATTTTGGACTGCTCAGGTTTCAGTACCAAGGTGGCAGATCACTGTTTTAATAGTGATCCGCTGGCTCAGGGCAGATTTTCCTACACCTATAGGAAAACCTTTGAACTACAAAAGTTTCTAGGGCTTATTACTAGTATGTAGTGTATAATGAAATGGGTTCTACCCAATATAGAAAAGTTTCTCATAAAAAAGAAATCGCCCATTATTTTTCTATGAAAAATGATTTCATATTATTTGTAACATCCATAAGTCAGGTCAACCGACTTCAAAATAGGATGAGGATCTCAAATCGTCTGTATGTTTTTTTTTTGTGTGTCTTTTACGCGATAAATTCGTCAATTCTGAAACGGTTTTAATGTTTTATTTTTTAATGGTGGTCCGTCCTCAAGGGTGGTCCCATATAAATTTCATAAAAAAATTATATGTAAAAATGTGGGCTGAAATCTCATATTGGACTTTTGATAGAATTTCCGTCATTCGAATCCGGTTTTCCGTTTTAGTCAGACTGCCAAAACCCTTCCCTTTGAAGAGGCCCCTTCAAAGAATGCTTTAGTAGTTTCTATCGCACCAAACTTCACGTGAACCGAAACTATAAAAGTGCCGACTATATATTTTTTCTTTTTACCTCCGACGTATAGAGAGATATGCGTTTTCCGTAAGATTTTTTTTGTTTGATAGTTATTTGTCTACGAAATGGCTTATCCGATTGAAATGCGGTTTTATGCTATCGATTTCAAGGATGCTTCTTGGGATAGGCTTTTTAACCACAATTTATTAGAGGGCGCTGCAGTAGACGGTGCAAAATAAGTCAAAGCTTGTAAAATTTACAAAAAAATACTTTTTGTAGTTTTAACTATGATCCTTGTTGGCTGGTGGATTATACCCTGACTTTCGATCCAAATTTTTGAATCCGGTGAAACGGTGAGAGAAAACATCGTAGGAAAACCCGCATACCCTAGAACCAATAATTTAAAGGCATTTGCCATCGGTTAGTGTTCTAAAAAGCTCAAATGGGCTTGCAACCACGTAGAATGCTAACTAGTATGCAAAATGTGCCAAATACATTGTTTGGACTTTACTCTGACTGCCTCCTAATTGGTAACCGCAGATATCAGCATACTGAATATGAATTTGAGGATGTCCATCTTAGGGAATACAGTCGTGAGCGTGTTTGTTTATTTTTATTTAGTTTGAGCTGTTTTTGTAGCCGAGAACAGATTTTTTAATGCTCCACCTTCAAAAGTCATGTCTCGCTGACATCTTGAATTTTTAATGGAGATAAGTAACTTTTTGTTTTCAATTCATCCTTGGTATTCATCATCTAATGAGACAGTTACGTGAATGGCTGACTGAAATTCTTTTTTTTTTTTTAGGCACACAAAACAGAATACATTCAAACACAAAAATATAAAAAAAATAATTCATAAATTTAGATCTAGACAATATTCCAAAACATGTGTACACATCATAATTATACTTAACACAGCAGAATATAAAACTATACCAGGTAAGTAGCTATATATATATATATATCAGCTAATATATAAAGTAGAATAACATCTCCTGGAGTTTACTTTTGTTATCAACTATGAGCGACCAGCATGCTGGTGATGATAGTGACGTTAGCATTGCTGACGTCACACTTATTAAAGACCACCTTGGAACCTCTACTCCGTCATATATATATATATATATGTAATAATACATAAAGTGCAAGCTACTTTTTTGCTAGAGCAGCTAAGATTTCCTTTTTAAACTTGAACATATTATTATTTAAAACATCAAGTGAACTACAAATTTTAACTAATAGATGGTTGTATAGGCGGCACATACTGACTTATGGAATAAAGAAAGATGTATTATTTATAAAGACTTTTAAGGCGAAGGTGTTTAAGAAAGGATACCGAGATCTAATTTTTGTATTAAAGTTTAATATAAAGTTTAGTAAAGTTTAAAGAGATGCATTAATGAATGAAGTTTCCGTCGAGACTCAAGGGTTTGAATGTTAAATTTGGCAAGCTTTGCTGATATTGAAGAAAATTCTCTATTTCAGCCAAAACGATAGCATAGAATTGCAAAAAAAATCTTTTGTATCCGTTCAAGACGGTCAGAATTAACTTTATAGTATGGGGACCAAATTATTGAATTGTATTCTAAAACGCTTCGGACAAGAGAAAAGAAAAGGTGCAAGAGACTACGAGGGTTTTTGAATTCCTATACTGCATTCTGATGAAACAAGATATCCATACTTAATTGTTTGGGGGATAGATAGCTTTGTAAATAGTAAGAAGACCTCTAAGGTCTTCTTACTATTTACAAAGCGCCAGAAGTGTTTTATGTTACTTTGTAAGGAAAACTCCATAGCAGATGTGAAAGCCCTGTAATCATCAGCAATCATTTTTTTACATCTGCGACGAAGCATGGAAAATGTGCCGTAGTCCCGTGGATTTTGAAATTTATTAAAACGGTGATGGTAGTCTGTATTTCTTTTAAGGCACTTTTCAAGGCCGGCGTAAACCAAACTAGATATATATGGGATTCGTCTGTCGTTAAAAGTGTGTGCCTCGTTATAATAAATCGAAGCTCTACGTAAAAATCGGTAGTCATGGCATCAATATTAGTGGTTGAGAAGATAGTGGACCAATTAATCATTTCCAGTTCAATAGATATGTTAACAAAAATTAGGGCGTTTTTGCTTTTTACTTTTGAAGATTTTTTAATAGTCTTTACATAAATTTAAATCAATAGCTAGGACAGGATGGTGTTTGTCTTTCCGACTCGTAGGATCTGCTCCGTAAACTTGGATAGAGTTATATGTTGAAAGAATAAGATCCAGGAGCCTATCATTTATGTTAGGTATATGATTAAATTGAGTAAGTTTACATAGAGCCATTGTTTGCAAAATAAAATTTGCCTTATAACCATGTGGCTCGCTAGGTATCATAATATTACTGCCAGAAGACGACCAGGAAAGTTCAGAAATATTAAAGTCGCCGACGCAAATAAATTCATTTGTGTCCGCAGATGTTAAAATTACATTTTGGCAGTTATCATAAAATATTTTACTGTATTCTTGAGATGAATCAGGAGGAAGATAACAAAGGCAGATATAAATTTTCTTGGCATAAGGGGAATTTGGTAAAATCCATAAGTCTTCGATCTTGGAATCCCACGAGGACTGACGGATAAAGCTTATGTTTTTCTTTAGAGCAATAAGAATACCTCCACCCACTGTCACGCCTTACAACGTTATAACAGGATTCAAACAGTTCCCCATCAAAATAACTAGTATCTCAATTAGTTTTTTTATGTATATTATATCATAATTGCTATTTAGTACACTTAGGAAAAAATCATTAGATTTAGTTCAAATACGATTTACATTTTGATAGAACATCAACATGTTAGAAAGCTAAGAAAACAGGATAAAATAAACAAAAGCAAAACAATTAAACCAGGAAGTTAAGAGATAAACATGATAAAGCTAAAAAATAATACACGAGTTTGTTTAAGGTGTCTGAAGTGGCGTTTATTTTTGCAACTCTACGGCAAGAATGAATTTGACTATCTTCAATTGGTAAGTTTATTGTGTTACATAAGTTGCGGAACCACGCTAGCGGGTTCTCGCTACGACTCTCAGGCACTGTCTGGATTTCCTGATTTAGGTTGCGAGTAATTTTTTCCATGGATGAAAGGCGATTTCCAAGCGTGCTAATTTCTCTTTGCACAAGCAAATTTTCGGTCTCCAAGTCCTTAATCATTTGTGATTTGTTTTCAATATCTTGTTTCAGAGACACTTGCTCCTCACAGATAAAGTTCGTAGTAGTTGTGAAATCGACCAATCGAGAATATAGCTCTTGCACAATAGTGTCGATCTCGGCGCGGACAAGTTTTTTAACATCATCTTTAAGCGCGGACCTAAAGTTTGCCATAAAAACTGAAAAGGAGTTATTTAGCTTCTGGTCCAGTAGGCTACTAATTTTGTCCATGGTCACCATGTTGTTGTCTTCGTTTGGCACACAGGCAGCAGAGCGATCCGAGTCATTATCGAAGGACATGTTCATTGAGTCATCAATAATTGTAGGCATCTGGGATTGCCGATCTTGCGCGTCTGGTGATGTTGCTACAAGATGGGCAAGCCCAGTTCATTCTAAACTCGGAACTCAGCGTTGCATATTGCTCGGATATTATGTTTAGGCATTCAATATGATATTTGGTGCGACACTGACCGCATTCCAAATTGCGGTCTGAGCTTAGGAATTTTACAGTACACGCTGAGCAACTCATTGTAATATGACTTTTTGCACAGGTGAAATATTTTTTTGCTTTGTTCGGAAGCGAATAAGGAGCGCCGCCGCAACCGCATGATCCTCTTGACCAACTTAGCTTCTGACGAGACAGCCGAAATTATCGATCCGATTATTAAATTGTGTATTTCAAGTGTGTGTGTTGCGTTTGTTCGTAACTTTTATTTGACTGACCGCACTTTTTAATATAAAAAATGAATGTAACTAAGATACTCACATAGATTTTACACAATTAATGATACATATAGTCACGTACGCACGGAATTACATAACTCACTAGATAGATAGTTCAGAGACGAAACTTTTTGAACTGTTTGAACACTGAGTTAAGCACTTTTACTATTAATAATGATTATAATAACAGAGAGCTAATTGCTAATAGGTACTGCTTGGTCGAGGCCAACAGGCAACGTGATCATCGCATATTTAAAAAAAGTTCTAGACCTCGGAAACTTTAACAACGGCAACAACTTTGTTGCCCTATAGCGTGGGCCAACAATGTTGTTGCCATTGATCGACACCGTTTTACCGTGCCGTGATAATTAACGATACGGTACCATGCGATTTCAAGGTGCTCTGAAATTAATTTGACGGAGCGTTGCCATGGGGTTTCACGGTGCTCTAAAGATGCCTTAAAACTTCACGGCGCGATACTGTGCCGAACAATATTTGTTAAACCCTTTTAGATATTCAGCTAACTATAAAGAAAATTATTGTAAAAATCCGTAAGAAATTTCTGCAAGATTTCAGATAGTCAGATGATGTTTTCAAATAATTTACAAAAATTAAAGTAAAAATTGATATTTTATACATATATAATATACATAATTATATTAACACTTTTATGCGCGTAAGCGATTTTTTATTAAATAGGTGTTTTTATATTCCAAATGTGTTTTTTTTTAATTGATCATAAAATTCTAATCATCATAAATTGTGTTTCAAATAATTTATTTTCTTGTAAGCTTCAAAGTTTAGATTTTTAGAATGAACACAACTAACCTCATAAAATATATCAAAAATACAATCTCGTCATCCAAACTAGTAGTAAGACAATAATTATATTACTTAGCTTTCACAACTTGCAAAGAGGGAGAGCTCCGCTCTGTCCGACGGCTGCTCTAGAAGTGTCCCTGCCGGCCGCGCGACGGCGTTTTATAACAGCGAGTAAACAACTACCACTTTGCAGGTTATTTGAAAAATAAGTTGTTTTCTGCTTATAATTCATTTAAAATAGTATAATTCGAATTAATACATTGTTTTGTAGATATCTGCAAAACAAGGTTAAATTATAAAACTAAAAAATACAATCAAAGTAGGTTAATGTTTTACAGTTTTATTACTTTATTTTATTCAGGAGCATATACACAGCTATACATTATGTTTATATCATGTTTAAATAATCTATCACGCGTATATCAAGTATGCTTGTTCTGAGACACCCTGTATTTTGCTGATCATCACACATTTTCCCTGAAACCGCATTTCATTCGTAAATTATCTGCTAAAGAGTGCCAAATAAATTCGAACTCAGCGTCACTCGATTCATGGATGAATTGGCCAACGCATTGCCAATTAGAAGCGAAGATGCGGGTATGTGTCCCACTGAATCGAAAAAAATAAATAAAAATCCAACAGACACATACATATTCCTGATCCTACTCTAGGATTCCGTGTCGTGGGTATCAGAAACTACGACTACCGTATACCACAATACCTAGACCAGGAATAAATATCTGCATAATATACTGCGGAACATGCAAACATTTGTTCCGCAGCAAGAACCGCACACTCTTGCATCGCTGCTGGCCACTCACCCGCCACACCAACAAAGTCATCGAATTCAATTGTCAATTGCGACATATTTATATAATGTGTAGTGTAGTTTTCACTTAAAAATTAACAAACGTAGACAAAAAGTTATTTAACCAGAGTAAAAAAAAGAACATTTGAAATATATTCTACAACTTCAAGATTTTTTGAAAATCTAATCACGATCATTTTATCTGATTAAATGCTGATCAGCTTTGCCTAATGATGTTTGGCGCTAGAGAGCCGATACCACTTTAAAGAATCCAAAAAAATACTTTGCTTAAACAAATAATGTTAAATTGCGCGAATTATTCCAAGTGAGTAAGTTTTGCTAGACTGCAGCCTTAAATGAGTATTTTGCAGGGGCGGTTAATATGCTTTGAATCGGATTTCTATAATACATACCACCTTTATACGAAGTTTTAGCAATAAAATTTATTTAACTCTACATAACATTGAATTCTGATCACATCTACCTACCTAAATTGTTTTTCTTTTTATTGAGACAAGCCAAGGCAAACATTTACGTGTATATTAAAAAAAATAGTTTGAATGAATGAAAATATTTTGTAAGAAATATTGATATAACTTAACAAAACATTATAAACTCTTATGTACAATGGGCAGACCGCCCATTCGCCCATAAAATCGATCTCTTCCAGACTACCTTTAGATGGAGAGGATTTAATGAGGTTTTAATAATGGCTGGGGGGGGGGGGGGTACTAATCCTTTATTAAGTTTGATTCTACTATCCGCTTTCAATAATTAAAGTTGAAGTAAAATTCTAAGTTGCGGAATTTAATATAAAAGTTTGAAGGACTATCTTCACCAAGCCGCTTAATGTCTCTTCTTAAAAGTTATACTTTCTTATATAGGATTATACCGTTCAGAACCCGTATTAGGAACGAATTACAAAATGGCGTAAACTACAACGAATTTAATTGCACGCCGAAGTACATGAATCCATTGAGCACCTGGAGGTCTACTGACTACCCACAGGTTGGATTGGTGTTTGAAACTAGGAGCGGTTCGACTAGTCCGAAGGTAAAGTCCATCCGTATCCGCGTCGTAAAATAACCCTGGACTTGTAGTTTTGTTCGACGGCTCGATCGTAAGCTCGAAAGAAAAGCAAATGCATAGATAGCGCATTCTAATCGACTAGTGGCGACATCTAGTTCTGTCTTCGTTAAACTGATTAACACTTGATTCATGGTACAGAAAAATATTAAAGCCGCGTCCCATATAATCACGAGGTCAAAGTGGAGCTAACACACCGTAATTAGCATGTCTTCTCATTCGCGAAATCATGCTCCAAAGTTTACGTGTACTAAATTAGTAAGTTGTTCTCCAGTCTAACTAGACTAATGTTAGAAGTGGAGATAGATGTTAGATAACTTATACTGGGTTCACACATGCGCGTTCGCATTCGTCGAAAAGTAAGTTAATAAACGCGGTACCACATGTGTAAGCGCGTTATTACAAGGACTGGCTGCTAAACTTATCAAAGTCTGCCTAAGCTTTGTGCATACGGACATAAGTAAGAAATCTGTAAAAACTAATTACACAAGGAAAATATTACTTTACAAGTATTTTTATTTTCTTATGAAACCGCCATGAATTTTAATGCGTAATTAATAAAACTACCGATTAAATAATATGTACCTAGTAGAAAACCCTTTTGACTTTGACAATTAACAATAATAATGACACTTGCATAGTTGTCACTAACTACAGAAGCCATAATTTGAAGTTTATAAAATCCTTTTATCTCTTACTTTCTCCCCTTTAATTAATTTTATTCTGTAAATTTGTAATATGAATAACATAAAATTTATTTTTTTTTAGAATAAGCAACCCTTTTAATGTTTAGGTACATAGTCGTTTTTAGTCTATAAGTAACATAATTATTGTGAAATTATGATTATGTTACAAAAAATGTTGCTGATTCTCTCTCCTATTATTTTATAACCGATCATATACTATCCTACTATCCTATCCTATCCTACTAATATTATAAACGCGAAAGTTTGTGAGGATGGATGTTTGTTATCTACTCTTTCACGCAAAATATTTCTATTATATTATTCAGTTATATTACTGTTAAGTTTTATCAAATTCCGTTTATAATATTAGTAGGATAGGATAGGATACATCAGAATAACACATAGGCTACTTTTTAACCGGATACCACGCGGGCGAAGCCGTGGACAGAAGTTAGTTCTCAATAACCACACATCTCCAAAAGTTTATGACACTATCTTGAAACGGACATTGGCAGAATTGTGACAAATGTCTAGTTACAAGTGAAGTGAAGTGAAGAAAAGACACAATGTGAAAAAGCTTACGTATATCCTTACAATGTCATGATAATTAAACTACCTACTTCTCATTGCTCTGAGGTGACCGGTCTGAAGGGTCATGAATTCATGAATGTCATGAATTACAGGCACATTGAGACATTTCATCTTGATATCCCAGAGAGGCAATGCGTGAGTGATACCTCTGGTATTGCAATAGTCCATAGCTACGGTAACCACTTATTGGTATTGTTTGCCTCTTAAGTAGTATGAAAAATCAAGTTTAATTATGTAATAAAATTAATGTTGACAGCCGTGTTGGGCGGTACTTACCCCCGGAGGTCGCCCGGAGGTCTTGGATTCAAACCCGGTCGTCATAAATTTTTCACAGGAAAAGATGTGTTCAAACCGGTGTAGGAATACCTCGTGAGGTAACCGGCATGCAATAGAACCAAATATTCTTAGTCATCAGTAAGTATTGCTATAATAAGCTATGGGCTTGCAACCTCTCAAGTGGAATACTTGCAAAACCTGCTTATCAGTAGGTACAAAAATGTATCAATGGTTCGTATAGTTGTGTTTTTCGGACTATGCTAATTACATACTGCTGCCTACTCCAGTAGGCAAGCAATGTAACGCATCCAAAGTTGCAGCCTTTCTACTAGCTTTTAAAATTTTATGAAACGTATATAATCGCTGGATTATTCCACTTCTCTCTGCTAAGTTCCCCGCCAATGTTTCCCCACTCGTGCTTTTCCCAGTGGCCACTGCCACTCAATCTAATCCGAATAATCCTTTCTTGCCGCAAACCTATTTAGTGTAAATAGACAAATGTGCATTCAAGCGGAAGCGTAATGCGCTTACTAGCGACAAGACTATGTCAAGGTACCTAAAGGTTAATTGGAACAATCCTTATATTAAGACTTTGTCGAGCAATCCAATGGTCGTAAATTATTAGCACAAGCTGAGAATTTTGTACTGAAGCATGGATTCTACATTATTTTTGTAGATAATATGTAAGTGCTAAGAATGAAAACTCATTTGACTTTGTCATTTGATGACAATAAACAATCTGGCAGAATAATAATAATAATCACTAGCCAGAGAAGTTCACTTATTGAAGACACAATGTGAAAAAACACAATGTCTTATATAACACAAAGGGTAGTCCTACAATAGTCGGTCTTAACGCGATCTCTCCAGAAAATCATTTATTATTAATTCACAGTAGTTTTTACTGCTTGAATTTTCCATAATGGCTATATGTAGGTAGTCATTATAAGTGACTGCTTTGAACGATCCAAAAATAATGGAACTGCTTTGAGCGAAAACAGGGTTTCGCGTTTGTCTTTTTTTTCCATCTCCATTTTCTTTGAAGCGAGCACCTTTGCGTTTCGCTCACTTTTGCATGAGCACATGAGGGCAAATATTCTTTAATGGTTATTCATTTAAAAAATTTATCGAGCAAAGTTTTCTCATCAGCAAAATTGTGAGCTTTTTAGGTCCCAGGATATTTACGAGCTCGACAGTCATGCAGAACTTCGAAGATTGAAATATGGAGGAATGTGGGAGTTCGCTTATACATAGAATACGAGTGTAATGAACGTTCGTTCGTAACATGTTTAAAAGTATGCTTCAGTGTTGTCATGTTATGTTCATTGGCCGAGTTTCACTTAGGGCTGCCAACTCTTAAATACATAGATATACCAACATACTCAGGGTTAGATCGGGACATCTTCGGGATGCTGTAAATCTTATTATATTTTTTTTGTGCGTCAACCATTTTATTATTTTCCCGACGTTTCGACTGTGACGCAATTAGCCGTGGTCATGGGGACACTGGAGTATAATATGGAGCTATCGTCGGCCAAAGACAGTTGCCGCAACAAATATAATTTTTGAAAAGTCCATGTTCACATTAATGCAAAATATACATTAAATATGTCCGTCTGTTGTATGTGTTATGTAACTTTATTTTGTCTAGTTCTAATCGCAGGACCCATCTCGTATTTCGTAACTCATAAAGCACAGCGACTGATTATGTAGAAAAATACTAATAATTTAATCGATAGATAGAAGCAATATTTTTGTTACATCTATCGGTACAGTACCAGAATCTATGTTTTTTTGTTCGAGGTAGTTTATGTAAATTATCAGATCATTAAAATGGAATGCCTAGTTGAAAAAATGTGCATTTGCACACCTTCTTTTTGATTTTAATCAAGATTCTAAGGACGTGAAAGCTGAACGCGACATTTGTGCTGTATAAGGAGAGGGTGCCATAACTGAAAGAACCGCTGGTTCCATTTTAATGATTGGTATGCCAAGTTCATAAAAGGAAATTTTGACTGAATTAAGAACCTCATTCTGGCTGTCCGTTGACTTCGTTGAAGAGCGATTAAACCAAATTATTCACGAAAATTCGCGTAAAACGAACTGGCAAAGAAATTGGAATACGAGCGGTAGAACAAAACATCCTCTGAATGTTATAATTTAAAAAAATGACGGGAACTTTGTTGCCAACCTAATATTTACATAACTCAAAAAATATGAAATGTACCTCCAATATAAGTTCAATAAGCTATCTACAGATCGTTTGCAACGGTCTTTAGATAGCTAGCTATTTCATCTGTATTTTTTGTATATACCTACTTGTACATAGTTGTATGAATAAATATATCTTAAGTTCAATAAGTATTTACGTATTTAACCATCTGTTCGTGTTTTTTGGGTCCAAATAAATATATTTTCTTTTTCTTTCCATCTATTGGCGGCCTTATCGCTAAAAGCAATATCATAACTATAATGCGTTGTTCATAAAGATAGCAATTTCGGAACCAAACTTTGTACTTCATCTTTATAAATTACATATACCCCCAACTACAAGCTCTGCTTAGTTTGGGTCTGCTTTGTGTAAATTGACCAGCATTATTTGTTATTTATTTTACTCATTTAACTCCCTATGCCTTTCCTGACATCCCACCAAAATCCTGGAGGGTAGAAGAAAAAACGTTCCATTTGACGTTCGTTACTGGTCGCGCAAGTCGAGATCCATATAACTACAAAATAAGCACAAATCTGCGTAAAACCAATCTCCGCGTGCCTCAGCGCCACCAAACTCAGCAAATCATCGGCACGGAGTCTGGAGAAGGGACGCCTTACCAACGTACACCCATCATCAAACTCAGCAAATTATCGGCACGGAGTCTGGAGAAGGGACGCCTTGCCAACGTACACCCATCATCAAACTCAGCAAATATTCGGCACGGAGTCTGGAAAAGGGACGTCTTACCAACGTACACCCATCATCAAACTCAGCAAATATTCGGCACGGAGTCTGGAAAAGGGACGTCTTACCAACGTACACCCATCATCAAACTCAGCAAATATTCGGCACGGAGTCTGGAGAAGGGACGTCTTACCAACGTACACCCATCATCAAACTCAGCAAATATTCGGCACGGAGTCTGGAGAAGGGACGCCTTGCCAACGTACACCCATCATCAAACTCAGCAAATATTCGGCACGGAGTCTGGAAAAGGGACGTCTTACCAACGTACACCCATCATCAAACTCAGCAAATATTCGGCACGGAGTCTGGAAAAGGGACGTCTTACCAACGTACACCCATCATCAAACTCAGCAAATATTCGGCACGGAGTCTGGAGAAGCGACGCCTTACCAACGTACACCCATCATCAAACACAGCATATTATCGGTACGGAGTCTGGAGAAGGGACGCCTTACCAACGTACGCCTATCTACGTGGGAGGTATTTACTTTCCCTTTTTCCAAAGCATGCATGGTGACTTTTATAAGGCTAGTATGTTGAAATTTGCTCTTAACACAAACTCACTTCGCTTACTGAGACTTTGTAAGATTACTGTTAACTGGTTTAGCTCGTAAAAGAAGAAACCTCAAATCTCCCTGAGATTTTTTTCCCCTCAGTCGATGGTAGGACCTGTGAATTACCATTTCAGCTTGGATTCAGAAAGCCGGGTTCAGAAGTTCGGGTTATAAAAGTAAATGCAATCCGCCCTTGACTCCATTAGGTATACTTGCGAAGCCACTTGACCGAGATGTCAATTTTTCCAACGCTCAGACCGAAAGAATACTTACTTCTCTAATTAGAGTTGCAACCCCGTTTTGCTTTTTTAACAGACTTAAAAAGATGGAAAGTGGTTCTCAAAAAACAAACACGCTCACGACTGTATTTCTCAAGATGAGGAAACCAACTATGGGTAGTCAAAGATAAACATGTATTCTGACGCACATGTCCGCGTTTTGAATAGTAACTGTCACGTGGAATGCTAATTATGTTAGTATTTAGTATAATTAGCATTCCATGTGACAGTTTTTGAACTGTACCTACCTAATTAGCATTCCACGTGACAGGTTGCAAGCCCATCGCCCCCCAAGTTCATTGGTGCACGATCGGAAGCCAGGGAACAGCCTACTAGGCCAACACGACTTCTTCAAGAAGCTTACCCTCTTTTTTTAGGTTCTCAATTCGAGGACCATATACTTCGTATGTATTATATTGTAGGGGTACGTCACATACATCTATAATTTACCAACTCCGTAATGGTTGGTCCTACTTGAATGTGTTTTTTCGTGGTCTTATCCTTATAATTAGGTACTAACTTTCATGGGCTAAACTCTGTTTGAATATAATATATGTATAGGCATAAAACTGTGCATATATTTACTTACCTACCTACATTTTTTAAGGCGTGTTTAGTCGGTGGGGTTCACAATTTTATTTTGATATTGTACCTACCAACATTAGTGCGTAACATGTCACGGGATATGACACGACAGTCGCCGCGTTGCTCTTTTGTCTGCGTGACAAATACCATCCCCACTTGTGACTTTGACGGTCGATGTGCCTCGCGTATGAAGTAATGTTTTATGATACGTGTTACGTACAGGCAATTCATAATATGAAATATGATTTCAATTCATATGTTTTTTTTTTTGTAACGAATTATGTTCATACTTAAAAATAACAACCCGTGTGATTTCAAATGGCTTAAAATTTAGTGTAAGTTTACTATTAGGTACCTATGTATTTGTGTACAACAAGACTATAGGTACCTAGGGGAGGGTAGCTCAAAACGGGTAAGCTAAGGACGATGATTCATAAAACAGAATATAGAAGTATATTGAACTTTTATTTATACTCTGACAATTCTTTAGTTATTAAGGTACATAAAAACAATCACAAACATAATGGTATTCTACTTAAAGCATGCATAATCAACAAAAAACGTAAACCTTACAATTACCCGTTTTGCCCATAGGGGGGGCCCAAAGCGGGTATGGACTTAGGACAAAGCGGGTAGTGACTAAATTAATGAGATTTAAACGAATAATTTCGACTTATTATTAATGTAAGTAATATTTTAGGGTAACATTACTATGGCAACCTTATGTAATCAGTCTTCATTGTTACTTTTAAGTCTTAATAATAGGCATTTTATAACTCTTGGCAAAGGTCGCAGTAATAGGTCCCTCTGCCAGCGTATGAGGTGCAAGCCTCATGAGCCCACATCAGACAGTCGTCACACCTTATCCAGTCTTCAGTAGGCGGATCAGAGTAAAGTTCGCTGCACACTAAGCATCGGTAGTCGGTTTTATCATGCTTGTAAAGCTTTGGACCTCTTTTGACCTTTATTGCCTCTTTTTTCTGTTTTCTCAGGGTTGTGGAAGATCCTGGACCTTTTAAATTTTTCTTTACTCCGTCAATTTTTTTCATATCCTTCTTTTTTCCATCTTTTTCCCTTTGCTGGTCTTTTATAGGGGTGCTCGTTAGGATCTCAGCCTTCTGTGCTTTCCGTTTACGGGTGGTTTTGTTAGGTTCCATTTTGGGTGATGGCCGGATATCCATTGGAGTCACATGCGATGCTACAGTTAATGTTTCCTCATTCACAATATTATTTTGGTTACCTGTATCAGGAGTCAAGGGGCCGGTGGGATGTTGTGTCACTAGTTCAGTATCTGCCGTCGGCGTCGGAGTTTTGCTGATTGATCGGCCGTCCATGTGTTCCAGAACAGATGGTGACACAGTGCGGTCAGAATCAGTAGATTCACGAATCGTTTTTTCAATTTGTCTGTGGACATAGTTTCCAGTAGTCTCGGGCTCACGAGTAATCAGATCAGCCTCAGTGTCGATAAGAACAACGGTAGAATCTGGTCTGTCAGTTAAAGTTGATGGCTGGTAATCGGAATCATCAAATATATTTCTGTTCGTGGGCCATATTCCCGTAGTCGAAAATCCTTTCACTGCATTCTGTAAACTTGCCGCTTTCAGATACGCCTCACCAAACAATCTTGCTACCTCATATTGGGAAATTATGCGTCCAACATGTGTTCTTTGGAACACAGAAACCACCTGCTCGAAGTAAGTTTTCAAAGGTCCGTAGACGCACACATCAAGCGGTTGCATACGATGTGTCGTGTGTGGAGCAAGAGACACAAAAATCACATGATTTTGAGATGCAAACTCCAATGCTTCGAGGTATTTATGGGACTCATGGTTGTCCATTATTAAAATCACTTTTTTTTCTTGTGAAGGCCTTGTGATGCTTACAAAGTGTCGCAACCACTCGAGGAATACAGGCCCATTAATCCATCCATTATCGCTGCAAGTTGCTGCGGATCCAGGTGGAGCCCCATCAAGAAGCCTGTCTACCATTCGTTTCCGCCCAAATATTAGAAATGGGGGTATGAAAGAACCTGCTGCATTACAGCAGCACACGACTGTCGTTAGTTTGCCTCGTTCGACGCTGGATATAACACCAACTTGTTTTTTTCCTGATCTACATAGGACTCTTGGTGGTTTGTTGCTTGTTGTTTGTATGCCAGTTTCGTCAACATTATAAATTCGCGTTGCGTCAACATAGTGTTTCTCAATTTCTCCTTCAAGCAAATTGAAAAATCTTTCAACTTGGGGCCTATTAAAGCCTCTTGCACGTGCAATTGATGTAGGTTCTGGACGCCGTAAAGTTACATCGGGATTTCGCATCTTGAAGCCAAGGTACCAATCATCACCCGCAGCTCTGTTTTTAAATGGATGGGTAACATTATTTTTCTCTGCATACTGGTACACTAATTGCAAAAATTCTGTTTTCGTCAGTCCAAAAAACAGATTATCCATATGAAATAGATACTCAACCAGTTCCAATTCTTGAGCTGCTGTAAAAACTGTTGAAAATCTTCCAAGTTTCTTTTCTGGGCATCCTTTCTTTATGTGTCTCTGTAATGTAGACAAGTTGATACCGTATTTTTTGGCTGCACTATTGACGGAAGTTTTGTTAGCTTCTTCCATCGCACGTTTCATAATCTTCACATCCCATGATGCGTTTGTAGTTTTTCGTTTGTATCTATTAACCATCTGCAATAGATATATAACTAGCTGAACTATTAAGCCGTTGATGGAAGCATACAGGGCAAATCGGGTAAGGGCAAAACGAGTACCCGCTATACCCATACCCGTTTTGCCCAAAAGCATGAATTTTATAAACACACTCATAACCTTCAAACCGAAACAAAAGATGCAAAACCATTTCACAATTAATAGGACCACAGTATTGCAAAATAATAACATACAGTTAGTAAGAGCATATCATAAATAATTTTCAAGTAATCGAATATATTGTAACTTGAAAATATTTAGTGAAAAGAGCAAAAATTTTTGATTTCGTCTTACCTTGAAACCGCGTGAGCCAGAGAATCGGGCCGACTGCCTGTGATTGGCGGGCGGATAAGCTATCGTTTTGCACGCACACATTCTCATTAGCGTTAGAGGCGCGAAAATTCAAAGACCTACCCGCTTTAGGAAGGGTACCCGTTTTAAGCTTCCCTCCCCTACGTCCTTTTCAGCTAGTTTCAAAGGAATTACCAATACTTACTTGCAGAAAGCTTTAAAGGAATGAATACAGATACAGAGCTGTTAAAGAGATTTACGAGAAAACATTTTCCATTTCTGTATATGTAAGTACCTATTACTTTTTTTTAAATAAATAGGTTAGTAGAAATTCAACCTTCGTTTCAGGGCAAAGTTCTTACCTAATTACCTGAGCAGGTATGTAAGTAGGTACTATAGTAATCCTACTTCTGTGACTGCCTAATCTTAGTACCTAAATATAAGATTTTATTGCCTGCTACGATATTAGTAGAGATATTTACAACAAATATTCTAGAAATGTGGAACCAAATTATTTTACTCATCCTATTTTGCGAATACCCACCTAGTTAATAAATAAATAAGTAGACCTACTTTATCTCTAATTTTAATTTTAGTCTGTGACTTCACGCCACATTCAGAGGTTTGTATGTATGTAATTATCTATTTTTTTTTTCAAAATTATCACTCGATCTTGCAAGGCGAACTAATATAAAAGTAAAATTCGAAAAACAATGCACAGTTTAAGTAGAATACCGTTAGTATTACCTCATTTTTGTTTTTTAGGGTTAGGTACCTACTTAAGTATGTTTTTTTACAAACATGTTTGACAAAAAACTTAGGTACTACCTGTTGTGTAATTCTAGGTAGGTAGGTAGGTAGTACCTACTCATTGCACTAATATTCGGCACAGATTCTCAATCTTGCGTAAGAAATAGTTCTAGTGCATTTATATCAGTCACAGACTAGTTATGGATACCCCACGCCCTCCATGAATGCGAATGTTCGGATATCTAAACATTTATTCCTAGATACTATGCAATTTCCCGTATGCTATTTAAACCCTCGTTCCCTTTGTGTCTATAAGTACGTTTTATTGCAAGCCAAAGATTTTGGACTCCTTTAAATAATTAATATTTAAAGGAGTCTTTAAACAATAATTTTAAATTGGTATTAAGTAGATACCTACTTGGTTTTTCATTATACTGAGTAAACATCCTTACCTAGTTATCTTGGAAGGAGCAGAGTCCAATATCTTTGGCGTGCAATAAAACGCAGATTGTCTTTAACTAAGCCTTAGATTTGTATACTATACCTATGTAGGAAGATACCTACCTATGCAATTTAATCCATGCGATTTCAGATTGTATGCGGTAGTAGATAATCATAGTTTAAAATGCGCTTAATTTCCTAAGTATTTTTAAAACCGCGGTTGTACCCTCTTTACTTATTAATTTGTGTGACTACAAATACTACATTTGACAGACGAAGTTGATTCACTGCACAAACACTTAAATTGAGACCGAGTTTGTTTTGTTATTGTTCAATTCAGGCTATTTGCTTACTTCAAAGAGGCAAAAACTAAACATTTTTACTTTACTATACACGTAACCACTCGTTAAAAGTGTTAGGCCAAGTGTGAGTTGGACCTACACATTGAAAAGGTTCCTTACTTCTTATCTGGTTGATGCCAATAATAAAAAAAATCACTTTTTTTATAAGTTTGATACTTCGTTTTTACCTTTTTATTATATTCATGACGTTTCGACTGTGTTGCAACAGCCGTGGTCACGGGTTGACAGGAGTGAATAAGTATCCGCAGTTCAAAGTCAAAGTCAACAGGTGGTAGGTACAAGAGTTTATAATAATATTTCAAGCACCGGTTTTCAGAAAAGAGCGGAAAAAACAACATTGTCATTCGAATTAGGGGGGCATTATGCACGCTAGTGATGTTATCGTGGACGTTCGAATAGCCACAACACTACACTAACCGTATCACTGCACTGCAAAATCCGATCGCGACGCGAACAACTATCACGGGACTTTAAGACGCAGATCAAAAGGTATTTCTCAGAAAAAATACCTAGTTTTCTACCGTTTATTGAAGTCAGACAGATAGCTAGCAAGTTGGTCCCACAAAGTAGGTACCTACCAGCTGTCAATCTAGATTCGCAGGTATAAAACAGGCATAACAGTGCCTTCTTATCGTCCTACAACTTTACAATTGATTATTCCATTAAGATCGATTCTCAATCCGCCACAACGCCTTTGTAAGGAACCCCAAAACCAATTTAAAATTTGTTTATTTGCCTGCCTATGCTTTGATCGCAAATTGTTTTTCAATCGTGTATATCATAGCTAACTACTTAACTTTATAAAGAACCATGAGAACAGAATATTTTTAGCTTTAGTTAATAATCTAGGAAGGTATTTAAATCGATGGCTTCCGGTAGGGTAAGGATGGAAACAACGGACGGTTGACTCAACTGAAACACACTCGTTCCTTTTTGATCTAGTTCCGTTAATTGAGCGGAAACAGCTGCCGGGGTGAAGTATGTCGTCCGTTCAAGTCCTTTCAAGCATACAGCTGTACCTATGTCACAAAAACCACATCAGCTTAGTAACTAAAAACTTTGATAATGTTGTACAATGGGCGGTCTCTACCAGACAACCTTTGGATGGAACGGACTGTAAGAAAATTTACAAGGGGTTTAATTGGTGTTCTTACATAATAAGAATATACTATAATATACGCAATATACAATATAATACACAATATACCTACATAGCTACAACAACTATTGCATGATCCAAAACATAGATAGACTAGACGACTCGAGGACAAGTAGTGTTCCTTGACCAAAGATTTAAAAATATGTATTTTTTAAATAGGCTTTTATCGTCTGAAGGGTTGTCACCGGGGTCCGTGATTTTGCGAATCTCAGCCGTCGACCACGGACCGCCACGCACCTCCGAGGCTCTTCCCACGGTACGTGACTTTACGGATCCAGAGATTCCAACCTTTTAGTCTTTCCAGAATGTTAAGTGATAGAAAACGTATCGCTTCAGCGGATCCCACGCACCGCACCAGACGCGTCGGCGTTACCACGGATGAGCCTCTTGACACGTGCGAGCCGCCGGGGCACCGCCCCGGTGCAGACTCGTGTGGGGTACCTAATCCGTAAAATCACAAACAGTGAAAAGCAGCCATAACATTAATTGCCTTTCGTCACAGCTGCCTTCTTGGTGCATTCATGCAGTGAATCTTAATAATCAGAAATATCACTGTTACTCATTCGAAAAGCGTTCTCAAAACCATTGAAAATGTCCTGTAGGAATTATGCGATTTCTAGCTCTAAAAAAGGCCGCATCCATAGCCTTCCGCGTTTTCGCCTACGTAATAAGATTACGAGTAACAAGGTTGTACTGACCAACAACACGTCCTCTTCTGACTACATTTTAAAGATACTGGTGGATTGCCTTCTGTAGAAGGGTAAGGTAATCCTACAGGGTGTTGTTACCACACCAATCGGTCTACGTCGATCGATTGGTGTGGTAATACCCTTAGGAAAGATAGGTAGGTAGGTATCACTTGTCATGTGAATCTTCCTGGCTGTTATAATGAGACAAAGGGCTTCAACAAATACCAACAAAGTTTGAGGGATCAAACTTTGGCAAGAAGGTGCCACCTTACAATGAATATCTGAAAACTTTGTAACATCACAAATACAATAACACGGATGTTATAATACCTACTAGAGCCGTGTTGGCCTAGTGGGCGGTAACCCGACTTCCAATCGAGGTTATGAGGTCGTGCTCAAAACAGTGAAGGAAGACATCGTGAAGAAACATATTCTGTGTCCATATTCTGTTCATATTCTGTGTTCCAGAATATGTTTTACTAATCCAAAAGATTGATTCTGTCAAAGAGAACAAGTTTTCTCCAAGAGGAGTTGAATTTCTAAATGTATTTTAGACATGTTTTAAACTCAGCATAGACCCTCAGTTTCAATAATGAATTCCTTTGTGATGTCAAATCAGTTATACGTTTGACGACGGGTCTGGTTGAGACGCAAGCAAGATGGACGGTGTTGATTCCTGCTCTCGGACAAATTTTATTAGGTATGCCGATATTTGGCTATAAGATATCTGGGCTCTGGGCTCTAATGAGAGTAATTATTTTGCAAACTCAAAAGCAAAAGTTATTTAGTGGAAAATGATAAAATATTTCGGAATATACATAACTGGCAACAACGAAATTCTTCAAACTGTAGAACTTCCATTGTCTAAAAGTTTAATTCTGTCTACTTAGTAAGTACTTAGGTACAATTTCACTACATAATTAAATTAAATCAAGTGTTTTGTTAAAGCTAAGTTGATACCTACCAACTTAAAAGCTTTTTGCGCTAATTAGCTTAGGCTAAAGTTTCAAAGATTTTTGTATTTACTTAGCTATTATGATTTGACTGAGTAAATCTGGTGCAACTTACGTATATCTATAAATTCTTAAATACCCAGATGAAGATCATATAATATCTGGCCATTTATGCCCTTTCCTATTTGGTTCGTCAGTTAAGTAAGTTACCTCGCAGCGGATTACAAAGCACATACATAACAACCTACCTACCTACCTGAATATGATTGTTAGATGAATTTGAATTTATACAGGACTGTCTTTGTACCTATATAAAAAAATGCTACACTGTTCTCAGTAAACCTAGGTTAAAACGTGTCTTCTCATAGTATTTAAATTATAGTGGTTTGGTATAATTTTAGGATAATCAAAGACTACACCGCAAGTTTTATTCTTCTAAAGAGAAATAACCACTAGGTACCTACCTACGTATTTATCCATCCCGTTTCACGACCGTGGTTCTCTATTTATACGATCAACTAAACGTCAGCAGGGGAAATAGTGCAGAAGGTAAGGTACGCTAGAGTCATAGTAAATCGAAAGTTCCAATTAGTAAGTAATAAATCAACCTTTTTAAAAGTAGGTAGGAAGTAGCTAAAGTAGGTGGTAATCGACAGAGAGCTAGTTAGGTTACACGTCATAGTAGAGTAGACCCGCAACCTAGAGCCATGCAGGCCTTTCACTAGGATTCGTTGATGTTGTGGCTAGTGGATAGTACGTTCCGTAATCTAGTTAATTAATTTAATTAATATTCAACAACAATCAAACCAGACCTACTCGCTGGAGTAGGGAATGCACTTCACTTCTTTAATATGGCTTGTGTGGCTATTTGTCTTGTCAATAAACTGTCATTTCAAATCATACCCACACATCAAAACCAGGATGTAAATACAACCAAAGATTTTAGACCCCGCTATTCTAAAACTTCCAGCCCGGAAGTTCCAGAAACTATCTAACTACATAATGTTGTCTGTGGACTGGTTTGGCAGTCAATTTAAGTAAGCCAATTAATTGTAGGTACTATTCAAATTATCAGATATTTTTCTAGAAACTTCACATGACGTGAATACTTTCGATCGAAAGTTAGGAGTAGATCACCAGCCGTAAAAAAAACTAAACTATCTTAGAGCCATTACCAAAGATGCTCTATCTATGACATGGTCGGCGGCCGGGATTGGACGTTTCATTCATACACTCAAACCGTAATTACTAGGTACCTGTGTTCTGCCTTGTCTTGTCGAATGAGTTTGATAACTCTAAACATAATCCTCTGTATCATTGACTCCCTCAGGAAAAGAGGTATAAATATAAATTGTATTTAACCAAAAGAAGTACTTCAAAAAATGGGTACTGTTCAAAAATACTCATAAGCAATGAAAAACGTTCAACAACCATCAACTATTTCAATTGATTAGTTTGCATTGTTACACAATTGTAATTTATATTAATCACTTTCTGTTGGCGTTAACGCCTGCGGAAAGATTTAATTTTATGGGAATGACATTAGCTGTGGAAATGTCACGTGACAGCTGCCAAGTTTTACCTTGACAAATTTGCGTTAGCGTGAAAGGAAAAGTAAGCGTAAGGTATTTGTCTAGACCCCTGCTCATTTTGAATACTCTCGTGATAAACAATGATTGTCATAATTTGCCATTTGATTGTAACCTACTAAGAGACCTTACTTCTAGAAATATTGTGAGTAATCGGGCAATCTAGCACCTTTTCGAAAGATATCTAGCTACTGGCTAAAGGTAACAGTTGGCAATAGTAGCGTACTACGTTAGTAACCTTGTGTAGTCCTTTATGGTCGGTTACTATAATCTTTGGTGTAGTCTGAGTCTGTGGCGTTACATTATCTTTGTCTTGTCTGTGGCTATTGCATTACGGTTATTTTGTTGTGTTGTGTTCATGAAACTAGAATTAAACTTTTAATCTTAGATTTTAGTTTAGAATTCCATGATCCAGAGTTTCTAGAAGTTGTTTAACTCCCTCCACGAATATATTTATCTGAATAGAGAAACGAAAACATGAATCATGGTGAATGTTATGAAAGGAGTCTTGGTAGAATGGTTGGTACCTATTATTTCCTAATGTCCAGTTGATTATTACTACAAAATCTACCTTCTTACCACCTTCCCGAGTTTAGCAGTCACGACTATTTTGTACTTTTTCTAGCTCAAATAGCTCCTAACCTCAAACTTTGAGGCTAAAGGAACTTACCCTATTGCTGGTCAAATAATGCTGCCTCTAAGCTAGTGGAAAGGCCTAGTGTTTAATAGTTCACCCGAAGGTCTCCTCTCCTACATGGTCTAGTGGCTAATTCAGCTGGAAATAACCTACAACATTACAAACTAGTTTCTACCTGGTTTAAGTACTTACCCTATGTGTTTATATGGTAAACTATTTCATCCAAATTGGGTCAGTCACTAAGATTATTTTTAACAAAATATCTATTCATCATCTTTTTATATTATTAGGATAGTTGTAGGTATTACAAATTCATTTGTTGACAGTAAGTTTGAAGTTTTTGATTCTCTAATTACACATAAGTGTATGTATATGTAGATATAGGTACATAAAAAATCTACAATCAAGCATCAATGTACTCTAGCTCGGCAGGTAAACCGAAACTCTGGTCAATTACATCATTTTCCATTTGGAAAGTGTTTTTGATGTAGGATTTCAATGTGTAAATATTTTCAGTCCATCTGTTGATTGCTGATTTCAAGTCCTGAAAATATACAATTGATTTTAGTTGAGAACTTTTTATAAAATCTTTATGGCCGTACTGTTTTGGCTTGTGGGCGGTACCCCAACTTCTGATCTGGAGGTTGTAGGTTTAAACATGGTCAGGCAAAAATTGATTATTCAATTTAAAATTTTTATGCGCTTACAAACTTGAAAGGGTAAAGGAAACTATTGTGACGGAAAAATCATGCCTGAGAAGTGAAAAATTCGGGCACATGCCTTCATCAGTTAGTGTTCCAATAATCAGTGTTGGGCTTGCAATCTGTAATATAGAATGCTAACTCCATGCAAAACGAGGGCAAGTTCCAAACATATTTTTAGATGTCCCATTGAAAATAGGGTATTCAATGGATATACTTGGTACTCTCAAAGATTTATGCACTGAGTATATATCTGAGGACGTACATCATGGGAATACAGTTGTGAGTGTGTTTGTTTTATTGATTACTCCCTATGTATAAAAAAATAAAGTCTGTGATTACCTATTTAGTTATCGGTTTTGGATTTTAAAATTGAAATATTCTAATATTACAGTGTAAATAAATGGATCAGGGGATTTCTAGAACTTGATAAATCTCCTTTGTTTCCCCTTGGAGTACTGGAAGGGGATTTATGGAATTAGCCGAAGAAGGGCTGAAGAACTTTAATTGATTTGATCACTGTCTGTCTACTAATCTCTACTAATCAAGGTGTTCTATTGTCTAATTAGCTAATGCATCGTAATTGAAACTTGACCTGTATGCAATAACATGTACATAGTACACATAAAATTAATTACCAAAGAATAAAACAAGTAAAATTGCTTGTAAAGATAACCTGGATTTCAGTTTTCAATTCAGCGATGTAATCAGGATCGCAGTCCCGATACTTCTGAAGATCCTTCTGCAGTACTTTCTCTTGTTTCTGTAGCTTTTCTAGCATTGATAATGTTTCAGACCTTTCTTCACAAACATCTCTGCCAATCTAGTTTGTTAAAAAGAAACAAACTCAACTGTCAATTCAAGGAAGGAGTCAGCAAAACTAGGCTCTATATGTATACAAATTAACTGGCTATAAATCTACTTTACATATAATAAATTGGAACTTATCAGAGAAACAACCTAGGTTCGACCAAAACTATGGGCTCCATTTAATCATTCCGGGCATACTATTAGATGAATTGCTCAGCACAGTCAAAAATTGTGTTGACCAAAATAAAAATACTTTATTTGAGTCCTGCTACTTCATTTTCATATTTCTTGTAAAAATTACAAGAAAAAAAACATTAAAACAAGTCAATAACTGTGGCTCTACAGTGGGCACACAACTTAGTAAGGACACAAGTACCTTAGACTTACCGACTCTGTCACAATGCTGTCTTCGGCCTTTTTCATTTTTTTTGCTATTTCCTCTATTTCACTTTGAAGTTCGTTCAACTTTCTCCGCTTGGCGTTTTTCGCTTTGCTTTATATAAAAGAATAAAAAAATCTTCATCACTTTCTAAGATCACTATTTACAAGTTGTCTACTACTTATGTTCCTTAATTAAATAAAAACCTACATAGTCCTGACCCGACATTAATTCCCTGTCGTGGGTACCAAGGTACCCAGACCCGAATAAATATCTGCAGAGCACGTAAATATTTGTCCTGGAGCGGGAATCGCACCGGCACCTCTTGATGTTACCGTATGGATGTATTCGCCACTTAAGCTATACCGTAGGCAAACTAGCTATAAACATGAATAATTGCAGTTAAAATCCAAGCAGAAATAAAAACTTTGTTCCGCAGCGGGAATCGAACCCGCACTTTTTGCGTCGGAGCGGGCTACTCACCCGCCGCGCCATCGAGGCTGTAAATGGAGTTCTTGGGTAGCCTGTGTATTAACGAGATGTGTTTATGTAAAACCATTTATAAGGGTACCTGGGAAAAGACCAGAAGTATATGGAGGTCCCTATTTTCTCTGAGTCTACCAAGTGGTCGTCAACTAGGTTCTGGACAACCTCTTTCACTGACTGCACTGTTATACCCTTCTCTTTTGGTGCTATCTTCTCTAATTCCTGGAAGAACAATGCGTTTTTTACACCCGCATACATAGTCCCCGCACTGGGATTCCCTGTGTCATGGATGTATCGTACTTTCAAAGCTTAAAAAAAATTGAAGGGTGATTTTATTGTGAAAGAAATCTTTTGAGCGGGGCAAGAGCCAGACCCTTGTCACCCATGGCGTTGACCAAAATAAGTGTTTTTTAAAACCTTTCATTTTGCCATTCTTCTATAGTCTACGCCAATCGGCGCAAAAATGTTACCTGCAAAGACTTCATATTTGCGCCAATTTGCATTTTTAGCTGCTTGCTTCTTGTATAATAATATTAATAAATATACGCCCAACAAATAAATACAGCCCCGACCACACACTAGGATTCCCTGTGTCGTGGGTATCAGGAACTACGAGTACAGTGGTACCACAACACCGGAACAAATATCTGCAGAACATTCAAACATTTGTCCCCCATTTAAATCGAACCCAAGACAACAAGAACTGATACACTAGCAACACTGTCTGTATTGCATATAATTCGTCCTTCATTGTGGGTAATGCTGCTTGCCTTAAGGATGCCATACCTTTAGCTGAAAGAAATCCTTGCTCCGGTGGAATATCTCTAGCATCCTCGTTTTCTTCTCGTCCGCACTCAACCCTCGTTTCTTAGACATTTTCCGCGTTTCAAAACTTTGCGATGCCTGTAATTAAAGAATGAATATAGTTCTAGGGAGTTGTGGCAATTCAGTCTTACTTTCTTTGCTATGACCGATTTGTGAGGATGGATATATGTTTGTTACTCTTTCACGCAAAAACTACTGAACGGATTTTGATGAAACTTTACAATAATATAACTTATACATCAGAATAACACAGGCTATTTTTTATCCGGGTACCACGCGGGCGAAGCCGTTGTCAGAGGCTAGTAAATAAATAAATAATAATTTGATGTAATTAAGCATATTGAACCTTTACTGAAATAGTAACAGTAACTTGATGAAATAGTAACTTGATAGTTCACACCTGGACGAGATCTAAGCCTCAAATTTACACTCCAAGAACCGGACAGAACACACCTCTTTAAAGACTTTCTCTTTGTTCCAGTGATCCAGCTATGAAACAGTTTCTTCTGCACCTAGACGAGACGATAGCGCTGGGACGGAAGTTTATACTCCAAGACCTGGACGAGACACATCTGTTTATATCGTCGGATATCGTGGAGACGTTGCAGGCAAGAGTGGACGATTTAATGGACCAGCTCAGTATACCTGTCCACGACAAGGGATTGTAAACTTCATCAGATAATTACATAATAAAAGTAAGTACCTAATATCTTTATGACAGAAGCCCGTATATACGTTTACCGTAAGAGGTTGTTCTTTTGTTTGTCTGCTACCACTTATCTACGAAACGGCTTTAAAGCTTGTAATGCGATATTTTGCAATCGATTTGTATGTCTACAAGAACGTTCTATCGTAGGGGCGCTGGAAAAGATAGTTACCTACCAGCGTGTTTTTCAATCGTGGTAAAAAAAAAACTTGTTCTCTTATTTTATTTAGGTGGACATTAAAGTACCTATGTATTATTATTCATTCATTCACCAACAGCCTGGTAGACCATTCTGGACATAGGCCATCCCCAAAGAGTACTATGTAATCTGTGCTAACTTCATAAACCAATGTTTCTAAATGTTAATGTTTATTAGGGTTTCATTAGATGTTTTTATGTACAATGTGTTCATTAATTCTAGAAAGAAACAAAATGTCGGCCAGGGAGAGCGGTAGAGTAAAGGAAGCGGAGCGGCGCAGGGTTCTAGACGACGTGGCGCGAAGACGACGCGCGCGGAAAGCCATCGAAGCCCTAGAGCAGGACAACTTCCATGACGACCCACACGCAGACCTAGTCATGTCCAAAAAGGTCCCTAAATTCGCAGACTCGAATGAGAAGCCTACTAGGAAAAAAAAGTCCAAGAGCGCAGAATATTATAAGATGCGGTTTAGAAAGACATTCGCGCAGTTGGTGGAAGAGGAGGCAGGGTTCAGGCCGGATCCACCGAACTATTTGTCCGCGCAAGCGCCGCCTTCTACGTAAGTGTGCCTAGCAATCCCGTGTTCCAATAAGATATTTCTTATTTATATTAAGCTAACTAACAAATAAACACACCCTACTGTCAGATATAGTCAGTCTGACCCCACACTCGGGTTCTCTGTGTCGTGGGTAACAAGAAGTATGAGTACCATGTAACCGCAACACATAGACGCGGAACAAATATACGCATAACATGCAAATATATGTTAATGCCAGTTTGCAGTTACGTTAACTTCTGTATGAACCGTAAAATGCATACTTGTGCAAGTCTAAATTTGCTCAAATAAATTAGACTCCATTACGAAAGAACCAGTACCATAACGAACGATATTGGCACACATTCCATCCACCTACTTTTCGAAACCTCTTAGGTATCCCGATCAAACTGATGCGGTGGGATCATTTCCGTTTGATCGCCACCGCCATGCCAGCGCGTCAGTTAGATATTTCCTCCTTTTCCTATTGCCACTAAAACGTGCTACTTCAGAGCGCTGTCGGAACACAAAACACAATGGTAGGTAACTACCATTAATTAATAAAACATCTCTCCACAGATTTCCCGACAGACATTTTTGCGCCGTGTGCGGTTTCCCGTCTAAATACACGTGCATTCCTTGCGGCGCCAGATATTGCAGTGTGCGGTGTTTGGGCACTCACCTCGACACGAGATGCCTCAAATGGACAGCTTAGATTATAGTTTTTGCAATAAAATCAATACCTACCTTAAATTAATCGTTTGTTTCAATTTAAAACTTACCAAAATAAATAAGCTTGTAATATCTTACAAGGTCGCGTTCTTGAATTGAATGGACGGAAAAAGATGAAAAATTCCCGCCATTTTTTTTTATTGCTGTGTGGAGCATGTCAGCCCATTTGGTTATTCTACTAAACGTAGCTTCATTTTTTGGTGGCCTACCATCTAGCGGCAGCACGAGAAACAATCATGTGTATGGTACATTTTTAATACTAACCCTACTGCCATCTATTGGGAAGTGGCGATTTAAATGTAGGTAGTGAAGATAGTGAGTGTGTGGTCTTTGTGGCTTGTGGGCACGTAATCCGATAGATGGCAGCTCAAGTCGATTTAAACATATTTTTTGAAAGCCGAGTGTTAAAAATGCTATGCATAATAATATAATAAGTACCTAATTCATGAAACAAGACCCGCCTGGGACGCAGAAGGTTGCGGGTTCGATTCCCGCCTCGGGACAAATGTTTACATATGCAAATATTTGTCTCGGGATCTGGGTGTTTTCAAGTATAATATAATGTATTTACAAAAAAAAAGTATTTAAGTAGTATATCATTATTCATTTAGTTCCCATAACACAAGCTCTGCTTACTTTGGGGCTAGATGATGCCGTGTGAAAAATGACCAGCATTATTTATTTATTTATTTAATGTAGTTGACGATTCATCCAGAATTAGCTAGTATGTCCAGCAGTAGACTTTGGCTGATGATGAGGTAGGTAGGTACATTCATTGTAAGTAGGTACCTACCTACCTAATTATGTATCTTCCAGGGCCTTGTATCCAGTGTAAAAGTATTTCAGATAACTTGATCCATATTCTTCTTCTTATATTTGAAATATATAGGATCTTTGCCAAGATAAGTACTAGTTTCTTTATTTTTTTCGATTTTACAATGCATTTATTTGTAATTTGTTTTATAACCATGAAATGCCTACATATTCATTGTTACAATGTAAGCGTATATATATTTGTATTTAATCTACTTTTATCGCTTACTGTAGGTACCTACCTACTAAAAAACCACTTCCGCAAAAACGCAGTGCGAAGTCAGTTTTATTTTCAAAAGCCCCTGAACAAAGCCGGATTGTGGCGCGTGCCGCGTTATCTAGCCAGCTGCTGATAACAGTTCGACAGATGCTCCTGAGGTCACTTCCTATTTCTGTTACCTTCCGGTGTGATCGCGTGCGCCAACAATGGAGCGTTGTCTAAAACAGGCGTGGGGTTATTCCTTACTACCCCCCAGCGTTACCCCGCGTGCGGCAACAACGGAGCATTGTATTGTGTAAAACAGGATTACCAACTGTACCGGGGCAGTTGGTAATCCCCCACTCCAGTGTGACATCGTAAAAAACGGAGTACTGGAGCATTGTATGAAACAAGCGTAGGGGTTTCCCAACTGCCCCGGTGTGATACCCATGTTCCGGTTTTCAACAGTGGAGCTCTGTATAAACCAGGCGTAAGGTGATTCCTAACTGCCCCGGTGCTGCGTTCTAGTGTGACATCGTGTTTTAAATAATGGAACATTGTAGGTATGCTATATGTAACAGATGAACATTGCTAGCATCGTTTTTGCTAAGGTTGGATTGTAGAAAGTCGACTCGAAAATGTTATGAAGCGCGTTTCCCAGCTACCCCTATTAGGACTGCTTATGCGGGTGGATGGGAAAGTGTAGAACAATTATAACTAAGAATATTAAAGTGTATAATATGTAGCATACCTCATCTATAAACTTTTACTCATCTATGTACACAATAATAGTAGCATAGTGGAAGAAAGTGTGTAAATAATGGTAGGTACTTATTACAATTTATAGATACTTACTCGTAAATTATACCTACCTGGATGGCTGGCTGGTGCTTCGGATATCCACAGTCTGTTATCAATATATAATCGTTGCGTGATACAGTGACTGACTGACTTTCAGTCAACGCACAGTCTAATCCGTAAGTCCTAGAGATCCAACATTTGGAGAGTTTGTTCCATTTGATATGTAGAGGAGCACTAAGGAAGGATATCCCAATATTCCGAGTGTGTGTGTTGTGGTACCATGGTACTCGTAGGTCTTGATACCCACGACATAGGGAATCCTAGTGTGGGATCAGGACTAAGTATGTGTTATTCCCTGATTTCTAACCTAACCCCATTAACGGTTCTGTACGATGGGGAAATATTCAAACAAATATTATTTTATAAGTTCACCATCATTTATTCTTTGTAATTTTTCAGACATAGATGGGGTACTTAGATTAATTTGTTTACAATGCACATTGCACCGTTCACATTAGCAGTTTTTGTGTAATAATAACAAACAACAAAGCTTGTAAGCGTAAGTTGTTAATACTATTAAATAGTATGAAAAACTGTGTTTGTAAACTCAAAACCGAAATTTCGCTAAAACGATGTTATGTATACGATTTTTTTGTTATATCTCGTCCAAGTGGTTTATATGACCACAGGTGGAAATGAAAAATAATCCCGTTGTTAGTGAAAATCATGTTTTTTCTTTGTTATGAAAGTTTCAAAGTTTTACACGTTGGCTATCCCATAAATTGAGACACACCACGTCAAATTGTAAGATACGACAGACTGCATGTTTTATGCGTGAATCAAAACGATTTGCTTATATTTACAATAGTTTATTTACAAATAGTTATCTTACAATGGCGATTATGAGGCTGCAATTTGATTGGAAGTATAGTTACTTAGAAGTAATTAAGTTGAACGTAATTATAATCTTTTGATTTTTTTTGTAGTATTATCCAATCCAATCAAATTACAATCATATTCGATATTGTAAGTAAAAAGTTATCTTAGAATTACTGACTCGTTTTTATATAATAAATACAAATTTTTAAAGCCCAAATATAAAGTAGAGCAAAATATCTCGGTACTTATTAATTATTACGTAGATAATAATTTGTCATATCAATGCACGACTTAAATGTAATACTGGACTGAGGAATGGTTTAACATTATAACTTGTGAATACCTTTACAGTAATTTCTTTATTTTCTGGGTTATTCCCATCCATCCCCAATCAGGCTGTACCAATTATCTTTCCGTACCAGTTTTCGTGGTTTCCTATTTGACCCTCAAGAGGTTTATGGGAATAACCCTAAAACTAAAATGGAAAAGTGAATGAGATATGCTAGACCTCTGATCGAAAAAGGTATACATAGTAAAGTAGCTAATGTTTGTATCTACATACTACACCTACCTTCTTTATTTTAAGTATGCTGAACGTATTAATTTAAAATTGTTAGGCACATATTTATCTAAAAGTAAATCTTCAGTCTATTGAGATTCAAATACTAAGGCGCGCTTTCCATCCAATAAATATAATTTCCAATATTATTGTCATTTTTGTACTATAATACTAAAGGCATCTGTCTTACTGACCTTGTCATGACAACATATCAGTTTATCCACACCTGTGACTAAGTTACTAAAGCTAGGACGGTATTTAAGGACTCAACATTTTCGCAACCTTAAAATACAATACTCCGCTTTCATCTCCTTCCGAAATCAGCCTCAACCTTCAGAGGTATTCTCATTTCCCAACAGATGTCCCACACCTGTCGCTGGACCTTCAAGGGTCATCTTTCTTCTTTCTCAGCTTCCCTTCTGTGTGGATGGTTTGCGTGACGGCTTCTACCGCCGTGGATAGATCGGCGTCGGGATCCATAGCGGTGGATAGCGCTGAGATGTACGCGCAAGCTATCCGTAGGACCGATAACTTGGAGAGTTTCTGGTTGTGGCTATAGGAAGGCACGGCTCTTCGTAGAGTGTCGAATGCGGCGCTGATTGTATGGACACGCGTGCGTTCGCGAGCGTTCGCCTCTATCCGCCTCTCCCGGGTCATGTTTTTGTAGTTTCTTTGCTCTCTGGGCTTCTTTTCTGAGTAGTCTACGACGGCTGGATGCGGTGGGACTCTAGGCGGGCCTGGGGTGTCCACTGGCGGGGGTAAAGGGGGTGACGGTGGCGGCGGGGGCTCCAACGGTCTACGCCTCTGACGCAGTAGTCCAGTCTCGGTCTTCTTGACTAACGACAGTGGTTCTTGTTGCGGCTCCTCAGTGAAAGACCACGGACGGAATGGCTCGCTGTCTGGACTGGGAAGGTCCCGGGAAGTGAGTCGGATGCGCTTTTTCGGGGGTTGTCTTGTGGGGCTATGGGGCTGTCTGATAGGGCTGCGTGGCCGTTTGGGCTTGGGGTCGTCGACGCGGACACCAGAGTCGTCGGAATGCGCCGGTCCCGAGCAGGAGTCGTCGTCATCACCACCGGAGACGAAACCAGCGTCGCGTTCGATGATGCGATCTGGAACAAGGAAAATGTTACGTTAGTTAAGTGTTTAATCTCATTATAAGCGGCTTAGTAAACGACCGCCTGGAAAATGCTGGAGAGGCTTTATAGTATAGGTACCCAGCTGCTCCAGTAACCTTAACACCCAAGGAAAAAGTTTCGCCGAAGCCAGAGCCTGATTAGGATGAGGTGCAAAAGGGGCGGATTAAATTTCCGTTGTTGAACAAATGTGCATGTTCTGCAGATATTTGTTTCGACTCTGGGTGTTGTGGGACCACGGTACTCGTAGTTCCTGATACCTACGGTACAAATAATCCTAGTGTGGTGTTAGCAGTATGTAAGCGATTATTAAGCGTTTATAAAAAAAAAAAAATCGGCACACCCGTTACGGATCTTTGTTGCAGTCAAACAGACAGACGAAGGATGATGTTTTGTGCTCGTTTGTGTTGCAAACTCATTCTTTTATTTTTCTAATAGCATGAGGACAAGGCTGTAGCCGGTCGCTAGGCGCCGGCGCCTGTATGACGTCACTCGCCGATACACAAACCAAGATATCGATAGGTACGTTAAATCGTAAGGAGCTTCGGGTAGGCGATCAGATACCTATCTACGTTTTACTAAGTGAAAGAGTTTACAAGACAAGCACTCTATTCAACTGTACCGATAAAAAACAAACTAATTAAGTATTTTAACTCTGGAGGTAAAGGGGAACACGGATAATATTGTTGTGTTTTCAAGATCGGCTTCTATTATATATATGATACAATGTTGCCACAATGTTGCACATTTTTTGCTACCATGAACCCCAAAGTATTTCCTTAATAGGAGCTTTAAATCAAAAGCCATTAACGAAACCTCAAATTAGTATTATATACTTGATCAATGATACCCCCAGTTCATGGCCTCCAAAAATCATGAATTTTACAGAACCAAAAAAAACATTGGGTGTCATTGGCCATAATGCCTGTGTTATGCTCAGGTAGAAACTATCCGTAAGATGACTGTCTTCGAAAATATCCCGAAGATGCATTCTCGTGTGGTTCGGCAGTGTATGTATCAACTGAATACCAAACAGGTTTCATTCCATATGGTCAGCAGTGATTGTTATTTTATTTATACATACAAAATCGGAATGTTTGTCGTGGGTTGTCCTGTTTTGAATCAAAATAAGTTAAACTTATCTTTTAAGTTTTAGCTGATTGGTGATTGCACTCAATGGAATAGGAATGTCCGTAGCCTGGATTAGGTACCTACCTAATTAATTTTGTTGGGATTATTCCCAATATTCCTATCCAAGAATAATGGCCTCAAATGGAGGTGAGTGGTATTTATTCCCATCGCAACTGTTTAGCGAATGCCCACCCTCTGCAACAGGTTGAGTTAATTATAACTGATCTGATCTGTTCCGGACAAAGTTGTCGGCATAGGTGGCCTTTAAGACCAACCAACTACCTATTTAATTCATTAGATTTTTAGGGTTAAGTTAGAGGTGACAAGTGAAGAGGTTCCTCATATATTTTTAAATCCAAATGTTGGTCAAAGTCGTACTAAAGACCTAGTCAACATTATTTGTTTACGAAACGACCTACGAACCGCATTCCACACGAAATTATTCATTATTTATTTTATATTTGGCAATGGATTTCCCAGCTATCCCAACAATACCTACTCGGTTTTATATTTCAAAGTATTGTGTTACAGGATGTCTTTATCTTTAACATTCAATAATTGAATAATTGGAAATCCCATTTTCAATACTTCAAGATAAAATTACAATATCATAGTAGGTACCTAAATACCTAATAAAATGTAATATTTTTCATTGCAAATTGTATAGAAATATTGTATAGAACAACAACCACAGTAAGCCGAGCAAATTCTACCAAACAAATTTGAATGCTCAATGTTTTTAAATAAAAATGCGGTGATTATTTACCTCGCACCACCACTATTCACCCTGAGGCGAAAGTTTCTCATCTAATTTAACCATTCTATAGGCTATCTAGCTCAAACAAAACAACCTCTTACCTATTATATTCACGCTTAATGAACTAAAATTCTTAGTAGGTAGGTATTTTTGACGTAAAACGTATTTTGTATTATGTATCTATTATAAGATATACCTACATCACTTCACTTCAATTCTCGATTACAAGATAGCTTCTATCTAGTACAAATGTAGAGATAATGTTTTCTATCACAGAATATAAATAAGCTTCAAGATCTAAAAAAAACACCTGTAGTTATAGAAGCTTGCTTCGTAAAGTCTTCAACTAGTCTGAGAGCTGAGTGTAGAACATTATGATTGTGTTGGAATATATATTTGTAAAGCGTATAATTATAGGTATAAAGTTTTGAGCGTATGATTGATATAATATCAGATGGGTAAACGACTTGGCTCCGTTCGATTATCAACGGCCAATAAACAAACTCCGGTAGCCATTAGGAATGTTGAACTATCCATATTATACGCCAGGCGTCAGGCTTCGCCTAGAGATAGAGTTTATACTGCTCAACGTGTCCTTGCTTTGTGTACTATAATTTGGCAAAGATGTATTTCATGCTAGAAGGGCTTTAAAACATTATCTACCAGTCATCCTGAGCGTGCAAAGGCTTAGTGCACATGGTAATTCGTTTGTAACGTACTCAGTACGTTTGTATTCAACCTTATATATTTTGCTTTGTATAATACGTTTAACTCACTTTATGCTACGAGGCAGTAGGTACAAGACTGTTCCCACTTGGGATGGATGGGATTTTGTTCCACATTCGCTTTCTCAGCTCTATCTCATCAATTAAGTTTATAGTTTCTAGACTAGGGATCAATGAATCATTCTAAATCGTCTCGTCTGCTTATTAAAATGGCCGTCTGGATCTATACATCACATAACAAATAAAGGGTCGAACATGGATCGACCATTAGACTCTCGGCGCTATGTGAAAACCCTAAAACAAAGAACTCAAAGGGCCCGCGAAGCATCGCGTTGAATGGAGATCTGATAAACACCTTACGTGATCCCAATCTGATGCCAAAATTCAGAGAAACAGAAAATATTGGACGTTTCTTCAATAAAACCTCTAATTACTGTAAATAATTTGAGTTTTAAAAATGGAACGTTAATATTTCGAGTAGGGTTTAAAAATTTATAAAAAAATCGGTATAAAAACTAATAATTAGCCTGGCTGGCCTTGGATCGAATACGTTGAAGTTTAGAGTCACTAGTGTTGCCTATTGCGAAAATTATCAAGAATGAAATTGTTACGGACATAGTGATGTGCCTAGGTACTAGATAACATTGATACTATCGTGCTTTTCAAACCTCGGCCGAAGAAAAGTTAAGTACGTGGTATTGTCTACTAGGTCGTCTATTATAAAAACGGTAAGTGTGATTTACCTTAATTTAGTTTTTCGTTTGAAAGGTCAGTCTTTACAAAACCTAATGAGAAAATGATGAGCGGTCACGTAAAAATAGACTAATAATGTCATGTCCATAGATTCGCACGGTTGCTTGTGCTTAATGTATGGGAAGTCGTGATGTTGCTACTTTCTCCGAATAAACATTACTGACTGGCGCCGCGACGGCCGGCCGCCGGCTGGGCACGGTGGTATACTGTCTTGTAACGTTTCTCTTCATTCAATTAGGTAGATGAAGGATATGTATAACTATCGTTTTTTTTAAACACACACATACCTAAATAATCCTGGCCACACTATGAGTCTCTAATTTTTAGAACATTGTTCACTGCAAGTAATTATTGAGAAAGTCCGTCGACGAGTCCTGTGACCCCTCTATACAGACTAGTATAGACATAGTGCGGGGAACAGAATTCACCTATTGTACGATTTTAATACTTTTTTGTGTAAGAATCTAATTATTAAGTTATTTTTGAGTACTAAATATAAAAATTAAAGGCAATAAAAAGCATTATTATTATAATTAGTGAAGTAGGTACCTATACAAAAAATATGCAAGTACTTTGACGGACATCCTTAGTTCTAAGTACACAGATCCGTGAAAATACCATGTGGAAGATAGTCATAGGCAAAACCAAACATTGTGGTAGGTACCACAGTACTCGTACCTAGTTTCTGACACCCACGACACAGGGGATCTCAGTGGGGGGTCAAGACTATGTATGTGACTGTTGGGTGTTTTATTTAATGTATTTAACGAATGCCTACCCTCTTCAACAACTTAGAATATTTTAAAAGGATGAGTAACTAAGTATAACAATTGTAAATAAAAAAAAATATTAAGAGAACATTATGTTGTTTAGGTTTTTAGGTATAAAGTTGGTACAATTAAAATAAATGACGGTAATAATGTAAGTTTGTTTACCAAACAGATAGGCTTGCGGGATCAATAGGTAAAATACAAAATTACCTGACTTGGTTTTCTATTAGCATGTTGTATTCGTTTTTTGAAATCGAGAGTGAGTCTGATAAATATTCCCGTTTTTGAATATCGAATCGTATCCCGTAATCTGCGTCGAGATCGTTCGATTTGTCACGTATGGCGACGGGCGCCGCGCCGGTCTGTCGCCATAACGTACAACCGCTTCTAAGGTATAAGTAGGTAATTACTGTGTTTTATTGCTAGATTCATTAGAATGGCTATGAACTTTGAATGGTGATTGAAACTGTCAGTTACTACTCAAAATGTATATGCAATTCTACCAACAAACTTAAAGATGAACTAGCTAGTGATATTAATCATTTTAAAACGTAATACTTCATTAACTTTACTCTTCTGTGGCATTCAGCTGGTTCACTAGATGTCATTGTATCATAATTTATGTCTGTAAAACCTAATTGTGCCCTCATAAATAGTGTTGACAAACATGTCACATATTTGACAGTCTAAATCTACGCATGAAAAAGTCCTGAGCGTATAATTAATTTATGCGTCGTTTGCGTGATTTTGAAAATTATGAACATAAATATGCCGCCGAGCTAAAATAAAATTGTTTTGAATATTTGGAGAGTTTGACATAACTAGCCCCTTACACAACAACCACTTTCTGTTGGCCACTTTAATGATTGAAAGGTTGAATTTGTATGGAAATAACATTAGCTTTTGAGATGTCACGTGACTGCTGCCATGTTTTTCCTTGTTTACAAATTTGCGTTAGCGTGAAAGGAAAAAGTGTGTATTATATTATGACATCTTCAGCGTCGAATCAAATCTCACTCTAAGTCATTTTTCACATCTACATACGTCAAATACATACGTCCTAAATAAGATCATCCATAGCTTTAGCGTCACTCGTCGCGAAGTAGACTAGCAAGGCGCTTGTTCACATGAGGCTCCACGATTACGTATTCATACAGGGGTTGCGTTTCTAGGAAATTTCGTGCAATCGATCTAAACATCTGAGTTAACTATTGATTTTGGATTAGCTACCGTTTGTTGCTTCTGATATGATTAGTTAATTTTAATGAGTACTGGTGCACTGAGAATGGATTTTCTGAAAATTCACCCCTATTGTAGGTGATGCAGGAAAGTAAAGTTTGTATGGAAATAAAAAAATAGAAAATAACATAAAAATAAAACCACAAATTAAATCAAATAAGAGTACACTCGCCACGGTCGTGAGAGGGGAACGTTCGCGTCTCACGACCGTCGAGCGTGGTCGCGTACCTAGGGTGCTTATGAGGAAGGACCTCTAAATGGTCAACGAAATGTCAGCAGGAGAATAGTAAAGTAGGTATAGTCGTTATAATATCCTAAAACGAAACAAAATCACGATAATTTCAATCCTAAAATAAAAATTGTTTATTTCACTACAGTATGTAGTAGGTACTGTTTTTGTAATGGCAATGCATACCAAACTAAGTTAAAGTAACTTGTGTCTTAGTAATTAATGCTTTCCCATATTTATCACTCAATGATGTAGTGAATTGTTGGAATAGCAATATGATTTTTTAAAGTAAAGTACCTAAAGTATAACGATCTTAATTTCAAAAACTGCGTATAAAGGTGGTATTTTTTATTAGTATTGACATTCATATACTTAATAACTTAATATTAATACAGAGTTGATTACCATACAAATACCATGTATCGTACGTAGTATGTATTATTATGTGAGGCAGGTTTTGTATTATGTGTTGAAATAGGGCGACATCGCGAGCGTTAATAATAAAACTCCAAAAACTTTCACAACAACAAAACGGTAACAACAGATCTGACACCGTTTTATTATCAGCATTGGTAATATAGAGGAGGGTCATTGCGAGCAACTGTTCAAACATTGCAAGCAGTGTCCGCTGGAGTCAAAATACCCCATTGTTTCAAAGCGTAGACTCAACATTGTATCTGAAACATCTGGGTAACACGTGCGTTCGAAATGTCGCGGTTGTTTCTATCGACATAATCGACATATTATGCATTTCCCATCCCTAATTTTATGTTTTAGTTTTTTTTTACGCGTCATCCATTCTGCCATAATTTTTAATGATAAGTGGAAAAAAGGTATTTATAAGCATAATGTGGCAAGTGCCGTAACGAAGATTATTAGAAACATCGCCCATTTAGACACCTATTAGTAGAATTGGTAGGTACTAACACTTGGGCAATCAATGTTATAGCCACAGCCGAGAAAAATACATATATGAAATACAATTAGGAACATTTAAGACTGATAAGGATAAAATAAAATCTTTTGGACTTTAACTCGATAGCAGGTTGGACTAGATCGCGATAACAGTAGGTACCTAAGTCACGATACCTCTAGAACAAAAAATATGCAATGATGTGGCTAGGTATATTGAATTAACAGTCTCTAAAGTTAGTTTAAGTGACTGTTAAACGCCACGGCGACGACGATGGCGGTGGCGATAAGTATATGACGCGAATTATGAGAACCACTTGACAACTTTTTCCCTTTAATCGTCACCGCCACAAGTATTTTGACCGGTCCTTTAGTCAAGATTGCAAAAAATAATCACTTCCAAGGATCTATGCTGAGTTTATAACATGTCAAAACGTCGACCGTTTCGAGTCCCAGTATTGTACGTCCATGCACACCCCTGGAAAGTACAGCCAGTATTTCAAACCACTGGTTTCAAATACTGGCTGCGTAATACTGGGCGTACATTCCTGGTCGTGCATTCCCTACACGTGTTTACCTTATAATTTATACGGCCAGTATTTTACAATCCTAGAATACGAACCACTTTTGTAAGATGCTCTGTTGTATATGCGAGTACTATAAAGGGGTGTGCTTTTCAATGGACGTACAATACGGTCTCCCAACAGTATCGACAAGATTTCCATACAAAAACGGTCGAAACGGTCATCGTTTCGACAAGTTTTGAACGCATTTGTAACTTAGCATAGGCCCTCAATTCCAAACACAATCTATGAAGTTATTCACGAATGCATTATGTATACGTAACCACCTGGCAAATAAGAAAAATTGCATTTTCGTGACATTTTGTCAGGAGTCATTTATTTCAAGTCGGGAATGGCATAGTTTTGAATAAAGCATATACTTGGAAATGGATTTGTCTTTGAAAATATCAAATTATGCGATGAGAGGACATTGCTAAACTCGAAAACTATTCAATGAGGCAATTTATCAACATATCTAAAATAGATTTTTTATTGTAGGTAACAAAAACACTGTCGAAGCCGCTGGAATTTTCAGTTTTTCCATGCGATTAAGTAGTAAATATTTATTCGTTACACGTAAATCTTTCTAGCTCTACCTCTGCCTACCTATGTATATTTAATGTGATCGATTGAGTTCGATAGAATGATTAAACAAGAACTAGGATAACAACAACTGAAAAACTACGGAGTACTACAATAAGCAGGTAGTTTACATAGACATTACAATGGGGTGTCTTCGAGGTGTGTCAATTACAACGTGGCGTATTTCAGTAAGGAAGTCTTTGTCATTTGACAGTTATTTAAAGTATCCAAGGTATAGTTTATGGTTGAACATTTCATTAAAAACACCAAAGTAACTTAGAACAAAAAAATATATAAAAATTTAAAAATATGATGGTAACAGGCATTATTCATCATATTTCATGGTTTATTGATACTTAGTAAAACTAGTAGTTTATCGCGAACTGAGATCTTGCGATGTTCCGTATTTACCCGATTAGCTATAAAACTTTTTCTAAGGCCTCTTGGACTGGGGTCCGGTATGAACTATGAGGAGTTCACACCGATTAAATTCATATTCAAACTTGAAAATTATATTTAAATATAACTTTCACCTACCTACCAAGTTTCATCGAGATTGAATAAACAGTTCGGCACATAGAAAGAAACATATGCACAAATGCCGAAATGTCCACTCAGAGATCTTAGCTTGCTTCGCTCGCCTGATCAATCATTTGTAGACTCCCACATAAGGTATAGTTTAGGATGATGGATGATTCCTTCGTGTGCCTTCACATCGTACTTATAGCAGACGTCAGATACGCCCGTATTTTTATTTACACAGAATGTTTACAGCGTTTGCGCGTCACCGCATTCTTAGCGAGCCAACCAAAACGTTTGCATTAATTTGCCAACCGAATTCAAGATTACAAGATAAACGACTGCTTGATTTAAGCGGCGCTTAGGGTAAACTTGTTTCTGGCCAGTAAATCCGGGTGACGAGGCGGCGCCTAAGGCCGCATTCACAGAGATAGCAGGAGTCTGCTATCGTCTACCAGCAAGAAACTACGCTGGGCGCCGGCAACGCTCTAGAACTTTCGTCACCGAGTAACTTTCAAGTACTGACATAGATAGATAATATCATTGTAACACCATTTAACAGTACACGTTTTTCAACCATATACCATCGTTTCTGTTCCTCAATAAATATCTTTTGTTTGTTTTATTTTGATTTTTCTCTACAATATATAAAACTATAAGTAACTAAAAAAAAGCACAATGAGCGGCAGATAATATGTATAATAAATATACAGCCAACCGACACATAAATAGTCCTAACCCCACACTAGGATTTCCTGTGTCGTTGGTATCAGGAACTACGAGTACCGTGGTATCATAACACCTGGACCCGGAACAAATATCTGCAGAAAGTGCAAACATTGAGGGGGCAGAGTGTAGAGTAAGCAGAGTGAAGGCTACTTTAGAAAATGTTTTATAGGATTGCTATCAATAACATTTTACGTGAACCCGCTTTCTTCGTGAATGTGGCCCGATGCTGGGAGTATCGCGCATAAAACGTATTGTTAATGACTTCATAAAATTGCCACATTCTACCAGATTATTTGCTGATCTTGTGAGCATTTTCCATTGATTGCAGTTAATTATACATTATTGCTTAACTAATCAGTAATCACATAAAATCTAAAGTGCGATCACATCGTATTTTAGACTCACCAACCTATATATTATATATATATATGTACAACTTGTTTTTTAACACATACATCTTATACATACTTATTGATATTACACACACCCACACCCGCTCACATACTTCACACCCTCTCTCATACATACATATGTGTACACTCATACACACACTCACAGTTTTTTTTATACTACAGTTATTATAGTGACCTTGTTCGATTCTCGCCGCGAGACAAACGTTTGTATGATCTGCAAATATTTGTCTCGGGTCCGGGTGCTTTCTATGAATAATATGTATGTAAATACAAAGTACTACTTAGTTTGGGGCTAGATGTGTGAAAAAAATCCAGCATTATTTATTTAGTTAGGTATACCAAACTAATTTTAGGTCTGCTGGTAATATCTACAAGTACTTACTCAAAACATAATAATACAGGTTATTATGTTTTTCATTTAAAGGGTCGATAAACAAAAGAATACCAACTTGCAGTTGGCAATAAAAAATGTATCTTTTACTGATTTATTTTAACGTCTGTAAGGCGCCGAAGCAAGGTCACGTGGCGCTGGCGCTAGGACGACCAACTTAAGGCACCTTTTGAAATTAATTTTATTGCTTCCAAAATAATAAGATTTGATTTATAGTAAACCAAGCCGTAATAATATATTATATATTATAGAAAAATATTGTTTTACCGACCTATCATCATAACAGCGTATATTTATATATATTTAAGTAATATTTGGCTATCATATTCCAGTTCAGAAATCTTAGTTAATTTGTCAAATCCTTAATAAATAAGAAGTGTTTTTTTTTGTCTATTAATGACTAACTCGGCACGATATTGCTCATCTATTCTACTAATATCAATTCTCCCATTCCAAATCTGATATATTTAGATCGTGATCGAATAGTCAGGAATCTAGCAACACTAATTAACGTTGATTTTGGAATATGTATTTTTGTGAAAAGCCTCTTCCTCATTTCTACCTAAAACTTCCGGCCATAATGTTGTAGGTAAGATTTTACAAGATGGCCACAATATCGCAAAAATATTTCCGGCCGAATATAACCCGGCCATTACGTAAACAAGAGTAATACATCTACATTATTGAGAGTGTACTTTATGCAGCCCACATGTTATGTAAGCAAGTAGGTAGGTAGGTAATACTTGGATCCAACGAAGCATGATATATAAATTAATGGGATCGGACGACCTTACAAGGTTGTGTCATGTATTCACGTCATTGATGGATTTACGCAAAACATTGATATGATTTGACAGCTAAAATCTGATATACCTATCAATTTAATTTAAATTATATTTAAAACTGCACCAAGTAAGTTCCATTAAAAAATGCTTAACTGCCGAATAAAAAGTAGCTAATTAATTAAAAGTTATTTAATTTCATATTTTTTTTTCCCTATTTTGGTAATCAGCCAAACGCACTACCGTACCCACTCTTCATTACACAAAGGTTAGCTGGAAGAAAATGCTAATTAACTTTAAGTTTATGTACTTGTTTTATCTTGTGCAATAAAGCATTTTCTATATATCTAATAAAAGTAGCTTATATGTTTGTTTTTCTAAGTTATGAACAATTTTTATTCAAAATTTCATTCAAATTAGTTCAGCCGTTACGAAGATTATTCACAATAAAACATCTCAATATGCATTTATGTTTTTAGTAGGATTTTGAAAGTTGGAAAATGAGATGGGTTAGTCAGTATTGGTGCCTACTTTGAATTGTGCAGCGACTTTATACATGCCAAAATAAAAAAAAATTGTCAATGACGCTTCATATATCTTTATGGTTATTTTTTAATAAATTTTATATCTTAATCATCAATTATACAACGAATAATAAAGAAATTTCTACACCATTATTACGAACTGCGAAAGAATTTCACTCGGAATTTGTCATGCTAATTAGCAAAATGGCGCCAATACGTAAAAATTCTTGTTTGTCAAAATGCCTGAGCCTTGGGTTTTCCAATCACGTCATGTTTCGAGATGCGCGTGGTGGCAAAAAAACTCTACAATACATATTACCTACAGGATGCTCTGTACACATTGTTAAATGTTCTAGAGAGCTTATAAAATATAGATTTTATCTGAAATTTTGTTTTGCTCATCACACCCTGTATTTTTCCGTGCAACGAAACACTGGTAGAGTTAAAACAACCTGAAAAGGCTTATGCATGCTCTGTTGGATTTCAAACTAACGGCTTAGAGCCTATTTTTTAACGCCCAATCTTTACATATTGTACATAGTCCTGACCCCAAACTAGGATTCCCTGTGTCGTGGGTATTAGGAACAAATATCTGCAGACCATGCAAACATTTGTCCCGCAGCGGGCATCGAACCCATACCTATTACGTCGCAGCCAGCTGCCCGCCACACCATCTAGGTTATTATACACATGCGAGAAGTTAGTCCCACGGTCTTTCTTGGTCTTATGATAAGTTAGAAATTAGGCTTCGTGAATACCTACGGTAAATGGCAAGAATGTAGAAGCCTTCTGACTTTACATGAAAATAGCCACGAAGGGTAGCAAACTTTGACGCAAATGTTAGCGAATCGAGTGCCGTTTTACAAACATACTCGAAGGCATCCGGTTTCCGCACGTGTTTTCCGGCACGTGAAAACAGTTGTTTCAAAATATGAACAGTCGTAAAAATCACATTGTTGAGATTATGCATTACACAGTACCAATTTTATGTACGTAGAGCCTTTGTTCACCAAGTTATATTGCTTGTACGCTAAAACATCTCAGCGAAAAACTATGGAGACTGATGACATCACAATTTTTTAATTTTCAAAGTTGCTATGAAAACATTTATAAAAGTTTAAAAAACAAAATCAAATAAAAAAATAACTCTATCAGCAGAATACGAACACCGTTGAACGAACGTGGGACAATTATGTTTATTTTAACTTATAAATACACTAAGTACCTAAGCATTGCCATTCAGCGTGGCAATGCGGCCAGTATTTTGGAAACGCTTCCGCCTGGTAGTGATCTGGATCAGTTGAGCTATCTATGGATCGGTTGCAACGGTCTTTAGATAGCTAGCTGTTTCATCTGTTTTTTTTGTATATATACCTACTTGTACGTATGAATAAATGTATTTATAAAAAAAATGATTGTTTTTTTAATGTTGTGACAATTGATGTTGTGTTGTTTATTTTAGTTCAAGGATATGTAATCTGACTCATTATAGACCTTCTAATATTAGGGATAGATCATTTTTAATACTGTGCTCGTAGAGCCAAAGAAATAGCAAAAAAAAATGTTTCTTTAGAGATTGCGCTAATTTATGTAGTTAAAAGGAAGACTTTAAAATTCGTCAAACAAAGAGAGGATGCGATCGTGGTCACAAAAACAAAAGACACTTCCTTTCCAGGATATAAAAAACATATAGGTAAAAAATGATTACATAGAAATGTGTGACGCGTTCGCGAACAATTTTAATGTATTTTTAATATATTTCTAAGATAACTTTATAAAATCGATCTTACACTTTTACGATACCTGAGTGAATAATATTTAGTAAGCACTTTTAGTCCTAAAGTGCTGAACTTCTTAGTAAAAGGTATTATAATATCTATGGTAAAAGAAAATTGTTAGTTATGCAAATAAACATTGAAGATCTTTGTTTATAAAACTAAAGTTTTAAGCCAAGGGCCTACTGATGGTAAGCGGTTACCGTAACCTACCAGTATCGACGCTTGCAACACCGTAGGTACCTATCATAACGGGTGAAAAGTCTCATGTAATTTTATCGATTGTCTATGTTAATTGTTCTGGTAAAAGACATATTTTAACAGATCAGATGTATTTTTCTCATGTAAAATGTTTGAATGATGTATTTTTGTAGATATATGTTCTGCAAATGTTCCGGGTCTGGGTGGTGGGGTTGGTATAAGTTAGTTCCTGATAACCACGACACGGGTAATCCTGGTTTTGGGTCAGGAATATGTATGTGACTTTTATGTGATTATTCATTATTTTTGTGACATTATTTTTTAGATATACATATAAGCCTCTGCTCATGGCTTCGCCCGCTTGATACCCGGATAAAAAGTTTATATGTTATTCTGATGTATAAGCTTTTTTACTGTAAAGTTTAATCGAAATCCGTTAAGTAGTTTTTGCGTGAAAGAGTAACAAACATACATCCATCCTAACAAACTTTCGCGTTTATAATAGTAGTAGGATAGAATATAGTAGGAAGTAGGATAATCATCATCAGTAGCTCGTAGAAGTCCACCTCTGGTTTTCAGGCGAACAATGCTGTTCAACCTCCATCCACCGATTGCTTGCAACCTTTAAGACGGCCTCTGTGGCGCAGTGGGCGAAAGCCTGCCTGAGACGCATGGTTTGCGGGTTCGATTCCCGCCACGGGACATGTGTTTGTAAGATATGCAAATATTTGTCTCGGGTCTGGGTGTTTTCTATGGTGTTAAATACATGTGTATGTATTTAAAAAAAACTCACTTCCTTAAACTTACAAACTTTAGATCTTTATAATATTAGTGTATTATTAATTGGGATTCAGATGAGTTTAAATGTTTTTTTTTTTGTTAAAAACTAACTTAACTCTCTATTTGGCAGTACAAAATGTGGTGTACAGAAGTCGCCCCTTTTTTATTCTAATCAATAAAGATACAGATGTCAAACAGTCGAAGTACAAACATGGCTATTATGTTGCCACATCTGGCAAAGTACACATCTGGGCCACACTCGTGACGTCAGTGACATGTGGCTTGGCTACAACCGTTCTTATTGTTAGGCGATTATTGTGAATTTGTATTTTGAGTAATTGCTTTGTCTTTCTTCATCCCTAGGGAAAAAAGGGAGGGGGAAACACTGACAAACAAGAAAAAATATTTTATATTTTAAGTACAATGAAATTCTTTGTTTCTTCATTTCAGGGAAAAAAAGGGAGGGGGAAACACTGCCAAGAAAGAAAAAATATTTTAAATTATAAGTACAATGATATATATAAATTTGTTCGCAGACGTTTCGGAAACGGTTACCTTTTATAGAGTAGTTTCCTCTATTTTGTAAATTATACTATTGAGTAGCATCAAAATAAAACTAAAACATCGCTATACATCATTAACGATAATTACTAATCTAATTCAAAGGGTGAACAAAAACGGGACACATGTTCCAGGGGTGAAAGTCCCATACGGAGAAACAAGTGCATTATAGCCCTCCACACTGAAGGAACCCTTATATACCGTGACATAAGAATCAATTTGTTTAAACGATTTGTAAACGCAGTGTGTGCGTTTGCACACATGTCATTCTCTAATAGTGCGAGTAAGATTTTGACATTTGTTTTTTTTTATCAAAGCTGAAAGGAGGGTTTAGTTTTTGTTGATATTTAATCCCCGTAATCCAGAGAGTTAACTACTATGTCAATATCAATAACTCATAATTATATAATCTGTGGTGATTGCTTAGTTGACAGAACGAAATGAGCACGGCATGTGATGCCAGAACTGTTGGTATTGCAATTCAACTGAATTCAATTTGATTTTATTAAACTCTACGGCTGTAGCCTCTACATCCTTGTTTGGTTTCGTAGGTTACGATACTACTAAATTACTACAAATCTTTCGCGTTCCGTGCACTGACAACTTTCAAATGTTTTAAAAACGGAAAACGGAATTTTGAGTTTTTGGTAAGTAGGTACCTATGAGTCGAAAGGCTCATAGCATCTGTCTGATAAGCTCATTGAGGCATCTTAACTCATGTGAGTTACACAAATATACTCCTCACTAGACATGACCCGCAGCTCTGCAGGCATGTTCGTGTATTCGTTATATTGGTAGGTTGATCACAAAATAATGATATCGCCTAATGTAACAAGTTTAATTTACGTATCCTTAAATGGCAATCTAATTTGAATTCAAGGCGTTGAGCCATTTATTTGAAAACTTCCGGAATCCGTATAAAGGAGGTCTTTGCAAGTTTTTTGTGGAAATCTTTGCGGTATGGCGTCCGATCTTGCAACTTATTTCGTAGAACAAATATACTCCTAGATATTGTGACCATCATGATTGAACTGTGATAAGAACAGGCAAAGTCACATGCTGACTTGCTCGATACTGGCATTCGGTGTCAAACTTATTCATACGCCAGTAGCTGGCATCAGCTGGCATGCCAGTTTGTAGCGAACACGTAACGACGTATAGCATCCGATTCAGCCAACCCGCTTGCCTGGCTTTCGACCTGATAACATGCTAAGCTAATTAGTAGCTTTGCTAGCTACAAGCAGAACCTTGCTTCGCTAGCATCTGGCATGCTTGTGTGCTAACTAAAGGCATGTGTAACAACGGCTTTAGGTAGAATTTATGAGTATAGAAAAGGGCTACAGGTAATAGTGTTTTTCTTTAGATTTTTGATGTATAGGTACATTAGTTCAGTCCAGGTCCTAAAGGCTATGATGGATTCTTACAATGTGATCACATGGGAAATGCTGAGCAACCAATCCCAGCAGAAGCTGAATTCCAGTCCTCATTATTTGGTCTCTGAAGGAATCTTTCGCTACATGAAAGCATTTTGTTTTTTATATTGATAAGTCGAGAGCAATCTGTAGATGTATTGCACAGTTTGTGTTGTAGTAGGTACCTGAGAAGAGGCATACCTAGGATCATTCTTATCTTTGGAATTTGTTCTTGATATCTCTTGAAACTTATTACGACTTATTAAAGCAAAGTGTTAAAAAAAATATCATATCCTTTTTTTATACTTTGCTACTCTCCTGTTAACGTTTCAATTCCATAATCAATAAATCATTCGTAGATTTGGAAGTGGCCGGCTTACCCTGATATCCACGTCAATATAGGCGGGGGTAAACAGATTAACGTGCCTTCAGCTTGGAAGTACAGTTGTCTAAATGCAACTGTCACCAGTCCAAATTGTAACAATGCTTGACATTGCAAACTAAATTTGCGATTCAGAGTTATTTAGAGTTTGTTCACTTTCGTTAGCTGCGATTCCTCTCAGTCATGGTAGTCCCAGCTATGGGAACAGATGATGATGATGACTATGCGCTTAACTATAAATAATCTAAGAATCAGTGTGGTGAAGGGAAGCAATGTGCCTTAGACTTATTTTAATCAGTTTACTTAATATTAAATTGCTTACTTAATATAGGTAGAATTAATAACATTATTATTATTGCAAACAAAATATACAATTTCTACCATACCTAGATACATACCTATGCAATATAAAGTCAGTTTTGAAAGACGATGTTATGCAACATTAATTTAAAAGTAGAGCTAGTTTGAAAAAAAAAATAAAAAAAAAGTCAATTATTTTATTAAATTACTACCTAGGTATGTCCAACGTGTTTAAGAGCTGGTAATTATAAAATTATAATAAAATATGATCCTAACCTTTAACTGTAGCTTGAGTTGCATCTCCTGAAGCACTGAAATTAGACATTTTCAGTTAAAATCCTCAGCAATCCAAAAAAGTCTTCCGATAAAATCATCCAAGTCAAATAATTAAGTCACTTGTATTGGCACGTTATAAGACACAGTATTTTACGTTATAAACGTAATGTCATTTTCAAATTTCGATCGCGCGTAAAGTTCTGCGTGGACGTCGTACACACATCCTCACGCTTCGACGCGTTGCGATCAACTAACTGACGGAACGAGCGTATTATAAAGTTGGCCGGAGCCGACCCAGGGTAAAAAAGCACGGCGCCAACCCGGTCTCGCCCTTAGAGATGTGCGCGATAGATCTCATCGCGATTCTATCGTACGGTGATTTACATTATTGAGGCAATGAACCTGCATTCAACAATAACACGGCCAAGGTATAACTAAATCCAGTTTGAAAAAACGAAATTCAGCAAGATTTTGAAATATCTAAAAATTAAAATACTAATCAGAAAGTTTCTGAACCTCTTTCTACTCCTTTATGATCATCAGAAGTACAATCAAGCCGTTTTTTCTTTATGATTCTGTATAATGATACGTAAAAATCACGAGATATTAACTTTGATACACTTTGAAAAGGAGGTTTTATCAATAGGTACCTTCCTTAATTACTTTAACTCGTCCTTGTGCCACATCTAATTCAGACGATATTAATAGATTAGATAAAATGAACAGCAATATCTATAGGTTCATAAAAGTAGCTTGAATACACAATTATTTGATTTATCTATAAGGAATAGCCGATGTTGTGTGCAAAAAGTATCGATGAAAAAAACGTTATCGATACGGTCAGCCCTGGTGCGCCAGCCGGTCGCATTCCCTGGCGGCGCGACTTGTCGTGAGGATCGCCACACAACACCGCACTATACGCTGTGTATCTGAACATTTGTTCAAACTTATAGGCTATTTCCACATGTGCGCATCCGTGACTCACGCACGCACTCGCATTATACAACAATTCACGAACACATTCGCACCGCACACGGCCGCTGCATTTATAAGCCTAAATCTATCAAAATTTGAATTGGATCACTGATATTAAAGTCTATTATACATTGATTTGCAGCCAGCTGCTGCATGCTAACTGCTAAGGTGGTTGAGGCATAAAACACTTTGTTTATTGCCGCTATCACAGATCAGAAAAGGTTATAACGACTCGTTACCGTCACAAGATAATGGTATAACCCAAGCTGCTGATGATTTGTTAGGAATTTGAGACATTTTGCGTGTTTATTCTGATTCTCATATACCGCTAATGCCTCTCGCAGTTGATTATTCGTCAGTGTTCTCGCAAAAGTTAACGATACATCAACATGTCTTCGTATAAGGAAGTACGTTGCTATATTATTTGCTCTTGTTGTATTTTTATATTGCAGTTTGCTGCGAACGGCTGGTGGCGGCGTCCTCTTTATCATTTCTTAACGCGTCCAGATTTGGCAATGTCGATACAAAATCCTGTTCCGTCGGCTTTTTGCTCGGACGTTTCCTCGATTTCGGGGAACGAGTTGCAAAACAACCAAGTTTTGCCTCCAGCCATTTATTCAGGTTTGTCGTATATTTTTACGGCCCCAAACAGAGGTTACTACATTAATTCAAGTCGAAATCGAAAATTGCTGTCTCAATGTTTTCCGAGACGTTTCTCACACTCACAATTTTTTGTGAAATTCGAAATTTGATTCTTTTATATTTCAAAGCAATGTCTAAGCCACGAGTTGATTTAAAGTGTAATTCTGAAAAATTTGGTATTGTTTATACAATAATTTGAGTAGCGGCCTCAGTGTAGGTGTGAAGGGATAACTCCCGAACAAACAGAATGTCTCTGAGATAGTAAACACGGGCCAGTATAATCACGGCTCTGGTCGGCCTGTGTAGGTGTAAACGGTCAGGTAAAGCTTTTGACACCTAGCCACAACTCTAAGGAAACGGCGTTAATCTCGTCGCGTTTTATTTAACATCTATAGTTTTTTGAATGTTTGATGAGGTCTTTGTAAAAACTGGACCTGCCAAACGTGATATTCAGCGAAATGGCACCACAACCTCCCACACTCGAATAATAACACGGTCGATCCTGTGATTATCTTGAATGCTTGTTACCTAGATTTAAACCACCGAAGAGCCATGTTACCGGGCAAGAAATAAAAAGGCATTGAATGAACTGTCAATCAACAAGAGTTTAATTGACTCGCCTTTACCAAGCCAAGCTGAGATCAAGATTTTCTCATGAAATAATCCCAGCCAGTGCACGAGCGGCTAGCCACCTGGTTGAAACAAGTGCTCAAGTGCCTCCGAATATAACTGACCTCTTCTAGGTACCGGCTAACATTGCATATCTTTATCGAATACACTTATAATGCTAATATGATGCATTTATGTATGTCAATCATGATTAGTTGCATCGAGATTACCACATTCAACACAACTTTTTTTCTATAGCTAATTTTGTAACCGTTTACAATGAATTGATGTATGAAAATACGAAATAGCAAAAAATATCAGGAAATTGAAAGTACCTTATATTGGCTGTCTTATTGACATATGGTTCGTAGATAGATTCCTCACGATAATATAAGAATGGTGTATTAATTTATGAAAGAATGGAGAATGCGACTTCCGAATTGATAGGAAGATTGTTTTGTAAGCTATCATTGCATAAGAAGTTAAAAACTAAATTAAGGAAGACCAAAGACAAACACTTCCTTAAAAAAAGCTTTCTTTTACTCAGTGCTTGGAATTCAAAATCGAGGAACGTATTCAATACCACAAGCAACGGTAAACAACGAAAGGGACGCTATTTTATGCCAAGTAAAGTAGTTTTTTGAACGGTGAAGACCCATATTCAAGCTTTGGTTACTAAGTTGATTTGAGTCTCTATGTTTGGTGTGGTAGAGTTGGTTATTGCAAGGTAGAAGTGACAGGATAAAAGGCGCCTTGCTTGCCGCCGTGGCGCCGGCTGGTCGCCGACACCTCGTGTATTATGAACTAGCCCCGTGACCTGACGTCGATCAACTGGTATTTGACTCAACAAATGAACCGATACCAGTAACTCATTTCTAACCAAATGGGACCTACGTGGAACTGTTCAATATTAATCCCTAAAACACAAGACATGAACACAAATAAAATTGAAAAGGGAATTACAGTTCGAAGAAAATCACTCTGAAGCTGAATGAAGGAACATGAAAAAATCCAAGCTCTCAAGAGTTTGGTGCCCGATTCGCCTAGGTCGCGAGGAATCAGTGTAAATTTCGCTTATAAATACAATTTTAAATTCACTTAGTTTATAAATTAAGTTACGTAATGTCTATTTATCAAATGTAAATACTTATTGACCAGACCAAAACACAATGTACAACTCTATTGACTCTAAATACAAAAAAAACATGTTCAAAGCTTAATTAGTAATTACATTTCATTTATAAATGCTAAAATTACATCAACCTAATTGAAAATTTGCGTAAAAATACATATATAGTTTAGTTAAAGTGTTACGTTTTTAATTGGTGTAAGCTATATTATTTTCCTATACAATATTAGTTTTTTTTTTTATATTATTACATTTACATTTTGTTGATATATTTAAGTATTTGGTTTCATATTGTGCTTTCAGTGAGGCAAGGTCTGTGCCAATAGGGCAAAGACTTATTCCTACTAGATTTTTACAACATTTTACATGTTATCGAAACTAAATTACAAACAAACACTCGCCGCAAATTATTTTATAGTAGAACAATCTGCGGACTGGGAAGCTCGGCACTTGTCTCGAATCCCGCGGTGAAACAAAAACAAGTGTTTAGAAAGAGATAGACATACACCAACGCGAAGCTGCGGAGAGGAACATCGATAATTTATGCGAACATCCCTAAAAAACAGGAATGCAACGACGGCCACACATGCGAATTTCGTCTTTACCACTAAGAAACAGAGCAGAGATTTTCTTAATTCTGCACTCGAATAAACGATGCGGTTGAAACAGGTGTTCTCAGTCATGGGTGATTTGAGTGTTCACACCTTGTTTTGCGCTTTAAACTGAGGATTTAAGGTTCAATTTTGAATTGGTCTCGTGAAACATTAACGCCCTTCTAGAATGTTCGTGTCCTTCATTGCTCCCAGATGTGCATTCTGTACGTAAAATAAAGGCGTATCTGTGGCGCAGAGGCTGCGTAATAAGGACGCATTGATAATAATTAACGGTTCTCCTAATACGTTTAACAACTTTTATCAATTAAAATTTTCGAAATGATTAAAGATTTTTTTCGAAATACTTCTCGTGATCAGAGAAGATCTTGTCTGGGTAGCGCAATAGCCATTCAACAGTGGTACTCTTTCTTCTGGTCTGGTAGTTGTCTGGATCAGTTAAATACTACATATATTTGGAACTATCTTTAGATGGCTCAACAACCATCTGAAGATAGTTTCATTAAGTACTTATATCTTTTCAAATTGATCCTATCATTGAGTAAGTTACTTCTAATATTATAAATATCTCAGTTTGTATGTTTAGATATTTGTTTGACATTTCAGAAACGGCTGTATCGATTTGGATGAAACTTGGAAGAAGATAATATAGATAATATAGGCTCCTTTTTATCCGGGTACCACGCGGGCGAAGCCGTGGGCAGAGGCTAGTTATAATCTCAAAACCAAACTAGCTTTCTCCATCGATAGGTTTGTTGAGCCTTACAAAATTACCATAAAAAAAAGCATTTAAAAAGTCATTAAAAAATAACAAGCCAACATGAGGCTTAGGTTGGAGAATGTTGTCAATAATATAAATGGAGATAAACGCAAATTATTTGATAAGATTATTATCTTATCCGTACCTACCTATTATTAAAGAGTGTTGGTTTTATAAGCATGGCTCGTGGTTGCTTATTTCCTACATGGAATCAAATTTTGGAGGTGGTACGCGTTTTTACATTTTTTATTTTCAATATAAGCTACATACACGCCCCTAATTACACTAACAAAATGGCAATAGGATATGACTTATTTTGACAGGCTAAGCAATGTTCAAAACTTTTATAACGTGAACGGAGACTGCTGCAGAACATACAAACATATGTCCCGCAGCGGGAATCGTACCCGCACCTCCTGCGTTGCAACTGGCTAATCGCCCGCCGCGCCACGGACGTCGTTATGATTTAACGGTGTTCTATAAATCACAAATTTATTTATTTAATACTTGTACATAAGTAAAAGATAATTGATGATCCAAGTCGTTAGGTTTCTAAATATTTTCAGTTATTATCGTTTCTAGGTAGGTACATTATACTTGATTTTTCATGAAAACTGTGTATTTTTAATGAGCAGAATCATCTCTTTTTGTTGCTGTATAAGTTAACTATTTTCTAATTAGACTACCGTACGTGTGATGTCCAAAACATATTCAGTTAGTGTGAAAATCATAATAAAAGTAAATATAATCAGCTGTGTCTGTGTATGTACGGTACACAAAAAAGATCCCTGATTGTCCATTGTTCGAGAACAAAGCTACCTGTCGTCCTGTCGGTACACTTGCATGGGACGCGCGCTATAGTCTACAACTAAACGGTTGTAAACCTACAATTGCAAAGTTTTCTTAAAAAGTCTCCCAAGATTGTTTGCCATGGCACTCTTTAAATATAACTCGGACCACAGGCTACAGGCCACAGGCCGCAGACCGCAGGCCGCAGACTGCAGATCGCAGATCGCAGGCGGCGGCAGCGACAATGCGGCTACAAACTGTCACTTGTATAGAAAGTTTATGTCGATTGGCCACTGATTCTTAAGGGGCAGACAGGTGCCGAATCAGCACATCAGAAGTAGTTTAGATAGTATATATAAGTAAGGTCCTTTATCAATATCTGTCAATATCAAGTGATTTTAGATGAACTCGTACTAAGTATTTCATTTCCTTATCGAGAACAAAGTCAAAGTCGAAATTCATTTATTCATTAAAATCACAAGGATCACTTTGAAACGTCGATTTTATCTACTGCCTTACAACATTTTGTTTAATCATGTTAACCTGGTCATGTCAAAATAACCAGGTTCTTGGCAGTAGGGATGGTTAATTTATCACATGTTTCACCAACTGCCAGAAACCTAAACCAAAAAAAAAAATTGTATTATCAGCTTCAGCCCCTTAACAGTTATACGGAATAACACCTTCAGAGGAGGCCTATAAACAACAGCGGACTTCTACATCATTTTGATGATGGTGATGATACAATTGTAACCAAAGAGAACAGGCTGTTAAATTTTCACTGTGCGTTTGCTTGAGACGCGCAGGCGCAGGTCGCGTCGCCATTGGGTTCCGTTGAAAAAGGTAAGGCTATAAATAAATAAGTAGTTTTTTATTGGCATAAACTCTAGAAAAGGACAAGCCCATTGAAGTGTAAGTTTTTCAATGTAAAAAAACGCTTTTTATTTACCTATATTCATCATCATCCATAGTCCGACTTCATCCACTGCGGGGTATGAGATAGACCACCTTCAGTATGGAATTAAAATTATCGTGGTTTGGTATCATTTTAGAATATAATTACGACTATACCACGTACTTTACTATTCTCCTGCTGACGTTTCGTTGACCGTTTAGAGGTCCTTCCTCATGAGCACCGTCCGCGACCACTCTCGACGGTCTTGAGACGGGAACTGTATGTATCATCCATCACAATCAATGTAAATAGAAGAATATTGGTTAATAGAAAATAGTAGAGCTCCTACTATTTGCTCGCATTGCTGTTCTTGTTCGTACAGACACTTGAGACTTATTACCCGATATGTCTCAAAGTCTGTAACGAGCGAGTGTTAACCTCTGGTGTTGCAAGCGTCCATAGGTTATGATAACGGATGGGCCGTACGCTTGTTTACTTTAGTTGTATGAAAAAATTAAAAACCAACTGGCTAACTCTCTGAGGTTTAAAGATTGAACTTTGAGTAGGATAATAATTTTAAATGTTTTGTTTTCATCATAAGTTGTGTATCTAGTTTGAATTTACACTTTGCCCAGAATATAAGCAAAATATACATCTACGTGTAAAAATATTATCTTTAATCTCTAGAGAAACCAGTTGGTGCCGATAATTGTATACTAAAAAATACATAAGGTTCGAATGACAACCACATTTTAAAGGCGGTTAAAAACTAAAAAAATCTTATTAGATAAGTGTTAAATCATAACGTTCTAGTAGGATAAAATACAAATTACAATTTTTTTCAGTTTTGTATGAAACTATTTTTTTTTTCGTATTTTAATAACAATCCACCTAACGACATAATTATAAAATATTTTGACGATCTTCAATAATAATTACTAAAACTAATTAAACTAATTCAATAAAATTGCCAAACATTTCGGCGATCTTTGATTACAGCCCACCTTACTAATGAATTGCCAGTTAATAAATCTGTAATTAGTTCCCAATCTGGCAACAAAGTGGTTCTAATACCTGGTAACCCAAATCCGCACCTGAGCCGCACCTGCGGAATCCTTTCAGTTTTTTGTCCCACCTGCGCTTGCCCCTGTGGGACTGAAGTCCTGTTGTGCAATGAACGTAGAAATGCATAGAGGCGGCAAAGCCTGGAAGTTTTTGTTGCGTTGTTTTTGACAATTTACAATTATGTAAGGCGTGTGACACTGTAAATTATATTACTAGGTAGGTAGGTATAATATTATATACTTCAGTAAATGAAATTGTGGTAAGTTCAATTAAAATCAGAAGTCCTCTTTGTCTTAGTTTTTTTTCCATAAATTCGTAATTACCATCGTTCAGATAATACAAATATGCAGCTAAATATCAAAGTTCAATAATCTAAATATCAGATTAATCGTCATTGATTATTACTAAATTAGTTATGTATTTGTAATTAAGTTTGATAAACTTCACGTGAATCATAAAATGATTAATATTTTATCTTGCACTCGTTTTGTACTTGTCCAAAAATATGATATTAATTACCACTTAACCTATAAGTTAGACAATCTGACTACATGTTAATCTTTCCGGGTTTTGTCTAGATTGTGGTACCAGATAAACACCTGGCTAATGACAAATAGGTCTCTTCTGTGAATAAAAAAATATATAAAATATCGCTTGATAATAGAGTCCCATGTGTATATTTTGGGTAAAAAGAATGCTGATCATTATTCCAAGGCGTGAGGAATAAAAAAAAGGTAACTGACTTTATCGCTTCTAAGCGATAAGACCGCCCATTGTACTTTAAGGGTTTTTTTTGTTTAAGTTTTAATAAGTTATATGTTTTTCTTATGGTGTACAATAAAGTATTTTCATTCATTCATTCAATCATGAAAAGATCTATCCAATGACATTAAACGTCAAAACCGCAAATATCGACATGAGCGGTGTTGCTTAGCTAGCCAATGATATACATGTGATTTATTATCTGTTGCTTTTTAAAGGGTGCCTAAGATTGTATACAAAATTTCTATACATAATTTTATAGTTAAATTTGTTAGACAGGAATTCACAATAATTGCCTTGTCTACACCAGTATGTTTTGTATCTCTTTATACGCATCCTATGTGAAAGAGATGGTTGATACTTTATATTTTTTACATGAAAGGTGTGATTCCGAGGCCGATTAAATTCGTTTTTTTTTTTGCGTTTTTTTATCGCAGTTTCGTTACAGGTGAAGGCAATGTATCAATTAAAAATGCAACCAGAAACTTTCTCATATAAAAAAGAGAGCTTCACTTTGTTGTAAGATATTTTATTTACATCATGATTCATAATCTCTCCATAACTCGATCTGGTATATCCATCTCAATCTTTTGTTCAATGTTAGAAAAGGACAGGGAGTTATCAAAAAGATAAGCGATGGAGGAATCTCTTACGTCGTCGCAACGGTTCTTTCATGGTAAAAAGAACAGGGTTATAGTTTTGAATAAGAGGATAACGTTCCTAGTTTAGGCTATTAGTTGTAACTAGTTACTAAAACTACCTTAAGCCTACTTTTAACAGTGTTCTTTAGTTATTGTAAATTTATGTTATTTTAAGGTGCAAATAAATAATTGACTTTTTTCATAAATCTACTTTAAAAAACCTTTTAACGTTTTTCACACGCAAAATACGTCAACGCGCGTGGTTTACACGATCTAAGTTAGTAGGTAAGTAGCATTCCTAAGTAGCAAGTTGGTAGGTAATTAGCTTAGAAGCAAGTTGTAGTTCTGCTAAAGACAAGATGGTATTTAGGAAAAAAACCTAGCTAATAGCTTAGTTTCATAGCTGGGAAAAATGAAACCTAGTCAGATCTTTTTTTGTCCTCGAAACCCTTAAACGGCTAAGTGCCATGACTAAAGAAAGGCGGAAGGCAGAAAGTGGAAGAACCAGACAACGGGCTCAGTGGCGCGTATTGGGAGAGGCCTTTTTTCAGCAGTGGACTGATGTGGGCTGATAATGATGATGATGATGAAGATGAAGATGAATGTGGATTACAAATATACGGCCTACCGGTTAGTAAGCGGTTACCGTAACCTCTTATGCTTGCAACACCGGAGGTATCACTCGCGCGTTTCCGACCCTGAGACCCTCCTGTTTATATCGAACCTCAAAAACAAATTCGCAATATGTGAGGTCTGAAACGTCAAGCGTCGCCACTTCATATGACTAATGACGTCATCAGGCGGAGATTAAATCGCGTCATGTGCGACCCCGACACTGTCATCGGATGACATAACGACGCGCATTTCCGCTGTAAAATTCATCGTTGAAAGAATAGGGTGGATAAGACAACGGCGTGAAATATTTTAATTTTATTATCATCATCACCAGCCTGTATAAAAAAAAAATAAGTAACTCCTTTTATAAAACAATAACAACAGATTATTTCCATCTGTGTGTACGTGCGTTATCATCGACGGCCGCAGGTGTCTGCTATCCTCTATCTTATCTAATACCGTACTATTAAAATCATAAAAACTATATAACAACAATAATCCTGTTGGTATAACGGCAAGCCCTGTGAAAGTGTGCCTGTTGGTTACAGATATGGATAAAAACAGGCGTGTTATGACTGGTTAAGAAGCTCTAAATAGGGTTTATTTTTATACAGATTTTTCAAACAACGATAATATTTATTTTCAAACATTATACTCAAAGAGGATGAGACAATACAAATAGAAAGGTCTGGTTGGATAATAAAAAACGTCCTACTCAGCATTTGATGTGTCATGGCAAGACAAAACTGATCTGCCGTTGAGTGGGATTATTTTAGAGAAAACAAGTATGTCTGCTTACTAAATGTAACACAAAATAAAAATAATGTAATTACATAAAGTTATGTATTTTCGTCTTGAATTATATTCAGTGCCCCTTATGACTTGTGGCATTTAAATTATCTAAGAACCATCCTTAAAGACACACAAATCGATTGCAAAAAACCGCATTACAATCGATGAGACGTTTCGTATATAACAGACAAACACTTAAACAAATAAAAACCTCTTATGGCAAATGCATATACGGGCTCCAGTCGTCGCGGGTAAAAAGGAAACAAATTGAACGACTGACAGACTGATCTCGCATTAACACGGAGCTACTTGCTTTTAAAACTGGTACTCGTCAATAGGTTTGAATTGGTGTATTCAGGTGGACAAAATTACTTAGTATTAAAATGTATATAGACAAAACCCGAAACGCATCGATAGCGTTTCGAGCATCTTAACACAAATAAAAATTATGACAGGAATTCTAATAATTTTATTAGTAACTAAATAGTAATATCCACAATAATCTACCGAGATGTAAACTACTAAGCTCCCGCAAACGTTCAACAAACAAATTCCACTGAACTGTAGCATATCTTTGTACCTAACTCTGGAACAAACCCGCTTTTTTGCGTTCCACAGACTGACAGCCAATAGACCGGATGTTGAGCTTAAGTTGAGTTTAATTAGTTCCAAATTGCTCCCACGTTTAACTAACAGGAATTTATGACTTGTTAATTTATTTGAATCTGCGTTGAAATCGGATACTACATAATCTTGTCATAAAAAGTAACTTCACAGCATAATTATGAAAACTTAATTTATTACACGCATAAAAATATCGCTAATTTTGTAAAAAAAAAGGGATGTGCATGATATTATTACTAAAATTACTCTTTCCGTAATTTAGATTAGAAAAGTCCAATGGGTCGTTTAACTCTGAAACTCTGTAAGCTTCCGGTAAAAGTAACCGAGCTGCCTATTCGAAGATTTAAATCATATATAAAGAACAATTTAATAAAGAAGGCGTATTACGATATGGCCTGATGTCGTCGCTCCGCTCCCTCGTTTGCTTACTTGTCAAATTTCATATCTCTGGTAACATATTTAACGAGAATAGGTTAAGCATTATAATTATAAAGCGTATAGTGTGTTGTCTTAAGAACTTTGGTTGATACGTTTTAGATTTTATTTAAATCTTTGACTAGTTATATTATTCTATAAATGAGTTCACCTCGTTGGACTGGCAACACACTAAAGCTGAATGAAGGATCTAATTTAAAATAACCGAGCATAGTTTGGTTGCCTGATTCATCTAGGCTTGGTCACGCGCAAGGAATAGGCGTAAATTCACTTTCAAATTTTAAATTCACCTAGTTTTTAAGTTGGCGTTTCGATATGATCCTTGGGATTTCAATGAATAAAAACCTAACCTAGAAAACTCCTTGTACACTTGCAATATTTTTTAGTTGAAATGACTTAAGATGACTTAAGGCGTGCCTCCGTAAACTAGTGTTAATGAAATACTGGCATACTATTAAGTATGCCAGTATTTCTGTAATATTTGATCAGTGATAATGATAAGCGATCTGAGGCTTTTGCCCAGCAGTGGGACAGAAATGGCTAAATAATCGATAAAATAATGCGATCTTGATAAAATAGAAGCGACATCTCCAAACGAACATTATGAATATTTGGTATTTGAAAAATGCCCCTATTTTAAATATAAATAAATAAATAATGCTGGACACATAAATACATGCCGAATCGAGCCTGCAACCTTCTGCGTCTCAGACAGGCCTTCGCCCACTGCGCCACAGAGGTAGTCAAGTATTAAAAGTATTAGATAATACTGTCCGAAAAAATATTTGTTTATTCCCCATTGCCATTTTATTAGGAGGCTGATCTTCAAACAAAATTATCTTAAAGAAAAGTTTGGAAAGATTTATCTTTTCTACCTTTCAGCTGAGACTTGACTCAAGAGTAAAATTTATTAACGCGTGTTTAGATCGTTTATTTTAAATATAAATAAATATACATCACTCAGTGTAAACCTGAACAGTTGTCTCGGAAGTCCGACATCCTAAAGCTTAGCCAGAGGACGACAACATTTTGTGCAAATTTTGGTACTTATCGCATTAAAAACGTAAGAAAACTACCCAAACTTCACGAAAATCCTACTTATCTATATACTAATAATAAAGCGAATAATGAGTTTTTTTTCTTTTTTTTCTTGTTTGATCTCTGAAACCTACAGTCAGATGTGAAAAAATATTTTTGTATTTCATATTTTTGTGGAAGGTTATAGGTTATTTAACATCACGCTACGACCTCAAGGAGCCAAGAAAAATAACTAATAGTGCGGAATTGATTGATTTGAAAAAAAGACATCAGAGGGGGATATCGTGAAAACTCCGGTTTATAACAGTACATTTCTTGAAAGTTCAATGGTATTAAATAAAAACAAACACACTCACGACTTTCATCCTCATGATGGACTTACTTCATGACTTCGTTACATTTTTGAAGTACAATTTATATATACCGTTATATACAATAACGGTATGTGGAAAACATACCGTTATTGTATATTTCACAATAGAATGGCAGTAAGCACAGTAAACCGAAATAAGAGATTTTCTGTCAACTATTGGTTTCAGCTTAAACAACACATTATTGGCGCTTGCTAACCTATTTCATATTTTTTCTATATGGCTATCATAAAGTCGAGTCGAATCTAAAGTACATCTTAAAAATGTGACCTCTCTCAGAATATAATTTTAATATTTCTTATACATGTGTAGGTTAAAACAGTACTTTTATGTGCATTTAGAATGATCATGGAATTAAAATTATCGTGGTTTGGTATCATTTTAGAATATTATTACGACTATACCACGTACTCTACTATTCGCGTGGTCTCGGACGGTTCTCATGAGGAAGGACCTCTAAACGGTCAACAAAACGTCAGCAGGAGAATAGTAAAGTACGTGGTATAATCGAAATAATATTCTAAAATTTAGAATGATGCCGTTCTTTTCGAACCAGTTTTTTATTTTTTGTACTATTAAGTACTTTTTACCGTTCAACGACTTCGAGCTTCCTATTTTTTATTCCTACGTGCGTATCATCTGCAAATAAAATTATCAATGCCCAATTGCCAGGCAGTTGGCCAAGTCAGATCAAGAATAATAAATAGTGGCCCCAGTATAGAACCTTGCAGCACACATATAAATAAAAGATGCTGGATATTTTTTCACACAACGTCATCTGGCCCCAAACTAAGCATAGCTTGTACTATGGGTGCTGATATACTTAGTACATATATATATTTTTTTGTAAAAAAAAAAATACCTAGAGACATTTATTTGCAGATCATACAAACATGTAAATGTGTTCCGGATCTGATTTTATATTAAATATAGTGACTAGTATTGGTAAAGTACTCACGAGTAAGTCTGCCTTTTGTTCCAGGTGTCTTCCATATCTCGATTCTTTATAACTTGCTATTATCAAGGTGTTCTCAAAAATAACACCTGCATGCGATGAGCATACAATTATATAAGACTTATCAATTACTGATTATAAATCGCAACACCTGACAGCTAAACTAAAATGAATCAGGATGTTCCAAAAAAAAACATCTATATATTGTTTACAACTAATGATATCTTAAAGGTTGAGGAAAGTCAGTGGATGAAGGTCCAAGATCGTAAGTAGAAATTCAAATCGATTGCAAAATAACATCAAAATTTGTATTAAAATCTGATAAGCAGTTTCGGCAATAAATGGTAACAGACAAATAACCAATCTCTTGTGACAAATGAAATAATAGTTTATTTGTTAACTTTCAAATCAAATAGTTAGCTCTATGTTAGTTACAAAGAAAACATATTTTTTTTACTTTTATTTTCATGAATCCTTAGGGAATTGACCTTCAAGTTAGTAACCTCTATAAATCTATGACTGTCAAAATGTTTTTACTTTTCCTTCCGAAAACCTTTTACAGTCTGAAATTGTGTTCCAGTTGATTATAAATAAAACCTATTATTTAACCAGACTTGTTGATACGCATCAAACAAAAGAAGACACATAGTGACGTATTCCAAACGTTGGGCGCACCTGACTTCACGCTATTCGACGGAAGCCACACGCGAGTGCCGAATTCGTCCGAGTCTATGTAAGGATTCGTGTACGCTTGCCTTATTTAGATTTTGTAAACGTCTTACCACAAATGGTCTATGCTGAGTTTATAACATATCAAAACGGTGCAATTGTCGATACGGTCACCGTTTTGACATGTTTTGAACGTTTTTGTAACTGAGCATAGACTCTTAGGTTGTTGTAAATGTAGAGAATCAGAGTGTTTGTTATTAGATAGATATAAGTACTATACCTGACATCATATGCCCACGATCATCATATCTGTCATATGGCAAAAAAAAACGCATATCAGTCGGATGAGCCGTTTCTTTGTTATTACCTACATATTACACCACATTATTATTAGTAATTATATGTTGTATAGGTTAGGTCTCGATCAACAAACGATCTTCATTCACAGACTCCCCGCAATCTTAAAGACATCGGTCCATCAGGTGGGACTTTCTGCACCGCGTCGTCAGATTCGTGGTCACCATTATTCCCAGCTGTAGTCGGTTCGGTGAGCTAGGCCGCGTACCATACAAACTGTGCAAGAAGTGAACCTAAAGCACCACAATTCCCGCTCAACGGTACTCATCGGTACTTTTCACTCGCGAAATCTTGCTAATTGTTATAATATATAGATAGAATAATGTCAGTGGTGGTATATGGTGTATTACGATTCATACACAGGCTGACTAACATCAAGGATCTTAGTCAGTCTTTCTATCTAATCTTTCTTCTGAGTTACCTGGCCCCTTAGACAACAACCACTTTCTGTTGGCGTTAACGTCTACGGGAATATCGAATTGTATAGAAATGACATTAGCTGTTGAAATGTGAGGTGAATACTGCAAAGTTTTTCCTTGACGCATTTGCGTTAGCGTGAAAGGAAAACGAAGCGTGAGGTATTTCTCTAGATGCCATGTCCATACTTCACCTGGTTATTCTAAGAGCTATATCGGTGACTCTAACTCTTCAACGCAAGCTTGTTGTTTTCTATTAAATAATTATTTCCAGTGATTTTGTGAACACGGCTCAAGCCGTCAAGTGGCGCGCACGCCGCCACCTCCTATCTATTCTGTGGTGCTACTTACAGCTATAATTACTCGGGCAATCTGTTCCGACAGGATATCCCCGGCCATCTGGTGGCAGCCATCGATCCTGCTATTTATAGACACTCATTGTCCTGCCCAAACTTAGTTAAACATACTTAAGAATTTACTGAAATTCACAAGTAAAGTGAAAAAGAATTCACAAGTATGGATGAATCAACTTACACCAGGTTAAAACACTTGAGAAATAGTTGATATTCAAAGGTAAACGGTACAGAATTAAAGAAACCATAAAACTTTTTTCTATACTTACTACTAAAGTGGCAAACTACCATACGGCTTGCCTGTTGGTAAGCGATTACCGTAACCTATAAACGCTTGCAACACCAGAGGTAACATTCGCGCGTTGCTGACTCTGAAAAATAATGGGTAAAACGTCTCAAGTGCCCGTAATTTCATGCAGAAAAGTTGGAGCAACCGTATGTAGAACCATTCCGTGTTCTTCATGAATGAATAGTACATATTTACTCTTCAGAAGTCACAAGAAAATGGTAAAACGATTGCAAATAGTTAAGTGCTCGGATGGAATCAATGTAGCCCTATATTTTGAAGTTTACGGCTTTTAGAAACATGAAATGAAATGTTAACACGTGCTCGAAACGGTAAAGGAAAACATCGTGAGGAAATCGGCATGCCCTAGAACCAAAAATTCGAAGGCATGTACCAACAGTCAGTTTTCCAATAAGCGGCTATGGGCTTGCAACCTGTCATGTGGAATGCTTACTAGGTACATGCCCGCGTGGTACATGCCCATGCTACTTGGTATCCTCAAAGATCTACTCACTGAGTATGTATCCACCATGAAGAAAGTCGTGAGCGTGTTTGTTTGTTTTTTGAAATGAAATGGTTTTTTTTTACGTCACATAAATAATGAAGTAAACAAAAAACTAATTCCAAGTACAAATACAATTGGCGAACTTATTGCCTAGAAGCGATATCTCCATCCTTTGGAATGAAAGGATTATATTTGATTGATGACCAGAGGCGCCATCTTAACAATATGTTTAGTAATACTATTACCATGATACGCTCTCCATCATCAGACCCCTGAGGAACGTCGGTCTGTCGTTCCAACTGGTGTCCCCTGAAAATGTATTTTAGAACTGATGATCTGCCAAAGGCTGCAATATTTTCCTCCAGTCAAACTTGGAACTACTTTTTAAAAAACAATTTTAATAATTTACAACAAATTGAACAATTTCCTACATCGTCGTGTGATATTTATAAAATCACCGGGAGATTATCCTAAATACATTTTATATCTCACGGCGTCCTTAACAGTGCGGTTAGCAAATATGCTAAAATAGCAACCACAGGGTGTCCTAAATTACAATGAATGAATCAACTTATTTTAAAAAGTCATATGGAAAGTTTAAAACGTATCTCTGTATTAATATGTGTCAAGTACATTTGTTGTAAATTGTTGTAATTTTAAAAACGGAGGTTCTTTAAGATGAATTTTTAAAGGGTCGGCTACGCGTGTGTGATGCCTCTGGTGTTACTAGCGTCCATAGGCTACGTATGCCGCCGTACCTGTTGGTAAGCCTACGGTAACCACTTACCAACAGGTGCTTCTTTTCCAAGTTAATTATTAATAAAAAAATAGGTCACTCATTATGTTTTATTATACCTGTAGCAATAAATCTAGCTGAGAACCTATTTAGAATTTTGTGTTTTTGTTAATAATATGCTGTTTTATCCGGGTACAACGTGGGCGAAGCCGTGTGCAGAGGCTAGCCTTAATAAAAAGAATTTTTAAATTCAGAATCTTCTATACAAAAAATCTCGGCATGATATTTAAATATGGAACCCTAAAACGAGGGTAGTTCGAAAATAATGAGTAAGCACAATTGATGACACTAAACGCACGCCACGCGGCCGCCACGCGTCTGTCGCACGCTGACCTCCGCGGGGGCAACATCTATTATACAACGCACGTGTTCTACTCCAAAACAGTGGGGTAGGTGTATTTCTACATAGCTGCTTTTGTTGTGTTGTTAGATTTCATGCTACGTATTACACGTTTCCAATTAGGAGTAGTTCAGTATTCTTTGACTGGAAAAAACGAAAATAATAGAAATAAAATAATTCGTTTTGGGTATCAGAATTGGGATTCAATTGATCCAAAATGTTCTGTTTTTTTAAGGGATTTAGGCCAGAGATTTCATCCGAGATCTGAAACGTATATTTTGATGGCCAGCCGCACTGTCCAAGATAAATAGAGAGGCGATGTGCAATGTAAACTCATTACCATCCTATCAAGTTCCCGCAGCTTGGGTTGGCCTTGAGTAACGAGGAGGCGAGATTTAGGAAATAATATTATGTTCAGTGTTCTATGGTGACCGTTCATTCGGTACCTACTTACTAGGTATTTCCTTTGTCAATTTTAAACTTATGACACCATATTTAAGGGTAACGTCTAAATATTTTTTCCAAAATTTCGATCTAGCAAGTCTCGAACCCGCACTGTTTCGTCTCTAAATAATGTATGCTGTACACTTTCATGGATCGAGCTGACGCTGTGAAATTGATTGGTTGATTGACTAGGTGTTAGAATTAACACCGAAACTAGTGCTAAAAACTTATTGAAATTTCGCTGTAGTTCCAAATTGGAACTGTTCATAAGAACTACTACGAATGAAGGTTTTCGCGGGTAGATAGCAAGGCGATGCGGCGCCAGCGCCCTCTAAATTGTCATTGTGTATTAACATCACTTCGCCTCTTACTATTAGTACTGAAAACTACAAATAGTACTGCTTCGAATTTTAGGTTAAGTAGCGGTAATAGGTATAGGTAGTGTAGGGTAGTGTATGCTTACAAAACGCGGGATGTGCGTCTGACCACCACATACTTCTCAAAGATCTTCACACTAAGTATGTATCTAAGGATGTCTATTAGGGGGCAAACGTGAGCGTGTTCGTTTTTGGAACGTTATAGGAACGTTTATATCTTATATCAATTTAAGTACAATCCATAATAAGCCAGATACATATATAGCAAGGGGTGACCTTAGTCATGATTTTAAAATAAAGTTCGGTCTTACGAGTTAATAACAGGGTCACTCGGCAGTGGGTGTTGTGTTAGGATAATTCTAGCAGTCGTGGAAATCGACAAGGAGAACTTCTAAGACTACTCGGCCCACAGACAGGCGGGCAAATTCACAGTTAATAACTAGTTCACCGCAAATATCGCGGAACGACCGACATTAAACAAAGTAATTAAAGGGGAGCGTAACGAAAAGACAAGGTGGCGTCATCATCTGCAACTGAGCATCAGGTGCAAGTGTGTGGAAAGGTGTTCAACGGACGAAATACATTTTTTTAATAAAAACTATTTCGTGATAGCCTTCGATCTAATTACAGGAAGCGGGCGGGCTTTTTGAATTTGGAAATTGATGGCGAATTGTCTTTGTACTGTTGAACGCTTGTGACGACTGAGGTCATTTTGAAACTAAATGACAAATCCTATTATTATAAACGTGAAAGTTTGTGAGGATGGATGTTTGTTTCTCTTTCACGCAAAAACGACTGAACGGATTTTGATGAAACTTTACAGTGGCTACTAGTAAATCCCTCGAGTTTGGGCTCATATGATTCGTCTTGACGAGTCCAATAGATTGGGCTTGGTAACGAGGGTCTGATGATGGAGCCAGGAGATGGACAGTGAAATTATTCTTAATATTTTTTAGTGCATGTTAAAAGCGTGTTTTTTGTTTATTTTAAACTATACATATTATTATTGTAATTATTATTGTAAAATATCTCAGTAAGTAGTGTACAATGAGAGTTTATCATTGTACGCTACTATGATGACAATAAGTGTCCATAACATACATACCTTAGAGAAGAACATACATAGGTATTATATAGTATAACATCAGTTATCACAAATGTTGCAGCATCTTTGGTCCCGGCAAAACTGACCCGGTTGCGGAAGCGATCAATACATTCACGCGAACTTTGACAACTATTTATCTTGATCGCCACCGCCACCGCCACCGCCCGCCACCGCGCCTGTTTGACCGGGCTCTTACGTAATTGCGCAGTGTCCAGTAGCCGCCCACGAAAACGATGAAACAGCAAGAGTTATTCCGAAGCTCTTCATAAATGGCGCTGTATCGAAAGGTTAAAAAAAACATGGCTGGCAAGAATTTTGCTTCATCGAACAAGCACTACTGCCACAGCCTATTAGGCAGCAAAAGGACGTTTATCGTGGCAATTTCTGGACGAACTACCGATGAATTAAGTAGTACCTACCTATAGAAAACAACACACATCCATAACACAAACACGTGCATAAAACGGTGAACTAAAACATCGTGAAAGGGCCGATTACATGCCCCTTAGTAAAAAAATGGAAGGCAAGCGATCAAAAATCCCCCCTACTTGGTAACCTGACAGATCAACGTAAACTTAAAAACTTTAAAAATTGTCTATCATTGGGCTTACGCTTTTTTTTGTTTTTTTTTCGCCGTTTTGAGCATGTGATATTGAACATAAAATTCATTCAACCCGTCAAGTCGCTAAATGTGAAACAAACACGGTGATTTCATCGGCCCATCTATGCCACATGCGTCTGTTTATCCGTCTGTAAATATTGCTCATTACACCTGTATTGTGTTAGGTTTATTTTTAAACAGATGACTTCGCATCTGTTTTATGATGATAGCCAGAGATTAGAATATCCTGCGCAAAGACCTATGCCATAGGCTTTACATATATGAGGACTTATATTTGTAGATATTTTATACCCTATGGCATAGAGTAAATAAAAAAATGTATACAAGTAGTTTATCAGTTATGTAGTTCCCATAATACAAGCTCTGCTTAGTTTGGGGCTAAATGATGATGTGTGAAACTGTTCAGCATTATTTATTTATTTATATATCCAAAGAAGTTTGCAAACCGTGGCGTTCTTTACAAATAAATAAGGTAAAACAGCATTCAGGTGAGCGTCATTTACCTACAATAAGACTATAGAACAGAAAAAGTTCTTCGAATATTCTATTAAACTCTCAAATGACAGTAAGGGAGAAATAACGATATAAGGTAATTTCGAAGTAACACTACACTAGGATGTTTTTTTATCCTTGAAAATACATCCTCCAAAAAAGAATCATAAAAAAGACTATATTTTTAGTAAAACTCTATGATGCTTATAAGACTTTAGTCTTATATTATAGCACAAACTTCGGAGGGCATGATGAGCTGTCGGCCCGGCAGTCTGCCCAGCTGTCTCGCGGGCACGTGCGCGCGAAAAAAATAAAAACTGCGGCGCAAGATGGCGGCGGTGCACTTGACATTTCCAATTAATTTGCGCGGGACATCTGTGGCCAGCAGCTGAGCGGGGCATAGCGGATTACTGCGTGGGACATGAGGGGTCATTTTGTTGGGCTAACTAGAGCTATACGTGCATTAGCATAACGCCCTATTTCATTAGTCTAGCTAGTTTCATATAAAGTGGTCGTGGTGTAGCCTCCTTAGTCGTTTATCGGGCAGGTTAGACGAAAATCTTTTTTTTTTAGTACATTATTTTTGGGTTGGACACATTCAATGTGAATGTAGCTCTTTATCATTATATTGTTCTGGTCATTCGTTCCGCCTTTCCGTATTTTTTTTGTGGAGCGCAGCTCTGACTAGGTGTACTAAATTCTGGTTGCACACTCTAAACCAAAATTTAATTATCTATATTATTATTTTATAGTCTATATATTTTTTTTTTTGGTTGCAAAGTCTAACATTGGGGTTGATTATAAGCTACCTAATTGTGATGATTCAGTAACATTTCGATGGCTCATGTCAATTATATATGTTACTTATATGTATGTTACTTATATACTAAATATATCCCTAATCGCTAAATTGTAAGTATCTTCTTTGTCTGACTGCTGTCTGCTGCTCTACCAGGTATTGGTTGGGTGACCGGTACCTACATCTGGGTTTCAGCGCTTGAAAGGGCACGTTAAAATATCGTTCCTGGCTCAGACGCTAGGTCTAAAAACTCCGACAATAGTGTGGGCCACTAGCTCAGAACTTATTAAATATCATTACAAATAGTCATAACATAGAATAGAAAACAATTATTTTGAACAGAACTATACACTATACATCATATCACTTACACTCATAGATAAAGTTATTTTAAAATTTAAAGTATATAGGTCCATCAAAAAAGGTCCAAAGTCAGCAGAATGCTGCAGTGAACTTCAGCGCTGATTTTCAGAACGGACTTAATAACAAATAAGTCACGTATATAGAACAATAAAAGCACAGTCGAAAAATCAATAAGGATAGTATGACAAAAACACAGATCTAATATCTAGCATTCCATAGATGAGCATAAGCAAGCCGATTCTGTAATCGGAATAACTCTAAAAGGGTCAAGTAACAATATAACGACAGAATATGGCTTATGAAAGGAAGCGATTAATTAGCTTCAAGAGCTTCCTCCATAAACCGTGCGGTAGTGTTAACTGTTAGTTCAACATTACGCGTACGATGGAACAATGATTCTCTGTTTTAGAGAGTGTTGATTGTTATTTGTATTGTTTGAGTACACACATACCTAAGCCTAACTAATACTGAAGGTGCAGTGGAGGAGATAAACCCACTGGCTCTCAGGTTGCATGCTAGTATTCAGGAAATTGCGTAGACACCAGGAGATACATTTGCCTACCTGTAGTGGTGCATGGTAATAAACCTTCCAAAAATCAGAGTGATGGCTCATTTCATGGTAAAACTGGTAAATGAGCTGATTAGAGGCGGTAGTGCAATTCTGAACTTCGGCGATTGTGTTAGTAGGGTTATGTTACCGGCGAACTTATGTAACTTTGGCATCTACTTAGGTAACTATGAATGTTGATTAATAATATTATGAACGCGAGAATAACGTGAGGGATCAAAAAAGGTATACATATCCCTGTAACTAAATTATTGTAAAATCTTCCAGCGATATGGTCGATTAAATTATATTATCCGATATCATTAATATGATCATCAATATTTATAAAATAACGATAGAAAATTAATTAGCAAAAAAATCAACAGCTTGACTTAAACTTTCTCCAGAACGTCTCCAATTTGGTCAGAATACGTTCGCCGTGGTCTTCCCCTTCCACCTATCCCATTCACGTTCACTTGTTTCGTTAATCTTATTTCATCCATCTTTCTACATAAATTATATAGATTGTGAAGATTTATCAAAATCATTCAAATCGGTCATTAGTCATCACTGATCGAAACGTCATTGATGATCAAGTGGCAAGCTCAGGTAAAGGCGCCGCTCTCTGCGCCGGCGCATAAACTATTGTTCACGCGGCGCTACCTGCAGCGCGAATCACCTTCGAGTTTTCAATTATTTATTTGGTACTCTATGATTTGGTATTGAATCTGAAAGCTCCTACAATAAGTAATATAATTTATTTATTTATTCAGATAACTTGATCCATGATTTGTTAGTAAGTTACATAATGTCATAGTGTTTTAATAAATAATAATAATAAATAATTCTGGTCATTTTTCTCACAGCATCATCTAGCCCCAAAGTAAGCAGAGCTTGTGTTATGGAAACTAAATGACTGATATACTACTTATATACTTTTTTTTTGTAAATACATACATTTTATACATAGAAAACATCCAGATCCCGAGACAAATATTTTCATATGCAAACATTTGTCCCGCGGCGGGAATCAAACCCGCAACCTTCTGCGTCTCAGGCGGGCCTTAGCCCACTTCGCCACAGAGGTCGTCAATAGTGTTAGAACAATTCCTTTTTTAAAATACATACATTCATTCAATTCAGTTCAATAATGTCATCGCCAATCATTCGTGTCCCGATGCAATAGGCTTTCTGTGAGACTATTAAATCAGGACCCAAATGAAAGATTTCAATATGGGTGAGTCATACTTATCTGCTATTACCTGCAGGATGGTATTGGTACTGCTCTGCACTCTGTAGAGCAGGGAGGCAGTCCGTTTGCGGACGATGACATGAAACCCATCGACACGCGCCTCCGCAAACATGGCGTATGCACTGCAGAAGCGAGGGGGCTGCCTCGCTTCTGAATCCTCACTGATGAATCAACATCCGAATTCCATTATTATATTGGACACGCAGAGCATTAAGTGAGTATAGCTATAGTTATTGGTATAGCTGACCCACAGGCTGCTGGTGTAGAATGATTGGGAGTAGGTTTTAAAAAGTGTAATCTTTACTTGTCTACTGCACGAGAGAACCCGCGTGCCAGCATATTACTTCGGACTGCCTATGCCCTGCGTTCCCTTTCAATGTTAGCCTGTTCTACAAGGTCATCAGTTAGGTAATGTCCAAGAACTCTATAGAAAAAACACCATTAGACATCTTTGAAATATTTTTTAAAGATGTTTTAAGATTAATCAGCTATGCTTAAATCTTGGACATTACCAAACTAATGACCTTGTAGAACAGACTAGGCACATACTTCGAAGTTCAATTATTTTTTGAAACTTAATCATTAGGATTATTTAGTGTGGGAATAGGAGTACGTAACTGGCTCCTCTAATTCTTAAGAAGCTTCGAATTGTGGCATGATAATTCCAAAGGTCCGTGAAGGCCAGAGCCAATGGATATTTCTACTAGAAAAATTTATATGCACATTAACACGTGCTTATAACGGTGAAGGAAAAAAATCGTAAGGCATGCCTTAGTAAGTGTTCCTTTCGTTTGGACATTTTTAACAGTTTCGTCAAGATAAATAAATAAATAAATAATGCTGGACATTTTTCACACAGCATCATCTAGCCCCAAACTAAGCAAAGCTTGTATTATGGGAACTACATGATTCGATACTTTTTTTTTGTAAATACATACTTAATAATACATAGAAATCACCCAGTCCGAGACAAATATTTGCAGATCATACAAACATTAGTCCCGAGGCGGGAATCGAACCAGCAACCTTCTGCGTCTCAGGCGGGCTTTCGCTCACTGCGCCGCCCTAGTAGATAATAATTAATTATAACTTAATGGATAGGTCCCTATCTTATTATAATGATAATATCTTATAAATTAAAGAACACCAAACAATTGAATCTGAAAATTAGTGTTAATAAGGAACTATTTTACAGTTTTGTTTCAATGCCTAACTCGCTTCTACATGATCCCACCTCAGGTAAGCAAGCGCCGTCATAAACTTTTTTTCATACATTTTGCACCTGCAAAATTAAAAAAACAACAATAGCGGTCGGGCTCGTGAATACCTGTGTTTTGACAGCGGCCTCTTTGGATCGTTATTGTGCCATAAAATATAATTGAATTTAGAATAGAACTGCGAAACGACACCATAAAGGGTTAAATGTTTTGTGTATACCCGCTTTTGAAAAAAAACCTACTTAAGGGGCTGAAAACTAACCTAAGATAAATACTCAGTGCATAGATCTTTGAGGATACCAAGTAATGGCTAGTTTGAGGCACGTCCAAATATTATATTTGGCACATGCCCGCATTTTACTAGAAGTAAGCTATTTACGTGGCAGGTTGCAAGACATAAAATATCTTTTACGACTTTTTTAGCTAATTTGGTTTGGTTTGTGGTAGGAACGAGATTGTTACGTTATAATCTTCTTCGTTATATTACAAAGAATATTATTGTTTCCAAAACCCCATTGCACAATTTTTATCGAATAATAAATAGCAAAGTTACCTCTTATTTAACGCAAAAAATCACTAATATGCGCCAATAGATATTGATGAAATTTAAGTCTTACTTGTTATACTCAAATAGAGGAGAGAGAGAGAGAGATTTAATTTTTCGAAAAGAAATCGTTTGAGAGAGAAAATGTCTAAAAATGCGATTTTATTTTTTGCATGCGCAGCGCGATATCGTAAGCGCCACGTCCGGGGTTTGCGTATGGTACTAAAATTCGTAAGGCTTCTTTTTGATGTGCTACTTCGGCAGCTGTCAGGCTCTTTAATGCCATGAACTGAAGTTTTGGGCGTGGCTCGTGTCAAACTTTATGACCGGCGTGAATTTACAGTTATTCATGTGACGATACTCAATGGACGCCTTTCCTAATGATTGCCACAATTAATGGTAGGCACAAATAATTATTCACAAAATTTGAAAAACCCCGATGTGTTTTACGTCATCGATTGCAGCGCCTTTGAGTGGTTTGTGGAGCTAAAACCTCTTTACGAACCATCCTTGAAGACATACAAAATCGATTGCAAAAACCGCATACCTATCCAGCATTCGAGCACCTATCCATACCTCTTACAACACTCATTTTGACAATATCGACGTCTTTACGCTTTCCTACAGATTACCTACTTATAAATACACAGATTACCTTTTATGTTTAATACTCTCACGTTAATGTTTGTAACATTGATTTTTATTGTTTTTATAATTTACGTAAGCTCTAATACCTACTTACCGTATTACGTAGCAAGATCTATTTATAACTATTACTGCAAACTGTGGATAATGGAGTTGGTAATTTTTTTTTATAGCTACTTATTATTCTTATGTATTACTGTTTGTTGTCCCTAAGAAATAAAATAATAACAAATTTCGGAGTTAATGTAATACACAAGTAATGCCAAACGCATTTACGAGCTCCTGTCGTCGCAAGTAAGCCATCCTATGAGTAAGATCACTAATCACTAATCAATTCTCAGAAAGAACTTTTGTTCTGCGAAAATAATTCAAACTTTTTTCCGCTGAGCTTTTTAAATGAATAGGTAGGTAACTTATGTAGCTAAAAGATGCTCGGCTCCCATGGTATACCTACCTATTATAATAGAAGATTTATACCTACAGAGTAGCAATCATTTACGATAGTATCACGATTCTGAATACTGATATGTAGATCCCAACACTTTCACGGATTTTAATAACCGAGACTTAAAACATGTAGTATTGGAGGAGCAAAGGATTGTCAGTCTTTTTTATATCGAAATATGATTGAAAAAGGCCATTATGGCACTCTATATAAACAGATTAAACAGAAGCCGCGTACAATAAGAATAACTAGTACCAATTAGGCGTAGGCGAAAAAAAAAATGCTGGATATTTTCACACAGCATCATCTAGCCCCATGGGAACTACATGACTGATATACTACTTATATACATATTTTTTTTTGTAAATACATACTTATTATACATAGAAAACACCCAGATCCGAGACAAATATTTGCAGATCAAACAAACATTTGTCCCGCGGCGGGAATTGAACCCGCAACCTTCGGCCTCTTAGGCCTTCGCTCACTCGCGCCAGAGGTTGTCAAAGGCACAGATATTATAATAGGTACTATTACTAGGCGAAGTGAAGCTAAAACCCACTGCGATTCCCGGGCCGCCATACTATTTAATATAAGTGGGGACACTAATGCTTGGAAAAATGGCAACGATGGACCGTATCCCGTTCAAACTGTCCCGATAAATCGTAACGTATGTAGTTAGTTGGTACAGTTTTGTATACTAACTATTTTTAAAACTTTCCCAAAAAGTACATATCGCACCCTTAATAATAAAACGCATTAATTCGAAATTGTATGTGTGCGGGAAAACGCGTTTAAAGTTTGTGAACCTTAAACACCACACTTCAAAAATCCATAAAAAAGTTAATAAAGGTGACAGGAAACTTTAAATTGTATATACGGCTAGTTTGATTAATAGGCAACATAGTTGCATGTGTTATAATTGTTTTTTTATACGGTAAGTATTTTTAAATAATATTGAAAAAAAAAGTTGGTTTTTAACGCACTTTATGACTAAAATTCTATGCAGAAAAAAAAAGTTTACATGGATTAACTTGAAATGATGCAATGTTTTTTAATATTTTTTTAAACTTTGCGAGATTATTAGGAAATGATGCAGTTAATGAATGAAAAAGAAAAAAATATACAAATTAAACATTAATGATTTAGTGTTTTAGTAAATTACATGATAAATTTATTAAATTTATTGACAAATAAAACGCAGTGTTAGTTTTGAATGTCAAGTAATTGTATTTTTTTAGATCATGAGATCATCATTTGAGTAAGGTACGTAAAATAGACAAATATTACATTGTTCTTACAGTCTAAAAGTGCTTACAAACAAAAAAAACTTAAAATTCAAAATATTATCTGCCATACAAAATTAAATAACTGTAGTAATTTTTTTATTCTGTAACTTTAATACTCTCATACGTAGTCTCTTAATTATTATTTTTGGAACTGAACTTAAGTATTTTTTTTAATTAAGTCTATATAAATAGGAACTTTTATTTTTAAGTATTTAAAGGCACAATTTTTATCACAAAATCAACAAAATTATTTAAAGCCTATTTTTTGGCTCTAATTTAAACTTAACAAAGAACGGATAGTAAATACTAAAAGGTATTAAAAACTTGCCACAATTCGGGCGTAATTTAAAAAAATAAAGTAAGCTTACAAACCTACATTTTTTTTTTAGATAATCCTACAATATTGAATCGTAAAAACTTGTATAGAAGGAAGGTATCAATGCTTTTGAAATAAGCTCCTTCAGGTCTTTGGTCTTGTTCGCACTCAATTTTTGTTTCTCTGTGTAAGCTGCTGAAAGCCTAACAGCAGTGATGGGTTCCAGTTTCTTTCTCTTATTTCTGACGTTTACTTCCTTGTAACTGTCGTCCAGATACGACGTCTTGTAGAAAAATTTTGTACTCTCTTTAGTTATTTTAAGACTTTTTATTTCGTTCCAATTGACATTACCGCCTTCTGTGTTCTTTGAAAAGTTATACCCCCACTCTTCCTGAAGTAATTTCAAATCATAAAATGATTCGAAACTCAACTCGTGAACATTAAGAGCGGGCTGCGACTTTTTAGCATTTTTGATAAGAGCTATGTATTGATCGGGGGTATAAATCGGTCCGGATTTGAGGTTCTTTTTAACTTCTTTTTCTATGAGGCTATGAACACTGTCGGCTTCGTTTTGGGTGTGTCCTCGGATCAAAAAATTGTGCGTTATACTCTTTATGTTCAAAGTGTGAACGGCGAACATGTACAAAGTGGTGATGTACTTATTTTTGTTTTGCCCGCAGCAATTGTCAGAATAGAATATCACTTCCACTTCTTCTCCTTCCACTTCATCGCTTAAAGCTTTCAGGTATTTCCATATACACGAGCCAATTTCATTAGCTCCCCGTTTTGCATCTGACTCCGTCCACAAATAGCAATGAACGTTTTTATAGGCCACCTTCGATTTATCATCAGTTAATTCCGTGACTGTTAAATTGTGGCAATTAAGCTTAGATTTGTAGTAAAACGATGAAGATTCACCTTTGGGACATTGCAATACTGCTTCCAAATCATAAATAGCTACTTTGGTATTTGCGTTTACCTTTTTGCGATCATTTTGCTTTTCTATTCGACTTGCAAATTTCTGTTCAATATGCTTTTGGTATTTGTCTTCCATTTCTTTCTTCTGGTCAGCATTGGCGTTACTGTAAGCGTTGCATAAATCGCACTGGTCTTTTTTGGGTTGGAAAAAGCCAAGGTTGAATTCAGTTGTAAATATTTTGTAGTATGCACTGTATGTACCGGGATCTTGTCCTTTTTCCTTCTGATCTGATTCAAAATCTTTGTATAAATCTTTTATATTTTTACTGCCGTCTATGTATTCTCTTGTAGTAGAAGCTCTTAAGTAGTGCGAATCAATCCGAGGTATGGAATTAATATGTGCCCTTATGTCAGCTTTTAATTGCGGGGCGAGTGTCTTGTGGTTCTGGTGTTTTCCCCTTAAATCTTCAAGCAAAAACCCATTCTCGTCGACTTTAGTCTGTGTCGTAAGTATCATACGGTCCGTTATATCTAGTGTAGCTTTGAAAAAAGCTTTGCATACCCGAATTTGGATGCTACCAACAACAAAATGGAATGCTTTGTTGTTGCGTCTAGGTGTCTCAGCATTGGTGTACTTGTATTTTGGCACAACATCGAGCATACACGCACTGATGTAAGCTCTTTGCCTTACTACATCTCCCAGTTCCCAAAACCGGCTAAAGATTTCGTATCTGGTCTCCGTATCAATTTTCTTAGTGCAGTTTTGTCGGCATGTATCTGGGCAAGGAGGCTTGAGGCAACGAGCTTCAATTTTTTTTTTGGTTTCGGACAAAGATACGTACGATTTTCCTTTGTTTCTCAAGCGTTTAGCTTTGTTTTGCTTCCATTTTTCAGGTTTTTTTGTACGCTTGCGGCCTCTTACTTGGGGCGTACTTTCTGAAGTAACGGAACTGCTAGAAGAAAAGTCTGATGCCGCAAATATATAATTTCGTCTTCTTGCCGGTTCATCACTCACAAAAGTAGGATCTCCATCGCTTAAGTCGGCTTCACTTTCGTCAGAATTAAGCGGAGATATTTGATAATCATGATGTTCTTGAGACTTTCTTGAGTGACGCGTACCAGTATCCTAAAAATATAATAATGAATTAGTCTTACAATTTTCAATTTAATCCAATAACTAATAATATAAAAAGCAGTAAAGTAAAAAGAGTATATTATACTCTTTTTAGGTCTTTATCTCATATTCCTTTTATTATTTTCCCGACGTTTCTGCTGTATATGTTTTTACTATTAATCGGTGGAGTTCGAACGAGATGTATGTATGTGTGTATGTGTGTGGACTCCCTTTTCCGCACTCAAACTCCAAATTGGTTCATTGTGCGTGGGAGTTTGGCTAGTGGGTTAGCCAGCCCAACTCCGCCCAGAAGCACAGAAGCTTCCTGGGGTCTTCGCAGGCTTCGCGGAGTGACCTTGGGTTGCCAAGGATTTGTGCGCGGTGAGTTGCTACGCCCACGCATTCCAGGATTACGTGGGCAGCTGATTCCTCTTCGGTTAGACACCCTCTGCAGAGTGGGCTGTCTGTGGCTCCGATGTTGTAGAAGTGTTTGTTCAGGGGGCAGTGACCGGTTAGGGTCCCCACGATGATCCGGAGATCTGTTCTTTTAAGACTTCGCAGGCGACGTGTCAGCCGTGGTGAGATGGCAGGTAGGGCTGCTCTTGACTGTCTGCAGTCCGTGGCCTGTCCCCAGCGTCCATTGTGTTTGTTTATAGTGCGGTGTCGCATCCACGCGCGCAGCTGGGAGAATGGCAGAGGGAGGAATGGGGCGGGACCTTCCGTAGGTGTTCCTGATCCTCTTCTGGCCAATTCATCAGCAGCATCGTTGCCAAGTGATCCACTATGTCCCTTAATCCATTGTAGAGTCACTTTATTTTTCGCCGCAATTTTCTCTAGGGCTAGGTGACACTCGTAAACGAGTTTGGAGTTACAGCTGTGGCTTTCCAGAGCTCTTAGTGTTGCTGTGCTGTCAGAGAGAATGCGTATGTTGTAGTTTTCGATCTCTCTCCTGTAGATCGCAGTTGCAGCTTCGGTAATGGCCGCACATTCACATTGGAAGATGGAGCTGTGTGTGCCTAGTGTCATTGAAATGTTGATGTTGAGGTCCATCGAGTGTACTCCAGCGCCCGTTCCTTGTTTGGTTTTGGAGCCATCGGTGTAGACACGGACTTCACTGGTACCTGATTGATCTCTTAGGTCCTCGTATAGTTGTATATGGTAGTGTTTTTGGAATATCCGTTGTTTGGAGGTCTTGTCACATGGGGCAGCTAGCAGTGGCTCATGTGTCATCGCCTGGTTTAGGATGGCTGCATGCAGGCTTCTAGGGTTACCCCATAAGCCCTGGTGTTTGAGCCTCAGGGCGGCCATAGTCGCCTCCTGCTGTATGTAGAGGTCAAGCGGAGTTAGGCCTAGGATGATCTCAAGTGCAGCCGTCGGGGTTGTTCTCATGCAGCCTGTAATGGCGGAGCATGCGAGTCTTTGAAATCGTTGGAGCTTGGCGATTACGGTGCTTAGTTCGGTTCTGGGCCACCATACGATTGCTCCATAAGTGAGTATGGGTCTTATCACTGCCGTGTAGAGCCACATGGTTATTTTCGGGGAGAGTCCCCATGTTTTCCCAAGCATTCTGCTACATTGAAAGAAGGTTGTGCAGGCTCGCTGTATTTTGTAGTCAAGATGTTTATTCCATAACAGTTTGTTATCTAAGATGATCCCTAGATACTTGACTTCGTTAGTTAATTTTATTTCTGTGTTGAATAGCTTAGGGAGTCTCAAGTTTCCTAGGCTCCGTTTGTTAGTGAACATTATGAGTTCCGTTTTTGTAGGGTTGACCGATAACCCATGTCTTGTACACCAATTTTCGATTGTTTTAAAAGCTGATTTCATGAGGTCACATAGTACGTTCTCGAAACGTCCAGTTGTCAGGATAGCTAGGTCATCCGCATATCCTACTGTAAACAGTCCTCGGCCATTTAGTTTCTGGATGAGTTCGTCTACAACTATGTTCCATAGCAGTGGTGAAAGAACGCCACCCTGTGGGCAGCCTCTAGCCACTATACCTCTGGTTGTTGTGTTAACTGTGAATTGTATAGCTCTGTATCTAAGCATATTGTTTATCCATTCTGCTAGCGTTGGGGCTACGCCATACCGTTCAAGTGCCAGGCTTATGCTGCTGAAGGATGTTTTGTCAAAGGCACCTTCTATATCGATGAAGGCGCCCAGAGTTGATAACTTGTTGGTAAATCCGTCTCCTATTCGTGTTACCACGCTGTGGAGTGCTGATTCAGTTGACTTGTCCTGACTGTAGGCATGTTGATGTGGATGTAGGGGGTTGCGTAGTAGAGTGTGCCCTCTTATCTCCAGATCACACAGCCTTTCTAGTGTTTTAAGAAGGAACGATGTGAGACTTATTGGTCGAAAGGATTTCGCCAGTGTGTAGTCGCTCCTCCCTGGTTTTGGGATGAATACTACCTTCACTTCCCTCCATTTTCTAGGTATATAGCGATGGGCAACACAGCCTCTAAAAATGTTGACAAGATAGTCAGCCAGTAAGTCGGCACTCCATCTTAGGAGACCCGGGAATATCCCGTCTAGTCCTGCCGACTTGAAGGGAAGGAAGCTGTTGATGGCCCATAGTACCTTTTCTCGATCGATGAGGTCATGGGCTACGATCCAGTCTTGGATACTGGATGTTCGTTCAGTACACATATCCCATTCGTGGTTGTCTGTTATCTGACACCCTGGGAAGTGTGTTTCTAGCAATAATTCGCTTGTTTCAGCATCTGATTTAGTGTAGGTGTTATCAGGTTTCTTGAGACATCCAAGTGTACGCTCCGGTCCACTTGATAGTATGCCTTTTGTTCTGGTTGCATGGCTCGTGCTTTCTATGTTTGTGCAAAAGCGTTTCCAGCATTCCAGTTTCCTGGTTCGTATACGTTTTTTATAGGTTGATTTTGTGGATTTATAGTTTTCCCAGTCCTTGATTTGTCGAGTGTTGATTGCTCTGTTGAACAGGCTCCTTACTTTGCGGCGTAATCTCTGCAGTTCGGGGCCCCACCAATGTCGCTTTGGCCCCACCGGGGGTATGACGAGGGGACATGCTTGTTCATAGCTGTGGGTTAAAATGTGGGTAAGTTTGTTCACGTATTGCTCGATATCTTCGATTTTTACGTTGTTTGGGGGCACGTTCTCGGTCTCAAGAGCTGATCGGACCATTTTTACAAATTTAGTCCTGTCTGTCTTGCGTGGGGCGCGCCTTGGTTGCGGTGTCGGTAGGTTCATGCAGAGACTGAATCTAATCCATCTGTGGTCCGAGCATGACGCCTCGTCTGAGACGTGCCAGTCGGTGATAGAGTGGGACACCTTTTCTGTAGTAAGTGTGAGGTCAATGATGGTTTGGGCTCGAGAGGTGACAAATGTTGGTTCTGAACCTCTATTGAGTATTGTGAGATTGGTAGTAAAAAGATAATTTACCAGCTCTTCTCCTCGGATGTTTGTCTTGTCGCTGCTCCAAAGGGTGTGGTGCGCGTTGGAGTCGGTGCAGATGATAAGTTCTGTATTCTCCCGCTCGCAGTACTCGACTAGGGATACCACCTCTGCCGTTGGTATGTCCTCGTCGCCTGGCAGGTAGGCGGATGCTAGGACTACACTCTCGTTAGGTCTAGTGGCGAGCCTAACGGCAGTTAGGTCTCTGGAACAGAACTCGGTGATTAAAAGTGTTTGTAAATGTTTGGGAGTGATAATGCAGGTTCTGGGATTACTTACGGTGGTGTCGAGTAGGAGTTTTCCACTGGTGTTGCTTAGACCACAGATTCTGCCCTTCCTAATCCACGGCTCTTGGATTAGGGCTATGGTCTGGGGGTTTTCCTCCAGCGCTCTGCGCAGCGAAGCCGTGGCTGTGAGGCTGTGCTGGAGGTTGGTTTGGAGGATGGGGATTTTAGGAGTGCCGGATTGGAGAGGAGTTGAGGCAGCTGTCGCTGGCCTCACTCCCCTCGACGTCCAGAAAGCACTCTTCATCCTCTGGTTTGGGTGTGGACGGAGGATCGGTTTCCACATCCATGTTTTCAATTTGGCGCTCTGGTGTTTTTTCGCCAGTATTCGGTTTTTGAGGGGTTGGTTTGGGCTGAGCGTCGCCTTTTGCGCGGGTTGGTCGAGGATCCTCCTCCAGGATTCGGATATAAATGTTACCCATACGCCAGTAGAGGCGGCGCTCTTGCTGTTTGAGTTTGTTAACGTCAGACTCTGGAACACGAAGGAGCAGGTGGACACCAGGTGATTCCCGCTCCGTCTGTTTTTCCGCTCTCACCAGGGACCAAGAGTTGACGTTAACAAACTGGTTTTGCATCGCCAAAATCCTCCGCAGTCTGTCGATATCCTTGTTTGGTTCAGGGATAAACAGACCACAGAGGATGCGCCGTTGGATTTCCGCTTGAGGTCTGACCACAAGCTTTGTCCCGGCGATAGGCGATGCGACGGTATCCACCGCACAACGGAGCCACACTAGAGCGACGTCGTCCTCACACCACAACTTGAGGACTCCCTCGCTAAAGTGCGCCTTGCCACGGAACCGGACTTTAGATGTTTGGGACGACGTCGCCGGGTCGAGTAGTTCGTCCTCGTGCTTCGTCTCCAAACAAGTCCGGATGACCGTGACCTGCTCGGCCGTGAGGTCGTTGAAAGGTTCGGTCATAACTGCCACGCACAGCTCGTTTGCCCTGAACGCCGCTGCATAGCTGACCGACCCTTTATGTTTGGTGGTCCCCGATTTCACGCGCTTGCTGTCTCCAGTAGGCGTGGTTGTATCGTCGGGGCGGGACCGTTTGGTGGTGGGTTGAGACGGCATGTTGGGGTTTGCCGCGGTGGGTTTTTGGGTTTTAGCTGCCAGTTTGCCTGCGCGTTTCCCTCTAGGCTTGGATCGACGGCGAGACTGGCTGCTTTCGCTTGTCGCTGGTGATGCCTTGGGCACCGCCTGCGCCTGGACCTGTTCGGCCTGACCAGAGGTCGAGCTTACTGGGGTCGGTGACTTGGCTCCAGGTTGGAGTTGCCGTCTCCCGTCAGCAGCCTTCTGTCTTGCCTGCGCCCTTGCCTGAGAGTCCGCCTTGGCCTTCTGGCGCTTGTTGTTTTTGTTTTTGCGCGGAGAGACTAAAGTCCACGTTGGCTCTGTCTGTTGCGCGGGTATGGCATCTTTTAGAGCGGACAGCTCAATCTCCGTGTCTTTTGTCGCAGCCATAGGTGGCGCTGACGTGGACGCAGTTTTCGAGGTTGTCGCACTCAGGGAAGCAGCTGGGTTCCCGCTCGGCATTGTCGAAGACGCAGCCTTGCGGGAGCCTAGCGCGTTCAAAGATGCAATTGGTCTTGCGTTCGAAGACGCTCGAGGGGTAGTAAGAGCATGCGCGACCGAAGCCGCAGCAGTACTCGAAGCAGTAGGAGCATGCGCGACCGAAGCCGCAGCAGTACTCGAGACTGTAAGAGCATGCGCGACCGAGGCCGCAGCAGTACTCGAAATTGCCACCGGGGTGGCCTGTGTTGGGTTGCTGGGATTTCTTTTAGAAGCCATGGTTGGGAAGGTTGAGAGATCATTCATGTAGTTATCCACCCGCCACGGAGTCCTCAGTCGGGGACGTCGCGTGCTCCGCACGCGATCGCCAGAGTTACTACATGAACTTAGGGCCCCCATCCTGTAAAATAGACGAGACTGAACGTTGCGAAGGATACTGGGGCTGCCTGTGACCAAAGAGGAAGCCACATGCTCACTCCAGGTCCCGCGCCTCGCTGTCTGCCTACCCCCCAGGTAAGGACCCTCGCCAACGACCCTCAGACGGGGCGTCACAGCCGATTGATCGTAAGTGGCTAGCTCACGACCGCCCGTGTGAAGAGAAATCCAGACCAAAGAGATGTGTTGATAGTAGCAAGCACAACCACCGGCTCGCTACGATCTCAATCACCAGGACTCCTTCATCCTCCGGTACGGGTTCCTGCGCACGGCACAAACACGCAGGAGGTCATTACTATCCACCAGAATGTTTATCACACAATGGTGAACCCGCCGGAACATGACCTCTCCATTCCAGGCAGCGTTCGTCTGGTGGTTTTTGTTACGTCTATTTCCGAATGAAATAGACCAAAAACAGGGAGCAACCACGTGAAGGATTCCCCACCAGACTTGCCTTAGGGATCGGCGACTGTTGCGCTACATTCCCCTAAGACCATTCGCGGCCTACCCGTCTTGAAGAGACGAAGTAGGTCAGGCATGTATCTATACTAGGCAAGCAGCTTAAACTAGGAAATCTAGAAAGCAAGAGCAAGCTAGGCAACGCAACTATTAAAGCATAGACACAGACCTTTCCCCGTTCGAACGAGATACTTACAGTCTTAATTTTTCATATCGTGTGTGACCTCCGTTGTATATGTACCTACATTACGCATACATAATATCGCGAATATCAAGGCGTTCAAATTTGACTTCTTTTGGTGGCAAGTGTGTACGTACTACCCACTTTATATGAACCTTTCTGCCCCGTAGATGTAAACTGTGAAAAAAGATGACCCGCCTGAAAAAATGTAAAGAATCCTTTAGAGGAAACAACGCATCAGCATGCCTTAGCTGTTGCAGATGTCAATAGTAGACGGTAGCCACTTTCCATCAGCCATGCGTCTTTGCTTCGTCATTACAATAAAAACAAAATAAACTTAAACGGTCTCTTAGCCACTTTTACATAATTATCTAACTTTGTGTAAGTTTCCATTAAATTTGTTTATTTGCCTGTTCGCCTCAATATAACATATAAAAAACTTTCTAACTACACCGAAATGGTTTTTAAAGTAACCACGATTGCTTCACAATGTTGAGTAAGCTTACCCTCATATTTTATATTTGATTATGAACTACAAACAGACAAAAGGGACTACGAATACCGTGATACCTTAACACCAGACCCAGGACAAATATCTGCAGAATATGCCAAACATTTGAATATTTGCAAACTTTTATAACAAACTCCCAAGGGATATACAAAAATTGTAATTAACAAATTTTAAAACGTAATTAAAATAAGCTTTATAAAAAGGCATACTATAAAATATCTGATTATTTAGATGATAATAACTCTTGGGATGGAAAATTCTCCAACTCGTTGTTTTGTACAAAACTTTCTTTCCTGGCTTAGGCGATAAACCCGACCGACGTTTCAAAGTGATCCAAGTGATTGTGATTTTAACAAATAAATGAATTTTGATTTTGACTCGAAACCGCACCTCATGCTCGACTGCCGCGCCACCGTGGTTCCCCCTTCAGATTCCATTCTCACGAAGGGGCACCTCAGTTGTTGAATATTTCAAATCACCGCAGGAAAGAGGACTGATTGAACTGACCGGGGGCGACCAAAGACCCACATTAGCATCACAAATTACAGTGTTGTATGACGAAATCGTTTCTGAGATTAGCTTCCGATGGCATGACACTTTTGACATTCGAAGCGCTGGAATGGGATGTAACAAGGGGTCTAAGGCTCTATAGCTGAGGAATATCTGAGGCCCTTAAAGGTGAAAATCTCCCTGGATTTAAGTTATTACGAGACGTGTAGTCGTTTCGTCCCCTACTGGCCTATGTAGTACTTAGATGACACAAAAATAGTATTGGTATCTGGTATTACAAGTATTTTCATCGAGAGAGACTTTACTGATGTACCTTTACGTACCTAATACCTATTATTAATAGGTATATTCGAATAAATGATATGATTATTTTTTCCAATTTCGAATGGTCATCCACCATTGAATATTTCAATTTATATTATTATGCCTGCTGTCCCCCGATTCACACTTTTGCCATCTAGTTTGAAATCATGGCGAACACGTATTTTATGAGCGGTTAACACGTGCTCACGAAAGATGGCGCTATCCCCAGAACTTTTCTAGAACGTCCTTATTGTGTCTCCAATCTTTGAAAGAAGAGTAGAATATTTTCTGGATATTTAAGAGATTTTATAAATACTTCAGTAGAATCACTCATAAGGACTTCCTTCCTCTATGAGGTTATTCGATAGACCAAAAAATATATTTCCTCTTGAACTCGTGTAGCCAGTCCTGGTTACGGGCCTGATGTGACTATCCCAAAATTCTAATCTGGGAGCCGTTAACGTCCATTTTAAGGAGACCTCTATCTGGTTACAAAGGAACCTACGGTCCTATACATTTTGGGAGTTTGAGAGGTCTTCTTCAGGTAGCAAAGGAATTCGGCAATCATGTAGCATCAGTAGCACGCGATTTAGATTGGCCATTTTGATTGGCATCCTGCTGCTGTCCAGTAGAAAGACGAAATTAATTCAAGTCCCTGCCCTGCAGCCACAAACATCAGAAATTACGATTTCGATTAGTACAAATTCAAAGTCGAAATAAATAGGTTTTCATTGAATTAGTTTTAAAACTTAAAACTAAGTGAAAAGTTTAAAGTATTTTTATGCCGATTCCTCGCACTGCCTTTAATATCCGTATCAAGTAATTTTGTAAATATTTTAAAAGTTTCCCTATTTTTTAATTAAAAAAAAACTTCGCTAATTTAAAAATACTTAATTGGCAAATGCCGAAAGTGGCAACGCCAAGAAGAAGAGAAAAAAAAACTGTTTTGTTTTTTTATGATCCTTCATTCAGCTTTAGAGTGGCGCCAATCGAACAAGGACTAAAAAGATCTACAACGATACTCAAACGTTAATCTAATTACTGAGCGCCATAATCTAAGGCGCCAAACCTCTAAAACTTTGTAACCTTATTAATCGTTCTGTCCAATTTGGGCTCGGTCGTGCTGGTCCGTCCACGATGTCTTCAGCCCCATCTGCTCGTGAGAACTCGCCTCAGGCCAGCATTCTCTGCCAGCACGCAAACTTGTAAACAACTGCCTTTCTACACGGTGTTCTAGAATATGGATGAAATCTTCTGCTGATAGTGGGCAAACCGTAAAAAAACAAAATTTCAAATTATTATTTCTCCTGGAATATTTTTTGATATTGTGTCTGCCTTAAGGGTAGGGCCCAATTCCCGTAATTTTTTCACAGACAAGTCGCCGACTCAACAAATTATATACGATTTTTTTCTAAGGTTTTTTTTTAATTTGATGTTTGTGATCGAGACAAAAATTAAACAAGATGTTTCTCATCGGATTATTTAGAAAGGTTCATTTTTTTTTTCGTTTATTTTACCGAAAACAGATGATAGACTCTGGCAATCCCTGGTCTCTAGTTAGTTTGTTGTATTGTTTATTGTATTCAATAAATTAAAAAATATATAATATACTACTCTGTCAAGAAAGTACCGGGAAAAGATCAATAATACACAAAATGTTAGTTATTCATCTAAATTTATTTTATCGCCTTCAAAGTATGCTCCTTCAGAATCGATACACTTATGCCAACGAATAGTCCAATCATCAAAACATTTTTTAAACGCTTTTTCCGGAATCGAGTTCAGTTCTCGTCGCGAATTCTCCTTTATGTCTTCTACCGAATGAAAACGTGTGCCACGAAGTGGTAATTTGAGTTTAGGAAAAAGGAAGGAGTCGGCTGGATCCATATCTGGTGAATAAGGTGGTTGCTCCCTAGTATTTGTTGAGTTTTTGGTCAAAAATTCGTTTACAATTATGGCCTTGTGCGAAGGCGCATTATCGTGATGCAAAATCAAAGAATTTTCTTTCCACAAATCTGGCCTTTTTCGCCGAATTTGCTCTCTTAAACGCCGCATAACGCTCAAATGAGACACAGAAAGTTCAGCGGCTATCTCTCTCAATTTGAATGAGGATTTTCAGTCACTAATTCCTTCACTTTTGCGACGTTAACTTCAGTTGAAGATGTTGATGGCCTACCAGAGCGAGGCAAATCTTCTATCACATCTCGACCGCTTTTAAACGTTTTGTACCACTCATAAGCACGTGTTTTTGATAAAGTCGATTCACCGTAAGCCTTCTGTAACATTTTCAGTGACTCCGAACACGAAATTCCGTTGGCGATGCAAAATTTAAGACAAACTCTTTGTTCGATATTTTTGTCCATAGTGAAATTCGCAGTACACACTAGATATGATCTAACTAAAAACAGCACTATAATAAATATAAACAACAGATGCAACTCAAAATCCGCGTTAAAATGGAAAACAGTTGTGCCAATCAAACAGCAAAAAAATAATCAAAAAATTGAATTGGGAACCATAGACAAATTATCCATTCCCGATACTTTTTTGACTGAATGTATATCATCAGTGAACTTAACCAGCATATCACAGATAAAAAAGAAAAACTAATCAATTATGTCCGTAATATCATTATATTTGCAACCTCGTTTGTTTATCAATCTTATTTCAAAAGAAGCCGTAGAATCACACTTCGGCCAATCAAACTACATGATTTACCGTGGTGTAAAAGCAGCATAATTCAGGCTAGGCCCTCTTACAATACAAATCATTTATCAATCTGTACCTATCTAAGAGAATTTATCGGGCTCCTAAAGTGTAATAACCATGCTAAGACCAGTAGCGGAAACACAAATCATGTTTATCTATTAAGGCGACTATTACCTATTGATCGTTACTTCGTTGGGAAACGATAGGTAGGTACTGAGTTTTTAACGTCTAGCAGTGCCTCTACGCATCCAATAGATTGCATTGAGGTGAAACACCTCTTTTCCAAGAGTTGATCAAACGTCATTGTTCTTCCGTATCTTGGGCCTTTATAGAATAAATAATTTAAAATAGCCTTACTTATAAAGATTTGAAATGTTTTTATTTACTGTTAGCAATACTGCGCTTACTGAATCAGCTGTTTAATACTCTTTCGAAGGGTTTCGATAATCGTAGACACTCAATCTAGTTAACACATTCACATGATAAAATTCGAAACAAGTAAATACGGAGGAGAACCGACCACCGTTGGTTCTCGAAGGTGGGGATAAAACAATATAGGGACAACTCGATGTACCGATGATAATATCTTAAAGGTTGCGGGGAGTCAAGATGATAATTTCTTAAGGGAGGTGTCTCATGGAACTTTTTGAGGGCCTGTATCAAGCAGTGGGCGTCTACAGACTGATGATGATCATGAACTACGTGATAGATTAACATTTTTAAAATACCTCTTTTCAAAATGTAATTGCGTCGATGTCGCATGTCGCCGAGGGGGCTTTCCCACGAGCCCGAGATTCTATCACACCACTCTATCATTATCAATAATATCTAACTATCACGTGGTTACATAAATATTGCTGGTATAAAACTGAACATATTGTTGAAGTGAGAACTAAACCGTCAATGAAATTCATGGTATATCTGAGTTTGTCGGACTATAGCTTAAAATTACTGAAATACTAGCGAAACGAATCGAAACTCCATTACATATAACAGGCAACGTAGATTAGGTACTCGCTAACGTCTGACATTTAATTATTATGATTATTTAATGAGGAGAATATAATTTGTACCACAAGCAAAGTTGACTGGTAGATAATGCCAACTTCATTAAGAACACCTTTCAACTTCGTAAAGTCAAAAAACAAAGTATATTATTTCATGATTATTAGCTAGCGCAATTTAAGGATTTATTAAAAAATATAACCTACTCCGAATCTCACCAAATTAGTACTATTCATTGGTACTACCGTGAATGATCCGATAGAGCCGCATCAAACGTCACAATCTTAATGATTACCTGCGTGAATACATACGTAGGAATTTCACTTCTATACGCTTCAACTATTTAGGTGGTTATATTCTTATGGGTTGTTACAATATTTAAGGCGTTACGATATTGATTTCTCTAATTTACTAAAATTGCCCGAAGCGGAACAAAACGTTAGAAAGGCTTACAAAGGTGAATATGCGAGCTTAAATCGCCCAATTATCTGTACGTGGGCGGTAAAAGGTCAAATGGACCATACCTTTCATAAAATTCCAAAGGTACTAAGATAAGATCTCTACAATGGTGAATGCTAAGAAGAACACTATTCAAACTTATTCCTTCACCGAGGTTTTACCATCGCACCTCACGACACCGAAACAGGCATCACACATTATTTATTATTTTAATTTATATCAATCATTTAAATATTATGAAAATCTTATTTTTTTATTATTTCAATTAATTTATTTGCCTCATTTTTCGAAAACTGTTTAATTAATTTAAATTTCTAAGGCTATTTATTTTATAAAATGATTTTTTCAATAATATTATTGAATAGATATAAATTATGTTTTTAATCTAAAGTAACTAGTGTAATTGGTTTTTAAAAACGTGAAAGTTACTTTATTAAGTTAATCAATTATTGTTAATTGTTTACTAATAATAAACAATTATTGATACAAAGCTCTCTCGTACTACCAGCTTTCCGAGATCCTTTCTTCCGTATATGTAAAGTGTGGAATGAGCTGCCTTCTGAGGTGTTTCCGCTGAACTAGGTATAACCAGACTCGCTTCAAATAATAATTAACAAAGAGTCCTTTAGAGCAGGCAACACATCAGCAATGGCCAATGTGCAGATGTTAATATACCATGAATCGAGTGATTTGTAGGATTGTTATGAGAAAAAGAAGTTTTTTTTTAGTAAAGCTAATAGCTAATAAATTTACAAAAATGACATTAGATTGACATCTCCTAGTAACCTACCATAAATAAATAATAAACAATACTGGACATTTTCACACATCACCACCTAGCCCCAAAGTAAGCAGAGCTTGTTATGGGAACTTCATGACTGATATACGACTTATACAATACATATGATTTTGTAAATACGTACTTATACATAGAAAACACCCAGATCCGAGACATATTCGAAAATATTCTCAGATACAAACATTTATCCCGCGGCGGGAATCGAATCCACAACCTTCTGCGTCTCAGGCGAGCCTTCACTCACTGCGCCACAGAGGTCGTCGCAACTAACTACCATAGGTCTAGCTTGTATCTAACTTAGAAAACACCTTAATAGACATAGACAACAAAATATCTCCAAATTCTACATTAAAGTTAATACTTTCTTTACCGTTTGTAATTCGCATAGTGAGATCAACAGCTTTATGGCCTTCATAAAAACAAATTATTTTTATTATGATGGTAATACCTAGTGACCCTTACTTTTGTAAGATATCAAAATCTACAGATAAATCAGTAGGCGGGGCTGAAAAACAGCGTGGCTAAGTCCTCGACCTTTTTACTTACATACAGACATACCTTCTTACTATACCTACTAGTTTAATTACCTACTTATTACTTATTACAGCATTAGCATTGCCATTCAGCGTGGCAATGCGGCCAGTATTTTGGGAACGCTTCCGCCTGGTAGTGATCTGGATCAGTTGAGCTATCTATAGATCGTTTGCAACGGTCTTTAGATAACTAGCTGTGTCATCTGTATTTTTTGTATATACCTACTTGTACATAGTTGTATGAATAAACTTATTACTATATTGTACTTAGGCTAGGTATGTTGTTTAAGTGTAAGTAAATAAATGCCCTTTTTTTTTTAAATATCATCAAACAGCTAAATATAGCTAACAGTAGAATCACAGTAGATCACATCACAAAAACTTACACGCGATGGTTTTGTTGCAATTAGATAGCTGATGATGGAAGAAAATCTGAGATGAACGGTCAACGCCGCAGGTCAGCAGATGGCGCAAGTCATGAGTAAACCTTCCTAGGTCACAGCTAAATGAGAGCTAGTAGCATATATAATTATGTACATTTGTCAAATAATATTTTTTCGCACCAATTACATTGTACCAAATGAGAATTGAATAGATAGTTGGTCTATATTGATCGGTTTGGCATGCGACAAATCAGTTAAATATAAGATGATGTAGAGTAGTGTAAACCTACTGTATAGATTTTCAACAAAAACCCAATATTTACAACCCGCTGCCTCCTAAATATCAAACCATTACCCAGGTCGGTGTACCATCAGCAAAAAAATGCAAATTGTCATAAGCCACGGGCGATTCACGCGCAGACATTCCCACAGTCTGAGTACGGATAGCAAATTAGTTCACTGGCCCCAGCACGAACTTCATCGTCTTATATTAATTTCCGGAATTAAGTGTGGAATGGCACGCGTGTTCCATTTTCTCTGTGATGAGATTTGTGACTAGTTTTTATAATTAACATCGTAAAAATATTTTTTTTGTAGTAAATCAACAAGTTTGTAATTTTCTGACTTTTTCCTTTATTTATGGTGTGAGACCTTGCTTCTTGCCAAATTTCATGATTTTAGGTCAACTGGAAGTACCCTAAGGGTTTTCATTTATTTGCGAGTATTAAAATATGTCGCATAAATGACCGTACTTATTTATTGCGTTGACTTAGAAGCTTGATAAGAGCTCCAAGGGACCTACGTATTTACCCAGATCCGTCAAAAGTCCAGACAGCCAGAGCCATCACGCGAGCGGGACAGTGGCGGGGACCCCTATTTTCAATGTTGCAATCGCCAATTGATTCCTTGAGTTTGCCCCTTTGGGTCAGGACGAACAGAACAGAACAGAACAAAAAACTCTCTTCCTTTCCCCTTTGCTAGATACCTTTAAAAGGACAGAACCAGACAATATGGAATGTTTCCAATGCATATATAATCGGATTTGGATCGGATTTAGTGCACAAGCCACAGTCGATTGGGTCAACTTTTTTATCCGTATTTATATGTCTGTAAAAAACCTTTGTTGTTTTTTTCTAACCCTACCTAAGCCGTGACCGAATCTACCCTACATAGATGTTATCCGATCTGAGATTCGATCGTGTAACAAAAATACCTACCTACCTATTAACCCTTCGTGTCGGCACATCTGTCTGTCGACAGAATGGGCTGGGATAAAGAAATATAGATTCCAGTGTTACCCATGAACCGGGGGAGATAATAGGGTCACATTTTGCGAATTCCGATGAGCCTCCCAGATGAGGGGTAGAATAGTGTTAAATATCCTCTTTCTTACTAAACGTTTATAGGGTTCTAAAGCTAATTGGCGAACACCCCGATTTCAGTTTAATCATCAAGGTAAATAAAAATAGGTTTCCATACCGTGCCCGATCGCTTTTTTGTGGCTGTTATGATCAGGAAATATTTTTGACAGTAGGTACCAACACTTTACCATTGGAAGAAACTCAAACTAACCTTACAGAAAATATTTGGCAGTACTTTCCCGTTGGTTAATGTTTTTTAAAATTATCATTTCACGTGCATTCTCACAGTCAGATCACGTCGTTAGCAATGATTTTGTGTTTCTGATCTTTTGACCGCGAGCTATCATTAGGTACAGATGTAAATTGGATGTATTTTCCACGCTCCGCCATTGTTTTGGTGTTATTACGGTATCTTCGATAATCTGCTTTGCTAGTTTGAAATGGGCGCAGCTGGCAACCCTGAATAAATGAATGAAAAATATTTGTACCTACCTACTTACATCATGCAGTGTAGAAAGGCCCCCCACCCGATAAATGATAACATTTCAAAGGTTGCGGGAAGTCACTAGATGGAGGTGATTCAAGACTGTTCGTCGTTTTCATTCTTTCATTAACTCCATGTAAGATTGAGTTCACAGTGTCGGCCTAGCTTTAGACTTTATAACGACATCCCGTCAATTTGGCATCCTGCTTTGAGTAAGGAAGCTTGTACGAGAAGAGGATGGTGATATGCAAGAGAATCTATTCAAGAAAATATATCTATACTTATAGACAATATATGTTAAATCGTTTGTCTGATCGTTGACTGACTGACTGACCGTATCTATAAACGCACAGCCAAAAGTACTAGGTCTAAAAAACTGAAATTTGGAACAGAGGTTTATTTTATTACATGCTTCTGTTTTTTTTTGAACATTTCTACCTTACGTGGGGGAAATGGGGATGAACTTTGTATGTTAGTCTTTGTTCTATGAAGTTAGAAACATGCAAATTTTATTTACAGCTACTACTAATTACTAATCTCGTGCTATCCAAAGACCCTAAGTCTTTGGATTTTAACATTTTATGGTTGGGGGAATGGGGGTGGAAGTTTGTGTTCAGTTTTTTTTAAGGTAGGAACTTGGAAATTCAAATTGTATCTATTCATCATATATAAATGATGCCGTGTTTCAGGGTTTTTGGATTTTCACGTTTGCACCCCCAGTCCCCAGTCGGACTTGGGTTTTTTTTTAAACACGTCTCTCTCCGTGCATAGCCGCTAGCAAAAACAAGTACAAGATAAGATATCGCCTTTAGCCATAAGGCCGCCAATTTTTTTTTTAAGTACCTAGTTAAAAAAAATTAAGGTGTTTAGAACATTAAATAAATAATAAACAAACAAGCAGTCACATACTCGTGCTCGTTTGATGGGTATTATTACCGTCTTACCTCAACACATAATAATATATGTGAATTAATATCTTATGACTACTGCATAACACCTTCCAGTAGGTATCATAGAGCAGGAAGCGGCGACGGACAGACAAACGTTTTAATTAATGCTAATTACCAGATGGATTAATGGCTGTGTATTGTGTAATAAAGCCCAACGAACTTGATTATAGGACCCGAAAACGATAAAGTATATACTTTATAAAACTTTTTTCGTAACTTATAAAGATTTATGACAAAATATTTTTCAGATTTCTTAGACATACAGACATAATTCATTGTGGTCCGAAAAGGGTCTCGTTCTAAAAAAAAACAAAAAAGAAAACTGCGACTGTAGTTCCTATTCAGCTTTAGTAGTATACAGATCCGTGTCGCTATCAAGTTGGTGGCAGTTTAAGGCAAGTCTAAAGAAACATTAAGTCAAAGTCAATATTCATTATGTTTTTTTTTTAAATGATAATTTCGAACCTTGAATACTTAGTGAATCTACGCCACCAAGCCTAGTGTTAAGTAAGTGGCCACGTCTTGCATAGTACTTATGGTATTACTAATAAAGATTTTAAACACACATAATTATCAGAAAGAGATAAAGCAGTGTAAAGTTATTCAACTATTTAAATAATCTTTATAAGTAAGGCCATTACCGTTTGCAAGCCCATCGCTAGATGTGAAAGTCCACTGCGGTCAAAAGAGTGAGGTTATGACATTTCAGGAGCGCCACGAACCCATACAGAAAAACCTTAAGAGCTTGTGGTCAATATTGGTCCATATTCATTCACAATATTGGTACACTGTGAGATGCATAGGGAAAAACAGAAAGAGCACGAATTCTGACTTCCCACTACGTTCTATTAGACCTGATATCCACTAAAGCACTGCAACCGGCATTTAAAACGCAGTAAACAACAGTGCAGACTACAAAAATGTTGCCAATTTAACGTATAAAGATTTTAAATAGTAGTTTAGCTAAACAGTGTTTTGTTTTGTTGAATTTAAATGATACATGTCAGAAAGAGACAAAACATTGTCTAGTTATACAACTCTTTAATAATGTTTATAAGTTATTAAAGAGTTGAAAGACAAAGAACAAATATCTGCAGAACAACAAATATTTATCCCGCACTGGGTACCTCAAACCTATTTGTAAAACAAGGACAAGTTTTTGAGCGCGTTGATGTCTTTTGTATATGTCTGACCTACGGTTTTTGTCGACCTAACCTAATAAAAATAGTGTTTTCTTTCGTATCACTAATTATTTCTTGGTCACTCTGCTTGAGGTTGAGCTTCAGTATATATCTTGATACATTATAAGCAGACAAAACCAGTGATATCAACGGATTTAGGGAGGCAAAGCACGATAAATTTACCTAGTAGCAGTTTAAAACTCTTAAATTCATGCGCAGATGACGACTTTGAATTTGATCTGTTTAATTATTTTCTTCTGTTCACGATCCTAACTCTATAATTACACCTCTTTAGCTTAAGGTGTGCTTGATCTTGAAGCTATCGTTTGCAACGATCTATAGATAGCTTTAGATAGCTGTTTCATCTGTATTTTTGTATATACCTACTTTGAATTTATTAGTTTACATTTTTAATACTCATTTTTGATTACATAAAATAATGATTATTATATTATGCCGTTTTATTGTTATCAACTAAGAAATGTTTAGCTACTTCTAGCAAAGTTTTTGGGCAATCTAGCAACTTTTCGCAAGATGCTTTTCTGCGCCATGTTGGGACGAACGGGAATTTCTTAAAGCAGTTTTTTAACGTGCTTCTGACTATCCCCTTCAAGATCTACATAATGAGCAGTCAATGGGCAGTCGTGAGCGTGTCTGTTGTGAACCTTGAACCGAGTCTGATCGACAGAGCCTTTCTTTAAAAAGTTTGAACGGTCCAATGTTTTGTAACTCTGATTTCGAAAAAACTGGCTGATTTCGAAAGTTTTCTATAATATAGATTAATATTTTGATTATTGTATGCCCAAGAAGAGCACCTGTTGTTGTACCATTTTTTTCAATCTTTGTATACGGTAAGACAATAAACGAGTACCTATCCTAGTATATTATTTTCTATAGTCGTGAGATGATGCGGTGAGACGAACCAGAAAACACGATCTAGCTTTGGTTCACATCTCAAGAAGCAACTTTTACGGACAGTGGACTTTATTTATTCTCCGTTCCCTTCATTCCAACCAAGTAGTCACTCTGACCCTTCACCCACATATTGACATTTCCCTCCAAATTGGTCAAACAAAGTTCAGGCTAACATTATTATGCAAACAAATACGGTTGGCATTAGAGCTTCACGAATGGATAACAAGTCGACACCTATTCTGTTTGGGTGGGTAAATGTTGATCTATCGAAATATTCCCAGGATATTTGGGCGAGACACTGATAGCTGATGTGGACTTTAATTCAGAAGGTTTGAGGCATGTTTTGAAATAGAACAGGTGTGAAGTTGGATTCATTCATGGTTCCAAAATAGAGTTTAGCCCAATATTAGGACATTTAAATTTTTTTGTAAGCTTTAAATGAAGGTTTTATGTTTGTACCCCAATAATATAAAGAGTTATAACTTAGTTGTGGATCTCTCTTGTATAAATAAATTAAACAATTAAGTAAACTTCGATATTTACGAAAACAACACTGATAAATAAATAAAAAATACCAGCAATTTATCGTTGCATCCGACAAGTATTCTAGAGCCGGAAACCGGAAGTGTCCGCATCTCTTGGCAGTGTTGCCAACCTGACGATATTGATAATGCAGTTCGTAAAACGTAGTTTAACCTAACATTAACACGGTTAAGGAAAACATCGTGAGGAAACCGGCATTCTTTAGAACCACAAATTTGAAGGCACGTGCAATCAGTTAGAGTTCCAATAAGCGGAGATGGACTTGCTGTGTCACGTGGAATCCTGACTACTTGCAAAAAGCGGGCATTTGCTAAATTAAATGTTTGGACGTGCCTCTAACTACACCCTACTTGGTATCCACATAGATCTAAGCACTGAGTATGTATCTAAGGTTGTCTATCATGGGCAATACAGTCGTGAACGTGTTTGTTTTCACTAACGTAAGTTAAGTATCCAGCGGAGTCCATAATATTTTTAGTTATCCCTTACCAAAATCAACAGAAGTCGTTTTGAGTGGGAGTTGTGTAGGAAGGTAGGAGCGTGAGAACCAATTATGAAACTGTCCAGGGAACCCAAGTTTTTGGACGAATGTAGTATCGTCGTACGCCGTATGTCTCGTGTTTCCACTAACGCGTTGTGCTTTACGCGCTGCATGCGTTGCTTGATATAATTTTAATGTTGTCCATTTACAAGTGAAACTGTATAATAATCTACGATGGGCCTGCAGTTTTTGGACGAAGTGTCGTCTCTCCCACCACTTGCATATGATATGCTGGTAGTGATAGGTATTTCTATATGTGATATGCCCCTTTACAGCAGACATGAAAAGCATAAAATAGTTTAAAATGTTGCCTTGTTCATGGTTTTTGAAGACTAGTAGAGCTTCTGTGAAAATGCTCATATGGGGAAGTGCTTATTTCTGTCGCCAAGCAGTAATGCTCCCATTGCTGTGTTCCGGTTTGAAGGGTAATTTTTAGGTTATAACTATTAAAACTATTATTTATTAATACAACTATATTAAAACAGTACAAATCAAGGCAATTAAGGCTTAATACTATGTAGTTAAACAGTACAATACGTACTGCGGCTGGTGATGTTTACCTGGTTGAATAGCAATGCAAATTTTCTGACCGAGGTAGGCGCCATTGCAGTCCTTTGTCAATAATAAAAACTGAAAAATTCATATAGATTTAATGTAGTTCCTATACGTACGTTACAGTTTGGTTTATTTAATAGGTAAGTCAACAACATGGGTATAATTGAGAATAATCGTATCTTTACAAAAAAACTGGCTGCTTTTTCTGTCAGTTGCTGATAGAAAGGTACCTCTGTCATTTTGTCTCTTATTAACCTCCTTTTATATTTTTTTACCACTAATATTGGAATAGATCTTTATTTATGTTCCGCGATTTACTAACAAGCTTCATGTTCTCGCATATTTTGCTTATATAATTATTCCGATAGATAGATACCACAAATTAGAAATAATATTAAGTGTTTACTGTGTTTGGTTCATTTTCGTACCAAAATAACCAAACCAACAAACCAAATTGGTTTTAATTTTATGCCACCAAGATTCTCGTTTGCGCTCTGCGCTATAACTCTTGCTAGTTCAATTTATTTTCTTGTTTCAGCCGTATGTGTGTTAGTAACTATTCTCAATTTCCACGTTAAGTTTTTCCATACTTTCATCCCGATACACTCAGTTCGAGTATTTGAAAAGGAGTGTAATAAGACCGCGTTCTTATTGCACCTTTCTGTGCGCACAAAAGCACTCCAAACTGACTGAAAAGTTGAGGAGTAATCGTGGTATTGCATATACCACGATAATCTATTACTCTTCATGAATAGAAAAGAATGTGACATTATCAGAAGAGTGTTAAATATGAATTTGGTTAGAAATAAGAGGAGGTAGGTCAAACAAAACATGGATGTGAAAGATTACTTGGATAAGAAGAGTACTGAGATGACGGCTGATAGAGGAGATTGGAAGAAGAAAACTTGTTGTACCGAGCTCACAAGGGTGAGAAGATGATGAGATGATCCTCCAAATTTTAGGACATCCGGTTCAGGCTGTGCGTTGATTGTCAGCCAATCAGTCAGTCAGCAAAGTCATGCAATGGTTTTATATATTTAAACAAATAAAAATAATTAGAATAAAATAATATATTATTTTAACCTACAGAATTAACTTAGGTATTCTGTGCAAATGTTTATTGGCTGAAATTCTGTTTTGATCAAACTTTTTGCCAAAAAGGTAGGGTGTTTTCGAAAACAATAGCGTAATGTCGCAAAATGATTGCGAATTAACTCAAAAACGGAGAAATAAATATCTTTAACGAAGACATAAAACTTTTAGGTCATAAATTCGACTTCAAAAGCTTAAATTAATCTGACAAGGATCCGTAAAAGGCTTTGAAGGCAAAAACAAAATACTATTTTGCGAAATAAATGATGGATTGGTGGAAATAAAATAATGTTAATTCATCGTGAGGCTTCCCAATTATTTACTTTGTTCAAGAAATTTATTTTAAAGCGGTCTTTTTGCTGGGAGAATTACAAAAAAGTCTTTAAAGAACTGCGTTTTTTACTAAACGGTATTTATTATATTATAAATAATTAAATAAAAGTATCGCCACAATTCCTACGTAGTCCTGTCACCACACTAGGGTTCCTTGGGTATCAGAAGCCCACTGTGTCGTGGGGTGGGTTCCTACGATAGTACAAAAAATTGCAGAACAAAAGAAAACACTTTTTTAAAACGAACAACTTTACGGATGATTTCAATCTATTTCAAATTCCACTAAAACGTACCTACCTATTTCTTCAAATTCAAGAGGCAAATCCACATAATTATAATATACCTAGAATATAATAAATGTATAGAAATGAAACTGTGTCAGTAAGCGCCACCTGGCGGCAAGGTGTGGCATCCAGACATGTGCTAGTTCTAGATCAATCTAATTTGATAATGTTTTGCAGGACTGTTTAGTGTCCCAAATGTATTTTAAATGTATATTCCGTTTTATGTACTATTCTAGGTTGTGAAATATACCTGTTCCAAATTTTATATAAATCGGTCCAGCTATTACAGAGCTTGTTACCAACAAACATACAAGTCTCTAAATATCCAAACTTTGTCATTTTTATTAGTAAGGATCGCTTTGCATGACATATAATTCAAATAAATATAATTAATCTGAAAAATCAAAATACACAAAATGGCTTCATGCGTTTCTGAAGCAAGCATGAATTTTTAAATAATGTAAATGAATCAAATTACCACAAGCATCTTTAATTAATGTTATGGAAATCGTTGCAAAAACAGTTGTTACATTTCTTAAACGGCAACGTGACTGTTACTTTACAAGTTCACCATGTCACATCCACGTGCGAGCACTAACACACAGACAGCTCTTTATGTAGCCATCAATGAAAAAAACCTGACCTATCGCTCACCGTTATTATTTTAATAGGTGAAGAATTACCCTACTGCGACTCAACGAGATCAAGGTGTGATGCAACTGCCGTACAGGTGACTCGTCAGTCAGGTGTAAACTCACCCTAAACACCAATGCTACCAACATAACAACGCAACTTTCCAAGGACAGCGCTGCTCTACTTTTTTATTCGCGTCGTTGAAATAGGAATGAAAGAGGTTGCTTTTAGCGGCAATTTTAAGTTTGTATTTCGAACCTTTGTTAAAGAAGCCACCTTTTCGTACATTTGCCACAATTTAAGGTCACATGACAGTAAATTTGTAATTAAAATAAACTATTGTAGTATATAAATACTTCATAAGAAGTATTGTAGTTATTTCTCATTCGTATTGGGTGGGTGCTATCGATCAATGTCTGTCGAAATGCGCTAATATGGGTAGTAAAAGTGTTAATCCCATGGCAGAAATGTTTTATTTCTGCATTGAACTGTCACTCTATTTAAGCATGTTGAATCATCTTTTTGTTTATTAATGTTGGTTATCTTTATCGATATGGTTAAAGCAGCTACCTATCCTTCTTAGATTTTAATAAAAAGTATAACAAGAAGCACAGGACCACCTTACGAGGAAAATGAGAAAACAAGTACGTAGGTTTGAGAATATAAAATCTTATCTAAATTAAGTAAAACACATGTAGTAAGCATACTAGGCTGGTACCTAATAAAGACTCTTGTTGAATTTCACAACGGTTAATTTATACGTACAGCTGTTCTATAATTAAATAAATTCAGGAAATATATAAACTTGTACTTTATTTTACCCTATTGCCCTCAACGATGAATGCATTACTTATCAATAATATATTTTTTAATTGCAGACACAACGCAACGGTCGCATACTATTCTGCCGGCTGTCAGATAATGACGCACTAGGCTGAATGGCCAGGTGTCAAGAAGTGTTTTACGAAAAAAATTAAGATCACCATCCACCCGGCTTAAAAAATCTCAGCAGGTGTCTCTGGTCAGGCGAAAGACAGATGTCCGAAAATCAGAGGAAATAGAGGGTTGTTTGACCAACATTTAAAATAAATTTTAGTATTTATGATTGCGAAATTGCGTTTATTTTAATTTATCTAAATTGTTTTTTAATTACTGGACAGGATTAATTAAAGGCTAACGATTCCCGCCATATTTTTGACAGTTGAATTTTCTGCATTATTTTCATCACTTCCGCCTGAGGTACTTATTTTGACGTAAGATTTTTCCAGCTGGATAAATTAAAGAGAGCTAAGATACTAAAATCAAAAGAGGTACAAAAAGTCTATGTATTTTGATCATGGCAATATCAAAAGAGCACTAAATGTGTATTGACCCTGACTTGCGATCCGCAGGTCGTGGGTTTGAATCCCACTATTGAATGATTATGACAAATCGTGAATCTGAATCCGTTTAAGGGCTACATACATTAGCTGACCTTAGCCAGGGTGACAAAGAAAGAACCGGTTACACGACAGACGAGCATGGCAAATTAAGTGTTCCTAGATACTTATCCCAGTTGGAGAAAATACAATTAGGTACCTACCACAACCAACAGGTGATGGTTACTTAGGTTACCATAAAAATAATAACAAATAAAACTTTGAGCAACAATTTCTACTTCAAACAAGTGCTTATCATCATAAACTGAGGATATTACCATCGCCAGGTATGCGTAATATTTACTAAAGTGAGTCCTTATTATTTTCGAACGGCTGTTGAATATTTTAAATGTGCTCTTTATTAAGCCTATAACATAACTTCATTCTGCGTGAGATATTGTACAGTCCCGATCAGCTGCTTGTTAGTATTTTATTATTTTTATCTAACCAAATTTGCCTTTATGTATACAACAGTTTAAAAAACTTTGAAACTTGACCAAACTAATAAATAGGTATTTTTTACTTATTTTTTAGTAGAATCGCAAAGGTATGTTCAAATTTATTGAGATCATTGTCATGCATTTAAATTTTACCAATCTTTTAGTTCAAAATCAAAGTTGTTTAATGGGAAATGTTATATGTTATGATTTAGAGTTGTTGTTTTTTGTCTTCTCTTTCATAGACAAAACGTTGTCTTGGGTGCACATGCTAAAAGGGCTGTAGTAAGTAACATCGGTATTTTTTCTCCATACCTTTGTTGGGATATACCACAAATTACAAATACCTAATACCGTCATTTTTTAAATAAAAATACAATAAGAACTTTTTATCGGGAAACTCAAAATTCCATACTTATGGCAATAAGTTAAGCATAAATCAATTGTAAAACTTAGAACTGAATAAAAAAAACAGTCACTAGAAAGATCTCTGTGTTTAATAACGTGTTCGTTCCCCGCTGCTATCATAGCCACGCGTATAGCCCACCGCGTCGCTAAATGCATTACACACGCGTTTCACTGACTGCGGAGCCATGAAACAGTCATTGCATATTAGTGATGTAATTTTTTTCGAGTCCGGACTTTGTATTGTCTATGGTCATGAAATGAACGGACTGATGGATAACGCAACAAGCCAAATTAATTCAATGAGAAATAACTAATTAATTTAATTTCAGAATGCACTCGTGAATGCTTCACTTCGATTGGAAATGAAGGAAGTAGTATAAATTAAACGATTAAGACATTCGTAGTATACCATCACAACTTTACTATCGTATCTGTAAACGTAACGCAACTTTCTACAATCGGTAATTTCTAGTGGTATTACCCATCACTAGTTTTCAGTAGATACTATTTTGATGCCACCCAATGATAAATATTAATTTAATTAAATTACAGAATACACTCGTAAATGCATTCATCAGCCTTGATCTTAGTAAAAGTCAAAGTCAACAGTTATTTACATACTTACTGGATACCTAATTATTGAAACCACGATGGAATCATCGTGAAAAACTGCCTAAAGCAATTGAATTTACGCCGATATCTCGAAATACATACACCTACCATCCTACCATGATGCTAGGTAGGAAGTGTATAATAAAAAAAAATAAGACGAATAAACGTATGGAATATCGAACAAAAATGTCTTCTTTATTTGAAATTCAAAAAGATACCATAGTCTAGCTAGGTCTAAGAACTTGATCTTCGCTATTACGTGGTTTAATATCGTAGATATCGTAGATATTAAACCACGTACTATACTGGTAGAGTCTGGAAAACAACAACAATTTAGAAAATAATAAGGGCTCGCTTATTCAATGAAGGTCTTGTTATAATTTTTCATGTAACCTCTGTACTTATTCTGGTACAAACGCACCTACAAAGATTATTTAACATCTCAAGTTAAGTTGAGAAAGAAACATGTTCATTAGAATTCCTGCTTGATCATAATTTAGTGTAACATCTGTGTAAATTCGTGTTGACACCAAATTGTGTCTGCAAAGAAGCTTACAGTAAAAAATAAAACTAACGACCCACAGCCGGCTAAACATGTGGGATCTTTTGCCTCAAAATTTAAAATAAGATTTTCAATCTCATTTCGTTGCATTATGGTTTAAAATATTGCATTTATTTGATATATTATTAATATTATTTAGTAATGTTTGTTTTGTATCATATAAGTTAAACCTGAAATGGAAAGATTTTGAATCTTATTTGTTTCGTGATAAGATGATTTGTCGTAAGGAATATTAAAAGTTATGTAACATTTTAGTGACCTTTGCCCTGTCTACCATAATTCTATGGTATTCATATAACTTCAATAAGTATTTATTAGCTTCTTAATGTGTAAAGTGTGGTTCCATTTTGGGCCGTTTATTAGCTTCATAACATTTTATTACAATATTTAATTACATTTTATGATGCTAAAATACGCTAACAATTGCGTATGTCTTTTTACCTCCGCACTTTTTATGTTTTGGTAAGTAGATACCTAAGTACCTATAGTAGATAGTAATAAATGGTGTTTGGTAATTAAATACTATATAGGTACATTGTTAAATTTAATTTAGCAGTCTGGGTTTTTGTGGACCGGTATAAAGTAAAACTACGAACCTACTTGTCAAAACCTATCGTAGGTTAATATTTTTTGAGCTAAACTAAACTTAGTTTTTTTTAACAAGTTCTTTGGTAGTATGTCCATAATGCCAGATCTATAGATACATATATATATTTATATATACACGTATGAGTTTGACACTAAGCTATAAACCAAATAATTTACTTTCCATTCTCTCGCTCTTCACTTTTCTCTGATGCAACCATAGATACCATGCATCTACTTAATTGCATTATAAATATCCGCAAAATAGAAAGGACAAGGGCATGTTATATCTTTAACGTGCATGCCATCTGATCAGGGTTTCTAGATTGACGGTAACGTCATATCACGGTGAGCGGTGGCTGATTTCTGATGACAAATTATCAATCTACGTTTCTAGGCTTCCTAAGCCAAATGATAAAAAAGGAACCAGTTTATTTGGTTCGTCTTATGCCTGCGTCCACCAATACAATAACGGGTGGTTAGGTCCTGATATTTTTTTTTTAACACATATTTTCATAGGAATGTTTAAATCTCGACTTAAACATTCCCATTTTCAGGTTTTAAATGTTTTGGGTATTGCTAAGCCTAGCCAAATGAGTGCCATTGTCTCGATACCACTGCCATTTTGCTTGTTTTATTTGGGGGCAGATAACTACTATATAGTCGATAGGTAATGCCGTTTTAGTGACAATTAGGTCCTTATAAGTTGTTCGTTTCTATTAGAAATTGCTGCACGCCAAGTGCCAATCTCTAAACAAATAAGTTGACTGTAGATAATGCTTTAGCATTATGTCTGCCTATCCTAATTTTGATATAATTATGTACTACTATTGATAAAAATAAAGTTATAATAAATTATAAATAAAGTGATAATTAGTAAAAAAAATAGTTTTTAAAGAGGTATAATTTATTTGAATAATTAGGAACATAAGAACATTTATAACGTACAAAGTAGGTACTTAGTTTCTAAAGTTTTACGGCTCAGACAGTAATATTTAGCGGTACCGTAATTTTAAGAAATCCTATTACACCTTAGTACGTGAACAGGTGTTATTTGGGCGCAGTTTGCAAGGGGCACGTGCTACTGCTGCCACCTTGCGGATAATGTGACAGGTGGGGGAAACAATTATTATTTCGTTCGAAAACGGAAATTCCGCATGTCACGGTTTTTTGGAGGGGCTCAAAAGTCTATTGCATTACTGACCTATGCTAGGTTGGCCTTTCCTACCAAAAAAGTAGGTATGCAAATGCAAGGGCAATGTTTTATTTAAAGGTCTACGCCGTAGCCGTAGTACCTTCTACGCGGTTCGTTCGTCAATAGATCTTTGTTGGTCTTCCTATTAGGTCCAGTTTGAGGAGGTCTTGAAAAGAGACTTTACTTAGGTGCCGTTTATAAAACTATGTCTTTTATTACGTATTCATAATTTAAGCATGGAATAGTTAATACGCTTAAAGAAGTATAAAAAAGGTAGGTAACAGGGTAGAGAAGCTGTGCTAAATCCAACTTTCATTTTATATTTAGATCACAAGTTCTGAACCAAGAAGCTAACCTCCTTGCTTGAAAGTTGAAACTATTTATTTCATTATAATCCAAACGAGTTGAGATGACGACTAAAGAAAGTTATCGTCGGTTGTAGAGTGCTGTTTCATTTAGTCGTGTTGTTTTAGGGTTGACTGGTATATCGACCGATTTTGGCGCCGTGTTGGCGGCTGAGTCCTTCCGCAAAGAGGTTTCCTGAGGTTATCTCAGTGCCAAACTCCGCTGAACACCATAATTTTGTTAAAATCATTTAGTTAGTCATTATAAGTTAGGTACTGTAGTAAGCTAGACCTCCAGAATTGTAATTGAATACTACTACATAGGTATTTATGTGGGATTGGTAAATAAAACGAGGGGGCTTTTGACAACGAATTTACTCGGGTTTATTGTCTGTAAGGATTTTCAACTTTTCTTTTTCTTCTTCGCACGCAAATTCATTTCCACGGCTTTTCACAGAGAGGAAAAAAAACCCTTCACTCACTCACTCTTCCATCAATCCCTTTCGTTCCACTCGTTCCTTACACACGCTCCGTTCAAAAACAATAAAGTAAGTACAATGTTTATTTAATCCTACATTTATCTGTATCATCTTCCTTCTGCTTTTATTTGTGACGAGCCAATTGCACTTGGCCGTTTTAAACGTTATTTTTTAGGCGTGAGAATCCCTAGCGAGTTCAAGATCTTTGGCGCAGCGTGTTTAAGATTTTTGGATAACACACCACAGTAACTAATACCTACTACCTATTTCCTTTTATAGAGGCCAATAATCTAATATTAAGCAATGATGTAGTCTCCACGCCTATTTTTATGGTGCTCTCTCTAACTTCTCTTTGGCTCTCTCTATGCCCACTAAGCAAGTAATCACTAAGTTTCTATGGCCAAGTACAGTTCAAAAGTAATAGATATTCTTCATACACGCTACGCTTGTTCAAGAATAGCCGGTTTCAGACAATTAAAGCGTGAAGGGTGGCGACCACTACTAAGTAAGTAATAAACAATGTCAAAATATATTTTTATAAAAAGTTTAAATGTTCCAATGTTTCGTAACTCTCTAAAAACATGGCTGATTTCAAAAGTTTTCTATAACGTAAATGAATATTTTGATGATGATTTCTGATGTAAGTATAATAATGTTTCCTGTTTGTTTTTGTATAAGTATCTACCTATTTTTATTATTGTATGCCCAGGAAGGGCAACTGTTGTTGTTACTAAATGTTACCAATTTATTGCATCTTTGTACACACAGTAAGACAATAAACGATTATTCTCTTCTATTATATTCTATAAGCAAATGTTTTTTGGTAACTTAGTAGCTTTAGTATTTATGTCAACAACGCCATCTTACGTGAAGTAGACAAAACTATGCTCTAAAAAGGTAAGAACCCCGCGCATTTCGATGCACCACGCATTCATTCCTGAAATCACTGGAAAGGTAGCAGTTTAGTATAATAACTCCACACTAGATGGCAATGTATACCTCGTTTCATTTCAGTATCTATTAACTTACTTTATGATGTTAGTTTTGTGTACCATGTAGCCTAGCTAGATACCTAAACATGTAGGTGTAAACTCATGGTTCTATGTACCTACCTACTGTGTAATTCACTTTGGAGATAGATACTTCACCTAACCTGTTAGGTAAGTATATTCGACTAGAAATGGTTATTGTCGTCAAAAAGACAAAGTTACCTTCTAGGTAGGTACCTCGCAAGTTCTCGCGGAGTGGGGCTTGACCTGTAACAGGTTCTTATGAAGGTTGTAAGAACCTACTGAAGTAGGTACTTCAGGCACCAGTCTTTCACAAAGTTGCTATAACATTAGGTAGGTACCTACTGTAAACTGTAAACATTGTTGTCTTGGACTAAGAATAGGTAAGTACCTACCTACTTACCTTGTGAGACAAATTATATAAACATAGGTAAATGAACCTAGGACTTGAGTATCCTCGATTGACAGTCGGGCAGAGTCTTGCTTTGGTAATCTAACCGATTCCGGCCAGCCTTGAACGCACAATGACCCGTAACAGCAGACCGTCACCAAAATAATAATCTGTGGTTTATTCACAATACTAGTTGGCCAGCTGCCTAGCAGCTGTATGCACCTTTCCTTTGAGTACCTACCTAAAGGAAGTTACTATACATACCTAGAATAAATGTGTATCACAATTACACGCGAAATCAGTTAAGATAAAACCTATTGTATCATTAGTTATGATAAGGTTTCTACTTTTAGTTTCCACAGTGCTTGTGGTCGGAGCAAACGATACAATGACGAAAAATCTCAAAGTTTTGGTCACCTCGCCGGATTATCCTGAGAGTGGACTAAAGGTTTTACGGGAACAGTAAGTTTTGATTGCTTTAATGTTATTAAATTTTGTATAGATGTTAAATAATCTTACAGGGGTAACTCTCTCATGTAGGTTTGGTTAAATTACAACCTATTTTTAAGACCAAATGTAAAGGCAAGGCTACTTTATCAATTTATCAAGCAACGGTAAATGGTATGTAAGTACGTCGTGTTGTAAAGGCAAGTAGGTTGGTACCTACTCGTATGTAATGGATTTTAAGATTTTTTATACAACTAGCACGAATTTCTTTTAATTTAATGTAGTATGTAACTTTTTTCTAAAATAGATTTCCGCCATAGAGCTTTCTTCGAGGAGGTTAAATTTCTTAACCAATACATTTTTTTCAGTTTCACGGTTCTCCAAAAAAAGGATAAGGCTGATGATTTGATGAAGCTCATCCCCGGAGTGTCGGCGTTGGTGTGGCTTTCGCATGGTCAGCTCACCAAGGAACTGCTGGATAGAGCTGGTATGTACCTACATCTCTACCTCATCATCATCAACATAAGAAGTCTATCCTTACCTAACTTCTCATCCTTCTCATCCTATCCTACTTATATAATATTAAAATTTAGATGTTCGAATGTTTGTTGCTAATAATGTCCGTAACGACTGGACAGATTTGGATGACATTTAGAACAGGTAGGGTTCGTGATGTAGAATGACAATAGGCTACAAATTTATAAAAGCTGGTAGATTGGGCCCCTGCCGATCGGGATATTGGTGGATGGAGTTGGCTCAAAACCGTACGTCATGGCTCTTATTGGAGGGCCCGTAGACCCATAGGTTATCGATTACCATCATCATCCGAAGAACTTTACTAAATGCTGGATCTAGGCAACCCAGAGTTTCATGATAAAGAGCTCGAGCCATCCCTATCACCACTTTCTGCAATCATTAGTACCTAGGTCTTCCCGTCATTTGAGGAGGCCTATTTGAACTGCGTCGCAGTCGTGTGGCCCGTGATCGGCATTCGAGAACCTTTCTTCCCGATCGGTTGTCGTTTCTTAGAACTATCGTATAGAAAAAGAATAAGAAATTATTTATTTGACACACACACACACAACATTACAAGACATAATACATGTATAGATTAAATCCACCCAGTTTTTTAAATATTTAAAAATATTTCTAACATTCAAAATCATTGCTTATCAAATCAACATTTTGTAAAACTCATGTAAACTAACGTGAAATTTAAAAACCAACACGCCACTTTAAATGAGATTTGAACGAATGCATAAAATACTTTATTGTAGGTATAACATAAACAAATAACAAAATAAACAAAATGGCGGTCTTATCGAATTATTCTATATTTTTTTTATAAATAAGTAAACAGACACATACCACAGCACATACATAGTAATGACCCCACACTAGTATTCCTTTTGTCGTGGGTATCAGGAACTACGAGTACCCTGGTACTACAACACCCAGGCCCGTAACAATATTTGCAAAACATGCAAACGTTTGACCCTCTTGCGTCGCAGCTGGCAACTCGCCCTTGGATGGAGAGGACAAACTATAAGTATATATTAAACTAGCTTCTGCCACGGCTTCGCCCGCATCGTATCCGGATAAAAAGTAGCCTATGTGTTATTCTGATGTATAAGCTATAGGTATTGCTGTAAAGTTTCATCAAAATCCGTTTAGTAGTTTTTGCGTGAAAGGGTAACAAACATCCATCCTCACAAACTTTCGCGTTTATAATAGTAGCAGGATTCAGAAACAGCCCGTAACTTGATGAATCTACATCGATTCGTATTCCCAGGACCTCAATTGAAGCTAGTTGCAACAGTATCCGCTGGCTACAACCACTTGAATCCGGATGAGTTGCGCGCGCGCGGTCTCAAGCTCACCAACACGCCAGACGTACTGAGCTCAGCCGTGGCGGAGGTAGCCGTCAGTCTCATGCTGGGCGCGGCCAGGCGGTTCACTGAGAACCTCAACCAAGTGCGGAGGTGAGTATTTGATCAGTAATTTCCTAAGACAAATAGGTACCTCACGCTAAGATTTCCTTTCTAGGGCTGACGTAACAACCACTTTCGCCTGCTTGTACGAATTGTATGGAAATTACATTAGCTCTCAACAGCACGTGACTGTTGCCAAGATTTTTCTTGAGGAATTTACGTGAAAGTAAAAAAAATATAAGTATTTTTATTAGCACCTCGAAATATTATGCAGGAGTAGTTACAAAATCAAATCATCCTACCACTTTATTAAATAATTATAAAATTAAATAAAGAAACAAACACGCTCATGACTTTACCCCATGATAAACATCCTCAGATATTTGAGAATACCAAGAAACATTGCATTTGGCACATGCTCGCGTTTTGCAATTAGTTAGAATTCCACGTGATCCAACTGATGCAACACCAACATACCTCGTAGTCACATTCATCGTTAATGCCATTGTTAATCTTACATCTTTACCCTGTTTCAGTGGCGTATGGGACACAGGTTTTATGTCAGGGTTGGGACAAGATATACGAGGCAGCACAGTGGGCATCATCGGATTCGGTGGCATCGGGCAGGCCACGGCGCGCCGCCTTGCTGGCTTCGAGGTGGCCAAGTTCATCTATTCAGGACACCGGGAGAAGCCTGAAGGTAAACAAACTAGAAGATGACCATGTTTGGACATACTTACACCAACGGACGTATATCCTGTTATCATTATGCAATCTTGTCTTTATCTCCATTGCTATTGCCGATCTATCTAAGATACATCGCTCCATCTGCTATTTTGATGAATAATCAGATTTTAGTTCAAGTTGGAAAGTAGATACCTACTTGCTTGCCTAAGTATAAGGTAAGTTAATTAATTACCTATAGATAGGTACACTACTATCTAAAACAAGTTAAGTCGTAGGTATCAGGAACAGTGTACCTGGAACCACAACACCAAGACCTGGAACAAACATTTGTGCCGCAGCGGGAATCGAACCATCGAGGTCACCATAGTTATCTACCTACATATATGATCTTACTCAGAACTGTTTCCACAGGCAAAGCCCTGGGCGCGGAGTTCGTGAGCCAAGACGAGCTACTGAGTCAGAGTGACTTCGTCCTGCTGGCACTTCCACTCACCAATGAGACCAGACACACCATCAACCGCAACACACTCTCTAAGATGAAGAAGAACGCTATACTGGTCAACGTTGGACGTGGAGGTACTATTGTCAAGACGAAAAATCGACTTCAAGTAACAGGAAGTTGATATAGTCCCATGTAAAATTCCATCCCTTATTTTCATATAACTGATATGAGATAAGCCTTGACCCCATTACAAAAAGGATTAATAGAATCGGTTCACAATTGGCGAAATATATACATAACATATAGATATAGCGTAACATATAAGTATACATACATAACATGCAGACGAATTGAGAACTTCCTCCTTTTTTGAAGGAGGGGGTTGCGAATGGCCTTTTGCAAGCCAGATAGCGAAAAAGGAACCCATATCATGTAAAAAAAAATAGTTCCGTGACTTGGAAAGCCGATTATCTATCCACAGTGCGTCTGTCTGAAGACAATCTAACTTAGCATGTCTCGACACGTCTTGCGCAGCTTTATCTTAGTGCGTAATGATTTCAGGCTAAATCCTTTGACCGATTTATGGCTTTGGGATTTTGACCCAATTGTGAAACTTTTCCAGCTAAGAGACCTTAGCCAAATCGTTTTTGAGTTTATTTCGTCGTGTTTTTTACATTTTACTACCTAAAGACAAACAACCTACCTAGGCACTTTTACCTCAATGTTTCAGACCTAGTTGACCAAGACGCGTTATACGAGGCACTGAACAGCCGTCAGATCTACGCAGCCGGACTTGACGTGACCACGCCCGAACCACTACCCAAGGACCATAAGCTGCTGTCCCTACCGAACATCTGTGAGTACCTCGGTGCTTTTAAAGACTTCCACATACATAAAGGTACGATGACGTAGCGTTTTCGCGTATTTGCATCAGATTTTTCTATACAAAGTCAATACACAATCGCAAAAACGCCAGTGAACGCAATTTATGCGGGAGACCCGTTAGTATGGAATTTTTCATAATTAAGTATGCAATCTGAAAACTCACGCGGCAATTTTTAATGCTAAGACTAATCGCACACTAATTGAATTGACAGAATAAACCAGTATTCCAACCCGCCTTTGCTATAAAAATTTTAAAATTGTATTGTACTGTACACTATGGATCTCGTGTCTGAAAATAAAGAATATTATTATTATTATATATAAGATGCATGAAGTATAGAGTGCTTTAACCCCGCTTTTAAGGCATCCTATTTGTATACGCCATCTTTGATTTCATACAGAAAAGGGTTACAACGAGAAAAATGCAATCATCCCTGCTGCATTTAAGTTTCAAATCAAAGATGGCCTTCGCAAGGGGTAGGTAAAGTGCTCTTTACATTATTACTCTATGTCAGAGTAGAGGGAATAATGCTTGTTAAAGGTTATTTCTTCTGCATAGTCTTATTAGGTGAAGTGAAAAGTATTCAACTAATTTTAATTTCCAGTCATCCTGCCTCACATTGGGAGTGCCACGGTGAGGACTCGCAATGATATGGCTGTTCTCGCTGCTAAAAACGTTATCAACGGCCTCACTGGGAAACCTCTAATAACATCTGTAAACTTGTGATGAAAATAATAAAAAAAAATATACCAACTTAGCAAAACGCGGCACTTTGAGAAATTGTTAACAATTTCCAATAAAGATGCCGCAGTTAACCTCATAGGGTAAATCTTTCGGAGTTTGGACAAGTGAGGAAAGAACTAAACAGCTGTCAAAATAATTTGTTCAATGAATTTCATTAATGTAGTTTCATGAAACTTCTGCAAGTAACATTTATCTACAATTTTAATTTAATATGGAATAGAATATAAAATTGGCATTTTATTTTTATATTAATCAACACCTTAGACAGAATATTATGTACAAAACACATATTTACATCTTATTAGGTAGGTAAATTGTTTTGTACAAAAGATGGAAACACAGTTTGCAAAGGAATCTTTCAAACCTTTTCACTAAAGTCAAAAAGTATAATGTTGGCTAGCTAACAACACTGCGTAAATCGATTTTCACAACTTTTCAGGAGAACCAAAAAACTGTTTTATCAGCTCCGCGCAAGTCTACATAATTGAATTTGCTAATGGTTATTATGTATCGAGACTTATGCGGTGATGGAAAACCTTGAAGACTTACACAGTAATGCTTGTTGTTGCTGAACAGAAGGGCAGTGAAAAGATCTGTCAATGCCATTAAACTGACATAACCACAAAATTTCAACTTGAGCGGTGCTGATAGCTAGCCAACATTAAGCAATGACTACAGCATGTTTTAGTGCCAGTTTTTCTATAGAAACCTGTCAGACCTTAATATTTCACAGACAACTTAGTATATATTTCAGGTTTTACCTTAGTTTTAAGATATTTACATTCTAGTTTTGATTAACACAAGTCTTCATGGTGCATCAGCAACAACTGCAGCTAGGTCCTTTAAAAAGGGCTCAATCTGATCTTCCAGCGATAGAATATGGCCGGTGTTGCAATTGTCACTGCCAATGAATGTGATGACAAGCGGTAGTTTATTCATTTGGATCACCTGGAAATTTAAATGTTGATTTACAACTTGAATAGGCAAAATAGGCACATTGTTAAGTCCTCCAAGGGGCAGTAGGCAAGCATCCAGCTGGAATGCATTTAATGGTAACAACCGTTTAATGATTTGTGGATCTATGAAATCTGAATAAAACACATTTTTATTTAATTTACTGTTATCTCAAAAATAGCTTAATGGATTTCAATATGGTTTTTTTGAAAGTATGGTTCATAGAATGGTTATGGTTAAAGGTTTTATTGCCACAAAGCTGTATGGGGCGCTTCAATCAATGATGTAAATACACAGGTTTAAACATTTTGTAAATATTAATTACTACATGAAATATTGGTGGGTTTTGCTAGCTGGCACGCTGATGTATGAATGGTAGGTAGTTCTCCTGTGGGCACGCAAATGGATTGTCAACTTTATACTGTACCTGGTAGCTAGAGTACATGGATATTATTGTCTTATTCCTCCCTAGTCCAAGTTTGCTGGCTTGGTCCGTCGCCATGCCGAATGTGGATATAAAGTTTGGTTTCAAAGCAAGCTGCGGGGCTCGCTCAGTCACCGCTCGGACTAGGGGCACTCCATCTCGATCCGTTATCAGGATACAATGAAGACCATTTACTCTGCAACAAAAACAATCAAATAAAACTCATTTACTGGACTGTGCTGTGTAGTACACATTCAAAGAAACTAAGTTATTTACTTTTCTAGCAAGTGGTTCAAATATTTTCTTAGATCGTCGACCATTATCAATCACTTTTCTTCTCTAAGGAAGTTGAATAATTTGATTTTTATTCTCTCTGTCTTTGAAAATTTCATAAACCAATGAACCCCAGGCGAATTTTAATTGGACAAACATCAAAATAAGCAAACAGCTGACTTTGACTCAACATTTGTTTGACAGTGACGTTGTTCTATCCATTGACAAAAGACGCGTTCGGTTCGTTCCGCATGGTCAATTAATGCATAAGCAATTAATTTGTGTAGAGTGTATTTCCACACGCTACAAAAATCGAAATAATCATAGAAATAAGTAAAATACATAATTCAAAAACTATTTTGCCATCTCACGATAGCAATTCAGAGCAGGATGAAGAAAATAATAAAATGATTTGTAATGTAGTTATATTCGTCTTCAGCAGCTCAGGATGCTATTATGAGATTTCAAAAGTAGTTTGTAAAATAAGTTCTTACTTATTTCTACAATACGATTTTTCGCGTGTGGTTTCATAATCCGAAGGTATTAGTGAAGCCATCAGCCATAATACATGAACTCTGTACAAATTGCTCTAGTTTCTCACATTCTTCTTGGCTCAAAAAATACAAAAAAAAACGTCCCTTTTTTTCTTATGACATTTTTATGCATGAGTGACGTGACGTCACGGAAGAAATTTAAAAAAGGTTTAATATTGTCTACTGGCCAAAATGGCAGAATCGGATTGACAGTCGTGCGATTTTCGCAATTTATTTTTGGATTTACTAATAAGTGCCTTTGTACATAGTATCTGTTTTTGGGCTGCTTTAAAAAGCGTAAGTCGAAAAAAACATATTGGAATCAAGCAAGTGCAAAATTTCATCGCCCTTTCATGTTGCGATTTCCCGAAAGGTAGCTTTGGTATGATAACAAAAGATATAAAAATTCAGCCTTGTCTCACTATGTGCTCTTTTTCGTCATTTGTGTACCGTCAGGATTAACAAGCCAACTGCGATAGTAGATGCTAAAGCTCGTTTATGTATACGTAACGAGACGTATGCGAGATTTTTTGGATTGTGACGTCACGAAGTAGAAGACGTTATTTACAGTGCGATTTGGTGAAAATAATGGTAAATAATCTGGTGAGGTGAGCGTGTGTTAGTTCGTGAGGAAAGACGCGTGTGGGCGGGAAGGAAGCGGTCGGGCTCCGCTAGGATGGGCGGCGATGTCTGCCCCGTCTGAGAGCGCCGAGAGTCCTGCGCCCTGCGCCTGTACGAATATATCGCTTATGCAATTATTCCACGAGCTGAAACAGAAATTTCCCGGCGTCCCCGATCATGTGGTGTCGAACACAATCGAGCTCTATTGTCACGACAAACAAGCCTGTGAAAAGCACCTCCACAGCGAAGTCAAGGCCTCCCTAACGCATGCCTACCATGCCTCATCGTCAGCAGCCGCGCGCAAGCTCAGCTCCACGCAGATTAAGCTCAATCCTCCACCCAAATGCAGGAACCAGCCTATAGTCACTCACCAAGCATCCAAACCCACTTTTGTCCAGGCTATCACATGCTCTGGTCCACAGAAAGGTATACTGAGCACTGATATTGACAAAATTGAACCCAACACTGATGCTAATCAAAACATTGTTGAGGCCAAAAATGAGCATTTCATCCAAAACAATGGCACATCACCCATCACTGTAATAAACATTGACAACTGCCATGTTAAATACAGTGCAGATTCCCCGAGCGATCTTGAGTTAACAAATGAGAATGCAAAAGAAGTGAAACCAAATACATCACAAGAAAATGTTCCAGAACAACCGGAAAGCACAAACTATAAGATATTAAAGAGTAATAAAATAAGAAGTAACTTAAACGAACGACTAGAAAGAGGCAAAGAGAAGAAAACAATAAAAAAAGAAGAAACAAAGAAGGAGGAAGAAAATCAAGAAGAACCCACTAACCCAGTCTCACAAGAGAAGCCAAAACGGCCAAATACACTCGACTTTATAAAACCAAATCCAGATATTGCATTTAAACCTACACTAAGAGAGCCAGAACCAGAGCCGTGTAGAACAGTCTCGCCAGCGCCGGCCAGAAACGAAACACACTCAAAAGATTCAAACCCTAAATACCGACCAGAGCGAGGGTACCCCTTAAATTTATCAGTGAATGTAAATTGTCATATGGACTGTCGTGGCTACGATCCATGGGAAGAGTTTGATAGTCCACGCGCTATTACATCTGTGAACTTGACTGTGTGTACTCCAACTTCGAGCATGGCAAGTCCAGTGAGGGATTCTCAGGAGGATGGGTTTGAAGGTCATGTCACTGTGACCGTCAGCCCTAGCACGGGGCGCCCGCCGAGACGCCGCGCGCCCCCGCCGCCGCAGACATCGAGGATTGACTCGCCGAGGCCTAGCCGAGCTGCCCCGGAACCACCTGGTCCAACGCATGGTAAGATTCCTTCTATCTTGGTAGCTTATCAGTCTAAATCACTTACAGCTGGAAAAAGTCATGAATGTTATGTATAGGTCGATTATGGGCCCATTTTCTTTGATAACATTCTTCACATCAGAATTTACAGTACAAATACCTTTTTTCAATCCAAAACTTCTAATTAAACAAAAGGTAGTTTTGATATTTTCTGAACAATTTTTTTTTTTGGCAAAATAAGTACTAATTAAAGAAATATATTATATTTTTAAGTAGGTACATGACGGAGGGCGAGCAGCCCGCTTAGAGGCAAGGGGTGCCAGTTTGATTCCCATTGCAGGACAAATGTTTTAATTAGTTGTGCATGATGTGACCCAAACACCGGTGTCTGATGCCTATTGCCTGCCCATGTCCAGCAGTTGTCTAATGAGGTCCTCATTATCAGATACCTAATCTGGGATCGAAGTAGTTTTAAACGCGATCGCCTATACATATTGCCGTGACGTGACGTCAGCCAAGAAGTCGCCAATAAGGCTAGGAGAAAATAACCGCGATGAAATAAAATGCACAATGTATGTTTGAAAATAAACTTGTCAGAATGAATACATACGCAAAAGAATCATTACCTACGACAACGGGAAACGCGTAGGTGCAGTATTTATGGGCACTTTCAATCGTTGAAATGAGAAAACATATTTTTTTTTCACAATAAAATTGCATCTAATATAAAAAAACCGGACAAGTGCGAGTCGGACTCGGCCACCTTGGGTTCCGTACATCGCGAAATGTTTCAATTATGACCGTGCATACCGTTGCTTAACCTCGATGATTGATTACATACGATCTTAGGGTTCCGTTTTTTCCTTTTGAGGTACGCAACCTTAAAAACGTTTTTTTTTAATCAATTCTTTACCATTAATAGTCCACTGCTGGACTGGACAAAGGTTCTCCTGAAGCATACCATGACGAACGATTTTGGGCTACCTTTTTTTTTATCTAACAACTTCCCACAACCTTTAAGATGTCATTGGGTAAAGGTCCTTCCATTGAGAATTACGCACTTAACCTTATAACATGGTGTGCAATAAAGTTATTTACTTTAATAATGCTGGACATTTTTACACAGCATCATCTAGTCCCAAACTAAGCAGAGCTTGTATAATGGGAACTACATGACTGATGTAGGGTAATCGCACCCGAAACTTTCTGCGTCTCAGGCGGGCCTTCGCCCACTGCGCCACAGAGGTCGTCAAGCTGCTTTCTTTTGTTTAATATTTTTTTGATCAATTTTATGCCAGGGATACTATTATTTCTAAGGTGCTCGTGCCCCGATCCACAAATACTGCGAATCACTGTATTCAATAGGATCACCAGGGCTAAAAAACTTTTCACCAGGGCTAAAAGGCTTTTGTGATCATTGGTATTTTGATCATTTTAACGACTTCAAGTTTTTCGTAGGTCTCAAGTGATTCGAATTCGATTCTAAAATTAAGTGTCGAAACTTCGCATGGCAAATATTGATTTTGCGAGATACAGTTAGTTACGTCGCCTTTCACCCAATAATTTGGCTCGGTGTCTAGGACACTGAATCCGTCATCACACTTAGTTTTTTCAGCACTATTTACAAGATTCTTTTCAAATACCACCTATAACTGCTTCAAACCTAGTTGGCAACTCATTAGCTCGCAAAAGCCTTTATTCTAAATGAAACTCAATTCAGCAGGCTTTGCATGAGCAGCATTGCAAGACAGCCGTTTGTTTATATAAGCCGTGTTGGCCTAGTGGGCGATACCCCGAGTTCTGATCCGGAGGTCGTGGGTTCGAACCCGGTCGTGCACCAATTGATTTTTCCACTCGAAAAAAATATGTGCGCATTAACACGTGCTCAAAACGGTGAAGGAAAACATCGTAAGGAAACCGGCATGCCCTAGAACCAAAAATTCGAAGGCAGGTGCCAACAGTTAGTGTTCCAATAAGCGGCGATGAGCTTGCAACCTGTCACGTGGAATGCTTACTACTTGCAAAACGCGGGCATGTACCAAATGTAATGTTTGGAGGTGCCTCTGACTACCCCCTACTCAAAGATCTACTCACTGAGTATGTATCTGAGGATGTCCACCATGGGGAAGACAGTCGTGAGCGTGTTTGTTTGTTTTTGTGAAGACAAAAATTACTCTGTCGTTTCTCCATTGTAAAAAAAAGAGACAATATAAATAATTATTGTTAAGTAATTAACTCTCAAGATCGCCGCCCTCAGAGTGAGTTTTATTTATATATCCCGGGTCCAGTACACGGACAGTACCTAACTTCACTATGTTTAGCCTTGAAACATTTAGTTCGGTAGATATTTTTCAACTTTCAATATCGCTGCGGATGCCAATTCTCCAGTCCCTTGTGATTTGCTGGTGTGTTGAACGTGTTTATCAACAGAGATTTTTAATCATGAGTTATTTGAGTAAATATTGTGTTATTTCTAACGATCCATAGCATCATATATGCTGCTGCAACAGCGCCTAGCTCGATACGCACAGTTTTCCTATATATATTAAAAGGAGCGATATCGCAATTCAATAAAAAAATAAAACAACGTGGCTATGACTATTTTAAGAGATAATACAGTTTATTTTTTATTCCTTACAACTTTCAATTTCAATGCGTAAGTAATTCCCATCAAACACTTCAGCGTGAAATTCGGCTGTCCCTTTATGAAACAGGTTTATAAAGTGGGTTACTATACCGATAGTTAAAGACTTTGTAATTAATAACTTATTGTGTTGAGATTAAAAACATTTTATTATATTATTGTATGCACTTGCTTTTAACCACTCCCCAAACTTACATCCGTAATCTGGAATTAAGGGGCAAACTCTATCAGATGAGTATATGTATATCCCCATGTCTACATTTTATTGTTATAGTGTGAAGTGCTTGGACAGTGTCAAATGGTCTTGCATGCTGTCCTTAGATATTCAGCCTTGCCTTAACTTTGGTCATGTACGCAAACCTGCCTTACAAAATGAGTCGGGATCTCTGATCATAGTCGTCATTCTATCGTAGGTTTCTTGCTAGGTTGCATTATCCAGAGAATGCAAGTCAGTGTTTCCGCTCTCTATGGATAAAAAAGCGATAAATCTTTCAGATCGATCTCTAATCGAGCGTCAGAAAGAGCGTCTCGGCCGCCTAGCCATGGCATTGGCGCAGCACAAAGGGCAACTCTACCAGATGAGTCGAGAGACACAGATCCTCGCTGCACCTCCGCCGTTAATGTCCACGGCGCAAAGGCTGCGCGACTACGTGGAACGGCTGAGGGACCAGTGCGATACCCTGGCGAAGCGGCTGGAAATGACTGGAAACGGTAAGTGTACGATACTACCTATCTGACCAATGTATCAATAGGAGTGTCTTCATGCGGACAAACCACAGCCACATGACATCAACACAATATAAGTAAATTTATGCAACATTTTAAAACCCATAACGTTTTTTCCATTGTCTATTGCAGCGCTAGTGACTTCTGGTGATAAAACCTATCTAAGCACCATCCTTGAAGTCATACAAATTATTGAAATTCGGCAACGCAACTACCCGACGTCATTGTTTCAGCTTTGGTTTAGTCCTTATAAAGACACTTAAGCTTACGCCCTCCTAACTTGTAATGCCATCTAAAAATAACTTTGACACTCACTGGTCAGAATACTGATAGCCTATGCCCGGGATAATTTCCCACTTAATTACAACAGAAGGAGCCATAATAAAGCGCACCAGAGCTTTGATCAGAGTGGTATTTTATCGATCAGAAAGCCCTTTCAATTAATCAAAACCAGGGACACGATGCAAACCAATCTCTCATTCGTCCCTTTCAGAGCCGGACGACTCAGGCAGTTTCTACAGCAACATTTATACGGGACAGCGCCCCACGGCTTCCTGGCAATGCCACCTGTGCACATTCAGAAACCACCCGCTCCTTGACAAGTGCGAGGAGTGCGACATGCCGCGAATATTTGTAGGTACGTCACCTCCGAGGACACACGATTCCGGCTTCGGGTCGTTCCGGGATAGAACCCGAGTCGGTATCGCCAGAACTGATACTGACGTTGACAATACCACGATGAGCCTGAACAGGCCTCAGCGACTTAACTGCTAATCAAAGGGTCACCTGTGAAACAGCTGGTTCAAAATCAGTGGATTGTAGTGTTTTTAACTGCTGTTTTTTTGTTTTTTAGTGTCTTCTTGTGAAGTGTTGTTTGAGTGCTTGACTTAACCCCAGCATGAGAATAAGCATGTAACTATATCAACTTTGGTCTTCGAATCAGTGTATTGGATGTGTTGACGGCTGGAATGGATATCAGACTGTCCAGAACTTTAAATCCTGTTCCGGTTGTAGACTTGCCCGTCCTGCATGTTTGACTGGATGTATTAACATTTTAAATTGTGTATATTTTGTAAATTTCTATGTAATAGTTAAGTGATACGTTTTGGAATGTGATAAAGTTTGATAACTGCTGCTTGGAACGAGAGACTTACTAAGAATCGAGAAATAGTTCTGATAAGAATTGGTGGCACAAATCGATGAGGAAAAGTTTAGTTGGACGTATAAGTGCTTAGAGAGATAAGCTAGTGTCTTATAAAGTGCCTCAGAATAATGAATTTTACACCATATTTATATAAATGCCCATTCTCACCAACAAATACGTACACATCACTGACTGACTTCCATGAAAACGGTTTACTTGAATGCGTTTAAGTGTCCCCTTATGGTGAAAATGGGCATCTTAAGATCTTAAGTGTATCTTGATAGATTTTTTATACAGAAATATGTCACTAAGTAGCGCTTAAATCTTTGCCTAAGAATGGTGGAGATAGGCATAAGTTTTTATAGCTAAGTCACATGATGTTTTTTAAGAATGTTGTATAGATTGAAAGAAATTACTAGGTTATTTAGTTTTAAGTATGTATTTATTGTTTATTAGATTTATAGGCAAATAAAGCATCACATATTTCTGGTCACTGGGACATCATAAGATCTCAATTTAAGACTATATTGCGCCTTGCCAAAAAAAATATATTTATGCCAGTTTGAAATTAGCCAGTTAAAATTCTTTGCTCAAACGTTCTTGCTCACTCAATCATATCACAATTTTATCTAACACTAGGTTCTAAAATAATTATGGTCTTGAGTGGCCCAAAACTTTTATAATTAGTTGTCAATGAAAATTTTAACGCAAGATTGTTTTCAGTTGAGTTCAATTATTTCAATAAGAACTTATGTTTAAGCCAGGGTTTTTCAGTCGTTGAATGTCGCCTTGCCTTGGGAAAGGGTTTGTCATCTTGAAGAATTTAACATTAGCTTCGAGAATTTCTCGACTGAAATGTATAGTTATTTTCCACACAAATGGCTTCTTGCACTATTTCATCAACTTTGGAATTTTCGGTCGGTGCTAACTAATGACAGTATTTAAAGAAAGTTTACAAGGGAAGTTCTCGTAATGTACCATCCCTGATCTTATTTGTTCACTGAGTTAATTCACAATATGATACTATACAGTATTACACAACACAGGGAATCCTAGTGTGGGGGCTAGTAAACCAACTTGTTTGCCGGGTGGGTAATGAAAACTGTTTTGTACCTACCAACATAGGTACTACCTATATTAAATGTTGCATTGAGTTGTTTTCGTAACTTAGTTGGTAAAAAAGCACCTGTGTTTGAGATTTTGTATTTAAGATAAAAGAAACACATTTTTTATTCAATTAAAAACACGGTATTTCAATATCAATCCCATCTTCTCAAGTGGGTAGAACTTTTCTCTATGATTGAGAAACTCTACGAGGCTGTATTTTAAAAGTAAAACTAAAGTTTAAATGAAGCAGGGGTATTCGTTTTAAGTTTTCGAATTTAACTGTGATACGCATAGTTCATCATTTATTCTGCCGGTTCATAACTATAACACTTATAAATCGATTTTTCTGAGTACTTGTTGTAGTTGAGTGATGTTTAAATTTTAAACAAGAACCTAACTTAAAAGGTTACCTGACTTATTAATTTTAGGCTTTATCTGAAAAAGTTTTTTTTTTAAGATTTTTAAATATACTGTAATGGCGAGATGAGTAAATGAGTAAATAATAATTATAAAATAAACAACACAGATATATCAGGTACGAGTACCGTGGAACATGCAAATATAATTTGTCCCAAAAATGCAAATTGATGAAATCGTTTCCCTTTAAATATTTCCTTCGTCAGGTAACGTATTGCGTAACGTTACCTGAATTCTGTTATGGCAGAAAAAGTCCTCAATCAGCGGCCTTTTTGGCTACTTTTAGTTCGGTACTTTCCGGAGTTGACCTCTTTCATTTTTTTTAAATTTATTTTTGTTATTATCTTCGCACAAATTCTTTTTTGATCACCACAAATTCCTATCAATTTCCCGATTAATAATGTGAATGATCAAATTTACGATAGTTTTTGGAATAACAGCTATGTCGTGTGAAGCAGGTAATATATAAAAAAAAAAATAATTACTATGGTAGGAAACGCGTAAGGCAGTATTGGGATTTTTATCATTGTTAATAATTTGTAGGATTTTATTTACTTACTGAATTGAAGTATATTGTGATCAGTTAATTTTATGAATTATTGTATTTTGAGAGAATAAATTAGAGTTTTATGAATGATTCCAATTTTGTTATTTTACATATCAATGTGGTGTATTTCAAAACGGCTGTATTTAAAAATCTTACTTCAACGTATTTCTGTCAAATTGGGAAGAATTTTATTGACAAATCAGCTTTAAAGGTTTTTGAATACGACCAATAGTATCATAATATTGTGGACATATTATTTACCGCTAAGTACGTAAGGGCCCGGTCAAAGTCGCGTTAGCGGTGGCGTTCGAAAGAAAATGGTTAACAAAGTTCACGTGAATGTACTGAGTGCCACTGCCACCACTCTAGTTTGACCAGACCCTAACTGCCATTGTGGTAACGCAAACTGACAGAAAAAATACACTTTCTCTTTTTACACATAGGTAACAAATATTTATACCTGTCAGTGTGCGTTACCCAGAAATGGTGATAGTAATGTCTATGTTAGCAGTTAAATCTGTCAATTTGATAAGACAAATGGTAAGTGTTTTCAATAATCCTAACAGTAACTAGCTTTTGTGTCGTGGAATGATTTTACATCTCTGAGCTTTGCAACATTAATATATTTGTATGAAAGGTGTTACAACTATGTTTGTTTTTCAGTGCGCGCTCGGGATGGGATCACTGTACGGCTAATGCCGGGGAGACGAAGTAAGTCTCAATATATAAAGTTGTTGTTTGACTGACTATGAAATTTTTACCGTAAGATTGACGGTGAATGTATTTGACACACTCTGTGCGTGTTCACTTTGCACAGAAAAATAACTACGTACCTACTAAATTAAGCTGGGAAATAGCGACAAGATAAATTAAACAGGCAATGCCAGCACAATCTAATAGTACTCCTAGAAACCTGTGGGTACATCACAAAGGTAACTAACTCCCTTTGTGACGTAAGATCATCAATAGATTTAAGAGCTATGCTCTTGTCGGTGCAACTAATGTAATTCCCTCTATTTATTTATTTTCAATGCGGTCTCTTCTACCTCGACATGGCGAAATGACAGCCTATCGTTCTATTCTGGATAGTTATTAAAGTTAAAGTTTATCTCGTTCACTCTTTTTTACTCTCGTAAGGAGAACGTTTATGCGTTTGCAATAAAATGTTGTTTGTTTATGTGGTTTGTCAAATATCTAATCGTATATATCTCCGAAACGCTTTATCGGATTTAAAAGGTCTTTAACTGGTTATTACTCACTAGGGGGCGCTGCTATAAACGATAGAAAACAAATGTCTTGTAAGATGGATGTTTAAATAAAAAAAACGACAGAACAAGAAGTTTATAGGTATCACACGTGAACATCTTTATCTGATTTAATTAAGAAGACTAAAACTCACCTAAATTGTGTATTTATTCAGAAATTACGCGCTCATGGGTTTTATGAGAAAAACACCGGGGTTCTATCGGCGAGGTTCAATCAAACAAACATCGACTCCACGACGAAATGAGCAAGACTACTTTGGTTCTTGAAGGTAAAGTTTGATGCGACTGGCCCTTAAGTGCAGTAGATCTATCTGTGATATTCGCATTTGGTAAGGCTGATTTTATTATGAACACATTCCAAAACTTTTAGCTAAAGCTAGCCTAGCGAGACATTTATAGCTCATTAACTTTGATCTGTTCCTGTGTTTGATTCTTTGATCTGTGTCCATAAAAAGTCCAGTATTATGCTACAATCACCTGTAAAAATCTTGTTTTTTGTCAAAACATCTAATTCCTAACACCGAGTGCGGATTTGGTACCGAATGCGGATAATTGGTCAATCACTGCTGCACTTAGGGTGGATAGGAAGTAAACATTTCTTTGACGATGTAGATCACAAATTGAACTTAAAAAACTTACACGATGAATATTTTTTGTATAAATTTAACCAGTACTACAAATACAAATAAATGTATTTACCACTAAGTTACAATTATGACATACTGGTGGTATGTTTATCTAAATTCATGTTGTGTCATTCATGATTGTCTGCTTAGTTTAAGACGCCTGCCATTTCCAATATCAAAGATGGCGACGATATTGGTAACCTATTAAGAAAAATAACAACTTAGATTATAAATCAAATAATTATTGAAAATGGCAGTTAAATCAAAAACAGCTACATGTAAACGCAGTGTTGAGTGATTGTATTTTGATACCGTAAGTCTTTTGAAATCGTCTTCAAGATAAGTTGAATCAAAACTTTTCATTATTTTTATTGTTTTCATTGTGAAGTTATAAACGAATCAAGTGTTTTCAATAATTTGATCTATTTATACCTAGTAGGTAAATATAATGTTATGTACTTGAATAGGTATCTACTACATATTTAAACGCAGACACTTTATACAGCTTAGCGCATTTACATACACCCGAGTCTAAACTTTTTTTTTCTTTGCAGCACTTCTTATCTACGTTTTATTATACCAAAAAGCACCCTAATTCAGATTTGTGAGAGATCGATGAATGCTATAAATGTAGATGTAGATATGTGTGGGTACGCAATTTATTTTGAAAGCGATAGAAAAATATACTTTCTTTAAGACAAAGTTTATATAAACTTTAACTCAAAGAAAATTTTAGTTAAATAGATATATATGATAGGACTCTTTATTTTGCATAACTATTTACAGTGCAACATGCAAAAACATAACTAAATTATCAAAATACAAAAGCAATGCAAAATGGGCGGTCTTATCGCTGAAAGCTTAATTTCGACTGCATTTTTCAATCCGATACTGACCATTTGTAAGGGTTGTTTCACTATAAATGATATTGAATTATTATTTTTATTTCTTTTGTGTCAGATTTTGTTACCAAAAGTCTTTTTATTTGAAGTACCTACTAGGTACTTAATTACTCATCTATTTAGTATTTTATTTAATAAACTAAAATTTTCAATTTTACCTACATACAACGAATTTTGATCGAGTCATCAGATTATGTTACATTGTTATTAGAAAAGTAGTGAAATAGACCCGCACACGATTAAAACGACCGAAAATATACATTACGAATGATGAATCCACGGAATAGATGCAAATTAGGAAAAGTGAATCGGGCGAGGTGGCCCCGTCGAAAGAAAACAGTTACGATCTCGATGTCTGCTACAGCTTGCGAGTTATAATGTTACCTATTGAATCAGTCTCAGCGCTGACTCTTTCCTTAACTTACTGTGCCCTCTGTCATCGTGTAACTAAACTGTCCAAAAATTTGACTCTTAACACGTTTTAAATCAGTTAATGTAATCAAATTTTCAACTTATGTGGATTTAGGTAACTATAGTGCATTTAGAAACGTAGGTAACATTATGTACCTATTTTTCCTATGAAACATTTTAATTCATAGCTGCGCTGCAGCGCCACTAGTGGGCAGTTTACGAAAGTTTTTTCATAGCAAATGCGCGCGCTGCTCACAGACAAACCAATATGTATTCAATAACTTCTATCTCTTCTGTGTTTTCGTCCGTTTTATACCACATGTGAAAGCTGGCCATGAGCTTTTAGGCGCCAAAAACTTAACCTTTTACTCGCTTGGTCGAAGCGGTAGCACGACCAGCATCAAGGGGGAGATCGCACGTTCTATCCCCGCCTGGGTGAAATTATATTACATGTAATATCTCGATATTTGTGAGATAGCTGCGACTAAACGATTGTTCGTGACCGGCGCTCACCTTGATTGAACATAAACCCGATACGAAAACGAAACTAAAAAAGTTTGAGGACGCGAACGGCTGGCTTCACCTTGTGCACGAACTCATGTAAATGGTCGGTACAGACCACACTACACGCTTGAGCCTCGGGATTCCGTGGCGTTTTGGCGATGCGACAGAATGTGCTGCCTGGTCTCGTTTTTCTCTCGAAAGACAGTAGGCTATGCGTCTATGCGCCCACCTTGTATCTTAGTCACACTGCGGCCACCCAAGCCAACTAGCCGTCTAGCCGCTGACCCGCCTGTATTCAAGCCTGTGTATGATCTAGGCCAAGATGCTCATCATTTATATTAGGCTGACTGCACCTAACTCTGTTTTACAACACTACAATATCGTTTATATTAGTATGTATATATAGTCAGCGGCATAAATAGATTATATTCTTATAACGCAAATATTTTTAGAAAAATATAGAGCTACCTTTGAAGATTTGCCTTAGTCCTTAACTATTTACAATCTTGTTACAATTTAATTAAGAAAAAAGAACATCTAAAAATGTATTTTTTTACCTACTTTTGTCGTTGACTGTATGTACCAGTTAATATCTGTTGTAATTGAAGCCAGTCCGAAAATAAACTAAGATAATAAATAAATCTGCTAATTGTAAAAAAAACAACATTATTTTATTAATTTGCGTATTTTACACTTTTCATGTATTAGTTAGCTAATACAATACAAGACAGTTGTTTTTTTTGTTTTGAGATAGAGTTCAAAATATGATATGCAAAAAGTCAAAGGTGTCCCAGAAATTCTACGCATAGTGGTGACAACTTTTGTTTTTCGCTTTTAACTTCTGTTTAAAATCGACTAGTCTAATAGTCAAAGAAAAAAAACCATTTATGCGGGAACACTAATATAAAAATACATGTTAATTTTATTTTAGTTTCTGTATGAACAACGACGCTACCTTAGGTAATCTATTTAGATTTATAAATTAAAGTTTTATACCTTATTTGATTTAGTACATACTGAGGCGAGGCCTTAGTGCTAAGTAATTACAATGCAGCCTTGTAATAACTTAGGTTACACCAAAGATTTCATCTCATAACAGGTTGTCCCAGACCATATCTAAGCAAAAAGATGAAATTGCATTTTTTGTTTTAATCAAAGTATCTAAAAATTTGTGGTAACTGTTCCTGGGAATTAACGCAATTTTTCTAATACATTTCATTGAAATATGCCGAAATACCACATTTTTTAACTTTTATTGAACAGAACTAAAGAATTTTACCATTTGTATTTTTTTATGAGATATTCAATTCTGAGACAGCCTGTATTTAATTAATTTCTCAGAGGCTACACTGTAAAATAGCTTCGCGTTATCAATAGGGAAGCTTATCTACATTTATAAGGCTGTAAAATAAAAATAAAACAATCTCTGTGATTTCTAGTCGAAAACTTTCGAACTTTCATTTACTTTGAAGGAAACTAATACAAGCATTTTCTTTATGTAAAAAAAATTGTGCTCACTTTGTACATAGTATTACTATTATCTTATCTTTGACATTGTTAGTGTTGTTGCGTAAGTATATTATGTAAACTTTTTCTAAATAAATACTCAACTGAAATTTGTAATTATATGGATTAGATGCAATTAATAAATGATCACAAAAATATTTTCAAACTGTGGTCCATAATTAAAACCATTGTTTCTGTATCGACCCAGGGACTGTAATAACATATATAGGACCATACACAACAACACAGCTGAAAAATACAATGGTTTAGTGCTTTTATAGTATTACATTTATGTAAAAAGTATCTATTTGATATGCACTTCTAATGTCATTCGGCACATTTATCAAAATAAACTTGTTAAAATTGTTTCATTATTTTGTTTTATTCTAAAATTACACATCAATACAATGCTTTCATAAATTTATGTTTTTTTTTTATGTTCTTAATACTATTTACTCTGATTAGTTACATTTTGAATAATTATTTATGTATCTACCATCAATAATATCCTTACATCAAGATTAAAAAATTACATACATGTATTAAGCAAGTTAAATTCAGGAATACAAAAAGTTATACAAGAATACAATAATTTTATTTTCAAGGTTGTCCTAACATTTACATTTACTAATTGAACAATAAACCTTTAAATTTCATTCAGTCCAGATACATAAAAATTAAAGCTTAATAATAGTTTACAATGAATTTTAAATACATTTAGCGGAAAAGCTATCACCTCCTATCGAGGTGATGAGGCATACATACTACACAGACCTTTGGAGGGCATGTTAAGATGTCAATTTTGGCTACAACAGCTGACCATAAGGACTTTGCGTAGGCTAACACTCCAAACATGACTATTGAACTTACTCTGGCATACATAGTGGCAGTGTATTTTGTGTATAGTTCTTAGAGCTATCTATGGCCATTATCAGATAGGTTATTTTCAACCTTACCAGTAAGAATAAAAATGGAAATAGAAAGACAAAATTCAATGTAAATGTCATCTATCACAACATACATTCAGTGCATCAGAGTTTTGCATCAATTTGAACGAAAAGTGAATAGTATAGAACTGGCCTGGGTGTTTAGACAGATACCTCATACTTAGTTTTCCTTTCATGCTAACGCAAATTTGTCAAGGAAATCTTGGCAATATTCATGTAACATTATAACAGCTAATGTCATTTTTATAATTAAATTTTTCTGCAGGCATTATCACCAACAGAAAGTGGTCTACACACCCAGGCCAAAGCAGCATGCCTGAATATGCTCTTACAAGTACATCAGAGAAGCTTAGCTCTGATTCATAACATAACTTATATCATAACCTTTTCTACTGCTGTGTATTCCAGCAGTGCCCTTCATAAAGTTCTTTTAGTCTTTCTCAAACAGCTCTTATCCACTTTAAGCTGGCAGGTGTAAGTTTAGATAGCAGTACCACGTTCCAAATTCTGCTTAATCTCAGCTGTGTGCTCTCCATAAAACCGCTCCAACTTCTTATTGAACTTAGCATTCCTTTCATTGATGTAGTCAATATCCGCATCATCATTATGTGTGCGTCTACGGGAGTATTTGCCACGCTTCGCAATCTGACCCTCAATGTCATTTACCATTCTGTCAACTGCATCTTTTCGGTCTTTGTGCATGCCATGTATAATTATGTTCGGCCCTCCGTAGAATGCAGCGCCGTATTTCTGCTTTTGTTGCTCATACTGCTCCATATCGGCAGTAGGCAAGTTTTTGACGAGTCTATTGTACTGTCTGACTGTCGCTTGCTCATATGTAGAGAAACCGGTATCTGGATTTTTCTTTTTCTTTTTCCGTTCCAGCCGTTCAGCTTCGGTTGCTGATATATTGAGCAATTTCACACGATCGTAATCTTTGCCCTGAGTTTGTGATTCCTCGCGTTTCTTCTGGTCTTCCATCAGCCACTCGGCCTGTCTCCGCTTAGCCTCGTAGTTAGGCGGGAGCTTGTTCCTAGCCTCTTCTGCGACTACTTCCTGGTGGTTCTGGGTTCTGGCCTCATTTCTTGCGTTGTGCAATGTACGAAGTCTCTTCATTCTCTCCGCTTGTTTCTCGGCGAAGCTCATATCTTTTGAGGCTGATGCAGATTCTTCTGAAGCAGAACTCATTGCTGGTAAGCACTCTACACTATACTCAATAGCTTGTAAACAATGTTACGCTCACTTGGCAAATTTATTTGTACTTTGTAGAAAAAACGAAAACAAGAAATGAATTGAAGTAACACGCAGCGTAGAAATATTTTTTTTTAATGATTGAATTTATTGACATTGACTTACTTATTAGCCGTGACAATCAATCTTCAATTCTTTGTCTTTGTCTATGGCCTTTAAAATCAAGAAGTGAAGTGAAGTGTTTATGGCCTTTGCGGGTCAAGGGGTTCGCAATTTCGCCAATGTCACGTTGCAAGTTAGGCCTTTACACGAAGCAGAATGACCGGTGGTGAGAAGAAAGAACAGTGGTGCAAAATATTCAGGCCATTGATTGCATCCAAGCAAAAGAATTACATCATCTGAAAAAGAAAGGACAACACAATAATAACTACTTTTTTTTATGTATACATACTTTTATACACAGTTTTCTAGAGTTTTATTGACGTTTGAGGAATGAACATACTTCGCAATTTCTGCTTTCTCAGTGCAAACTGTAACCGTGGACGCAAACGATGTCGCTTAGAGTTAATTCTGGTTACCTGGGTTCATAATGGTTTATTTTATTTAGTATTGCTGTATAACGTTCTGGAACCATGTAAGATGAGAAACACATTTTCATATAAATGCTGGTTTTTAGTTTCAAGCGCATTGGCTACTGGGCATTGGGCATGGACCAGTTGAATTTGTTTAGTATTAATTTGTCTGTAATGTTGTATTTGTATGTGTAAATAAAGAATTTGAATTTGAATGGTGGTCCATGGTGGTAACTTTTGTGTAATGTGGAAACCAGTCTTGAGTTAGTGCATAAACGGCATGAAAAGTTATGATTTAAACGCTTGCTTGGCGGTGCCTCATGCCCATTACCAATAAACCCCTTGTGCAGTATTCTCGTTTTCAGAACGGACGGAACCCCAAAACAATAGACAAATCTAGAACATGTCTGAAGTTAGCTTCACGAAACCTGCAATGCAAATCCCAACTCAACTCCTCCTCAACCGACTGAACTGAAGTGAGGCAGTCTTTCGGCGTTTTGAAACGGTGTTGGTTGTGTGAAATTGTGCGGAAAGTATTTTCTTTGATAAATTTCGAGTGTTTTGTAGTTCACGATGTCAGATGAAATTGCAGAGAACGGAACAGCTAACGGAGATGTCCCCGAGATCGAGCTGATCATAAAGGTAGGTTTGTACACGTGTAATTTGAAGTAGGTAGGTACTTAGCCGCTTACATCGGTCAACACGCGCTGGCAGATTCTTTTGCCTTCGCGGTTTGCTGAAGTGAAGACAGTAGTGGAGAAAGAACAGGCCTTACCTGTGGAATATAATGTTACATTTCAAAATGTATATTCCATGATTATCAATCAAAGTTATAATATAGATAAAAGTGAGCAGTATTCAAGTCTGGCGGGACTGTACAGCACGTATACTTTATATTTACATTATTCACTGCATTCTAATGCGCACTATTTAGGTCGCTTGCAACTGTTTTGTTGATTAGAATAGTTTGGGATTATGTAAAATTGTAAACAACTGACGAGATCATTAGAACCATAGATCCGCTTTATTTCAAGAGTTCTCCCTTGTTAAGGGTTTTCTTGTGATTCAAAGTACCTACCTGTCTCATCATCATCCACAGCCTGACTTCACCCTCTGCTGGGACAAGATTCCCTCATTTTATGATATACAACCTGCTCCATCTGTCATCACCACCTACCTACCTATTCATTACTATGAGTACCTTAGTAATTTGATAAGGATATAAACTACAATCTTATTATTATTATTTAACCTTCGTCAAAGGTTGATAAACTTGTGAAAGAGTTAGACGGGAAATACTCATAGTCATTTATTCACCTTAATGTATTTATATTGTTCACAGCATGGATAGAAGTGGATAGTCTTTTAAATAATAATAAGCACTTAACCTCTGGTGAGTCAGTTCTCTTCAGTAAGAGGAATCCTTAAAATATTTTATTTAACTAGAAAACATAAAGTAGTATTGCAATACTAGGCCCTTTTTTGTTTCTGGTATATCTTAATGATCTTCCCATTTTCATGGAAAACTTATGTGATTTAGTACTATTTGTGGATGATACTTCTATAATATTCAAATTTGATAGATCTAAAATGAATTACGACAATGTAAACTTATCTCTATCGAGAGGTTGTGATTGGTTTACTGTCAATAATCTTCTACTGACTGCTAAAAAAACGAAGTGCATTAAATTCACTATGCCTAATGTAATTCAGTATGATACCGACATTAAACTAAATGGAGAAACACTAGATCTAGTAGATTCTACTATATTTGTATGACTCCATATTGGTTCAAAACTGCAATGGAGTCCGCAAATAGACGCACTTGCAGGTAGACTTAGTTTTGCTGCATATGCAGTTAGAACAATTAGACATCTCACAAAAATAGAGCTAGTTTTATAGAAAAAGGTGATGTGCATAATATTAATACTAGAAACAAAAATAAATTAATCGCTCCGAAATTAAGATTAGAAAAGTCCAATGGATCTTTTATGGGAAACTTTGTGAGCTTCTATAATAAGCTTCTGGTAAATGTAACCGAGCTGCCTATTTGAAGAATTAAATCACATACACTCATACACTAGACTTCATTTTATTCTTTGATTTGTACTTTTTTTCTATAAACGAGTGCACCTTGTTCGATTGGCACCACACTAAAGCTGAATGAAGGATCATGAAAAAAATAACCAAGCAGAGTTTGTTGCCTGATTCTTCTAGGCTTGGTCACGAGGAATCGGCGTAAATTCAGTTAAAATTTTTAAATTCACCTTGTTTTGAAGTTGACGTTTCTATAGGATCCTTGTGATTTCAATGAATAACAACCTATTGACTTTGACTTAAAAAGTTTTATATGTATGCTTAAATTGTAATGAAATTGAATTTGGTAGGTAATATTTAACAAGCATTTATTGATCTGTTTCAGTAGTTGACAGAATGAGCTTAATAGATTTATTGATAGACATTGGAATAGAATAGTTAGACACTTGGACACAAGGACTTGTATTAAGTTTTGTATAAATACAACTTAGGTTCCTCGTAAGTTTTTATCGAGACACGTCACTAGGCACGCAAAACATGACAGACTAGTTTTTGACTATTTTTTGACGATTTTAATATTATCAACATACTAGCCATTAAGTGTACCGAACGGAAACCCTTAGTTGTCTCAGCCAGGGGTACAATCGTTTAAACATTCAAAAGAAGAATATAATAGTCCTACTACCATAAATGCGAAAGTTTGTGAGGATGGATATTTGTTAATCTTTCACGCAAAAACTACTGAACGGATTTTGATGAAACTTTACAGTAATATAGTGATACCTATACTTTTTATCCGGGTACCACGCGAGCGAAGCCGTGGGCAGAAGCTAGTAATTAATAAACATACGACAGTTATGTTGACAATATAATACACCTTCCACAAAATCTAAATTATTAACATTTTCGAATGGAATTTCCAAAAGTAACCACAATTGGATGATTACTAGAGCTGTACCAATCCGATGTATTCGTTACCGAGTAACGGGTATATCATCGCCTGCTCGAAGTACCGTAACGTTACTCAAAAAACCATTTCGTTACTCCCATTTGTCAAATATATGTCTCAGTTTGATTGATACAGAGTACGAACAAAGTAAAACTGTAGGCGATGCTAGTGCTTGATTGTATAAAAAGTAACGTGTGACGTAACGGTACCATAGTAACAAGTGCTAATTGTTTTAGTAACGAATACATATGGGTACACCGTTTTTTGTTACTTTTACAGCTATAATGGTTACCTTCCAGGTACGCTTTTATTCAGGTGCGCGAATCACCTGCGGCATTATAATATTTATAACATTTTATAAACGAATCAATTAAGATGTTCAAAATAAGCCACTTAGGCGTAGACATCTAATTAGCCGTGCGCGTGCTGACCGGTCCTAATCAGCAGTTTTAGGGTTCTCAAGCCAACCGCGAAAACCTTATAAAATTATAAGTTTAATACGGGTCTTTATATAGTGGTTACCTTTTTTTTATGTTTCTTAAGTGTTGCAACACTATCAACAGTCGTGTTCAAGGGTTGACTGGAGTATATGGAGTATTGTGTAGCTATAGTCGAGAAACCATATAGTTTCATGATGTCTGTCCGTCTGTCTGTCCGCATGTCACATCCTGATTCTTCCCAATTTTAAAAGTGTATCGTGATAAAATGTACATGGGAATGCGTTTCTGTAAAAGAATAACTTGAAGCCCTATCTAGGAAATAAAATGGCTTCAAAGTTAAATAATAAGCTAAAGTTGGGTTCTCGCCTCCTCTTACTCATAACCTTGTTTCCTAGAAGAGAAGTATGAAACAATGTTTATGGAGTAGCGTTTGGTAATAACTACTAACGAAAATTAGTTCGATGGATTGCCAATGATGACTTTAGGACCATGGTGTGAATATTAGATGTTGACCCCTATCATAGCTTCTCGATACATCTTGGGCAGTTTATTATTACTAAAGTAAAGGACATGAAGACATGCACAGTTATTATAAAGGACGACGAAGTCCTATATATGTAGGACGATATTTACACATATTCGTGCCCTGGATAGGTGTGTATAGCCCCTAAGCAGTGTGGACTTACTTGGTATATCTAACAGTTTGTCTTTTGTTTCTTGGACGAAAATCAGCGGCAGAGTTGTATTATATAATTTTAGACGCGGACGCAATGTTGCTGGCGTAACGGCCCGAGAATACGATAATTTCAAGATTCGCAAGAAAAAAACGTTGCGTCTGCTAGTTTGTTCAACTTGTAGCTGGCATAGCATTATTTTTGTCTTTGACCATGAAACAGTTTGAGGCATGCACCAGTCATTGATTTTATATGACGAACCTATTCAGATTTAATGTCTTAAAACAATGGTGATGTACACTGTTCGAAGACGTATGGTATAGTGTAAAATTGTTTAATAAATACGAATGGAATGGTATCATAGAATTGAAATGTGTTTTGAAAAAAAAACGTGTTTTGGTATCATTTTAGGTTATAATGATTATAATATTCTAAAATGGAATGGTATTTTGCAGACACCAACATATTCCATTCCGGTAATGGGATAGTCACTTAAGAGATAGACATAACCTATTTTAATATTATAACTTTTTCAGCTGTGGCAGCTGGCCCCCAATATTTAGTCGTAGATAAGGAGTTAGTCATGGTCTTCATTGCTAGTTACTCATTTTCTCGTACTTATTTCCAGGCTAATTATTTATAAGATCTGGAAAAAGGTAGAAACATACACCTAACTACGGCCCTGCAGAGAGCGTTGCACAATAACAAGGATTGTTGCTAAAAATAATGTTAAATTATTAAAATCGTTACCAAATCGATTTGCCAAACTCAAATTCTAGACGCCTGGATATTAACCAGGCGTCTAGATATCTAGGGCACGAGATTGTGTAACCAATAGTATTGTAATTCGGCAGAGTCTTCAACCTTTAAAAATTTTATTTTGTTTAATGAACATCGCTTGAGCGAACTAGGACTAAATAAAATGTTAATTGTTCTGCTGTCGAAGGTCTTCCGAAACCCTTCCACAAACTAGCATACCATACCGTGCATTGAAAAAATTACTTTGACAAGCCGCATTGAATCTTTTTTTTCACTCTAGTCGAACCGAAGGTAAAACCTTCGTTCACTAGACTCCTTTCAGTGCAACCGTACCTCAGCCAGGTCAGATAACTGACCTTGCGCCGGATGATTTAGAAATAATCAATAACAAAAAGAAGAAGCATACTAATCTTATAGAGAACTTTCAACTGTCGAGCGAAGGCCTTCTCAAACCTACATATAGCTTACTATTGTACATGAAAAAATAATCGCGCTTGTATTCACAGTTTCTACCGGATAGTATACCTACTATGCACCTTTAAAACTAAAATCTGGTAAAAAAAATGATTTTTAGAAAATGTTTTTTATAAACATATGCGAACATAGCGGCGATGGGCTTGCAACCTGTCACGTGGAATGCTTACTACTTGCAAAACGCGGGCATGTACCAAATGTAATGTTTGGACGTGCCTCTGACTACCCCCTACTTGGTATCTTCAAAGATCTACTCACTGAGTATATATCTGGAAAGTCCATCATGGGGAAGACAGTCGTGAGCGTTTTTGTTTTTTATAAAGTAAATGAAATATTAAATTTACTTGAATATTAGAATATTGCACTGAAGAGTATTTTAATAACGATACCTACCCATGCTCATGTGAATGATACCTATACCCATACTGACGTATAACTAAGGAGTTATTATTATTATTTATTAATAAATAATTTGTATTTGTATTTCCATCAAAAGAAACCAAACTATTTCACGTTGTTCGCAGAATGTGTTTTCTTCGTCTGTCCATGTTTACGAGCGTATTTGTAAACACGCTCATATATATGCCGGGTAAGCATGCTAATCAGACTCACGGAGTGTCGCGTGATCGTCACAATACACTTTCCCCTGGACGATGGAGGTTTCTCTGTAGCGAGGAATGTTTTACCTACCACTACCAGCCACTACCAGCTACTTTTGCCAGCAAGTCTTATCGTTCCACTGGCTGGTGGTGACTAGCCATTTTCTCCAGCCTGTCTTATGCGTTCCACATGCTGGTATGGCAGTGACTAGCCACTTTTTACAGCCAGATTTGGGCGTTCCGCCATCTGGTCACTAACCGACCAGTTTTGAGCGTGTCACTGGAAAAAAATATACTTGATTTGCTCTTATCTAGATTTCAAGTAGACTTAGTAGATAATACACCCGAGAAAAAGCGAGTCTTTCCTCTGGATTCTTACTAAGTCGATTTCCGTTTCAAAAACTCTCGAAATGTTAGGAGTTTGTATTCATGAGAACACTTTTTGGTATGCAAACTCAAGGCTTTTTTTCAACTGAATACCAGAAATTAAATAACTATACTTAATTGAGTTGCAAACTATTCAATCAATCAAATCAGCATCTTATTTTGGATACACGCGTATAAATAAACGCCTTCATTAGCCACGCACGCATGTTGTGGTCGTCTTGAAATGCATCGCAGAGAAATTATTGACAGCAGACAGAGAAAACAGAGGATCTCATTTGATCGACGTAACGTTAAATTAGCGCTTGGAAATATTCAATTTTAATGGAGCTCGATGTTTCTCCGCACGCCAATCGCTCGTTGTCTAAGAATTGTATCGATATGCGATACATTTGATCTTTTACCTATTTTAAGGTTATTTTATCATAAAAAGCATGTAGAAGTCCAGTCCGGCATGGACCTATGTTAGGGGAGAGCCTAAGAGTGCTGTGACGAACGATATTGGTCTACTTCCAAGATCCACGAATCGGGTCGGGGCTCCAATGTAAAAAAATACGAAAATAAACTAAGTTTACTTACTTTTTAGGATAATTGAACGCTTATTTATGCTATAATTTGAAAAGCAATATTGTTTCCGCTGCCAAAACGTACCTTTTTCATAATTGCTAGATTTGACGTAAGAACAATATTACTTGACGTCAAAAGTCACATCATTGTACGCTTTGAGTGAACAAGTAATGGTGACGTCACCAAAACTGCTTCGATTCTAAAGCTTACATATTGAAGTTCTATGACCTTCAAATAGGACTATAAGTAGTACTTCAAATCTTACGAAATTTAGATATATTCTTATAATAATTAATAATGCTTTAAGAGATCATCGTTGGATTGCAGGTAGTACGTGGTAGCCATTCGATCATGACATTCAGGACACATTTCTGATAACTGAATCGAAACTATTGTTAAAGATCATTTAAAACTACACTTACGGGCTGGGTCACATAATTATAAACGTCTGTATATTCTGTGGTAAATTGTCAGGCCCTTGGCACGTCCATGGCCGTATATGACCGTTATTTAAACTGTAAAAGGTTTGATAGTTATTTAAATTTAAAACCAAATTAATGACGCACATTAACTCAGCTAAGCGGTAATCTGACGTCAAATGCAGGAATCTTAACACCTTACACAAGAATTAATTCATAGTCTGACTAGCAACCACATCGACATTTTTTATCAGGTGAGATTGTGGCCAAACACTTGCCTATATAACATGTAAAAAAAACACACGTCTTGTCTGTGTGGGAAAAGTTAAGCCCACGTGAAGTTTATTATTTTTGCAAAAACTTGTTTGCGATTCATTCGATTTGGGTATCATTCTTGACCTTGACAATGAAATTCTCTCAATAATCTGCTGCCTGACCAGTTTCTCGAAGAAGTCAAAGAACTCGATTCATTTTTTCAAATAGAGGCGTACTGATATGATAATGGAACTTGCTAATACAAATCGGATAGTCATTATCGCTATCACCAAGATATCGTAGACGATATCTTGACAACTTTTACAAAATAACCGAACAGGATCTATTTTATTTAAAACAATTTTACTTTCCTCTTGAACCCCTTATCTTGGAAACAACAATTATATATTCTTCAATTGGCATTCTCCTCTTATAAGAAAAACACATTGGTCTTTCCAGTTATCTTTCAGCTTATTTTTCTATGCTTTGTCCTGGGAAATCGGCATAAACTCACCTAGCGACGATTTAAATAATTTGTTATACAAATGATTGTACATTACAGAATGCCATTAATAAAATATCTATAGATAGATAGATAGAAAATTCTTTATTGCACAACTAAACATAGGCGAACTATACTGTACATAGTCGAACTTAATGCTAGATAGCATTCTCTTCCAGCTAACCTTTGTGTATTATGGAAAACTCTTAAGTTTATCAATTATAGAGCTATACTATTACTAAGATACCAAAACACTATTCCCTAGATAAACATAAAACATATTCCTACTTACAGACATAATCCAACCTTACAAGTTATAGTGAATATTTTATATAATACTAAATATTCTATATAATATATTAATTATACTCACAATAAACTGAGAGAATGATTATTTGATTTTGTAGGATTCGTGCAACGGAGCTAAAAAATGTCTATCCCACATAACCATCAGTATTGTCAATCTATATGATTTTTCGACATTTCTAATTAATATTTCTGAACGAGCTGGTGTGAGCGCCAAAGCTTAATGTAAAGACGCAATATCAATATTATCTTAACACTCGACAATTGTTTGTTCAAGTCCAGCTATAGTACCTTCCTTACCTACCTAGTTACTAGTATTTTCTGTATGAAGGACACTCGCCACGCCTGAGACACGATGTGAGTTTGCGCAACGCTGCATGTTGCAAGATACTAGTTAATTCTTAGTAAATGCTGCAGTTTGCGATAACTGTGTGAAAATATTGAAAGAAACTCAAGATTTTATTGAATGAAAAATGGTGAGATTATTTTATTTGGATCATAGAGCCTTCCACATTATTCGTGCCGTTTAAATAGAGACGCCGAGGCGAAGCTTAAAAAAAAATAGATGTCTCTGGTTATACTGTTGTTATGTAACGTTGATCAAGTCGTCTTCGGAGTAGTAAATTACCTCGTTTTTGTTGCTATAATTGCGAATCTGATCACTTAGCGATTTGGACGGAATCGTGCGTGATGCTCATCAATTAAATGAATAAATGAATTTGGTTTTTTTTTGTTTGTCCAAGAATTTTCCGCGTATTAACTAATTTATACTTCCTGGTAAAAGTTACAAGAGGCCAGTTGAATTTTTTTCAGAAAATAGTTAGGAACGTGTTTTGGCCTTTATCGTGGCAAGTGATACTAAGGGCCATCTCTTTTTATCAACTTTCTTTCTGCGCACGTATCAGCAAAAGAGAACGACAGTTAAAAATTTTGTTTGTGTAAAGAGAATTGGGGCCAATAATCCACCTGCAAACTTTGTAGTGAAATACAAAATAAGATGTGATGTTGCAATATCCCCGCGCAGTGAATCGCTGTCCCCGGCGGCCTAGCGGCGCACTCGCCGCCTCAGGTGGATACTATCTCGAAATGTCATTTTTTTTTATAATAAAACTTAAGAAAAATAAATTGTTACGAAGAATTTGTGTTTACAAGTATTGTGCGGTGTGATACCACAGTGCAGGTCTGACTTGCACTCAGCCGGTTTTATTATTAGCTTGTTTAAAATAAAAACTGTTTCGCGATGCTTTCTAAATTATTTCTGGCAATGAAAGTGAGGAGCAGGGATGTTACCGTTTTCATTCCGTGCTTATCAAATCGATGTACACGGATGTCTTTCGTGTCGTTTCCCAATTGCAATATAGCTTTGCAATTGGGTTTCGAAATAAAAACTGATTTAATATTACTCTCTGCCTTTATACATTACTCGCGACGCAAGGAGTATATGTTTGCCATAAGAGGTTGTTTTTGTCGTTTTAGAGAAAAACTGCTTGAAAAACTTAGTTTTTTGGCAATCAATTTGGATGCCTTTAATAATACTTCTTCGGCAGGCTTAGTTCTTACAAGTCACTGCAATAATGGATAAGCTGAAAAACTAGTCGGGAGTTTTAAAATTTTCCAGAAATTAAGTATAAAGAGTTTATCTAGCTGAAAGTAAAAACCACGGTATTACTAACCGACTAGTAAACTACTTTTTATTTATAACACCAAGATAAACCAGGCATATTAATGTATTGACTGCTAAAGAATACCCAGCTGTTCTTATCATTGTAACGATGTTCGCAGTTGCTATGAAGTTGTCGTAAACTGTAAAGCCTAAATGAACTAAACGATAAAATTGTTTATAAATTATAGGCCACTTTGGCAGGTATATTCCCATCTGTCACCCAGCTCTGTCCCCCTAGGGTGACAGTTGGGACAAAAAAGTTCTATCTGTCCCCTCATCATTAACAGGGGGACAGATAGAACTATTTATTCCTACCTGTCCTCCAATAAAAAAAACCTTTAATAGGTACACTATGCACACATAAAGCTGTATATATTCAGTCTGTTTAGGTATTAAAATCGCAAAATTACATATAATATAAAACCATCGGTCACAGTCACTACTAAACTATTTTTTCTTGTAATTAAATTCCTGAAGAATCAGGCTTATAAATTATTAACGAACTAATAATGCAAAATTCAGCCTGTTTGCCAACCTATGGTGTATAAAATTATAGCATAATATGCAATTTGTATTGAATATTAACCGATCCATTTTACATGATATTTATTTTAACGCACTAAGAACTATTGTACAGTGTACACCCAGAATGATAGTAGCTGAGAGTTAAAATCTGCAATTTTAGTTAGTAACATCAATAAAATAAGGTCGAAAATACAATGTACTGTACTAACAAAGAAGCCGGCCATGCACTTCCTGGAATTTTTTCAGCTAAGGTACAGTTCTATCGGCTGAACAAACGTGAAGTTAGCTGTTTGTATGCGTGGCAAACAATTAACGCCCCGTATGAGGAGGAGAGACTAGTTCGTGATAATTTGAGTGGAGTGTTATAGTTTGTTTTATGCAACAGAAGAAGAAGTTAGAAGGCCATTTTATATTGTTTATCAGTGATTTATTAATGGATATTATATATAAATCGAGATTACGTTTTAGTGGTAAGTTCACATAGCATGTCTTTATATTAATTTTAGCTTCTTGGTACAAGTTTTATTGCAAATAGTTAAATGTTAAAGAAAAAAATTGTTGAGTACCGCCAGCTTTTTCAAAATATTATACTTTAATCATATTACTATAATTTTTAATCCTTATCTACGTACTTATTTACAGATTGTTATTGACATGTCGGAATTGAAAGGCGCAGCGCTTTCTTCTACAGGAGAAGTTTCATTCTCATTCATAAACAGCGGCGGTGGTCAGGTGCTTTTACGTGCCGGTCATCAATATTATAAAAAGATGTACAAAAGTGGAATCACTGCTTATGAATGTAACCAAAAAAGACAACGTTGCCATGGATCGATAAACATTCTGGTAAGTAATAAACATATCCTACCCAATGCTATAATAACTAAAAGCATAGACTTATGATATTTAGTGATAGCGAAGTATTGTTACATAAAATAATAATTACGTATAGTCCCTACCTACCAACCTACTAACGTATATAACGTATATTACACATCCTACTTATAAAATAAACGAAAAATTTAAACTAATAATAATAAAATTAATGTACAAAGTCTCTCTGTTGAGAAAATTGATTTAATTCTGCTTTTTAATAATATATATTTTTCTACCCACATTCAGTTTTTCCAACCAAATGCTTTTTTTACAGCATGGTGCTATTATTAAAGAAACTCCACATTCACATGCGCCCGATTTCGCCAAAAATTTGGATCAAAAATAACATGAAGTCAAGCAATATGTTATCGCATCTCAAGCATGTAAGAGTGTCCCAGAAATTTATAAAGAAGCCGTGTCTACTATGAAAGATGAGGGCCTGGATTTAATCAAAAAAATACAACGGACAAATAGCAATACATAAGGAAAAATAGCTGTATTAAAAATGTATGTGTATATTAAAACTTGAAAAACCATTTTATTTCTGTTACACCTTTTTCCTATAAATGCAACGTTATCTATAAATTCAAATCATAAATAATGATCAGCTTAATTCGTAAGGAATCTAAGCAAAATTAGTACTAGTAGGGACAGTAACTGATGGCTTGACATTATATTATGTAATATCGAAACAAACGGAATGTGTATATAAAGCATTATGTGTACATAGATAGTGTACCTATTAAATGTTTTTTTTATTGGAGGACAGGTAGGAATAAATAGTTCTGTCTGTCCCCCTGTTAATGATGAGGGGACAGATAGAACTTTTTCAATTAAAAAAAGTTCGATCTGTCCCCCTTTTTGCAATAGGGGGACAGATCGAACTTTTTTTCCCATCTGTCACCCTAGGGGGACAGAGCTGGGTGACAGATGGGAATATACCCTTTGGCACAGATGGTAGCAGAATAAATAGCTTCCTAGGAAACATCACTGTTCTGTGTGCTCAGCTCTGTCTGATGAATGCCTTCCAGCAGGCTTATTATGAGTACCAAGACAACCGTTATGTCTATGAAACAGAAGACAAAAGTATGTTTTTCTTCTTTCTGTCACACAGAATTTTGTCATTTCTTCCTTCGAGAACATGTCTTGGCCGCTAAATGCTTAAGCTATGGGTGCAGGTGCTGGACAAAGCTACGATACAAACTACGAATGCGTCGCTTATATAATATAGCTATTTTTAATGGAAAACTTATTTCCTTGTAAATTGTGTATTTTTTAGAAAATGCGTCCTGCTCTATCGCGTATTGTAAAATGTTATGCAAAGGAAACATTGGAGACAAGAACGTAAAAGTAGATTTTTTTTATAATATTGCATTAATATTATTTGAAATAATATTATTACTACGCGGCGTTGTTTAACTTTTTCCACGTAGTGTTTTTTCTCCAAAGACAGGTGTGGCTGTAGTTACTTACATATCAAGCATGTGTTATATATTCTGTGGCTATACAGGAGGCGCAGCGGCTCGTGCGCAACGAGGAGGGATACGCGCACGCGCACCTTTTTGTACAACTTCTTCTGACATGTAATTTTATAGCGAAATTCCAACAATAGGTCAATATTGCGTTTTAATTTTATAATGATCGCACGAGTTAAGTAAACAATCAAAGAATGCAAATAAAAATGTGGGTACGTAGTGTACACATACATATAGGTACATATTTTGCAGCAGGTTCTTTTAATGTATGGTAGCATTGACAGCAGGCTCCTGGTTAGTTGTGTGTGTCTTGTTAAATGTAGGTATAAGAAAGAACTTCCAGGAAACTCGTATCTTTTTCAACCTATAACAGGCGTAAAAATAAAAAACCAGGGCAATATAAGGGGAGAGGATGAAATTAAATTTACGACGTTTTACAGGCGCAGACGGTATCAAATTAAAAATCTCTATGTAACAGATCGCAAAAGTGTAAAATAAATTACATGTTCTTGTTAGTATTCCACGTGACAGGTTGCAAGCTTCGCTTATTGAAACACCAACCAAAAGATAAGGCAAGCTATAAACTAGATAAACTGGACTGTAATAAAATTTAATTATGAACATAGTAAAAACGCAACAATTTTTCAATACTATATTATGTAGCGCCCCAAAACGTACGTAATTCTGTAGTATCCTGAGCCAGAGGGTGCAACCTGTCTTGCTAAGTTGCCTACCGCATATGGCATATGTCCATACACCTGTCAGCCGTTACTAACGATCTAAATTCAAATTTGACATTAAAAGTGACGTTAAGTTCTATTTTTAAACGTCATAATTTGAATCTAATTACAAAATTGAGGCATGGAAATTTTATAGAGTACTAGAAATAAAAGAGAGATTGCAATCGCTTGATTACCCTACTTTTATCTAGATAGCTGTGCAAGGTACCTAGTACAGTCAGCTACAAAAGTCATCATCACAGTAGATTTTTATAAATTTAGCGAATATTGGGCTACATCTGAAGATACACTACGACCCATAACTATTTTCAAACTATTTCCTTGTTAAGCCCAATTTAGTTTTTTTGCTGACCATACCTCCCAATTCCCGACTGTATTATTTATAATTAAATTGAAAACTAGCTGCATTATCAAGGGATTTTCAGTCGTATGATAATGATCAAGATAAGTTCTACGCAAGTCAAAGTCTTTATTTATTGAAATCACAAGAAAAGTGAACTTCAAAATTTTAAAATCACGTCGATTTCTCGCGCGCTTTTATTAGCCTAGAAGATTCAGGCAACAAACTCGGCAACCATTAAACATTAACATACAACATTATTATCGTCGCTTTCAGGTGGAGTAGAATACATAATTAAATTGTGAAGATAATCTTATCCATAAAAACGCCTCCCTGTTTCGTATCTTGAAGAGTTGAAACCAATTCCGTGCAAGTTGTAATGGAACTGAACTAGCGTGTTGATTGGGCCACGCCTTATTCGAGTTAATTTCGCTTGCTGATATTATCAGAGGGTGAATAGTGAATTAATTTACTAAAATGTATTTTTCAGTAAGCAGGATTAACTTTTTGCCCGACTGAGGCTTATGTTTTTCTCGCGAATCTAAAACGTACCTATGTGTTTGTGATTTTTTCTTTATAACGTTGCATTCAAATGACTTATGGGTTTCAATAATACGACGCGTTGTAGTCCTGAAAGTATAATGTCAAAAAACCATCAAAAAATAAATATGGCCGCCAGCCGTATTAGTGTCTAACTAATGTGCTACAAACATTTTATTTATTAATATTTTTATTATTATTTTTTTATAATTTGAGAGTAATGAAAGAAAGGTCGCGATGAGAGTATTCATCAAAAAAAAAACTGCAGTCGTTGTTTTTATTATTTTTAATTGATTACTTCTCTTACTAAAACGTAAACCGCCATGTAGCAGTCGCATAAAAACTATGTATGCAGGTTATACTTTTTGTGAAATAACTTTGCACATAATTTATAGCTTATTTGAAAAAGGTGTCAAAGTCGTCGACTTATTAGTATTCGATATTGATATTTAATTATCATGGTTCCGTAGCCAATGTGTTTCGTTATCAAAACTAGAAATACGAGTTAGTCTATGAGGAATTAATGAAATGGCAACACCATTATTATACCAACAATATTTAATGTGAGACTGTCAGAATAGGAAGAGTTTTACTCTGTAGGGTAAAGCATAAGTAGTAATAAGGACTGGACATTGGCAAGCCATTTTATGAAGAGAAAATTGAAATTGTAAGTTGGTTAATGGGCTATTGTATTGTATAGTATATTTTTTCTTGTTTGTTATGTTTCCAGGCTTGTATAATTTTATATTTAGAGTCGGTTGTACGGGTGACTTTAGGTGTCATTTAACAGTATTGCCCTTTGTTGGCTGACATCTCTATGTAAATAATTTATTAGACATTAAATGTTAAAAAACCGACTTCCTCACGTGTTTACGTTATTTTGCCAACTCGTGATGACACTCCATCGAAAAAAAAAACAAATGTAAAATTGGCAACCAAAAATGTTTCGGCTAGTCGTGATTCGATACATGTTTATTTTTAAGTTTTACGGGAAAAACTGTAATCCCTCAGAAATAAACTTTTGGACCACCTCGGGATTATTCTCTATACAACAACAAAATAATCATCTAACTCAATCAAAATCGGTTACGTTTAGCGAAGATTGATATAACAAACACACGATAAAAATACATACAACCGAATTAAGAACCTCCCTCTTTTTTTAAGTCGGTTAAAATACGAATAGACGACAGTTATCGAGATATTTTGACTATAAAAAATAACAAAAAAATAATTAATTAATATTTAACAATAAAAATGTGTACATCTCTTTATAAATTATAAAGCGCTTTTTATGAAAAACCCTAAGCTCTAAAAAGTTCGTAGAAGTCCTATCTGTTCCATGGAACTGTAAGATTAACCCGAACTGGAATTATCTTTTTTATTTTGTATATTTCCGAAACAAATCTTCTGAAATACCAACCTTGTGTGGACACTCGGTTATAGGTCGGCCAATTCGTGTCTGTTTCCTAGAAACTTACGTTTACCTCGGTCTGAAGTAGCCTTTTTCATTTTGTAAATTGCCAAAACGAATAATATCAAATAGCATTCTTGCTGAGGACGCTGCTCTGGAGAGGTCGGCATGAGGTCGCGCGTGACTCATCACCAAACCGGATCTGCAAGAGGCATGTACCGCCTCGCGCGAACCTACATATTTTAGTATATCTTAGCACTGTTTGTTCCGACAACACTATCTTGAATTCTTGTGTACCTACGTTTTTATAATTCTTGCTTTTGAAAAATGGCCGACTCCCAGAATATGTTCACCGGTAAGAGGTCAGAGGTCGCTGAAGAGTCTGCTTGACTAATTAATTCTAACTTACCTAACATTCGACCTGATTGCAACTGTGACAAGTTATATTGAGTAATTTTCCGAGCGAATGCATCGGAAAGTATGGCAACTATTTTAGCCGCTAGAATTCATATAAAAACTTGCTCAAGTCTATGACATAACTTTACTAAACACAGCAGTGGAGCATACACTGTTTCCTAATCGTTCTGATTCCCATCAACCTTATTACTGTTCCCAGTACAAATTAAAAGAGATATTATTGTGGTACACCTATTTAAAATTATTTGGTTCATATCGGATCACTGTCTGGTATCACTGTCCCAATGATAAGTTTCTAGGAGATTAGATTAGCATCGCTGTCGAAAGTAAATATTTGCTGCACAAAATCTACAGCCCTTTTAGCTGACTCACTGAACGCACTGTTGCTTTAAGTTTTCAGTTAGCTTGAATTGGTAATTCGAGATCTTTTCGTTCATAATAAAGATTACAATGAGGTCAGTCTTCTGACTCATATGTGCTTTAAAATGTTCGGATGTTATCATATCGTTACTAGCCTTAAAGGGGACCGTATATATATATATATTTATAGTTTTGTTACCTTGCCAAGTGGAATATTCGTGTGTTAACCAAAACTGGGATTTGATAAGACTTATCATACTGATACTATTAATTATCAATATTGTTCATTAGCGATAGCACTTATATCCTTCCATTCCGTTAACATTAATCATCCACGCTTCATTTGTGTCAACGACAAGAATAATATTCAAACTGTGTCAAAACACGTATCCCAAAAGTATTTATCCTTCTCGAATCTCGTCACGCAAATGTTCAGTTGTAAACTGAATACAAATATGTTATTACCATGAACCACTTCCTTAGAAATGTTTTATTCTCATCGTTTAGTTTTGACACTTTATAGTTCACTGTATACATTTACAAACATATCCTCAATCTTTTTCTTGTTATTTTTCTCTGTCATTTGTGCTTTATGCTCACAGCTCTCTTTTGTAACTTCACTTGTTATTTTGTTTTTTTTTATTAATTTCTCTTTAACCATATTATGTTTATAATATATGTTTCTTATATTATCTATATTCTCTATCTTAATTATTAATTTATCTAACCGCAAGATTACGTTTACGATTTCTATTGGCTTCCTTTCAAGATCTATTTGTATGATGAATTATGATGATAGTAAGCTTGTACTAAGTTTTGATCTTTTCTAGTTAATCTATCAGATCCTTTATTGTTCCTCTCAAATACGCCTGGGCGTTGACCCTGGATCTAATTGTTTGGAATTATCTTAAGTGGTTCGTGTTGTGACTTGTGACCAGATGTGTCAGCATAGGAACATCTTAAATATTTTAGTTTTAACGTTTTAATTTTTAACCATCCTTATTTCATATTTTATTACCCACGCCACGTTACGGTCTAGTTACATTCAAATAGTGTGTCGTTGATCTTGTTCAGATTTTTCCAAAGTTCCCTTTAGTGAATTTTAAGCTATGTTCATGTTAAAAACCTACTATTGTAATGTTTCAATGTACCTAAGTTTCAATATAAAATCTTGTTTTGCCTGTCTAGTCAGTAGATCTAGTAAGTTGAGTTCACTTTCTGTTGGATCTCGTTTATTTCTTTATTTAGATCTAAGGGCAATATACTAATAATTATTCGATGCAGGAATCTCTATAAAGTTTCAGAACCTCTTACCGGCCCGTAGACAAATAGCCATCAAAGCATGAGGATAAGAACTATATGTGGATTAAGCTATGCTATGCTGAACCGTGCACTAACGTGCAGTTACGTGAAGGGGATGGTGATTCGCTGAAAGCCTGATACTCTATTGATATAATACCCGGGGTTGTGGCGATGCTAAATATCCCTTTTTTACCCGCTACCAACAGGCTCGTTTGCCATAAGAAGTAGTTTGTTTGTATGTTTGTGTTATCTCGGAAACGACTTTTTGGATTGTAATACGGTTTTATTGCAATTGATTTGTATTAATTCAAGGTACATACCATCCTCAAAGAAATACAAACACGTAGGTCTTATCGCCGTAAGTCAATAATGATCACGTCGGGGGTTTTCAAATCTTATACTTGAAGTTATTAATTTCCCAGACAGCAACCTGTCTAGAAAGCGAATGTACAATTTTATGACTTTCCTGAGTATGCTGTAGTTTTATATTTTGTCCTTATAATGCTTGCTGGTACAACCGGTAATAGTGGGCAATTATTTGAGTAAATCGTAAATTGGACGATTAAAACGGACTGCAAATACTGCAATGATGATTAGTTGCTTTCCCCTTTTATGATTTACCAATTCTTAGTCTTGGGTATAAACAAAAAGGTGCCTGTCTGCACTTAGCTTAAAGACAAAGACTAGGCGTGTCTTAAGTTTTTTTTTTTTTTACATAAATCTTACACTAATGCAAGTAAGTTCACCAACAAAATAAATGGAAAGTCAAGTCTAATAATTTTTTTTCGTTGAGTACCTACATTTATTCATACGACTATGTACAAGTAGGTATATACAAAAAATGCAGATGAAACAGCTAGCTATCTAAAGACCGTTGCAAACGATCTATAGATAGCTCAACTGATCCAGATCACTACCAGGCGGAATAATAATTGATTATGATAACAGATTCTATGAAAACATGTGTCAAAAAACGATAAGGACCTAACCGCCCATTATTGTGTTTAGACAAGCTTAGTTTTAGCCTACAGTTAATGCAGATGGGCACACTTCACTAAGCAGTTTGTAACATAACAGACATACAATATATATTTTTTTTAAATTTCAAACAGGGTAACCAATAAGCTCGCGAAGAAGAGCGTTCGTTGTTCAAAATATCAGATAGAAGAGAATATAATTAAGCTACAACCAAATTGCAGGCGCACATTAATTTAATAAAACCTAGCGTAATATAATAGGTTGGGGAAAAAGTTTCTTCGCATTTTTTAAGAAAATTCAAAACATTTTTTAATATAGTTTATTTACATTTAACTAAAGTATGTAGGTACCATTTTGTTCGATAACTTTTTGCCATTTTGTAGGCAGGGACATGATCCCATTGCTATAAAAACTTTGGGGCTTCTGTTCAAAATACCGCGACAAGTGGTTTTGGCAGTCCTCTCGTGATGTTAACCTGACACTGCCTAAAGAATTCTGAAGAGACCGAAACAGGTGGAAATCTGAAGGTGCAAGGTCAGGACTATACGGCGGATGCATTAACACATCCCAGCCAAACTCTCTTAATTTTTGCTGAGTGGCTAAAGATGTGTGAGGTCTAGCGTTATCATGATGAAAAACCACACCCCTTCTGTTGATTAACTCCGGCCGCTTTCTCTCAACTTCTTGTTTTAATCTCATCAGTTGTTCGCAGTAGAGTTCAGAATCGATGGTCCTGCCTGGTGGTAACAGCTCATAATGAATAATGCCCTTCCAATCCCACCACACACACAGCATCACCTTGTTGCGAGTTAACCCGGGTTTCGCCACAGTCTGTGAAGCCTGACCGGCCTTTGACCACGACCTTTTTCGCACGTTCTTGTCGTACGTGATCCACTTTTCATCACCAGTTATCAGCTTCTTCAAAAATGGTTCGGTTTCATTACGTCGTAATAAAGAATCACAAATGAGAACACGGTTCATTAGGTTTCTTTCAGTGAGCTCGTGAGGTACCCAAATATCGAGCTTTTTTGTGTACCCAGTTTTTTTCAAATGCGCCAAAACTGTTTTGTGGTCAATTCCCAGTTCTTCAGCTACGTCGTAACTACTGATATGCCGATCTTGCTCCACTTTTTCAAAAATGGCATCCATTTTATCCGTAATAGGGCGACCAGAGCGACGTGCATCTTTGACATCAAAATTTCCGGATTGAAAACGCTTAAACCAAATTTGTGCTACTCTCACAGACACTGCACTAGGTCCATAAACATCGCAAATTTTTTTCGCGGCTTGCGTTGCATTTTTACCTTTTTTGTAGTAAAATTTTAAAATGTATCGAATTTCTTCATTAGATTCACTCATCTTAACAGTACGAAAAACAAATAAAAATCACACATTTTCCTAATTTGAATTTGGAATTATCTTCTTTAAAATTTAAACTTTTAATGATACCAAAACCAGCCAGATACAAATAGTATAGCCAAAGAGATTTTATTACAAGTTCATACATACAATAATGCGAAAAGACTTTTTCCCCAACCTAATATATCGTCTAAACGTTTTCATATATCAGTCTCTTACTAGCACACTTTATGTTTTGATAGAGACAGAGTAAGCGATTGGTAGCTTGGCGACGACCTTAAATTACCTCGACTTTATACAAATCTGTATATTTAATCTTAACATATTCACCGTGGATATTCAACATTTAATGCCTTCTAGAATTGTTGAATTGAAACAAGTACCTTTATCTCAATTCGCGACCTATACTTACAGTTACACAAGCACTTTGTTGACATTAAACATAAAAACTGTATTTACAATGCAATTTGCCATCAGGCTATTGCAATTTTATATTTGCGTCAATGTTTGGTGATGTTTTAATGCTGTATTATTTGAATGTTTGTGCCTTGCATCATATAAATATTTTAGCTTCTATAGCTATCTGCATAAAATGTCTTATATCATCAGATATGGCACTCGCATCACATGTTATATTTCTATCGTTATCTTCAAGGCCATTCCAATTATCACCATACTTCATAGTGTTAAACTCGTTGTCATGACATGACTAAAAACTCTGTCGCAGGTTGCATCGTTAGGTTAAGATTCCAATGCGTCGTTGTGTATTTTAAGGTTCGCTTAATCGGACACAAGTATAATATGATTTGTCAATCCTACTTTGATAGGAAAAAAAAGTTGTTTTTACTTTTACTTTGGAGCTATACAATATAAATACGATAAAAGTTAGCATTCGATGACATTCTCTCAAACAAGCTAAATCTAAAGTAGTTTTTCGTACTTAAAAAAGCTGTCCTGCTCTGTGTGCTACCTACCGTTTGAGCACGTGTTAATGCGCACATACATTTTTCGAGTGGAAAAATCCATTAGTGCACGACCGGGTTCGAACCCACGACCTCCGGATCAGAAGTCGGGGTATCGCCCACTAAGCTAACACGGCATAAGTTCTATAATAAAATATTGTACTTGCCCCTTTAAGATATCGGTCCATGGGAGGTCTTCCTACATTACGTGGCCCGGTTCGTAGTCGCTATTCAAGAACCTTTCTTTCACAGCGGTTGTCGGTTCTGCGAGCTATAATTATATTGCCACTTCAGCTTAATTATTCGAAGAGCTACTGTGACTTTAATTCTTTCACGAATTTCCTCGTTTCGGACTTTATGACGTATCCAACTATAAGTTAAATGCTTATAATTTTTTTTATAATTACTGTCCCCACCATTATAGATTCCAAACTACAACACAACAGTACAAAACATAACATGCTAGAGTAACAGATAACATTATTTTATCAGTTCTACGGAACAGCCCTGCGATTTGAAAGGAGTCGGTTAGGATTACGTCATCAGATACGTCTTCCACATGCAAGGTTACAGCGACCACTAAAAATGAGGAAGTTTAAACATAAGTTAACGGTTTTAGAACAAATAACTCTGCAAATCCATTACGTTTAAATCCTATTGTTTTCAATTTTAGATTTATATTCTACTAGGCACTGCGCTCGGATTCTCCCGCGTGGTATCCTATGAAAAGTAGCTTTCGTAAGAAAACACATTTGCTCGACCGTATTTCCGACGACTTACGTTTCAAAATTGGTGTCCACGCAAACCCCTTTTATTTTAACGGAATAATAACACAGCCTAAGTCCACCGTGAAAGTCCATTCTAAATAATGGAGATTTTTTTTTATCGGAAAAGTAGTTTCGGATATTACCACCTAATTTACCTCATTATAATATTAGTATAGATTGTTGGACTGGGCAATGTTAGTCGGATGTATTCAGAAAAATGGGCGAACATACACCTTGGCAGCATAACGGTGTGGTGTCGTGATCCGCGGAAAATCGCGTGATCAAGCGTTAGACGGGATGATTTTTAGCAGAGAGTGATAGCAGGTTTCGGGAAACAAAAATTGTTGGACAGAATTAGAAGAGACCTTTGCCTAGCAGTGGGAACCTACGAATATATTATCGTGCTTATAGGTTTGTTTTTTGAGACAACGACCTCATATAATTATAGTCATTAACATTCTGTTTCAATTCAAATTATTTACTCCTTTCTCATCCGTAGTAAACCTTGATAATGTGATGCCTAAGACCTTGTTAGTCTTCTAGTCTCGATTAGCGAGAATGAACGGCCAGTAAATCGTGATACACCTCGAGGCTGGACAGTAAGCCCATTATGGATAGAAATTATGTGTTCTGTTATTATTTCTGCGCGTATGAAGGTTGAAAAATTGCTTGACTGCTTTGACTATAAAATAGGTAGGTAGGTACTATGTTGGAGTGTAGAGGATATCGCCTGAAGACAAGCTGGCGGACGTGACATTTAACCAGCAAATTCATCTCTATGTTGCTGTCAAGCATTACACTTTTTTAATGTCCCGTCTATAAGACACCTTGCCTTATTTATTATCAAGTCCGTGTAATTAATAAGTCCTTCATGTTAAGTTTATCGTCGATTACGTGCTGCTTATTAGGTATGATAAGACAAGACTATGGACTAGGTATGTATTTTGGATCCCTAGAAATAATATTGAAGATAAAGCAAAGTCAGATCGGCGATGACATTGGAAAATTCGTTGGCAAAACCTCAAGATCGAAGAGCGTGGAAAAGCGACAGGAGGGCTGAAATGATGATGATTATTCAATGGGCATGGCTTTATTTAATTTAAATGTTTATCAACATTAGAAAGACAGCGGCGCTTACGGTGTCACAGTGAGAACAACGCACATTTTCTATAAGAGAAATTCAGTTTATTGCAACAAAGCCTGAAATCACAATGGGGAAAGTAATCGAATTAGGCACCTCCACGGTTCATCGCATCTCTGAAAAGGCTGTGTTGTAGCGCCGCTGCACGTTACAGCGAAAGCTGGCGAATTGGAAACGCATGATTTATTGCCTGGTCAGGCCAGTAATGCTTATCTCGGTTTCAGTATTCTCAGTTCAAGAACTTTGTTGCAGGCAACAGTGAATTACTATTCTATAATTAATAATACTGTTGCTCGATGAATTCATTTTTGTTGTCCGATTCTTCTAGGCTTGGTCGCGAGGAATTGGCGTAAATTTATTTCCACTAATTGTCTTTGACGATGTCCACTTCCATTTAAGTGTAGGGCATTAAAGTCACTAAGCATATACAATCTTAAAAAAATTTAGTTCATGAGTCAACGATTGTAACTGTAGATAATCCTTTTGGTTTCAATGAATATCATGTTTCTTTCGTAGACAGGGGTTGGGAGGGAGATGAGGGATTCCCTCGTAGAGGGATGATGTCTTGGTTAAGCACCACAAAAAGAAAGAGTTTTTTGTCTCATCTTCCGTCGACAAACCCTTTATCGTGCTTTATGCTCATGCTACGTGCTGGTCGCTACGCTTTCTTGGTCAAAACGAAAAATCATACCCAGCTTGTACCAGGAATTACGAATAAATAACAAGAACAAGGCTTATTGAATCAGATTAGCATTGTGATATCACGAACTGGAAATTAGCTTGTCGAGTCGTAATGTTACAAATTCACTGTAATAAGGTTAAATAATGAAACGTACTGGTTACTGCAGCTGGGTCAATGTTACCAAGCCCAATCAAGTGTTACATGTAAAATTTCTTCTAAATATAATTTATTTTGTTACAGGTAACCAGGGACTGGCAACAAAAAGCGATAATGCTTGTGGATTTTCGTAAGTCTTGAGGTAGCTGCCGAATTAGCTCATCAAAAAAGACTATACCAATTTCAAACGCAAGACCATTGAATTTAATCTTATAGCTGCATATGCAAGCTGTGTGGTGCTTACGAAAAAAAAATAAACAATTCTTTATTTGAGTATAGTGTCTTCTAAATTTCATCTGTTGCTTATCTATTGATATGATCTTATACAGTTTCCACTCAACTTTGGTGGATACCGAGCCTTATCATCTACGGCTGATATTATAATCCTTGTAAAACATAGAACGTAAGTGTCAGAATTACTAAGACGCAACCCTTCGCATGGTCACGAATATGCCACTTCGGACCTTGGGATCTGTCTATCCGGCTGTCGTCCGGTGCATTCGTTGGCATTAAGATAGGGTTTAATCTACATGTACATTCTGCTAGTCAAAATGTCCGGTTCAGCAGATGATGGGTTTAATGGCATTAAAGATAACTAGGAATTTTGTCTGTGAAAAAGAATTTGAAAGGTTTAGCCCGGGAAAAACGCATGGTAGGTATATTGTAAATTGTATTCCTTGACTGATAAACAGATAATTAGGAAATCTATGTTAACATGGAATTAAAATTATCGTGGTTTGGTATCATTTTAGAATATTATTACGACTATACCACGTACGGTGGCGGACGGTGCTCATGAGGAAATCTCAACGACTAAATGCAAATTATAACATCAATAATGTTGGTTTAATCGTAATAGTTTACATGATAATAAGGCACCGTATACTTATCAATATTTACAGACATAAATAAATTACCGTTTTGCACGGGTAAAGTGGTTCATCTATTATTGAAATTTGCGTCTATTTTCAAGAGCAATGCAAGAGATAAGTCTTTTTACACTAGCAAAATGGCTATGGGTAACTAAACTCATTTTGGCAGGATTAAGACAGAATACTTAAAATCTTCTAAACGGTCAACGAAACGTCAGCAGGAGAATAGTAAAGTACGTGATATAGTCGTAATAATATTCTAAAAAAATCTATGTTAAGCTTAAACATCATACATAAACATTATGTTTTTGTATGTCGTACTGTAAATTGGTGTTATCCACAATAAAGAGTTTATCTATATATCAGTGATGTGGACGTGTATGTTACCCAGTCGGTGATATGGTACTTTTTTCTGGCTGAGACGCAAGAGATGCTGGTTCGATACCCGCTGTGGGACAACTGTTTGCATGTTCTGCAGATATTTCGGCGTTTGATGTCCGTTATTGCTCGTCCACGGCACACAGGTGTGTATGGTCCTTTAGACAGTGACATTATTAGGAAACAACAAGACCCAAGGTCGCTTAATACCTACGTACGTTTTCTTTAACAAAATCATAAATATATAAAGTAAACAACGTCGAAAAAATATGTTGTTGTTAGATCGTGACAAATAAATAATGCTGATCATTTTTCACACAGCATCTTCTAGCCCCAGACCAAACAGAGTTTTTATTATGGGAACTAAATGACTGATATACTAAAGATTATACATAGAAAACACCCCAGACCCGAGACAAATATTTCCAGATCATACAAATATTTTTCACGCGGCGGAAATCGAATCCGCAACTTCTTCATCGCGTGTTTAATTTGAATGTACCTAATAGCAAAGATAAGCAAAAGCAGCAACCATAATGAAGAGGCGCGTCAAGTTGTATAGTATCTACCCATGTGTACTCCATGGCATTGTGCAGTGGGACTGTTAGTGCGAGGGCCGCGAATGTCATCGCATAACTGTACATAATAACAATTGTAATTGCCATCATTACAACAGTGTGCCATGCCAGCAGAGGCGGTTCTTGGAAAACGTAGAAATCTGCCGTGTACATCTTACCATTATGCCTTAACATGCAATTTGAGACGCTCCGTAATTTCGTATGCACGGTTTTCTAAAAAGCGTGCCCACTTAAGATGAAATGCATGTCCGCGGTGGTAAGAGTGCTACATTAGCAAAGATCTAATTCGGGAAGCCTATGAGCAACTTGGTGGTGTTCTTAGTAGAAGTCATCCCCTAATGACTTCGTTTTGTTAAGGTTGAAAGAAGTATCACAACGTACAGATGTCGATACCTACTTCTTTAGATACAAAGAAATTGACAAAATTCAACTCTAGTGGATGCTGTGGAATTTGGACTGTGTATGAAAGACTACACGGGAGGAATCGAGTGAAGTCCTCTTCTATCATCTAACAAGGAATAATTTAGGCTAGTTCACCATCCACTGACTTATAAAGTTCAGCATGTATGACGCAACATTTCGACATGTTCCCCAGTTTCCTGCGGATGGCCTTACAGTCTGTTTACACTATTTCTCACTCGTATATTAAATTGTGATGATCTCAGCTTGTAATAAACAGTCATACGTTGACGATGACAATGACATCATGACCTTGGCTTACCTTAGTGCCTTAGTAATTAATAAATCATACTTTACTTCTAGGTTTTAGAATTATTTTATCAATTCCTATAACACGAGACAAAATGTTATTTTTGCAGAGAAATAAGAATTACCTACGTATATTTGTCCTATGTTATCTGGGTGGAAAAAACTTGGGATACGTTCAGGTTTATAACCTTTGATGGACTCTCAATCAAAAGACGGTGCGAATCTATTTTCGCAAAATGAAATTATGACTCTTGGCAACAGTCGATAATAGGTTATGAATTATGTTAGCTAAAAATAATAACCTATTTATATTCGGTAACTACCTTTACCGGTTAAAGGTGTGACGAACGTTAGTTTAGGCACTAGTATTATAATATCTGTGGTTTAGGACACAACGTTATGTTTTTTTTTTTGATAAAAGAATTGACGAAGGATATTTCTCTATTACCTCGAGAAGTTGAGAGTCAAACTAAAAAATATAGCTCCTTGAAAAAGAAAGGTGCTCTAAAATATTGAGCTATTTGAGACTTATTATCTTAAACTGTATTGAATTTGTAATCTAAAGCCAACTAGTGCTCGGCGAGAGTAATCGGCCGGTGTACAGGTGCCGGCGAGAGTATCGAATAATTATGCGGTGCTCCATCTATGGAGTACATCTTTATGGACGGCCTAGTGATATAACCAGTCGGTCCTTTGAAGGGGTTACTGGCACTTAACGTAGGGCACCTGTTATTAGACCATCGTTATGATAACTAGTTACGTTACGCGCAGGAAAATCGATTTGTGCGTACCTACACTGATCTTCTGTTTGAGTCTGACTCAGTAATTTACCTGTCTGATGTAAAACTATCTCTATTATTATGTATATCGTCGTAGTAGATCATTATCTTCTTAGAAATATATTTATTTAGAGGTACATATATAAAGCCTATACTTTTTACTGGAAAGCAGGCATGGAAGCAAAAAGTAAAAACATTACTGAATGAAAAAAAAACAGCCAATTTCGTTTGCAGTCGATATCTTTACTCTTAAAATATCTTGTACGATATTGTTCGCATCGCAAATCCAATAAATGCAACACTCGTTAGTTTGTCCTTTGCACAGTATGAGCTTGCACAACGTCCTCTCTAGAGATCAGCTGGTTGGGTGAGGTCGCGGTCGCTGTCTGCCCTTTCTATATATTGCCACAGAAGAAATACTAGTACAACCTATTGGCACACGTTGCACTGACGAAACGCTACAATACTTCGAATATTCCATTTTCAAATGGAGTTGGTCCTTCGAATATTCGAATAATATAAATAGGTTACTAATGGATTAAGTATTTAAATGTTCTAGAAGTTAGAGTTAGAAAGAAAAACCATATTTCTTCTGTAGTAACACGATCATGTCCTATAGGATCATGTCTCGAAGGCACTCGTGGCGTAGCTTGCCTACTCATAATGTTTTTACTTAACATATCCATGGGCAGAGTTATTCCGCCGTCACCAATTGAACTGAAGTGACTGAAAGTCAAATTTAGAACTGAGTGCTTCCTTGCTTCAGAATACACGATAAGATTTCGGCTATCGGTCAATAGAACATTGATTGTCTCGGCGAGATCTGTGTCTGCATTTCTTTTCTTTCAAAGCAGACCAAGGAGGTAAACTCCGGCAGCAGAGTAGCTCATACGAATCTACTTGCTTATGGTCCAATTTGATATACCTAATTCTATCTGTGAACACGATGTAAATATACTCTTCACCTTTCCGAGTCGAACTAGCACGCGCACGAGTAGAATTCAAAGGTCTACTTCATTCCTTATTCAACCTGAATCACTCCTAATTAGATTGTAGTCTGTCCGCAGGCATGCTATACGTGCACCAAATCGAATGAGTTGTAACTTGTAAACGGTGTTTTTATCGCTGGACGTGGAGATATGGAGCCATGGCACACGAGTTAACTTAAAAGACACAATGTACAGAAAGTAAGCTTCATAAAGTTTCTTGCTTGGTTTACATTAAGCCAGACACAGAGGTAAGTTGCGAGCTGGCGAGGACTTCGTGAACGTCCGTGCGCGAAGTGATAATCGTCCAAGCTTGCATTACATTTGGCTTGGTTTATAACAAATTAAAATGGAACTCCATCAATTGTGACAACAATGTCTTAACATTGACTGAGGCTGGCCTCAAGCTGAATCTAGGCTCTCAGTGTTTTTATTTATAGGGTTCCGTTCCTGAAGGGTGCTCACGAGGCCCTATTACAATAAAGATAAAGATAAAGATAATTTATTTGCTTAAACATGTGTAAACTTGATGATATAAGGTATACACATATGACACAACATGCTTTACCGATATCGGTGTGCAAACCGAGAGACTGGAGGCAGTACAAAGCCTTAGTTAGGCACATGGCTGGTTCTTTTTAACCGTAATATAAAGCCAGTTGAAATTTTCACAGAATACGTATTTTGTAGCCTCTATCACAACAAGTTAAAACTCAAGTCGGACCCCCCTCATTCTTCTTTGTATGAACAAAGAAAAGTTGAAAAATGCTTTCTGGTCGTTATTTACTCATGTGATATCGATATGTCGGCCCAGTTGATTAGTTTAGTTGTCGTGTGCATTGTGGTTGCTTGGTATGGAGCGGCCGGATAGTAATCATTGTGCTATCTGCCGCGCCCTCTTGTTTCCGCAGCCAGCACATTCGTGGGAATATGCTTCGAAAGGAACAACTGTTTTTCAATCGACATTGAGTATGATGCATCAACCATGACCGTTTTCAGCTTCAATAGCCTCGATCATGTCTTTTAATAGATGAATAGTTATTTCAATGTCATTAGTGATAACTTGGACATGACATAGAAAGTCTGTGTCAAGTCCATGTTTTCACTCATTTTCTAATCGGCTTATAAGGTTTCGCATTGTGTTTGTTAACGTTCTTTGGAGCACCTCCAAATGCGATTATCATGACATGCTCGTCGAATGCATTGGGAATAGCAATCATGTCATCTGTGCTAAACCGTCAAATAATGACTACTGCTCCATCATCAATATAAGTGGAGTGTGTGTGTGGCGACGCGCCAATTTCATTGCTTTTTACTGTTCATTCATAGTAGACCACGATAAACAAACGTGGGGTTGTTTGATTTTGACTGAACTTATCACTTATCCTTCGATAAAGAATGACGTGGGTATTGATAGGCAATTACGTAGTCCTGCAGGAGGCACATTTAAATCTCTTATTTTCACTCGCGAAATATGTATACTCACTCGTAATAAAACTTGCAAGCACCCTCTGTGTTGTGTTGTGATTTGCATACGCGATCTTTATGTTCGTCAGTGTCAAGTCTGTATCTATATCGGGCAGCTTGCATCAGTGAGAGTAATGCTACGCGGAGGTGTGTAAATCACGCGGAAGCAGCCGTCGGCTGACAGGAGCAATGCGGACTGCACTGGGTTTCACTTAGTTATCGAAGACGGCACGCGATTCTGGATTACGTGCTTAATTTGATAATCCAAATATGTCGATTGACAAACTATGATATGACATAGTAGACGAGACGTTCCGAAGTCGTGCTGGTGAAGACAGACATTGAATTAAAAATCCTCTCTGTTAACAATGTTGCAAGATTAACGAACAACACTGGCTAGAGTTATAATTTAAAGATGCAAGTACACACTGGCGAGTCACTTGGTCTAGTAGTAAGGATAACCTACTCATAGGAATTAAATGCCCTAATGTAAAAATAGCCCAAGCCCGCACTGTCTCTAGATGAGACTAAACGGTAATAAATGTCATGCATAACATAAATAATTAAAAGTTATAGTATAGTTTATAGTTAAATCATATACCCATTAAGCTGGACCCGCATGATGTCGGGACTCACTCTCGTTAAAGAGGAAGCAGTGAAAACATGCTTTACAACCGGCGGCTTCAAAAGCTTTTTTATCTATGAAACCACACTAGGCAAGACTAGAGTAATTAGAGAGAGGTACACTTTCACAGCGACGAAGCCGGCCGGCTGATTGCATTTCACCGTTTGAGTCACTGCACTCCCCCAGAAGCTGGTCAATAGTTGACACCATAAAACGTTCACGAGATTGCTCTCAGATAGAAAGCTTTATTATCATAGATAAAATAAGATAAAGCCAATAAATTCAAACGTTGCCGTCATCACGTTGTAAAAATGAAGTGTAGTGACGTTCTCTTTGGTAACATAAGTAGTACAAGAAGGCGGAATGCAGCCGTGGACGGTGCAATTGACAAATTAATGGCCGCTGGATGCTCCGCTCACAGCACCGTGACGGATTATCAAGAGTTTTCGCCGCCATCTTAGCTAAAATGGCGCCTCTTGCAGATGTATGTGCTACTTTCGATTTCACGAAACTGAAAGTGCTTTATGTATGTTCGGGTGGTGTCGTTGACTCTAATGTTTGTTTGTCACGGCTGGATGATTAAAACCGCTGGAAGACTTATCCTATCGTGTAAACTAGAATGCTGTAATTTGGAGTTGTAATTTAGTTTGTTTTCGGCCTGTCTTCGTAGTATGTGTGACGCTTCGCGCATCGCCGCCTGCTGTTACTACTCCTTCGTTCTGTTTTTTTTTTCTTCACGTTAGCTGCCATGTGTGTTAGACTTGTTTATACTGATCATGGAACATTGATGTCATGATTTAGCATTACTGTTCAACTGAAGGCCTTCCATTCGAAGATTACAATTCGTTATCCGCCATTTATCCATCATTGTATAATCTTAACCTTGTTAATCTTAACTTTTTCGTGCACGATTGCTGTCAAAGATAATAATTATTCATCATTATGACACCTTTATTGCACTTGAATGTGCATATTTCTGCTTCTTCCGCAATAATATCGGTTTATTAATATGATATGAGGCATATTAGAAAGTAGTTCGTTTCCAATTATTTTCTTTGATGCGATGCGATTACCAATTTACTTATTTGTTAATTGCGATGATTACTCAAGAGGTTGATAACTTTTCTAGCGTGTCTCATATTATTTCAATGTAATTAATTAATTTGATTGCTTGCTTGAGCGGTATCCTAAGTATGTCCAACTGGGACATGCTTAGTTCAGTACAACGATTTTACTTCTGGCATAACATTGAATCACTGTTTTTCGCATTTCATCCTTTTATGTCATACGCCATTTTAGCCCGTACAACGCGAGAAAGGATCCTTATTAGTGCTTTCTTCATTCTTGTCATGACAGGGCTGAGCGCATCTAGGTTTAATTAGTTATCAGTTCAAATCTTCAGGATGGTAGGTATACTATCCTTAAATTATCAGTTTAAAATTTGTTTTTTCCGTGTTTGACAGAAATTCCTCTATGATAATATTCTCCACTTGATCGAATTCTGCGGTCGTCATGTTTGTTCGTCTATGTAGGTGCGTCACGCGCCATCGCCTTAGGTTTCTATTCCACTCGGAACACTGGCTACTGACACCATTATTAGGTGACTTTCCAGGGTTTGTTTAATAGCATACTCGGTGAGAGCTCTCTCTTCTTTCAAAAACAAAACGACAGTCCAAGAAGCGAAATTGACCTGAAAATCGGCGTAAAAGGAGCAAGTGACTTTTCTTTTTCAATTTAAAAAATGTTGATTATGGTCTTCCTTTTTGTAGGATGGATTTACAATCTTATTTAAAGATGCTTTACCATATAATCGTCTCAAATTATCTGAAGGTACTGTTGTGTTTAATGTTTACTCACAGCCAACAGCCACACCATGTCAATATTTGCATAGAAGTGAGTGGTCAAGCAGAAGCAATACATACTTGTTTTGTCTACCTTATTTACTTTCCTAGTATAGATATAAGTAAGTAATACTAGTATAGTTTTCTGTTCGACCGCATTATGCCATAGTTTTGACGTTGTAACAATTTATTGGCCGTTCAGACGTGTCAACGATGTGAAATATTGCTTTACTTATTTATGCCGCGGCCATTTGACCGTAACTGAGATAAGTGGTGTGGTGATACGCCGCGGAACATGGCCGTATTATTGCGCTGTTATTATTTGTAGTAAGCAGTTGTTTTATCTGCCATTGTCACTGTTTTGTATGTGCCATTGTTTTAAACATATATAAGGGACGGAAGAAATGCCATAGAGTTATGCAGAATAGAGGTTTTTGTTTTGAACTGAAATAATTACCCCAGATTCTATGTAAGGCTAAAGCGCTAATCGAGTAATAACGTATAACAACGGGTAATTTTTTTTTCTATTGAAAATTACTGCCATTCCCTGGAACCTAAAATTGGAAGGTGGCATTGGTTGGTATTTTGATAAGCGGCGATGAGCTTGCAATCTGTCACGCGGAATTCTGACTACTATACAAAACGTGGACATGTGTCATATATTACGTTTGGACGTGCCTCTGACTGCTACTTGGTAACCTCACGGATCTACGTACTGAGTCTAGATCTGAGCACGTCCATTATGGGGATTACAGGGGTGAGCGCGTGTTTGTAGGGGTTTATGTCTAAAATATTTCTCAACAACAAATAACATTATTAAATAGTATTCAGCAAATAACATTATTGCCAAGAGTAACCATATGATGTGGTCGTTCCGTCATACCTTTCACAAACATACACTAAACGTAAAAATCCTAAAATGGTTGTAGAAAGTTGCCAGAAGCATTGCACAACTTGGAAAGCCCTCTGCCCTCAAATCGTAGACGAGCATGAGTCATGGGTTATGACGTGACGCGAACAAAGCTTGGAGCATTTCAATGAACAAAGAAATGGATAGGTACTTATAAAAAGAGCTTAATCACAATGCGATTATGTTGCTTTGGTAGATCAACAAACGCACATTACTTACGGTATGATAATTTATATGGGAGTAGGTTAGGTAGGCAGGCAAATTAACCTACACGCCCACCCATTCACATCGCGTTGTACCTATACTACACGATCGTAGTTCCTGGTAACCACACCACGACATAGGGAATCCTGGTGAGGGAACAGGTTTATTTAATGAATAATAATAGTCGAACTAACCATTTATAGAGGTTAAGCTGATTAGTACTTGTTAAATTTAAATATAGGATATGGTATATGTTGTAGAAATTGATAGGATAGGATTTCTGCTTTTTTGTGTTTTCCAATTGGTATCCATAAAAATATATATATTTTTTTGCAAAACATTTAGCTTTAAAATCTTCCAATACAGCGTTTTTTGTGACTTGAGGTGATAAAACCGATCTCTAGAAGTCTAGAAAGTGATAGACATCGATTGCAAAATCCTCATTCCAATCGGTTTAGCCGTTTCGGGGATAAATGGTAACAGACAAAAAAACATGTAAACAAACAATCTCCTACATCAAATACATATACGAGTTCCTTACGTGTTGATAAGTCCTGTTAAAAACGAGAGTCGTACGAACAATCGGACACATCTGTCGTGAAACAATAGAGCTATGAATATTCATTTCCGAAGTTTTCCAATAGTTTCCATCTTGTTTTCCAACAGCAACTAGAAACAGCGGTAACGCTTGCTTTAGCTATTCCAGCGAGTTTTTGCTAACATGCAAATACTTATCTACGTCAACAGACAATGTGTAGTAGATTTTTCTCTCGTATATGAATACATTATTAACCCTTACGCTTTGATATATAAATCGTCGGAAACTCGCTGGTTGGAGGTGGCCCAAGATCGTCATGGCACTGTAGGCCTATCCAGCAGTGAACTTCTACAAGCTGTTGATGATAATACAAATCGTAGAAGTTTAGTGGCCTATCTTCTATTCTAGGTCGCGTATTACTTGTTCCAAATTTCATGCATATCGGTACAGCCGTTACGGAGATTATTAGCAACTTAAATTCAATATTAGTTGGATTATTCAGTGTTTCGATCTAGTACTTTCGATCTAATTCAGCGCTGACCCGCATTGAACTCGAACTAAACACGTTTCGATCCTGTTTCAACGTCGTCGGGATAGCTACTGTATCTATCCACAGTTCCACATCCACGCTATCTGTGCAAGTTAGTACCAAAAAAATAACGACCAGAATTTTATAGCGGTTCGGCCACCTCACTACATGTGAATATCCTGTGCCGATCCAGATGTTTGGTTCGGTTCTGTCCGTGTAAATCTGTAGTTGATTATGTTATGTAAATACCAGAATGTTAGCCAATAGACCGTTCACATCAGGTGTTCTTCAGGACCAATCAGTATGCACAACTAGTAGTGCCATCCCAAATATTAGTTCTGTTAGACACAACTTGGCAGAACTAGTTTTGCTTTAAGTGTTCCTAACATAGAAATGTTTCATATGACATCACCCTTTCAGGATGGTCATAAAACAACACCTAACCTATCCGAGACGGATCTGCCGGAGGAAGGATTTTTCAGTTGTTGACAGTTGCTAACGCAACTAATATTTGAGCAAGTGTTTCTAGTTGTGCATAGTGATTGGTCCGTGAGGAACTCGCTGCTTTCATAGTAATTTCTCTGACACTTCTTTAATCCGCAAGGTCTGCAACTATTACGGTGCTCAGTTAAAAGTGATCTAAGCTGTTACATCAGAATTTCGTACAATTCATATTACCCGACTCGCGGAAAGGTAAAAACATTAACTTAAATGCCTCCTCAAATAGACGCGAAGTCGTTATTTATGTGGCTCTACGGATCTAATTGCCAATTTGGGTAGTTACCTTGTAAACGAAACTGCATTTTTGACAGCTTTCTCCTTTACCGTATCTAGTTGGGTTATACAGCTGATTGTTTGTCACACTATCTGTCTCTTTAAATAATGTATTGTATATGTTTTATAGTATCTATATATTTTAGCATGTTTTTGATAAGTATATAATAGGTTGGGGAAAAAGTTTCTTCGCATTTTTTAAGAAAATTCAAAACATTTTTTAATATAGTTTATTTACATTTAACTAAAGTATGTAGGTACCATTTTGTTCGATAACTTTTTGCCATTTTGTAGGCAGGGACATGATCCCATTGCTATAAAAACTTTGGGGCTTCTGTTCAAAATACCGCGACAAGTGGTTTTGGCAGTCCTCTCGTGATGTTAACCTGACACTGCCTAAAGAATTCTGAAGAGACCGAAACAGGTGGAAATCTGAAGGTGCAAGGTCAGGACTATACGGCGGATGCATTAACACATCCCAGCCAAACTCTCTTAATTTTTGCTGAGTGGCTAAAGATGTGTGAGGTCAAAAATGGTCAAAAATTTCTTCAAAAATGGTTCGGTTTCATTACGTCGTAATAAAGAATCACAAATGAGAACACGGTTCATTAGGTTTCTTTCAGTGAGCTCGTGAGGTACCCAAATATCGAGCTTTTTTGTGTACCCAGTTTTTTTCAAATGCGCCAAAACTGTTTTGTGGTCAATTCCCAGTTCTTCAGCTACGTCGTAACTACTGATATGCCGATCTTGCTCCACTTTTTCAAAAATGGCATCCATTTTATCCGTAATAGGGCGACCAGAGCGACGTGCATCTTTGACATCAAAATTTCCGGATTGAAAACGCTTAAACCAAATTTGTGCTACTCTCACAGACACTGCACTAGGTCCATAAACATCGCAAATTTTTTTCGCGGCTTGCGTTGCATTTTTACCTTTTTTGTAGTAAAATTTTAAAATGTATCGAATTTCTTCATTAGATTCACTCATCTTAACAGTACGAAAAACAAATAAAAATCACACATTTTCCTAATTTGAATTTGGAATTATCTTCTTTAAAATTTAAACTTTTAATGATACCAAAACCAGCCAGATACAAATAGTATAGCCAAAGAGATTTTATTACAAGTTCATACATACAATAATGCGAAAAGACTTTTTCCCCAACCTAATATGTTTAGTTATTTTTTGAAGCTTTAAGTAACTAAATTTTACTTAAGCTACAGATAGCAATAGGATTTTTTTTCTGTACACGATCCTACCTCTATAATTACCTCTCTCTAGCTCAAGGTTTGCTGGAAAATAACTCTGTTTAGGGTTAAGCTCGCCTTTGTATATGTCATTTAATTCTGCCTTTTGTAAGTGAATAAATAATAAAGAAATGAGTTTTGTTCATTCAAAACATGCTACTATTTGAAGTTGGACTGCTCAACGAAAATGATGAAGCTAGTGGAACTGAGTGGAACAGTCCAATGATTTAAGAATCCGCTGAAGCCAGTCAGAATAATTAATAATAATATTCTGTTTTATTAGAAAAAAAAAATAATGGAAATTAATTCAACTCTACTGCCTTAAAGGTGGTCCAATATAAAAGCAGTATTAGATACAGATATGCTGTAATAAAAAAAAACCAGAAGCTTACTACCAGGAATTTAAAAAAAAACTGCTAGTTTAATAACACACTGTGTGTAATGACACGAATGCCACCCTTCAACAACTATGGAGACTTGGAAGTTGCTTCTCTTTTACTCCAAAACTGTGGTTACGGGATTCTTCTAATATTGATCATTGTATTTTTAATTTCAAGGCATCGACGATCGATGGACGACGGAAGGGTGCCTGCCTCTTCTGCCAGGAGTACTTCATGGACCTGTACCTGCTAGCTGAACTAAAGACTATCAGTCTAAAGGTAAGATGATGGTTGCTAAACAAATGCCTCAAGCTTCGTTTTTACTTTCGCGCTAACGTAAATTTGACAAGGATAAACTTGGCAGCAGTCACGTGTCATTTCAAAAGCTAATGTCAGGTAAGATGATAGTGCTAAAAATTGCCTCATGCTTCGTTTTCCTTTCGTGCTAATGTAAATTTGACAAGAATAAACTTGGCAGCAGTCACGTGACATTTCAAAATTTAATTTCATTTTCATATAACTTAACCTTTCTGCAGGCGTTTGCGCCAACAGAAAGTGGTTGTTGTCTAAGGGTTAGGTAACTCTTGTGTAGGAGCGTCCAGATGCTTTTAACTGTCGTAGCAGTTATTAGCGAAAGCTTCAGCTTCTAAATTATATTAGACTTGATGTTTGGAGGACACGCGTTAAGTTTACGCGCGTTATTCATGTGTTGAGCCACAATAGGTAACAAATATTTGCAGATCATACAAACATTTTTGTGGGAATCGAACCCGCAACCGTCTCATAATAAGTCATATACTTTCGGTTTCCTCAATTCATAATATAAACAAACACTGTCGATTTCCTCACAAACTTTTCCTTCCCTGTTAGTTCAATCAGCACGCCGGCCGTGGTGAATTTTAAGCTTCGCTATGTATAGAAAAATATATTCCTTCAATGGATCTTGCCTTCTACGAACGTATTGTCCCAGGTTCGTTCACGGTTAGTCACGGAATAAGGTTAGTTTCTGATTCAAATGTCAACTCTTTAGCGGTCGTGCTCAGCGATTGATGAGTTCCGTTGATGGTTGCGAAAGATATGACATGACGACCGTGAGGGAGAATCGTGACGAGAAATCTGAAAGGTTTATGTCTGACAAGATACATATTATAATTTGATTGTATTGATCTGGAGCCTTTCAACACCTAGTCCTGAATGCCAGAGGCTGTTTGACGAATGCATAGGCCTAGCATAATACGTCTTCGAGAAGCAACGTACGTATTCGTACGTACACATATGGAGCCACTACTATCAGCATTCAATCCTTTCAACATAATGGTTCTTTCATCTTCAGAACGGTCATGCTGCAGTTCCATTCCTACCTCAATCGGCTAATCTAACGTAAAGAGACCCTGCAATTCACAGTGACGGATATGATTACCGATTGAAATTACAGGCAAATGAGATTTTGCACCATTATGTAAATGAGAAGTATGTGTGGTGTAACTTTGAGCGATAGAGTGAGGAACAGCGTGTTAAGAGAGCAGTGTGGACTGAATGAAGATGTAGTAACGAGAGTTGAGAAAGGTATGTTGTGATGGTTTGGGCATATAGAAAGGATGGATGAAAGAAGATTAAACAAAACATGTATACAGGGCTAGCGTATTGGGATGGTTGGAAGAGGAAGGCCTCGGCGAACGTACTCTGGCCAAATTGGAGACATTCTAGAGAAAGGCCAGGTCAGAAGTACACTAAGTCGCCGTGGTTTTATGAAGAATTTTATGAGGACGAAGCGAAAGAAGTATGCCAGGATCGTAGCAAGTGGAAATCCCTGGTCTCTGCCTACCCCTCCGGGAAACAGGCTTGACTATATATATGTATGTGAGTGCACGGGTCGGAAATACACCTTTGGCAGCAAACGTCCATACCATATGCTACGGTTACCTCTTACCAACAAGTGGGCTGTATGCTAGTTTGCAACTTTAGTAGTATGTAATATCATAAAATGCTTTCGTCATGTTTCCAGGTAACAACGGTGGATATGCAGAAGCCTCCGCCGGACTTCCGCACCAACTTTGAAGCGACGCACCCGCCCATCCTCATTGACAACGGACTCGCGATTCTGGAGAACGAGAAGATCGAACGGCACATTATGAAGTCGGTACCGGGTGGGCACAATCTATTTGTACAGGTAAACCACCTTAATACTACTTCCCCATGACATCACACCGTATCATAGCTGGGAGTGTACATACGCATCAGATGCTGAAAGTGATGTTTATACATTTTCACTATACATTCTGCCAACTCTTTAACTATGAATACAAATTCATAGTTTGAGTTTATATTATGAGTTTGTAGTCTCCACATACTAATGCCATAATTACTAAAAAAAAACACTGACAGAGCACTAGTGGTGTAGTGGCTAGAGTCCCTTAGTTTCGATCCGAAGGCCGTTGATTCGAATCCCGTCGTTGGTGACGAATTGTGGTTACCCAAAAATACTGACAGACTAGTAGTAGTAGTGGTGGCACTAGTGGTGTAGTGGCTAGAGTCCCTTACTTTCGATCTGAAGGCCGTGGATTCGAATACAACCGTTGCTCTTAGAAGATCGCTCAGAAAACCACCATTCCATTGTTTAACAAGTTTGCGATTCCCGCCACGGGACATAATGTTGTATCTGAAAATATTTGTCTCGGGATCTGGGTGTTTTCTATGTAAAATATGTATGTATTTACAAAACAAAACTGTATATAAGTAGTATATCAGTCATGTAGTTCCCATAACACAAGCTCTGCTTACTTTGGAGCTAGATGATGCTGTGTAACAAATGTCCAGTATTATTTATTTTATTTATGTATTTAAGGACAAAGAGGTGGCGTCGCTGATCGAGAATCTATACTCGAAGCTGAAGCTAGTGCTGGTGCGCAAGGACGAACAGAAATCAGCATCCCTGCGCGCACACCTCGGACGCATCGATGGCCTGCTCGAACGTAGAGGAACTAGGTATGGGACTAACATTCATTATGAAATTTAAAACATTTTTAAACGACTTAGATTTCGTGCTGATAGATGCTACAAATTAGGATTAAAGAAGCAAACTAGGTACCTACTTTAACAGTTGGCCATGGGGACGTGGAAAACAACTAAGATACGCCTTTAAACTTAGTGTAAACGGAAATGGTTAGTTAGGAACGGTAATTAGGTTTTATAGCGCTACAACAGATTTAAAGTGCGAAATTTTATAACCTTTATTTTTGTGTTGTCTCTTGCTGTGTCCCCTAGTTATTTGTGGCGTCCGCATATCAATCGGACAGGCCGTTTCGTATATAAAAATGATAACAGACAGACATCTGACAACAGACAGATATATATATGTCTAAACTAGTCTCTGCCCACGGCTTCGCCCGCGTGGTTTTCGGATAAAATGTAGCATATGTAATATTCTAATTTATAAGCTACATTACTGTAAAGTTTCATCAAAATCCGATCAGTACTTTTTGCGTGAAAGGGTAACAAACATCCATCCTCACAAACTTTCGCGTTTATAATAGTAGTAGGATATATATTTTTTAAATTTCGTCAATTGATCACCTATGCATTATCTCATTGCAGGTTCTTAACGGGCGACACGATGTGCTGCTTCGACTGCGAGCTGATGCCGCGGCTACAGCACATCCGCGTCGCGGGGAAATACTTCGTCGACTTCGAAATACCGGTCAGTAGCTACCTTCTAGCGGACTACAAGCGGCTGGTTCCCCGTCTTGCGACCGCAGTCTTAAGCGAAACACGAAACACTACCGCAGACGGCAGCGACGATGCAGATACAAATTGACAATTTCTATAGAAAGTTGCTGTCGTTCAGTCAATGATTAATTAACAGTTACTAGCGGTCTGCGGTTGTAATTAGTCGCTGCCGCCACCTCGGTACCATATCTTTAAAGTATGATTCGGCACATGATCGCAGATTATAAATTGAAAATTCCTAGACAATTTCTATAGAAAGTTGCTGTCGTTCAGTCACTGATTAATTAACAGTTACTAGCGGTCTGCGGTTGTAATTAGTCGCTGCCGCCACCTCGGTACCATATCTTTAAAGTATGATTCGGCACATGATCGCATATTATAAATTGAAAATTCCTAGACAATTTCTATAGAAAGTTGGTGTCGCTCAGTCCCTGATTAATTAACAGTTACTAGCGGTCTGCGGTTAAAGTATGATTAGGCACACGATCGCAGTTGCTGTCCCTAAAGCGTCCTGTTCTTGATACTTGGGCATTTTTAATATGCCCAATCGTATACTGCTGCCGGACAGTAAAGTAATAGAATTATTTTTCATTCAAATACAAAAAATAATATAAATATTAACAAATGTTTTTGAACCAAAAAAAATTCTAACTCTGCCTGGCCGCGGTGTGATAAAAAATAATATTGCAGGTCAGGTCAGAATCTACTATATTGTCAGGTATAGAATGTACAAAACAGGTTGTCCTAAGGTTGTCTGAAATAGATCGCTTTTAGCAATAAGACCGCCCATTGTAGTTCTTATGTAAAGTGTTTAATTCTGGTGTATTCAATTTAAATAAAGAGTTAAACTTAAACTGATTTTAATTAGGTATTTGCTAAACGAATTTATAAATCAATGTCATAACGTGTTATTTTTATTTCGTAGACGAGTTTCCTGGCTCTCTGGCGGTACATGCACCATATGTACCAGCTAGACGCATTCACACAGAGCTGCCCCGCCGACCAGGACATCATAAACCATTATAAACTGCAACAGGTATGTTCGAATGATTCTGCGGAGTGACGGCCTTTGAAGCTAGATAGAACATGGAAAATCTTGAAATTTACCCATAAGAGAAGGAACTGTAAATCGTACTCAACCTCACTCATAAGCTGCAATCATACTGTGGGGTCAGACAGACAGTAAAATCATTTAATTGTGGGAAAAAAGTTAACTTTTTAGTTCAATTGAATGATTTTTTGAATAAATTTTGCCTTTAAATAGCCCTATAACCCTAATCAAAGTCAAATTTTACAAATCAGCATATAAAAGTACTTCCCAAAAAAAAAAACTCTGTTTTGGGCTGCCTGGGGTCCACCGATTTTCCGCGCCTTTTAAGATTTCATCGGTCAATCGGGTCCCCTTCTACACTAAGTTGTTGGTTCTTGATCGCAATTCAAGAATAATTTTACTGTCCGACTGGCTGCAGTGTGAAAACAGCATCAACAAAGCATCTGATCAGAAAGGAAATTTGAAGGGTTAATTTTAATATGTTTTACGCGCGTACTTTAGTTATGAAGATGTTCCATGGTTTATATATTAAAACGATCGTTCTTAAGTTAGCCGTTAGACTGCGTTAGTCAATTGTAACTACACTGAAGTTGGGGTTCAAAATGCTAGCAAACGACTAACTTCAATAAGTTTTCTTTATTTTCTATGTATTTATTTAGAAATCGTATTGGGATGATTTGGGTTAATTCAGTTTGGAAATTGGTTGATTATTATTGGAAATAGCATGTTAGGGTAAGGGTTTAAAACATTTTACAGTATTTAAATCATTGTACTACAATTTATTTTGGTAAATGTTGTCAATCTGCATATAAAACTGTTTTGGGGTAAAGGACTAAGTAATTTTGCCAGTGTGAAGTTAGCTGCGAACTGAATCGGAAATATGTTTTTACCAATTTCGAAGCGAGATAAGAGATCATATATGGCGCAACAGTATTCACGATCAAAACGAATCTCAAAAGATAAAATATAAAACGAATTTCGCAGCTAAATTCACAGTCAAAGTTACCCACGTTTTCCTTTTGGGATACTCCTACGCTACTCTATACCTTCTACCTATGATTATAAGTATTACTATCGCCTGCAGTTATCGGCTAAAGGCTTGGTGTTGTCGCCAACGCTGAATCGGCAGAAAAAAGAGGACTCTAGCAATACGGTACGTCGAGTGTTCGTGACGTCATCGCATTGTAAACCCTATTCAAGTATACTCACATAACCACAAGATTCATTCATGCGCATGGGCCATTCATCACACTTAACCCAAAAAAAATATATAAATGAGGGTAGTTTCATAAAAGTTATCCAGAAAATGATGGAATTGGCCAGATATTTCTGATTGAAACATAAGTTGAGTCCTAATCATGGATATTTTTCTATAATTGATATTGCATTCATTTCAAGAATAGATAGACAAGAGCATTAAATTGTCAAAACAAAAGTAGTATTAGTGTTCAATTATCATTGTTTTAACTATTTATTTTCACGTTAGTTAATCATGATTTCATAGTTCACAGATAGACTTTGTTCGTTTTAAAACACAAATACATCAATGTAGGATTATAAGTAGAATAAAATAGAATAGAATAGAATATTGTTTATTTTTTGCAAAAAAAGAAACACGATACATATAATCAAATAAGGACAAACAGTAATTGCAAAAAAAAGGTCCTAACTCAGCATAATACTGGTTGCAGCAACCATCGCTGGTCTTCCGTTAGAACCGGTTTTTTTTGTGGTTTTAACACCTTAACGAATCACAAAAGCATTAGCAACTGTGTATTTTGTAAAACCTAATTATTGTTAATTTAAAGTTGTGAATTGCGTCATGCTAATAGAGGGCGCTAGTAGCGTTTTTTTCTGATTGGTTAACTCAACCGCCATTTTGTTATACACTTTATTCTGATTGGCTAGCCGTATTTACCCTCATTTTTGGAGCTTCTTTTAATATGTATATCTTGGTGAATGGAAGGGGCGGTTTTTGGGTGTCTGTCTTAATTCATTTTTCAACCTTTTCATTAATAATAATAATAATTGGCTTAAATAATTGTTGTTGGTCTTTGTAAATTACTGATATTTGTATATGGTTTTATATTAAAACTTTTTTGTTGTGCATTAAAATGACTGGTGGTGGTTTATGTCACATGTTTTTGTAATACTAAAATTTGGGTGGGACACTACGATATTGATTATGAAACGAAATAAAGATAATATTTCAACACGGTCGACGACGACGACGTAGGTTGATACATTATTGGCAAAGCGATAGCAATTTACTACGGCTCTCTGCAGGCCGCAGTTGCTGTTTGTCGCTGTTGAAAATGTAACATAAAAATATGATTCGGAACACGACCGCAGACGGTAGCGACTACGCAGCTACAAACTGTCTGTTAGAGGAAAATTGCTATCGTTTAGCCATTTATTGACTTTCTGCGGGCAGCAGGTCGCTGTCACGATTATCAGAGTTGTAAAGGTAATGATTCAGAAGGCGTAACTTTGTTAGGAGTTATCAGTTTGCGGTCATGATCCGAATCATATCTGAACTCGTCATTTTGTGTATGTACCGAACAAATCTGCGTTCGGCAGATGCTAAAGGCTCCCTCAAATAGCTAGCTGCGTTTTAATCTTTGCGTTGCTATTTCGTATTGACTCATGCGATGAAAAAACGCAAACGTGAACGCAGAGGGAGCTAAAATGCTTTTTTAAAATAACTAATATGGACATCTAGCTATTCGAAACGAGTACCTAAGTTTTTCTTAAATTTTGATGGACATTAGATATTCGTTACATAAGGTTACTAATACCATAAAATGGGGACACTATAACTACCTAATACAAAATGGAAGACGAAACATTTATTCGGTTCGTTGAGTATTAATGTTAACAATGGATATAGAAGCAGAAGTGCTTTTGTTCGTTCCATCAATGGATATGTGCTTTTGCATCTATGTTATTATGAATTTGTTCTAAGTCAATCAATATTATCGGCAGGCATTGAAAATGAAAAAACACGAAGAGCTCGAAACGCCGACATTCACCACCTCGATCCCAGTTGACGTCAGCCAAGTCAGCAGCGCCGAGTAACCACCCCTAAAGCGACACAAAACTGGGTACAATACAATTGAGTTGAATTTTCACTGAAAACTACCTGTTTGATACACTTACATTATTAATAGTTCAGGCAACGGATTTTACGAATAATTCTGTTCTAAAAGCGCAGATCCAATTTATATCTTAGTGCGATCTTGAATGCGCCAAATTGATATTTGCCAATCGGAATGTGTTAGAAGTTTTTTTTATTGGATCATTTTGATTTGGATCAATACTGAACCTAGTAGGATAGGTATTAATTACCTATGCTGTGTCATCTAATACAAAGAGATGTTTTTACTATACCAGGGGGGGATCTAGGACCGCTCGATTGATTTGCCGACTCTTAAGACAAATCGTAAAATTTAAGCTATTTTGTTACCTTTTGAGAGTTGCTTGAGCGATTTCCAATATCCTCTGAGATGTCTGATTTCCAAGTTTTTTGTAGGTCAGTTTAGTAAATTATTTGTTTTATTTGCGTGATTGAATTTGTGATCTGTCATATTCTATGTAAATCATACAAAATTCAACTTAAAAAATGTTGTTATGAACAATAAAAATTGTTGAGATTGAATGTATGGTGCAATCGGATTTTTTATGCTTTTATAGAACGAGTTAATAACAATATTAGGGTACTTAATATATTCAGAGTCGGTCATTTTTTTAAGACCTCTCTCTCGTGTTCTGATGCAGTGAGAGGAATCGTGGCCATTCGCTTTTTGGTTATAATGTGCAAAATGCCCTGTATTTTTTAATATATTGGTATATTTTTTTTTTTTGGCAGAGGTGCTGATAGCTAAATTTTGTAGGAGATAGTAGGTATTATGTTAAATTGGGATTACGTTTGTAGTTTAGATGAAAGGTTGTGTTCAAACACAACAAAGCAGAAATATATGGTATATTACTAGATTTAGTATTCGTTACTTGACAGTATTCAATTATTTCATATTTTTAGGTTACACATTTCACATGATTTAAAATAGATGCCTCTGCCTATCAGTTTATTTGTAAATTGGATGATATTTACATAGATTTTTCTTCTCAACCATTTGTGAGCATTTTGGAAGCGCTCTTGCCTGCCTGTAAGTGTTTAGATAAGTACTGCTTTAAGTTGGACCACCTATTTGATAGTTGACATTTTGAGACTGGTATATTTTTTCTGTGAATATTTACTACATGTTTCTTTTTGGAAAAAATATACTGAAACATTTTGAATACATAATTATAGTACACATGCAATAGAAAAGGCGAAAATGGTCAACATGTTGATTGGACAATGTATAAAATATTAAACTAGATTATAATGTAACTGTTAAGGAATAAACCTGGTAAATATTATTTTTTTGTTTTTTTTTATTTTGTTTACGCTGCTGCCTTTTTGTCACCTTTGGGTCAGTTTTTTTTTAATTTAATTTCTCTATCATTTTGCTGCAATTTATTAGCTTTTATGCCTTAATGCCTTAAGGTCAATCTTTAACTGTGGCCATATTATTGTGATATCTAGCTTTTTATACAATAAAGATTTCTTATAAACAATAATAACAGTTTATTTCACATTACAAATACAGAAATATTTACAGTCGATGACCAATAAATTAGATTACTTAAAATTGTCTTTAGAAACAATAATCACAGAAAAAAAATTAGCTATGTAACAATATTTTCTTTTTCGTCCATTCATTTCTATAAATCTCCTTTGTAAGAATAGAGCTCAAGAATGCATGGGTGATGTATGCTGTTATGCCCCAAATTTTGTATTGCTCAGCAACAAACACAGGTAAGACGTGGCCATTCTTGTACTGAGTGTAGTACTGATTGTTAGGATCACACAACACTTTAACTGGGACTGTGAAGACTTCAGCAACTTCCCTGTCATTTATAGACAAGTCTTCATCTGTAAGTTGTGGTACGGCCCCTATAACAGGGGTTACCATTATCTTGTTATTTCGGCCTGGGAACGCGGGTCCTTGACCCCACACTTGTATCTTCGTAGGAGATAGCCCGATTTCTTCGATTGTCTCTCTTAGAGCAGTTTGTACGGGGGTCTCGTCTAGATCTGTTTTGCCGCCAGGAAATGATATCTCACCGCTGTTTGTCCTTAAATTTGATGAGCGCACAGTGTAAAGAATCGAAGGCACATCGTCGATCTTACAGAGAGGCACCAGGACGGCTGCTGTCGCTGTCTGAACATCTCCAAATTTCGGAATAGTTAGTTTTTTCAAATTCGTCATGCATCGTTCGCGAGAAGCGAGAGAAAATATATTGTGTATACCAAATGATACGTTTATACTCATTATTAGGCATAAACTAATTTTATATTTACATACTCGGAAAATTTTGGTCAAAATTCAAACAAGACTAATTCAGTTGTAAAAAAGTCGACGATATTTTGTTTTTTACTTGACTTGACTGACATGACATCGATTGATTTGACATGTGACATGATGGCAGCAGAGCTGGTTCCTGTAGCACCGCTTTTAATTTATGGAGACCGTACTGTACGTCCATTGAAATTACAGCCAGTATTACAAAACAATTGGTTTAATTTAAATTATCTGGGTGTGCTTTCCATGCTCGTACAATACGCTCCGTACAAATAAACACAATATGAGGGTATTGCACACCCCTGGAATGTACACCTAGTATTACGAACCAATATTCTCGACGCTCATTGGTCGAGGGTTCGTCATATCCTTGAGCCCTCATTAATCGATGCGAAGTAGTCGCATGATGAGGTCGAGCCTTGTTTGCACTGAGCAAGTTCTAATATTTTCAATCAAGAGTTGTCATTGATAAGTAATGCAAACAATAAGTTAAAGTTGGCATGAAAAATCCTTCCTAGGCAAATCCGTCTCAGAAAGTTTAGGTTATTATGTTTCTTTTATTACCACCCAGAAAAGAAGGATTGCTATCCGAACTTTACCCAACAAACTAGGGTTCAAAATAAATAAAACCAAACGGTAACTATCTCTGTAAATAACTGACATATAAAACGAATAATACTGACATTAATAATAAAAACAGATTCGTATTCCACGCCTGTGCTTTCCAGGGTTGTACAAAACTGGCCGTACAAGGTCAGCACGTGTAGGGAATGCACGCCCAGGACTGTACGCCCAGTATTTCATACCGATGCGAATGGTTTGTAATACTGGCTGTACTTTCAAGGGGTGTGCTTTCCATGGTTGGGTATTCCATGGACGTACGTCCATGAATATTAAGGGATCATAAAGAATAGAGCATGTAAATGGTTAAACGATTTTCCCTAAATCTGAAAGTAAAAAAAAATATTTTTGTTTTGTTTGTACACTTTTTAGCAGCTAAGTAATCAATCTTATAATCAAAGATTTTGCTTAATTTTGATCAATGTAGGTAGATAATATAAACATAGATCTATATTTGTGTGTATGTATACCTACCTACCATATCTGATAAGTAGGTTTACACTTCATTATATAGGTGTCTCTAGACAAATAACACTTTCTGTTGACGTTAACGTCTGCGGAACGACTAAATTGTATTTATATGACATATGCTGTGGAATAGAAAACCCCCGCCACGGTCCGGTCTGATTCTGACATTTTAGATTTTGTATGAACAATGTCACAGTACAGATAGATTCTGTGGAACATTTTCCAGATCAGCTGGGATGGGGGGAAATGTCATGTCAGCTGGCTTTTGAATGAGCTGGCATTGAAAGAAAAGTCATTGATAAGAAAATAATCGCGAAATCGATTACGTATGTGATGTGAGTGGACTTTGTTGACCAAACAAACTCCAGTCAACCAAAGTCCAAAGTTTGTTTCCTACATTTGTACCAAAATATTTTATTTACGCTTCCGTTATGTCCTTACGCCCTGGGATTTTGTTGTCTAGTGCAGCCAAGGCTCGCTGCATGGCGAATATAAAAGAGCTACCTTCATTCGTAGAGAAGAATATAACTGATAGGACCCTTTCGTCAGTACTGGTGCCGCTTTGTGTTGTAAACGAAGAAGTCTGTCTTCTCTACACCCTGAGGTCGTCAAACCTAGCCAGACACAGCGGCCAAGTGTCCTTTCCTGGTGGTAAACAAGATAACAATGAAACTGTGATTGACACGGCGCTGAGAGAGACCGAAGAAGAAATAGGGTTTCCGCGGGAGTTTGTGGACGTTTGGGGCGTGATGAGTGAAGTGCAGGGGCGGGACTACAAAATGTTAATAACTCCGGTGATAGGCCAGTTGTTAAACTTCGATTTTAAAAATATTGTTCGTAATACAGACGAGGTGGAAGAAGTGTTTACAGTTTCAATGGAAACTCTCTGTGATACAAATAATCATGCACACTTCATGTTCAAAAGCATACCTTTACCTATATATGTATGTGGGAAACATAAGGTCTGGGGCATTACAGGCGTTATCACACATATGTTCTTATCAAGCTTTCTGCCGAGTGATGTGTATAATCCGAACTTTATGAGGAAAGGTTATGAATTCAATGAGCTAATGCCTTCCAAACTGTGATAATATTTACCTGTACTTTTAGTGTCTTACTAAAATAGAAAATCTAATCCAAGTAAATACCTATAGGACTTGTTAGGACTTAGAGAGAGAAAGGTGACACAGATCAGATAATTTATTTTCTGATCTGTTCTTTGTTGTGTCACCTTTTCTTTCTTGGTCATGCTGTGTTGGGTCAGTGATCTAACCAGGTTGAAGTATGGTGGCCCTGAATCGGGCAGAGTGCTCTTTGGTGAAAGGTTTCTGTGCGCCTCAAAGAGGCTTTTTTTGTGAATGTATCACATGTCTTTGAACTTTTGGTTCCAAGGCATGCCAGTTTCCTCACAATATTTTCTTTCCTCATAGTTTCACACATAATTGCCTGAAGCTTGATGTTTCTGCCATTATACTTATATTGGTATTGTATTTACAAGTTCAGTCAGTAAACTTAGAAAATGTGAAAATATTTCTGTACTTAAAAAATATATCTAAACAATATTGAATGTACCTTCTAGAAACCTAAATGGAAATCTTAATTATTATTTTCTGTGATAATAGCCTAAAATAAGGAAAATAAGGAAGCTCTACTAAAATAAATTTCTTAGAACAATATATTTAATTTATAACGAAAGTTGTCATTTGTTGACAGCATTTTGGATGCTTAAGTGTCTACTAATCTACCTAGATACTCTTAACACGTTCACCCGTGAGACAGTCATAGCCTAAAATAGTTTGATAGTTGTATTTCCTCAACCATGTGTTCCGGCAGTGATAATAACATTCATTTGTGTATCGACCCCAATCGGAGCCACATACAGGGTCATACTGAGTAGTACACTTGCAATCCAATTCTCTCCAAGTTGCCACTGTCGTTGATTTTGTCCATATACTTGCCACTGTCTGTGATTGGGAAGGTACCACCAAAATGTAAAGTATTAGGCTTAACACTGAAAAAGAAAAAAAATATCAATAAGGGTTTTTGGTAACTCTTGAATACAGTCCTGTGTTCAAGTTATCTTTGTATTGCCTTGCGTTCGGACATTTGCGAAGACGTGGTCATAATTCCCGCCGTGTATGGTATTGCAGCTTGCAATTATTATCACAAAAATATTGTATTATTGTATTAAAACACAGCAGCCTGTAACATCCTTTATGTATTGATACAAAATATAATGCAGGACTGTCAAAACTCCAGAGTTTTTGTAGTGAGGTCACCTCACCCAATGGATGCTACGGAAACATACAATTAAGGCACAAACACTGGTGGTACTTAGTTTACTGGTTAAAAAAAAAACAACACTTGTTTCATTCAAGCAGATACTTACTGAAATATTAAGTAGTTTAAATGCTTGGTTAAAGTTTAACACAAGTGCCTAGGTCTAGTACATTTAAGTTTATGTAAGAAAGTAAGTGATAAAAAATAAATACCGTAGGCTGTTAGTCTGCAGTGATGTAGGGTACCTAAATGTACTTACACTTTATTGTTGTATTTTGTTGGTAAAAAATAAAAAAAATGGAAAATGGGCCATAAATTATGTCACACGGCAAAGTGTGACATCGTCAAGAGGACTTGTCGAAACTTAATTTCGAAAGTACTTTAATATATAAAAATATGTGACGTGACTCCAGGGAATCAAAAATCATGAAATTCGTGTGACTTAATTTATGGATGGTCCCAAAGAAGGAATGCGCTTGAAGTAATTATAGTACCGAGATCCCGAACTCTCTTGCCAAGCAAGATCGGTAATTTGTCGCTGGTTCGATTCCCGTTACGACCGACATTAATGGTAGGTAATTTGTTAACATGTGTATAATGTTTAAAAGTCTCTTTCCGTATAATAGGTATGTATATATTGGGATACTGTCTAGTGTAGCCATCACAATAATATTTATATATATATATATTTATCTATGTCATTAAATAAATTATTAATAAATGTGTTATACCTATGATAAAAAATGTATTTTTCTATTCGTAGGGTTTGTATTTTTTCTGCGTCAATTGTTCACATCTGAGTCCATCCTTGATTATCAAGAGATGCTCTCCGTATGTTTTCTGCAGAAACTTGTCGCGGCAATCAAACTCGCACTTATTGTTATAAGTGCGCCAATCAGACGCACAGATCGGTTGGTATATTCTTGCACATGAACAGGGCGGCTGTTGCGGTGCTGAGGGTAGGCAGAGCGTGCAAGAAGCCAACAACGCCAACAGAAACACTGAAATAGGAGGTCGATTAAAACCATGTCATTGTCATTTAACGACCTCGCTGGCGCAGCCGGCGAGTAGCCAGCTGTGGCGCAAGAGGTTCGGGTTCGATTTTTGCATGTTCTGTAGATTTGTTACGGGTTCCTGATACACACGATACAGGGATCTTAGTGTGGGGTCAAGAATTTGTATGTGTCTGGCGGGTGCTATTTATTTATTTATTAACTTCGGCCTTGCTCCAGAAATTTAATGATAGCCGAAGATTTACGACAATTATTATAATAAAGGTTATCGCTCAAGATTTTATGATTCAGAGTACCTGTACAAGCCACATCTATAAAGAGTGATCCAGGGACCATGGTCTGAAGGAATAGGGTAATGGTGGCTCCGTGGCCGACTCAAATTACCCCTATGTATGATCTACGATTTATTATACTCGTAGTTCAGGGGCTATATTAAAAATAAAAACATGTTTATTTTCTAAAACTTTGACAATTTGTTAGCTGCAAACTTGAAATTTTCATTAGTTATGTCAACCAACACAAATTCTACGTAATCCTTACCTACCTTACCTCAGGAAATTATCGTAGAATATAATAATCGTAGAACACACATAGGGGGAATAAGGGTCAGCCACGGAGTCTCCCGCATCGCACTGCATTTTTAGGACCGTGGTGGTTGCATCACCCTGTATAAAGTAGTACTTTCCTATCTACATAGTTCAACATGGCAATCGGAATTGGAAGCATCGCTAGATAGATCTTGCTACGAATTCGTAGGCGTGTGAGAGATTTGATACAAATATTTCTCCTTATCACGATACAAATATTCTTATGCGAAATTTATGTGGAGTTATTTTAAGAGGTACCTTTTTCTTTACAACTTTGTAGTGTAGTTTTAATTTTTAGTATCGGTTTAGTAGTTCCCTAAACACACAAATTTGATATATTTATAATATTAGTGCTATCTAAGCATTAAATAACCGCTTTTGTGCACTCCTTGTATATTAACATATCCAGACAATTTGTAAAAAATAACAAGTTACTGATTGTGCCAAAATTAAAATAAATAAATATACTTAATGTTTTATAATTCAGAGGAAGATGCTTGATAATTAAATAACTGTTTTTTATCCACATACTGAATGTTTTGAACTAGAAAAAAGAAAATCCTGTAATGTAGTTTTTATTATAGTAATTAAATAAATAAATAATGCTGGTAATTTTTCACACAGCATCATCTAGTCGCAAACTAAGCAGAGCTTGTATTATGGGAACTACATGACTGATTATAATACTTAAATATTTTTTTTTTGTAAATACATAGACCCGAGACAAATATTTACAAATGATACAAACATTTGACCCGCGGCGGGAATCGAACCCGCAACCTTCTGCGCCTCAGGCGGGCCTACGCCACTGAGGTCGACATGTTTGTGGTTTATATTGATTGTACTGTGTAGGTAATTTAGGTTGGAATTTACACTTTAGGAAAAGTCTTATCAGGGTCCCCCATACCGGGATTTCCACTAGGTAGAAAATTAAAGCGAGTGAGTACTTTACTTATAAACTCTATATAGGCTAGGCATTTACTATTGCTACATAGGTTATTGGAATCTACGCGATACTATATTAGAAGATATGTAAAGTGAACTGGACTTAATTTAGTCCCTAGGTACCTACTTGAAAATATTTGATAAAAGCTTAAAACTGATTGCTTTTAAATCAGTTCAAACGCAATTTGGGGGTTTTCCCTAAACGAAATATGTAGGTCCCTTTAAGAGACCATTGAAAATATTGACGTATGGTTTCGACATACCTATAGGTGTAACCCAGGATAGTAGTATTAGTAGGTAATCTGCACAGATACCTATCTATTTTGTCTCCAGTTTTCTGTTTGTAGTCGAAAGGTCGTATCATAATTTAAACCATATGAAACCATCATAGCAAAGCATGTGACTTCATTAATAAAACAAATAGGTACAGGACAATTAAAGTCAAAATATACCTTCATGCACCTAAGATAGTTAAGTATTCTACACAATAAAGCCAATGTTGTGGTTACAAACAAATAGGTAATAGGCAAACCAATAGAACCAAGGAACATACCAATTTTGCAATCCATCGCTATAATTTCCCTGGTACAAAGTCGTGCGCACACTACGATATCTTATTTATTCAGTAATTTCATAAAAACCCTTAGTTTTATACGTGCTTCAGTTAACGAGGCGATATCGTCTCGTTTCCTTTCGATAATCCAACGAGGATAAAATAAATAATGTCTTCAAGAACACAGCGTGATGCGAAATGCAACAATACCTTTTGTACTGGGTACCTACTTACCTGACTACTTGCGAATGGTTGGCCGTTACGCATAAATTACCACGGTCTTCCGTGTCGGGAATGGGACTTCACCAGACTCTAAATATAAAATGACTTTATTCAACGTAATATCATAGTGTCTAAAGTACATAATTTGCAGTTTCGCATGCGAATTTCCATGCGCAAAGTCTGTCAGCATCTGTCTCATTTGATATATTAAATTTTAACTTAAACAAATTATGGTTTGCCCAAAACTAGGAAATATCATCCCACACATTAATTACTCCAAGGTCATCGATTAATGTGTGTTGGTTTGCACTTGTTAAGTAATTTTTCATATAAATTTTCACAAAAATTACATAATGTTACCTGAATTGAAAACCTTTTTACTTTTTGAAATTAGTCAAAAATCGATCACTGAATTATAGTGGGCATAAATTGACTAAATGCTCAGGTACCGTAATTATTAGGCGAAGTATATTTTCAGTCTTTACGTAGGTAGATAGCATAGGTATTTTCCATCCTACGCGAAGATAAAATTAATAAGGTTGATAAACACCACAGATATTAGTTACACAAATGATACTTATTTTAATCTATCTGTTTATTAACTTGTTCAGCCGCCGAGTGTTATTACAATATTTATGAAGGAATTATCAGGTTACATGTCACATTTACAATCGTTCATCATCATTATCAGTTTATAACACATCATAATCCTGCCTATGTACCTGCTTTTAATGCCTACATTACCTTAGTCTTAGCACAGACCAGTTAAAGTACTATAACTGGTCTGTGGTCTTAGTCATACATCTAGTACATCACTAATTACCTTATCTGATGGCAATGTCCCTACTTATTTAATAATCTACAAGGTTAAGGTTGTAAGTTTGTAGATTGTAGTTATTTTTATACCTATTTAGGTATAAGTTTATGGTTTACACATTACTACCCGTTTTACACATCGAACAACTTCATCTAAGTAATTTTCAGTAGAATTTGTACGAAATTATAATTTACAAGGTATAAATTATAATTCTTCAAGTACATTTTATAAGTTGGTCGACTATTACTCGTTAACTTGTAAAGCCTACTTAGCTGTGATAGTTTTCCTTTTATCTTCGTTATTATATACTACTGCCGTGATTTTTTTCACATACTCATAAGCAACCGTTTAACTGGCAGGTGGTGGGGACACTTATTCTAAACAAAAATTGACAATTTAAAGTTTAATATTTTTCAAACTGAGCCCTAAATCGAGAAATGGTTTACACACACCCCAATATTTTTGAGCGACCTATCCAATGAAACCACCATGTGAATACATGATTTTTTTTAAAACTATTTTGCATGTAAGGTAACTTTATTAGGGTACATAAGTACCTACCCAAAAATATTTTTTTTCAGGGTTCTTATTTTACTTTATTTACACATTGTCGGTGTGATAAATATATATACTCTTGCTAAATTACAGACAGGGTTCCTTATTGACTACGGAACTCTAAAAAGGGCTTTTCGTTAAGACCAATTTTGCAACTTGCGTTCCTTATGAACGCTTCCTCAACGGTAAGAGCTAATTTCCATCGGCTACTTTTTATCCGGGTACCACTCGGGCGAAACCATGGGCAGTATCTAACTAGTCTACCTACTCGTTTTTATATTTATTATTTTATCTTCTATAGATACCATTGTTTTTGTTACTCATCTCATTCTGTAGGTAGCTATAAAATAACTAAGATTAGACATATCAGATAAGACTTATTGTTAGTAACCTCTGTTTCGAACCGCTAAGGAAGTAAATGCTTTATAGCATTAAAACCTCCCTTTGTACATTGTTTGTTGCACACAAACAATGCACAAAGCATTATATAAAAGTAAAGTGTACTAAAAGACAGATCTTGATTAACGATTCCATAAATGTAAAGTTATTGTAAAGTATATGGATTCACTGGCAAAATTATTGAATTAAAGTTGGTAGGAACACTCTGTATCATGAAATAAATAATGTTGAGGAGGTACTTAAATCGCACAACATAAAGTTTACTGAAGTTACCACACCATTAGGTAGATATCTACCTTTTTCGTCGAGTAAAATGATAACACGCTCGTAATAAAACAAGCAATTTAGTATAATCTAGGAACGACGATTTAATTGTAGCAACTACAATTAAACTCTAGAAAAACTTAGAGAAGGATTTCATTCTTTGGAAAGGACTCTGCTAAAGTTAGAAGTGGGTAGGTCTAATGACATTATTATGCATCCTCGGCAGGGCACGAACCCAGGACATCCTGCTTGGCAACTAACTAACCGCGTACCAAGCGTAACAATTTAATCCACCCGGTCGAATTTATAAGACTTTATAAAATCTTTCCCTAAAGTCTAGGTTAATAATATAAAAACTCAATATTTATTTACATTAATAAGGTTATGCAACCTTAAAATGTTAACCTACTTAAGTACTTAATTGTTATTATTAGGCACGTTATTGATTAAAGTGTTATTGTGTTTAGAATAGGTAACTATGATAAGATTAAGAGGCTGAAGCCGAATATCCTACTTATTTAATAAATGCGAAAGTTTGTGTTTGTTTGTTACCACGTAACAAACTAACACGTAACAAACCGGTTTAGGAATGTAGATAGTTGAGGCTCTGGAATAACACATAGGCAAATCTAATTTTCAAAAATCAACCAAAAGTGTTAAACAGAGTAGTAAAGTTTTTATGGATTAGATTCTCTCAAAACTCGGTACAATAAAACTTTAAAATAAATAATAAAACATATATTTTTTTATTTTTTTAGAACTACCTCTTGCAATAAAGTTCTGATATTTGTATGGAAAAAATATTCCCTGGTTTGATACACTCCAACTTTGGTGGTTTATCAACATAACACGCGGGCGAAGCCGCGGGCAGAAGCTAGTATTATTATAAAGTTTACAAAATAATACACAAAATACGCTTTTTTGTGGCAGTAGGAAAAACATATATTAAAATGTGTTAAATGATCATTCAACATTTAATCTATAACTAACACCATATTGTTATAATCCAATGTTAATTTGAATAAATAATGAAATTGAAATTACTAAGAATCTTGTTGCTTCTAAAACACAATTTTAGATTATTTCTCTAATTAAACAAAAGTTCAAATACCAAAGTTCTCAATCAAAGTGTTAAATCTCTGTTATTATTATTAACCTAAATAACCTAATTGTTTTACATTTTCGAAATGTAATAATTTGAGAAAGAAAAGACAAAATTGCGTGTAGGAAATTGTCTTGTTTTCTTTCACATTTTTGTCGAAAGTTTCACGGTCTTGACTTTGATTAATTTAATGACTTTGTGTTTGAATTTCGTTTAGCTACTTTTTGATATTCGTCACCTGTCTGGGTGCCGAATTAGCAACATCAAAAGATTCAAACAAATATTGAAACCATCCCTTACGTGCTTTCCCGGTAAACCTCTTTCCCAAAAACGTTTATCTCATTCTAAATTTATTTAAGCAAAGTTGTTTTGGACATGTAGAAAGGATAGGGGAAAGGAGATTGACGAAAAATGTATTTAAAGCTAGCGTGAATGGGACGATTGGAAGGGCGAACATACTCTGATTAAATTGGAGACGTTCTGGAAGGTCAGGTCAAGAGTACTCTAAACCGAGCGTACATGAAGAATATGATAAGAGTGAATGAACCAAAAAAGGTAGGTATGTCAGGAGCGTATCAAGTGGAAATCCGTGGTCTCTGCCTACCCCTCCGGGAAACAATCGTGAGTGTATGTATGTATGATGTGTGTAAATAGATTTAAGGTAAAGTACCCACAGCAGAAATAGTATTATAATAGATTATTTTACTTGTAATTTGCCGACACGCAACTATTCTTGGAAATCGATGTTTTCAGTCAAACATTTCCAGTAAATATTGACGGCGTGAGATCTGTAAGGTAGGTATCTCGTGTCGTTTCTAGGTACATAGAAGTAAATAAGGCGATAACTGAATGAACTATAACTTTTTATGGATTACGAAACCAATACATCTGTATAGGTTATCTTTTTATACTTATCTAAGTATATGAGAACGAATCTACTAAAATAAATAAAAAATAAGCCGTTTATTTCAGACGCCAATATTAAATAAAAATATTGAAATAATTTAAATTAATATTTTATTCTATTATTTATATGATATTTAATTTTTTATTTTATTCAATTATCTACCTTCACTATGATCTAATAATTTAATTTAATTTAATTGTTCATTATGTAACTTGTTGATTATAGTCTGTGTTGTCTTCAGCATTGGCCTCCTCCAACTCCTTCCATTTTCCTCTGACTTTTGCATAACCATAACTTCCCTCCTGTGTCTTCAATGTCGTCTTTCCAGCGATTGTATTGCATACCTCTGCTGTCGGTGTTTAAATTATAGTGCATCGTGTGCTATTAAAAATTGGTTCAGTATTAAATCATGCAGTGGCGGTACCAGGATTTTGGTTTGGGAGGCGCTTAACCCAGCTAAGGGTAGACTCTGTTTGTCCAGGGTGGACCCAAATGCTTTTGGGGGAGCTTGAGCTCTCCCCCCCCCACCCTTTCCCTGGATCCGCCACTGTTAGCGTGAGACTCGAAATCGAACCTAGTGTGAATATTAGCATACTCAAATCAAAATTCGCAGTAGTTATGAATTGGAACAGTTCATAGGCTACGAAAGATCGAACGAAGAAAAATATGACGCCATGATGCTTTATACTTGAAAATGTATATTTTTAAGAAAACAAAATTAATTTATGGTGCGTAATGCGACTAGGCGGTTGTGAAGAAGTGCGAGTTCGGTTCCCGCTGCGGGACAAATATTTGCATGTTCTGCAGATATTTTTTCCGGGACTGAGTGTTGTTTTAGCATGGTAGGTACTCATAGTTCCTGATACCCACGAAACAGGGAATCATAGTGTGGGTCACAACCATGTATGTGTGACATGACACACGACCACAAAACTCTCGTATTATATAATCATTGATAGTTTGATGCCGATACAGTATGTAATAAAACCCTGTCTGACCCGAAATAGTATTACTATGTTATGTAGTATCGAAAGGCGTGATGAAAATGTAAGTATTTTTTCTACATTTAAAGTACATACCTTATACATTACCATAACCTTTGGGCGCTTGCAACACCAGAGGCACCAATTGCGTTGTCGACCCTAAGACATACCGGGTGAAAAGGTTCATGTGCTTTTAATATCACCAGCACCCATAGGTATACCTACTACGCCTTTATGAGTCGGACAGGGTTTTTGTTACATACTGTATTCTATGACACTTTACTAATTGTATCATAACAACAGCCAATGGATGACTTAAGTTAGGTAGGTACCTAATTGTCAATAAATCATCCTTTAATTACACAGTAACCACAAAGGCAAACCATTTACACTGATTTTCAATATAAATGCATCGGACACACAAATTTTCTCATTATAAGTATTGGATTTGTAGAGTCCACAACCTTCAAAGTTTAATTACAATTTTTACTTATCGATAGCGTATTTTTTGAAGGGGTGCAACAACTGATGTTGAAAAGCAGGATGGCTTTCAAAATAGGTGAGTTTATTTTCCAGAAGTGTCACACTATTGTGACGGAGACACTGGTTTTTCGATGAGGTTAGCTTACTCTAGCTAACCTTGCCATGGTGTCCAATGGTGGCGTGTTGATTGTTCCACATATTATGAAATAGCAGTCCCCAAAGAGACGAAAGGTAGGTAGTGAGAAGTTTGGTGGATCTATAAAGTGCTGATGACTCTGTGGTATGGCGATCAAATGCCGGGAAATAATTTACATGACGCGGGGCAGTACCGATAGAAGAAAAGTTTGGAAGGTCTTCGTACGTCGACCCTCGAACTGTGGTGCAGAACGCAAGGGAAAACTAACACGAGTAAATAATGAAAATAGAAAGAGGAAATACATCAGTTAAACGGACAAGTCTTAAATCTAATGAGATGACATGCAAAACTGAAAAAAATACAGCTGTGTTGATCTAGTACCCAACCTCGGATCGGAAGGTTCAATAGATTTTTCGAAAAGTTTGTGCGGACAGAAAATCGGTGAAGGAAAACATCGAAAGAAATGCCATTAGTTAATCCAATAAATCTAACTACTATACAAAAACTTAGCATGTGCCAATAATGTTTGAACTTGCCTCTGCCTACCCCCTACTTGGCATATCTGTTTGCTGTATAGATCCATCATGGACACCTATAATTCTAATGACTATTGTGTGAAATTACTCCTTCCTTTCAGTTCCAGGCGTGATCGTCCTAATGCTCTCCATCATCAGCTCAACATGCGCAGTTCCTCAATGCGCCTGTCCACGACAGTACGCACCGGTCTGCGGGTCAAATGGGCAGGTCTACCCAAACAGGTGTCTACTGGACTGTACCAGGAGTATACTACAGCGTGACATTCAGGTAGATAATACGGTGAAATTCCATTTTACAGCTAACTTTTTGACAGAGCATGACTTTATCGCGTAACTATCGACTTTCCACGACCAATGGCTTTTTTTTAACTGAAAATGTATGCGTCACGGTTGTGAACTAAAGAAAGTTTCCACTCGAAAAATGTATGTGAGTAAATATTTACACGTGCTAAGAACGGTGAAGGAAAAAATCGTAAGGAAACCGGCCCTAGAACCAAAACCTCTTAAGGCATGTGCCATGTGCCGTTATGTAGTATTCCAATAAGCGGCGATGAGCTTGTTACCTGTCACGTGGAATGCGAACTGCATGCAAAAACGCGGGCATATGCCAAAGGTTTTTGCATTTGATAACCCCCTACTTGGTATCCTCAAAGATCACTGAGTATGGAATAGAGTCGTGAGCGTATTTGTTTGTTTTGTTAAAGGTTATAAAGGAAGGCCCGTGTGGGGCACCATCAGTGATGCCAACTGCTGCGGCAACCCAATGCGCCTGCGAGAGGAACTTATCCCCAGTTTGCGGTACCGACGGGGTCACTTACAGCAACATCTGTCTGCTGAGATGCGAGCGACGGAAGAAGCCGACTTTGGAAGTGCGCGTGCAAGGCCCTTGTCTCAAGAGAAGCAAACGGGCAATGCTGTATGGGCACAGATATAACATGCAGAGGCGAAACCCGTGCAGTTTCGAGTATTAGTCTAGTCAGTGGGCGTTCCCTCACTGCTGGTATTTTTCCAGTGGCGTTAGTTGCCACTCAAACACTTTTTGGGTTCAGTGCCTTTCGAACCCAGAGAGTTCCGCCTTCACACTATCATCAGACCATCTTGGTCTGCCTGGTGATATTTTTCATGGTCACCTCACGGACTCTGCCTTTGTCTACTGTATTCCCGCTTTGCTAAGTGCCAATATCCTTCCACCCACAGCAGGGTAAAGGTTTTTGGGTTCAGCGCTTTTCGAACCCCTTTACACTATCATCAGACCATCTTTCAAGTGGTCTGCCTGATGATATTTGGCATGGTCACCTCTCTATCTCTGCCTTCGTCTACTGTCTTCCCGCTTTGCCAAGTGCGAAACTCCACCCACTACTGGGTAAAGGCCACTCAGGCACATCACCCCTTCTGGTTGTCCACTTGTAGGTACACGATTTTTTCTAAAAGTGCCGATACTAATGCGTACGCGCATGACGTGTACCTTGTACGGATTAAAATGAGGTTTTAATAACTGTGTACAACATTTATTATGGACTAGCTGACCCGACAAACTTTGTTCTGTCCTTGAATTTAACAGAAACGTCAGATGGACAACTAAGATCAGTTTGTATGGGAGAAATAAAAACATTTCTTAATTTTTACATATTCCGGGCAATTTTTCATATATTTCTTCTTCCAATAAATACTTAATTTGGACTAGGTATGACGAATATTTAAAAAAAATAGCCAAAACGGTCCTTCCGTTTTCAAGTGATGCGCTTACCAACGAACAGCTTTTAATTTTTATAGAATATCTATGTACCTACCTAACACAAATTAAATCTGCGCTAAACGTAGGTAATAAATTAGATGAGTATGTTCATTGTAATCTGCATTAAGAGAGATAAAGCATTATTCGAAGCTGAATAAATTATTTTTCTTATGCTACTTTATCTGATATTTGATCCTCGAACGGCAGCGAAAAGAAACCTAAGATAAGTATGTTAGATTTAAGCTAATATTTATTACAATGTTATTTTGAAGTTTTTTTAACCTTACCCGCGAGTAAATAAATACTTATCTACTTTCAAAACTGTTTAATTATTTTAATGAGATTACCAAAAGCATATTGCTTAAGTTATAGCCAAGTTAGTTAGAATGTACTATACCTATAGCATAAATGTATATGGACCATGGGCCTTCCGTATAAAGATGATTATACAGTTCATTATACGGTCAAATACACAAAACACAAAATTACTTAATTGTTTAAAAACTTATAAGCAGGCTTGCTTGAATAAATGAATGAAAATACTTGCACACCACAAGAAACTTGCAAAAAAGTCTTTATAGAACTAAAAGTACACTGGGTGAGTCTTTTCGCTTCGAAGCGATCTCTTCCAGACAACCTTTGGAAGGAGGGGAATCAATGAGATTGTATGAAAGGTCAGAGTAGTACGTATAAATGAAGAGTGCAACGAGTAAGAGTGCATAAGCTACATCGTTTATAAATACGGCGATGGGCTTGCAACCTGTCACGTGGGATGCTTACTACTTGCAAAACGCGGGCATGTGCCAGAAAAATATTTGAACGTGCCTCTGACTACCCCCTACTTGGTATCCTCAAAGATCTACTCATGTATCTGAGGATGTCCACCATGGGGAAGCCAGTCGTGAGCGTGTTTTGTTTATAAATATTGATGTGCTAAAGTTAAGATTTCTAAATGAATTAGGATCGAACTAGAATTTCTAGATGAACGTGACTGTACCATTTAAAAGACACAGTCCTCACCCCACACTAGAATTTCCTGTGTCGTTATCAGGAACTACGAGTACCATGGTACATACCACAACACCCAGACCTGGAACTTATATCTTATATGTTATATATTATTTTTCTATAAACAATTTCACCTTGTAAGATTGGCACCACACTAAAGCTGAATGAAGGATCATGAAAAAAATAACCAAGCAGAGTTTGTTGCCTGATTCTTCTAGGCTTGGTGACGCGTGATGAATCGGCGTAAATTCACTTTCAAATTTTAAATTCACCTAGTTTTTAAGTTGACGTTTCTATATGATCCTTGTGATTTCAATGAATAAAAACCAATTGACTTTGACTTTGACAGAACATTCAAACATTTGTCTCGCAGAGGGAATCGAGCCCGCACCTCGTGCGTCGCAACTCGGCACGCCACCGACATCGTTAAATAGATGATGTTGATATATATGACATTTATACGTAGGTATATTATGTATTTAGGTATAATAGTATGTTATGATTAGTTATATTCATAAAATCTATCCGTCAGTGTACATACCCACCATTATTAAAAATGGCATGGGATTGCTTGGGAACCCATGTATAGAATTTTAAATTTGGAGAACAATAGATTTGGCATTGGTGAGAATGACCCCTATTCAGATGTCCATATATATACTCAAAGGTTTTTGGAAGAAAACTCTTGTTAGGGTTAAGCTCGCCTCTATGCATGCCCTATATATACATTTTTTGTCTGTATTTTCTGTATGTACAATTAATAATCAAGTAATAATTTTTTCTAAGTAAAATATGTATGTATTTACAAAAAAAAAGTATATAAGTAGTATATCAGTCATGTAGTTCCCATAATACGAGCTCTGCTTAGTTTGGGGCTAGATGATGCTGTGTGAAAAATGTCCAGCATTATTATTATTATTATTAAGTGATTATAACATAATTATGATCATAAATCTAAACTTGAGGCTCGATTAATAATTTATAGATGGTAATACATACGAGCTTGACTGTAGGTACCGCAAATATTATAATACTATGCTATTAACTGCACCTAAAACTGCAAGTTTTCCTCATTGCAAAGGCGATTTAGAAATCTACTATAACCCTGGCCATTTCATGACTTCAAGCCGTTTGTATACAAACACTTCCGCGGATATTGTGTTTCTAAGAAACATTCACAATTTACTTAAGTTACATACATAAGAGTTTGTTTACTTTTGTCTGTCGCTAAGTGTCAGTTGAGTGAGCCAGATTATTCTAATTAACTCCGGGTTAATTAATATGCAGGTCATTTTGTACTGCGCTGTCAGTCGACATGTGGACGATCTAGGTATACCGTAATTTAAGTTGGCCTTAATGATATATGTTATAGAATAGAATATAAAATATATATTTTGAACAGAACATTATACACATCTTATTATGCAATAAATATATTCATTCATTCATTCATTCTTTCATTACTTACGAAGTTATAGCTATGTTACAATTTAATAGGTAGAAATAAGTAGGTATGGTACCTCTATATCCATTGAAGAGTTCAGTCGTATCAACTTTCAGTCTCCATCATCAGATCGTCACCATAATACGCAACTCAACCGATCAGCAAAATTACAACTAAATCGTACGATTGAACGAATATATTTAAGGCATTTTTCGATGCAAAATTGGTACATCACAAAACACAAGATAGCTACGAGAGAGATCAAACAAATTTACAATAATTTGAGCCTTTGGATTCATATAAATCGAACATTTTATTATGAAAAATATTTTTTTACTTTTTTTTATAAATAGTAATGATGAATTATCAAAACTCATGACATTCACAGATAATTTTGAACCAATAAAAAAAAACACGCAGCTACAACAGAACCAGATTGATTTGTCCAAGCCGTAATATCTTGAGGTATTTCTTTATTATTAATAAAGGCTATTTTTATTTATTTATTTTTATCTATTAATATTTTATTCTGTGAAGCATTGGCTTAAGTGTGAACAAATGCAAACCAATTGTATTGACGTAGTTCGGGGTTTTACAAGACAAACACCTTGCTGTTTCCCCAAGAAATAATCATGAACAAGTATTTAAGTCTGGTCTCAGCTTTACGATCATCAGAAACGATCTGTGCTCTGCTTGCTCTAAGCGTCTTGGAATATTACGACGATCTCTGAGATATTTTTTTGACAAGTTTGACACCGATAACCTTTGTGGGGTATAAATACTTAAAATACGATTGTTTATTAAAATTTTTAGTACAATTCGAGGATTGATCGAGAATAGACTGTGAAGATGAACTGCAAGCTTGGTGAGTTTAAAATTTTATATTTGCATAGAGATTTTATTTTTAACTTACACAGATAAGTTAGGTGGAATATAAGGGAATTAAATTAAAGGGAAGAAAAATGGGAAATGTCTTCAGGTTGGTAGCGCTATTTCTATGTAGGGAAAATGTAATTATGGACAATATTTTTCGATATAATTTTAAATCATACCTCACCGACCTATGACATTATAAATAAATAAATACTTAATGCTGGTAATTTTTCACACAGCATCATCTAGGCCCAAAATAAGCAGAGCTATTAGCAGAGAAGTCATATCAGTCAGTTGTGCTTCGTAGTATATATTTTTTCATACATAAAGGTTGCGGAAGTCAATAGATGCATTTCGAGATCGTTCGAAATGATGGTACTCTTAAACATATACCCAGCATGACTGGTACTCTTTAGCCAAGCATGATTTCTACATGTTGTAATGATGATTATGTCAACGAAAAAACGGTCGAGCGGATGTGTTTCTTACAAACGCTGCCTCAACTGTAAGAGCTACTTTTAATCGGTTACTTTTTAACCGGGTCCCACGCGTGCTAACCCGTGGAAAAAGTAACGAATAAATAGCGAGAACTCGAAGGATTGCGACTTTAACGATATATCGCAGTATGTAAACAGATTCAAGGTAAAGTTTATTGGGATAAGACGGGGTCACACACAAAGATCAACCGGTTACGAAGGTAACTTAAGTTCTGAAGTTGTTTATTGTTTTACTGCTAACTAAAAACCAATCAATTAATTTTACTCCGTTTAAAATTTTACATGCAATGTTCCTCTTTGACTACATTTCGTCATCCGGTTTTCATAATAATTCCATGTGTAATTCACGCTTGGGAATTCCCGTGTGCCGGTCAACATAAGCATGTAGTACTTTTTTTAGTCACAAAACATAAAAGTGTTTTCAAGTAAGTTTTTTTTTCGAAAACTTCTGGTGAATTCGAATGAATGAAAATACTTTATTGTACACCACAAGATAGCAAAATAAACAAAAACGTAATATAACTAAAAGTAGAATGGGCGTTCTTATCGCTTAAAAGCTATCTCTTCACGACAACCTTCGATTACCTAACTGACTTACTTACAAGACTTTGAGATTGGGTTTTCATCAACATCATCAACAGCCGGTAGAAGTCCACAGCTGGACGTAGGGCTCCCCCAAAGAGTCATATGAACGAACGATCTTGGGCCACCTACATAAACAGACTTCCAACAACCTTTAGAATATAATGTCATCAGTCGATTGGGTGTTGTGCCAGAGAAAGTAGGATTGGTTTTTAATGCTCTAAAAAAATGTTTAAGTTGTTTGGACTGAACTGTACGTTAATAAACCATTCTCGATCTGCAGATAGGATATTGAAAACTGATAGACCCAATTAGAACTTAACAATAATCATAAGCTGGAAATTTTCACACAGCATCATCTAGTCCTGAGTCATGTAGTTATGGCAACTACATGACTGTTATACTAATTAAATACATTACATACATATTAAATACATGCTCGTACATAGAAAACACCATGACCCAAGACATTTTTTTGCGGCGGAAATCAAGCCCACAACCTTCTGCGTCTCAGGCGAATCTATTTTACTCATCCAGACTAACATGTGGTTTTATTGACAGGAGTCCTGGCCCTCGTGGCTTTACAAGCATGCTACAGCGCCGCCCTAGCTCCTTGCGTCTGCGGACGCAACTTAAACGAAGTCTGTGGCTCCGACGGCGAGACTTACAGCAACTTATGCAAGTTGAACTGCGAGATACACATGGGAAAAAAAGATCTCACCGTAGCCAACGAGGGGCCTTGCGTTCCTGATGCTCAATCTTCATGTATATGCACTTTGGAATATAAGCCGGTGTGCGGAAATGATGGCAACACCTACCCCAATCGCTGCGCTATGGAATGCACCCGTTCGAAAAACCCTAACATTGAAATCGCCAACGAAGGTCAGTGCGAAGACAAGATCAAAGTGGCAGACTATCTACCAATTCCACTCCCCTGCAAATGCACTAGAAATCAAGAACCCGTATGCGGATCTGATGGCAAGACTTACAGCAATGACTGTCTATTAAACTGCGCGACCGCGAACGACAGTTCTTTGAGTATATCACACACTGGTGAATGCGGAGAAGTGAATATTGTGGACAACGCGCCCAGTAAGAGTTGTAGTTGCACAAGAAACTTGAAGCCAGTTTGTGGGTCCGATGGTGTGACATATAATAACTTGTGTTTGTTGGAATGCGCGGGCCAGACCGTCGCGAAACAGGGACGATGCTAGAATTATGAGATTATGAGATGTAATTAACTTGGGGAATCCTTACTTATAGAAAAACGTCAAAAGTTACACAAACTATTTTTAAATAGATTTCCATCTCTAACTCCATTAGTAAATTTTAATCGAGAATGGAAAATAGAATATCGAGCACTAGGTAAATTATTTAATTTGAAAAAATAAAAATAAAAAGTACTTTTCTTGAGTCCCGGTGTCACAGTCTGTGGACAGCATACCATATGACGAATATCAAGTAGGTACTTAGAAAAAGTAAGTAAATACCTACATGTTTTTATAAATATGGAAATGTTTTATTTTGTGTTTAATTGGAGTATTATAAAAATCTGTTAGTTTAAATTATTCAGTGTTTATGCATATTTTTAATCGTGTTAGAAATTACAGTTACGCGTTTATTCAATAAATATTGTTTCCTCGAATGGTTTTGCTTCTTTTTTATAAGCCCGTCTTTATTTTTCGAAATATAGGTACCTAACAGTTTAAAGAGGTAAATTACACTGTGTGAACATAGGCATCCCCCAAAGAGTACCACGATGAACGAACTCGGGCCATCTCTATCCACCGACCTCCCGGAACCTCCCGGGTTTGACATCCTTGGCAGGGCCGGCCCGTCCTTAGGGCGAACGGAGCGGCCGCTGTAGGCGCCAAGGGCCAGGGGGCGCCGGAGGCGCCCCATTGCCCTTGGCGAAAGATCCTGGGTGCCCGCTACGCCCTTTGCGCCAAAGGCGCTTCCGTTGCGGATGAACTTCTTTTTACTTAAAGGGCCCCCGGGACACCACCGCTTTCAAATTTTTTCAAAGAAAAATTAACTGTACCTAAAAGGCGTTCTCCTTTTCGAAATTTGATTTGATTTTTCTTTACCACTGAGTTGCTGTACCTGACTCTCAGAGTACAGGCGCCGTCGGCGCCGATCTAGGACACCTAGGCGCCCTATAAGACATGTTCATTTGGTTTCTTTAAAGGAATAACTGCTAAATGCCTCTTTTGATATTTATTTTCCTTTAAAAACAGAGGCGCCGCCGTGCTTTAGTCACAGCGGCGCCTCGGTTTTTAAAGGAAATTTATTTTAATTAAAAAAATAAATTTCTATAAATTTCGCTATGATAGTTTTATTATTTAATTTTTATATTTCTTAATCACTGGATTGCGTAAATCCTAATTCACAGGTAAGCTGGAAGCGTCGTCATGAGACGACGGTTATTGTTAGGTATTTTTTTTAGCCTGTCAAGAGATAAAAATAAACTGAAATATATCTTCGTCCTTTCGATAGCTAATTTTAAGTCTCATCTTATTTTACCACTGAGGTGCGGCGCCTCAATAATATAGAAATCTAGGTGGTCTAATCTATGCTGGAAATAATTATTGCAATCACCGACGAGCATAACTATTTTTTGACATAAGTGAATAGTGTACGTGAATGATTTTTAACTTGCAAGTTTATGAAGGACTCTAGTGGACTCTAGTTACGACAATGTCGCGAATATGATTAGACAACAAAAAGAAGTGCAGTCTTATAATTGAAAAATTTCCTCGAGTTTTTTTTAATTTTATTTTTTTAATTTATAGTTGCTATAAGTACCTAGTCTCAATCTAGTTGTAGCTGATGCAGCCAAAACTTCAGTAAAATTAATTTCATTATTTGGCATCCTCTAGCGCTTATTGTATTTTTTCAAGCTCAACTTATAGGTGGGAAGTTATTTCAAAACATATAGGTACAAAATTTAACTTTAAAAAAGGTTTGTGAGACAAGATGCGAAAGTAGAGTCAATAGTTTGAAAGCAGTCCGATACCAGTACCTATGCTGATATAAAAAGTGCCTTGGAAGAAGAATATGAACAATCATATTCTTCTTCCAAGGGACCTTGACGAGTTCGGAAGCTAAAACACTTGCAGCCAATTTGAAGAAGTTTGAGTTTTTGTTGTCGCTGTTCATTTGGTACGATGTTTTATTCCATATTAATCTGGTTAGCAAATCTATGCAATCTGAAAGCGTTAATCTGTCAGAAACTACAAATTTGATGCAAAATGATTATTTTTTCACAAAATTCTAGAGACAGGCTGCTACAGGCTCTTATTATAGCTAAAGAGATCGCTGAAGAAGTTGATATTAATCCGGCATAAGGAAAAATAATTTTCTTTTGAAAGTGAAGATGACGCGCCAATGAGTCCAGAGATATTAATTAAAATCAATATCTTTCTTCCAATGTTAGACACCGCCATAAACTCAACAAAAACACGGTTCCAGCAACTTTCATCAATTATGTCATTAATTAACTTGGATTTTCCTTTATGATTTAAATAAAACCGAGGAAAATTTAAAGGAATCGTTCCTAAAACTGGAGAAAACACTTGATTGAATTGTGATATTTCAAGATTAGAGCTGTCACGGGAAATTATCTGTTTAAAACCTTTTTTAGATGTTGATAATGGTAAACCAAACGCAGTCCTTCAGACCTTAGCATTAAATCATTAATAGCTGTCTGATTTAGCATTACTGTGTAATGAAAATTATTTAGCTCAAGCATTACCATGTGAGGATATTATAAAAAAAAAATTGCCAATGCAAAAGTGCGTAAGCAGAGATTTAATTAAAATGTTGTAGTTTTAATATTCTATATTCACTTTTTTATTTTGATTGTTTTACACGTATTATGGCATTATTTTATTTTTATTGCTTTATTATTCAATTTTAATTATCTTTGTTCCGGTAATTTTAAGGCAAGATTTTTTAACAATTTTATTTATATTAATAAAGTACCTACGTAACTACCAGTACACATATTAATGATAATTATTGATCACTCAATGTACTTACATTCATTAAGATGTTTTAGGCTTAGTTTTATTAAAATAGTCAGAGTTGATCTCCTTCAATAAGTAATTCTTGTGATAAATAAAAGTTCCTACTTAATTACCTCAATATATTTGACTTGTTTAATTTTCTATTTAAAACTATAGAAATTTAAACAAATTTATAACTCCTAGGTATATGTATACAGGGAGGAGTCTAGTACTTTTTTTTTTTAAATTTGGTGACGGTGTAGGGGGCGCCAAAATTTGATCTCGCTCCAACCTAAATCTAGCCTCGGGCAGGCACTGTTTCGAAATATAATAAATTTGAGAAATAAAAGACAAAAATGCGTATAGGAAATTGTCTTGTTTTCTTTCACATTTTTGTCGAAAGTTTCACGGTCTTGACTTTGATTAATTTAATGACTTTGTGTTTGAATTTCGTTTAGCTACTTTTTGATATTCGGCACATGTCTGGGTGCCGAATTAACACATCAAAAGATTCAAACAAATATTGATAACCATCCTTTACGTGCTTTCCCGGTAAAACTCTTTCCCAAAACCGTTTATCTCATTCTAAATTAATTTAAGCAAAGGTGTTTTGGGTATGTAGAAAGGTAAAAGGTAGGGGAAAGGAGATTGTCGAAAAATGTATTTATAGCAAGCGTGAATGGGACGATTGGAAGCAGGGCCGTCTTAAGCCTATTCGGCGCCGGGGTGCGGGGCTCAGCCTGCGCTCTCGTTTTTTTTACACTGCAGCGTGGCGCGCGACCAACGACACACTGCAGTATGAAACAGGTCCTAGTCAACCAAGAAAACACAATACACGTAATTTTGATAATTTATTTATTTATTTCTCTAAAATACAAAATTAAAGTTTAACTTAAATTATACAAATTAAACCCAATTATACAAATAAAAAACAAAACTATTCTCCATTTGAGACATTTATGTCCATTTTCTGGAATTAAAACTCTAGAAAAGGTACTTCTTCAAAAAAGTAAAGATTTTTCAATGAACCTAAAAATTATACTTTTATTTTAACATGAAAAAGAACATAATGCAAAAAGAAAAGAAGGAACCTATTAGTTGAGAAATCAATAGAATTATGAGTTAATTACAAGTAACTGTGATTGTAATGGCGAAAAACACCAGCAATCCAACTGGTTTATATTATTATTATTTAATTGCTAAATATCTATTTATTGTATTTACACACATCAAACAAACTCAATTTTTGTTGCTTTTGAGTTGGCAAAGATTTTAATTAAATCATTTATTTTATATCAATTTTGGATTCTATACTTATAATAGCTAAGTTTGTCAGTCTGTCTTGGGTCATGGTTGAACGAAGATATTTTTTTATTAATTTTAATTTTGAAAATGATCGTTCACCTTCAGCTACTGTTACAGGCAGTGTTAAATATATACGTAGAGATGTTGAGATATTAGGAAATGAGGAGATTAAATTATTAGAGTATATATAGCTTAAAATATCAGTGGGAGTACTTGTTGATGCATTGGGAAAAAATATTGGCAACAATTCTAATTCATTATATAAATCCTCCCCGTCAATATCAAATCTATTTTTAAATGTAAGTTTTTCTTGGAGCCGAGAACATTGAGATTTTTTTTCATGCTTCTCTAATTTCCTCCAGCTTTCAATGTTTTGGAAGAGTGTAAAAACTGAATTGTGTTCCGTCAGCAAATCGAATCTCTCATTTAATTTCGAGATAGCAGTGTCCAGTAGAAAAAAATAAAAACATACTTTAAATTTGTTGGTTGGGTCTAAAATGGGCTCATCTGCAGCCTCGTAATCAAAATGTCTTTTTCGGGGACGTGGACGAGCAGTTTCTTTAAATTCTGTTTCGCATTCTAATTCTTCAGCAATTAATTTTGCATCAGATAACAACTGTTCAAACGCACTATCGGTGCGGTATTGCTCCAAATCTTTTTTAACCAGATTAATCATTTTGGTAGCCTCTGAAATAATTACGTCTGATTTTTGCAAATTTTTGCTTACAATATTAATATTTAGTAAAATATTGTACCATATAACTACTGAACATATGAATCTATAAGACTTTAATTTGGCTATTAATGAACTAGCTATGTTTTTAGTGTCGCTATCATACTTGTTATTTGTAAAAATAGAGTATAATGCATCGTAAATTATTTCCATGTTAAAACGTAGTGCTCTAAGAGCATCAAATCTACTTTCCCAACGCGTATTTGAAAGAGGTTTTAATGTCAAAGTAGGTATCTGTTTCATAATTACATCCCAGCGTGATGTGGATGCTGAAAAAAATACATAGATTTCTTGGACAATACTGAAAAAGTTTGTAATTTCCAATGAGCTTTTAGCGGCGTCATTTACTACTAAATTAAGGGAGTGAGCAGCACACGGTACGTAAAAAGCACGAGGATTCATGTCCAATATTTTTTTTTGGAGGCCTATATTTTTCCCCCTCATATTGGCCCCATTATCATATCCTTGGCCTCGCAAATCATCTAATTCAATATTGCATGATTTTAAGAAATCTAACAAATAAGTCGCCAACCCTTGTCCGGTAGTATCAGTTACAGGTAAAAAACCTAAAAAATGTTCTCGTACCTGAGCGCGTTTTGTCGATGGATTTAGATAAATAAACCTCACAATAACAGTAAGTTGTTCTTGGTGTGAAATATCAGGTGTGCAATCTAGAATTACAGAGTAGTATTTACATTCCTTCAAAAGACTAATTATAGTCGTTTTAATTTTTTCAGAAATTATACTAATCAGTTCATTTTGAATATTATGACCAAGATAATGTGGCATGCGATGCTGAGCTCTTTGAATTCGAGCAATGTGTTCTGATAGTGTACTATCAAAAATAGATATACTCTCCACCAACTTTAAAAAATTACCATTATTTGGGTCATACAACTTCTCAGTTGTGCCCCTAAATGCTATATTTTGACCTGCCAAAAATTTTATAATTTCGAATATCCTTTCCAAAACTGCCGTCCACCTCTTTTTCTCGCGGTCTATTTCAGTTTGATTTACCGAGTCTACTGTTTGCCCTTTCAATAAGTCATTTTTTAGATCCAAATATTTTTTAAAAGATCATATGTGCCCTGAACTTTTCTCATGTCGTTCTATATTTCTCGACAAATGCCCCCAGTCTTTGTAACCAGTGGAGCCATTAAATGCAGTGACATTAATATTAAAAAGCTTACAGTGAAAACAAAATACAGAATCAGTAGATGTGGAATATACAAGCCAAACTCGATGAATAATTTCGTTGTTTTGTAACTTTTTACTGTAATATGTATCTGAAAACGACCTTATGTTACTATCTGAAGGATAGTTGGTTTTTTTAATCTGAATTGGTCCACGTTATATTAAAAATAATCTTAAATTATCGGGTATAACTTGCGGCCAGAGAGCAGGATCATTCGCGACATTTTCACAAAATCGTACATCTGGTTCTGTGGCTGGTTGGTTAACAATTGGTTCACTTGGAGTAGGCGAGGTACTGGTACCAGTGTGAGCTGGAACTTGTGAACTTCTCTCTTCCAAGTTGACTGTCTCTTCTAAATGTCTGGTTGATGTTGACGAAGATGTACCTAAAAAAACATAAGATAGTCAACAATTTGTGTAATCAAATGTGGAAACAGGGCCACGCAATAATATTTTAGGACAATAAAAACAGCGCCGCAAGTTAAGGCGGGCATAGTCTAAACCGTTAGGTTTACTACTAACCCCGACTAAAAGTCCGGCCGAGCTCACTGTGGAATTGCCGAGGCGCTTGCGCACGCTCGGAGCACAAACAGTAAGAAATTACTTTAGTTGGGATTGGCGGATCTCGCCTGCGGCTATTTCATGAAAAACAAAAATTTACACGCTGCTTACAATATGTTTTAAACTTAAATCCAAACGTTTATGTTTTTTGTTATCACGTATTTTTTCCCTTTTTTAGTATAAGTAAGTTGTGTTTGGCTATGAATAAATTCTTATTCTCATTCTAAAAAGCTTAATCCCCAAAAAAAAATAAAAAAAACAAGCCATGTACAGACAGTCCAGTCCACTGTTAGACATAAGCCTACAAAACTATAGGGTTATTTATTTAACCTATAACTATAGATATCACACAACACAAAAATTTAACATGCAAGGTCTGAGAAGGTATGTATTTAAACAAATATTTGCACCGGCCGGGATTCGAACTCGAGACCTTCGGCACAAGAGTCAGTGTTACTAACCATTGTGCCTTCCGGTGCGCAATCCGCAAAATAACAATTAATTAGATATTTTCATTAGGTACCTACCTATACAGTTACAGGTAACTTATACAAAAAATAAGAAGTGTAATAACAATAAGTAGGTAGGGACTTAGTTAGGGATCGAACCCAGCCAGGATACACCAGCGACTTCTGTCACTGATTTACGCCACTTCAGATGTATTATATAAGGTAGTACCTTGGTTGGTAGGTAACTTAAAGGTACCTACCAACCAACTGACTTAACTGACCAGGTCGAAAGAAGCAGTCAATCGGAGAAATTAATTTTTTAATTTTTTCTTCCTTCTCCAGTTTCCTTTTTCTGTTTTGAGCACCCGATGGTTTCTTTTTACCATCCCCTAATTCGGCCATCTACAACAAAATCAAATATTAATTTAATATTTCATTTTTTTTCTTTATTTTAAATAAAGTAGGTAGGTTTGTATTAAACACTAACATTAAGAATTTGTACTTTTGCGATTATAAACAAATAAACAATCATGAGTCATGACTCTCTCTCATAAACAAATACATAAATAAATTTGTACACGAACCAAGGATTCGAACCAGGCAGGACCATTCACTCCAACACTATGGCGTCAATGATGTATTTTTCTAGCTCATTATGAGTACTTTTAGGTATTGGTAGGGTATTGTACCTATGTACCTATTGTATTTTAATTTTAACCGACGAGTTCTCGAGTGTAAACCACTATCCACGAACAAACGAACGTACGTAGCTTATGTAATGAGCTCATTACATTTGCGACAACCGCCGAATTAGCACGGAAGATCAGAAAAATATTAGGGTAAGTCAATTTTATTTTTTAAGTGTTAGAGGTAGATTACAATCATTATCATTGTCAGCCACCAATCACCCACTCCCGGACATAGGTACATAGGTTTCTCCAAACGACAGCACGCAGTTCTCGACCATCCTCATCCACCTAATACCTAGGCGCCGTACCTAGGTGGGCTGGAGGGCGTCGGAAGCTACGTACGTTCGTTTGTTCGTGGAAAGATACCCCCGGGCTACAGCAGTTTTAAGGTTCTCAACCTATGTTGATGATATACAGTGCGGCAGCAATGATTTATCTGAATTAGAGGCAACTAAGCTAGAATTAATTGAAATAATGCAAGAAGCTAGTTTTTCACTACACAAATGGTGTTCAAATGAAAGGAATATGTTAAAGGGCATTCCTTCAAACTTGCAATGTTTTGGCGATAAGGATTTTGATAAAAACAGTATGTTTACTAAAACGTTAGGACTCACTTATGATGTAGCTGGTGATATGTTAAATATGAAATGTCCTGAAAAACAAGTATTGAGTGTTTACACCAAAAGACAAGTGCTAAGTTTCATAAGTTAATTTTTTGACCCTCTGGGTCTTGTTGGTCCAATGTTAGTTCAAGCCAAGTATTTAATGCAACAAGTGTGGTTTGCTGGTTTAAAATGGGATGATACTCTACCTGATGATCTCAATAAGCAATGGTTGGAATTTGCCAATGAGTTGGTTCAAATGTCATGTATTTCCATTCCTCGAAATATTAATGTGCAATCATCCAACTTATTAGAACTTGTTGGTTATGCAGATGCCTCAAATATTGCGTATGGTGGTTGTCTTTATTTGAGGACTATCGGCGATGACAATGTTGTTAAGGTAAATCTCTTATGCTCTAGATCACGCATCAATCCTAAAAATAAAAAACTAACTACACCACGTCTTGAGCTCTTTTTTAAAACTTATTTATATCTTGATTCAAAAATAGTTCTTTCTTGGTTGGAAATTGTACCTGTAAGGCTTACTGTTTATGTAGCTAATAGAGTTGAAAAAATTAATCAATTATCAGCGCAATTTAAATGGAACTATGTCAAGTCTAATGAGAACCCAGCTGATTGTTTATCCTGCGGAATGTCACCAAAATTATTGGAGACAAAGGTAGGAAGGTTGTGGTTCCATGGACCAGAATACTTGCAAAGTGCAGGGTATACTCATTCTAAGCGGTCAGATGAAATTAAAGTGAATATTATTCCTAAATTGAAACCTGTGACACATGCATCTCATACTTGTAATAATGTAAATACACTGATTTCTGTACTAGATAAATATTCTAGTATTGACAAACTTACACGAATAATTTCGTATGTAAAAAGATTTATTAACAATAGTAAAAAAGACAATATTAAAAAAGAGGGAAATGTGAGCCCTCAAGAATTAACATCTGCCTTGCATGCGATAATTAAACTTGATCAAGAAAGATATTTTCAAACTGAGATAAGGCAATTAAAAGATAATGGCAATTTATCCAAAATAAAAACATATTTGAGTAATTTGAACCCATTTCTTGATTCTAGTTCTTTGCTACGCATCGGAGGGCGATTGCAGAACGCCAATTTGTCATTCGTTCAACGACACCCGATTATATTACCAAAAGGGTCTAATATCACAAAACTAATTATTCGCAAAGAACATCTACGCCTGAAACATGCAGGACAGAAGTTAATTCTTTGTAGCTTAAATGAGCAATATTGGTTTTTAAATGCAAATAGAGAGATAAAGTCGGTCATACACAAATGTATAATTTGTTTTAAGCTTAAAGCCAAGGCTACAACTCAACTCATGGGTTCTCTCCCATTAGATCGTGTAAATGTTACACGGCCGTTTCAAATAATTGGCACAGATTACGGACTTTTACTTTTTTTATAAATAGTAATGATGAATTATCAAAACTCATGACATTCACAGACAATTTTGAACCAATAAAAAAAATCACGCAGCTACAACAGAACCAGATTGATTTGTCCAAGCCGTAATATCTTGAGGTATTTCTTTATTATTAATAAAGGCTATTTTTATTTATTTATTTTTATCTATTAATATTTTATTCTGTGAAGCATTGGCTTAAGTGTGAACAAATGCAAACCAATTGTATTGACGTAGTTCGGGGTTTTACAAGACAAACACCTTGCTGTTTCCCCAAGAAATAATCATGAACAAGTATTTAAGTCTGGTCTCAGCTTTACGATCATCAGAAACGATCTGTGCTCTGCTTGCTCTTAGCGTCTTGGAATATTACGACGATCTCTGAGATATTTTTTTGACAAGTTTGACACCGATTACCTTTGTGGGGTATAAATACTTAAAATACGATTGTTTATTAAAATTTTTAGTACAATTCGAGAATTTATCGAGAATAGACTGTGAAGATGAACTGCAAGCTTGGTGAGTTTAAAATTTTATATTTGCATAGAGATTTTATTTTTAACTTACACAGATAAGTTAGGTGGAATATAAGGGAATTAAATTAAGGGGAAGAAAAATGGGAAATGTCTTCAGGTTGGACAATATTTTTCGATATAATTTTAAATCATACCTTACCGACCTATGGACATTATAAATAAATAAATAAATATTTTTCACACAGCATCATCTAGGCCCAAAATAAGCAGAGCTATTAGCAGAGAAGTCATATCAGTCAGTTCTGCTTCGTATATATTTTTTCATACATAAAGGTTGCGGAAGTCGGTAGATGCATTTCGAGATCGTTCGAAATGATGGTACTCTTTAACCCTTTAACCCAGCATGATTTCTACATGTTGTAATGATGATTATGTCGCCGAAAAAACAGTCGAGCGGATGTGTTTCTTACAAACGCTGCCTCAACTGTAAGAGTTACTTTTTAACCGGGTCCCACGCGGGCGAACCCGTGGACAGAGTAACGAATAAATAGCGAGAACTCGAAGGATTGCGACTTTAACGATATATCGCAGTATGTAAACAGATTCAAGGTAAAGTTTATTGGGATAAGACGGGGTCACACACAAAGATCAACCGGTTACGAAGGTAACTTAAGTTCTGAAGTTGTTTATTGTTTTACTGCTAACTAAAAACCAATCAATTAATTTTACTCCGTTTAAAATTTTACATGCAATGTTCCTCTTTGACTACATTTCGTCATCCGGTTTTCATAATAATTCCATGTGTACTTCACGCTTGTGAATTCCCGTGTGCGGTCTACATAATCATACTATGTTTTTATGTTTTTTCGGAAGGTACTTACTTAGTCACAAAACAGAAAAGTGTTTTCAAGTAAGGACAAAAACAGATACCTACTATTTTTCGAAAACTTCAGGTAAATTCGAATGAATGAAAATACTTTATTACCACAAGATTACAAAATAAACAAAAACGTAATATACTTAACTAAAAGTACAATGGGCGGTCTTATCGCTTAAAAGATATCTCTTCCAGACAACCTTCGATTACCTAACTGACTTACAAGACTTTGAGATTGGGTTTTCATCACCATCTAGGTTCATAGGATTCTTTGGGGGCAAAGAATCCCATGAACGAACGATCTTGGGCCACCTACATACACAGACTTCCAACAACCTTTAGAATATAATGTCATCAGTCGATTGGGTGTTGTGCCAGAGAAAGTACGATTGGTTTTCAATGCTCTAAAAAAACTTTAAGTTGTTTGGACTGAACTGTACCTTAATAGAGCATTCTCGATCTGCAGGTAGGATATTGAAAATACCCACAGGAAAACTAATAGACCCAATTAGAACTTAACAATAATAATAAGCTGGAAATTTTCAGACAGCATCATGTAGTCCTGAGTCATGTAGTTATGGCAACTACATGACTGTTATACTAATTAAATACATTACATACATATTAAATACATACTCGTACATAGTATACAAAGAAAATACAATGACCCAAAACAATTTTTTGCGACGGAAATCAAGTCCACAACCTTCTGCGTCTCAGGCGAATCTATTTTTACTCATCCAGACTAACATATGGTTTTATTGACAGGAGTCCTGGCCCTCGTGGCTTTACAAGCGTGCTACAGCGCAGCCCTAGCTCCTTGCGTCTGCGGACGCAACTTAAAGGAAGTCTGTGGCTCCGACGGCGAGACTTACAGCAACATATGCAAGTTGAACTGCGAGATACACATGGGAAAAAAAAATCTCACCGTAGCCAACGAGGGGCCTTGCGTTCCTGATGCTCTATCTTCGTGTATATGCACTTTGGAATACATGCCGGTGTGCGGAAATGATGGCAACACCTACCCCAATCGCTGCGCTATGGAATGCACCCGTTCGAAAAACCCTAACATTGAAATCGCCCACGAAGGTCAGTGCGAAGACAAGATCAAAGTGGCAGACAATCTACCAATTCCACCCCCCTGCATATGCACTAGAAACCAAGAACCCGTATGTGGATCTGATGGCAAGACTTACAGCAATGAATGTCTATTAAACTGCGCGACCGCGAACGACAGTACTTTGAGAATATCACACGCTGGTGAATGCGGAGAAGTGAATATTGTGGACAACGCGCCCAGTCAGAGTTGTAGCTGCACAAGACAATTGGAGCCAGTTTGTGGGTCCGATGGTGTGACATATAATAACTTGTGTTTGTTGGAATGCGCGGGCCAGACCGTCGCGAAACAGGGACCATGCTAGAATTATGAGATTATGAGATGTAATTAACTTGGGGACTCCTTACTTATAGAAAAACGTCAAAAGTTACAAAACTATTTTTAAATAGATTTCCATCTCTAACTTCATTACTAAATTTTAATCGAGAATGGAAAATAGAATATCGAGCAATAGGTAAATTATTTAATTTGAAAAAATAAAAAGTTATTTTCTTGAGTCCCGGTGACACAGTCTGTGGACAGCATACCATATGACGAATATCAAGTAGGTACTTAGAAAAAGTAAGTAAATACGTACATGTTTTTATAAATATGGAAATGTTTTATTTAGTGTTTATTTGGAGTATTATAAAAAATCTGTTAAATTTTAAATTATTCAGTGTTTATGCATATTTTTAATCGTGTTAGAAATTACAGTTACGCGTTTATTCAATAAATATTGTTTCCTCGAATGGTTTTGCTTCTTTTTTATAAGCCCGTCTTTATTTTTCGAAATATAGGTACCTAACAGTTTAAAGAGGTAAATTACACTGTGTGAACATAGGCATCCCCCAAAGAGTACCACGATGAACGAACTCGGGCGTTCGATCCTTGCCCTTGGCGAAAGATCCTGGGTGCCCGCTACGCCCTTTGCGCCAAAGGCGCTTCCGTTGCGGATGAACTTCTTTTTACTTAAAGGGCCCCCGGGACACCACCGCTTTCAAATTTTTCAAAGAAAAATTAACTGTACCTAAAAGGCGTTCCCCTTTTCGATATTTGATTTGATTTTTCTTTACCACTGAGTTGCTGTACCTGACTCTCAGAGTACAGGCGCCGTCGGCGCCGATCTAGGACACCTAGGCGCCCTATAAGACATGTTAATTTGGTTTCTTTAAAGGAATAACTGCTAAATGCCTCTTTTGATATTTATTTTCCTTTAAAAACCGAGGCACCGCCGTGCTTTAGTTTAATTAATAAAATAAATTTCTATAAATTTCGCTATGATAGTTTTATTATTTAATTTTTATATTTCTTAATCACTGGATTGCGTTAATCCTAATTCACAGGTAAGCTGGAAGCGTCGTCATGAGACGACGGTTATTGTTAGGTATTTTTTTTAGCCTGTCAAGAGATAAAAATAAACTGAAATATATCTTCGTCCTTTCGATAGCTTATTTTAAGTCTCATCTTATTTTACCACTTTTTGAACTATTTTTTGACATAAGTGAAATAGTGTACGTGAATGATTTTTAACTTGCAAGTTTATGAAGGACTCTAGTGGACTCTAGTTACGACAATGTCGCGAATATGATTAGACAACAAAAAGAAGTGCAGTCTTATAATTGAAAAATTTCCTCGAGTTTTTTTTAATTTTATTTTTTTAAGTTATAGTTGCTATAAGTACCTAGTCTCAATCTAGCTGTAGCTGATGCAGCCAAAACTTCAGTAAAATTAATTTCATTATTTGGCATCCTCTAGCGCTTATTGTATTTTTTCAAGCTCAACTTATAGGTGGGAAGTTATTTCAAAACATATAGGTACAAAACTTTAAAAAAGGTTTGTGAGACAAGATGCGAAAGTAGAGTCAATAGCTTGAAAGCAGTCCGATACCAGTACCTATGCTGATATAAAAAGTGCCTTGGAAGAAGAATATGAACAATCATATTCTTCTTCCAAGGGACCTTGACGAGTTCGGAAGCTAAAACACTTGCAGCCAATTTGAAGAAGTTTGAGTTTTTGTTGTCGCTGTTCATTTGGTACGACGTTTTATTCCATATTAATCTGGTTAGCAAATCTATGCAATCTGAAAGCGTTAATCTGTCAGAAACTACAAATTTGATGCAAAATGATTATTTTTTCACAAAATTCTAGAGACAGGCTGCTACAGGCTCTTATTATAGCTAAAGAGATCGCTGAAGAAGTTGATATTAATCATTTGAAATCACTTGCACAAGGAAACATAATGTTCTTTTGAAAGTGAAGATGACGCGCCAATGAATCCAGAGATATTAATTAAAATCAATATCTTTCTTCCAATGTTAGACACCGCCATAAACTCAACAAAAACACGGTTCCAGCAACTTTCATCAATTATGTCATTAATTAACTTGGATTTTCCTTTATGATTTAAATAAAACCGAGGAAAATTTAAAGGAATCTTTCCTAAAACTGGAGAAAACACTTGATTGAATTGTAATATTTCAAGATTAGAGCTGTCACGGGAAATTATCTGTTTAAAACCTTTTTTAGATGTTGATAATGGTAAACCAAAAGCAGTCCTTCAGACCTTAGCATTAAATCATTAATAGCTGTCTGATTTAGCATTACTGTCTATTGAAAATTATTTAGCTCTAGCATTACCATGTGAGGATATTATGCAAAATGCAAAAGTGCGTAAGCAGAGATTTAATTAAAATGTTGTAGTTTTAATATTCTATATTCACTTTTTTATTTTGATTGTTTTACACATTATTATGGCATTATTTTATTTTTATTGCTTTATTATTCAATTTTAATTATCTTTGTTCCGGTAATTTTAAGGCAAGATTTTTTAACAATTTTATTTATATTAATAAAGTACCTACGTAACTACCAGTACACATATTAATGATAATTATTGATCACTCAATGTACTTACATTCATTAAGATGTTTTAGGCTTAGTTTTATTAAAATAGTCAGAGTTGATCTCCTTCAATAAGTTATTCTTGTGATAAATGAAAGTTCCTACTTAATTACCTCAATATATTTGACTTGTTTAATTTTCTATTTAAAACTATAGAAATTTAAACAAATTTAAAACTCCTAGGTATATGTATACAGGGAGGAGTGCAGTACGTGTTTTTTTTAAATTAGGTGACGGTGTAGGGGGCGCCAAAATTTGATCTCGCTCCAACCTAAATCTAGCCTCGGGCAGGCACTGTTTCGAAATATAATAAATTTGAGAAATAAAAGACAAAAATGCGTATAGGAAATTGTCTTGTTTTCTATCACATTTTTGTCGAAAGTTTCACGGTCTTGACTTTGATTAATTTAATGACTTTGTGTTTGAATTTCGTTTAGCTACTTTTTGATATTCGGCACATGTCTGGGTGCCGAATTAACACATCAAAAGATTCAAACAAATATTGATAACCATCCTTTACGTGCTTTCCCGGTAAAACTCTTTCCCAAAAACGTTTATCTCATTCTAAATTAATTTAAGCAAAGGTGTTTTGGGTATGTAGAAAGGTAAAAGGTAGGGGAAAGGAGATTGTCGAAAAATGTATTTATAGCAAGCGTGAATGGGACGATTGGAAGGGAGAACATACTCTGACTAAATTGGAGACGTTCTGAAAGGTCAGGTCAAGAGTACTCTAAACCGAGCGTACATGAAGAATAATGATAAGAGTGAATGAACCAAAAACGGTAGGTATGTCAGGAGTGTATCAAGAAGAAATCCGTGGTCTCTGCCTACCCCTCCGGGAAACAATCGTGAGTGTATGTATGAATGATGTGTGTAAATAGATTTAAGGTAAAGTACCCACAGCAGAAATAGTATTACAATAGATTATTTTACTTGTAATTTGCCGACACGCAACTATTCTTGGAAATCGATGTTTTCAGTAAATATTGACGGCGTGAGATCTGTAAGGTAGGTATCTCGTGTCGTTTCTAGGTACATAGAAGTAAATTAGGCGATAACTGAATGAACTATAACTTTTTATGGATTACGAAACCAATACATCTGTATAGGTTATCTTTTTATACTTATCTAAGTATATGAGAACGAATCTACTAAATAAAAATAATAATAATAATAAATAAGCCATTTATTTCAGACGCCAATAATAAATAAACATATTTAGAAGTACATTGAATTAATTTATATATCGGCGCAAAGGCGTTATTCTGCTTCTACAATGAGTCATCGGCGCAGAACCACGAGTTATTTAACGAATCATCACTTAGATTGTCATATTACAGTGTAAAATCATTAGTTAATAGCTAGTTATCATTTGATTGTTGTAATCAAATGACAATTAGGTAATTACGTAATCAAGTTGTTATTTTGACCATGTTTACCTTCAAAACCATTTGTAAACTTAAATGATTAATGCTTGCAGGTAGTTTTAGCTTGTTCGCACAAGTTGCTTGCCTTTGTCTTTGTTTTTGCATAAATACGGGCGACGGACCGAGTACGATTCATTCTCGCTCGAGCCGTCGGACCGTACAGACCTCGAAAGCCTCTGTACAACCAAGAATAAATTTGAAGAACATCTCCTGGAGTTTACTTTCGTCATCAACTATAAGCCACCAGCATGCTGGTGATGATAGTGACGTTAGCATTGCTGACGTCACACTTTTAAAGACCACCTTGGAGCTTCTGCTCCGTCATCAGAAGTGGGATTGGACACTGCTTCAATCCAAACCAGTTCCTCATCGGCTCAGGCACCATATTCGTCTGATACCCAATAGCAGCGGTTACTGGAACAGCAGAACCAGAATATTCCTCACTTGATTGAAGTGATGCAATCTCCGGCAACTCCACCGAAGACTCCACGTGCCTAGTGCTCAACTGTGGAAACCTGCCTCACTGAACAACACTTGGAAGGAGGAGCATCGGTCATCGCCCTAGTAATCACCGCATCTACATGGCTTTCCGAAGTGTCTCACACCGGCATGACCTGGATAAACTTCAAGGACATCTTCCTATCACGTTACGACTGTGTCCTGAACTGTGCTGCAACCATCATTAACACCAACATCAGCAGCCCAAAAGAAGGAGAAAGTCTTGCATCGTACGCAACTCTACTGATTACGTCACTCAAGGGCTAAATGAAACGATATGGAACCCGAAGAAATTGCTCACAAATTGACGGTAGGATTAACCAATTGGCATTTACGACGGAGATAAAATCAAGAACGAAGTGCGTTCAAGAAGTCCAAGCTTATTCCATGAAGCGAAACCATGATCGAAGCCTCTACAACTTCATGCCAAACTACAACGGCAACCCAAGTGTCAACCACTCGAAGATACAATGTCACAAGTACAAACAACAGCAAGGATGACACCTGCTACCGCTGCGGGGCCATCGTGTCTACCGCACCGGGTGGTGCTATCGGCGAAAAGGCAAGCTTACACACGGATCGTCTACATCAGCTTCTGCAACCCTGATGGACAACAGCAAGGCTGTCACCTGCTACCGCTGCGGGGCCATCGTGTCTATCGCACCGGGTGGTGCTATCGGCGAAAAGGAAAGCTTTCACACGGATCGTCTACATTAGCTTCTGCAACCCTGATGGACAACAGAAAGGCTGTCACCTGCTACCGCTGCAGGGCCATCGTGTCTACCGCACCGGGTGGTGCTATCGGCGGCAGCGGCGTAGCAACCGAGAGGCGGGTCATCATCTACGAAATCGGCGGCGTTCGTGCGTTAAAACGATCAGGTCGGTCGTTCCCATTTTATTATGATAGTGGTGCCGAATGTTCTCTCGTTACGAGACACGGACGTTCCTCCTGCATTTAGAGATAAATAGTCTTGCGCAGTTTTCATTCAGAGCCAGTTTATTGCGATAAATATTGAAGCATCCTTTCTTGTAATTTATTTTGTCCTAAAAATGAATTCACACCCCTTTAGTCAGGGTAGGCCGAGCTTGAATGTGTACTCCAGTTGTGTTACTTGTTACAGATATACACGACCACGATCAACTGCGTCGTGCTCCACATCCTGGCGGTCAAGAGGCCGTATCGGCGAAGAAGAGGACGAATCGCAAACTCCTCAAGGCACCGCTGCAGAACTAAACGAGCCTGGACCATCTATCTACCTTCTGAGCTGGACGATCTGATCGACGAGTCCTGGAATCCTTAGAGCCCGTATCAGCGAAGAAGAGGACGAATCGCAAACTCCTCAAGGCACCGCTGCAGAACTAAACGAACTTGGACCATCTATCTACCTCCTGAGCTGGACGATCTGATCGACGAGTCCTGGACTTGTTTCCAAACATCTATTCCTACATCCTTAGAGCCTATACACCCAGTACCACAGAGTACACCCAGTACCACAGAGTACACCAAGTACCACAGAGTACACCAAGTACCACAGAGTACACCAAGTACGTCAGAGTACACCAAGTACGTCAGAGTACACTTAGTACCTCAGAGTACACTTAGTACCTCAGTGTACACTTAGTACCTCAGTGTACGCTTAGTACCTCAGTGTATGCTTAGTACCTCAGTGTACGCTTAGTACCTCAGTGTACGCTTAGTACCTCAGTGTACGCTTAGTACCTCAGTGTACACTTAGTACCTCAGTGTACACTTAGTACCTCAGTGTACACTTAGTACCTCAGTGTACGCTTAGTACCTCCATGTTACTAATACCACAGAGTACATTAACCAACTGTATACCTAAATACGGGCGACGGACCGAGTACGATTCTGCGACCAGTATTCCTCGACATGGAGAAAGCTTTCGATCGGGTCTGGCACACAGGACTTATCTACAAGCTCGCCACCTCTCCAACACCGCGGAAGGTAGTGAAGGTGATAGCCTCATTCTTAGAAGGTCGAAGCTTTAGAGTGATTGTGGAGCAAACGGCTTCTACTGAACGCCGCATAGAAGCCGGAGTACCCCAAGGCAGCTGCCTGTCCCCAGCTTGCTACTCACTCTACACAGACGATATCCCGAGAACAGAGGACGCACTCCTAGCGCTGTACGCCGACGATGCGGCGTATATATCGTCGTCCTACAAATTGCCACATGCCGCCACGAAAATGCAGCGGACCCTTAACAAGCTCCCACCCTGGCTGTCCAAATGGCGACTGTCCGTCAACGTCGGGAAGACACAGGCAGTCGCCTGCCCACCAAGCTCACCCTGCAAGGCCAAACCATAACGTGGTCCGGCACGGCAAAGTACCTAGGAGTCACTATCGACCGCTACCTCACAATGGCTGATCACGCAAAGATTGCAAGGGGCTCAGCCCTCGCAGCCAGAGCCATACTGAAGCCAGTGCTACAAGCGAGTCTCCCATTGCGTATGAAGATCGGACTATACAAGACGTACGTCCGACCACGTCTCGCATACGCTGCCCCGGCATGGTACGCTCTGCTGGCAGAGAGCCACAGAAAGAAACTACGCAGCCAGCAGAGCCAATGCCTCCGTACCATAGTGAACGCCCCACGATACGTACGGAATTCCACTATCCAGCGCGACCTCAAATTAGAATCCCTGGACCAATTCGTCGGCCGCCTTGCCAAAAGCATGTTCGCTAGGCTCACACCTACAAATGTTGGCGCCAACGTACGAGAGGACCGCCAGCGGCAAGGCCTACCCTCGGGAACTGGTCGTGGACAGCGACCAGGAAGACGGGGGCACCCAGGACTGACATGAGGCTCACATCGAGCCGACCCGATGACCCCCCAGTAGTAACTGGGGGCGGTTTGACACCGCAGTAAGGGGCACAACGCCCGGCACTGCGTCCCCACACACCGGCTTCGCCGGCGTGTGAGCTACAACCAGCGTCTCTGGTACGATTCATTCTCGCTCGAGCCGTCGGACCGTACAGACCTCGAAAGCCTCTGTACAACCAAGAATAAATTTGAAGAACATCTCCTGGAGTTTACTTTCGTCATCAACTATGAGCCACCAGCATGCTGGTGATGATAGTGACGTTAACATTGCTGACGTCACACTTTTTAAAGACCACATTGGAGCTTCTGCTCCGTCATATATTTTATTCTATTATCAATTATCTACCTACACTATGATCTAATAATTTAATGTAATTGTTCATTATGTAACTTTGGGGTCTGTGTGCTCTTCAGCATAGGCCTCCTCCAACTCCTTCCATTTTCCTCTTACTTTTGCAGTTCACGTCCATAACTTCCCTCCAGTGTCTTCAATGTCGTCTTTCCAGCGTTTGTGTTGCCTACCTCTGTTTCTTTTTCCAATGAGAACGAATCTACTACCTTAGTTCTAATACAGATATTATAAGTAGCGACATATTACCAAAAGTGAAAATACCAAAAGTGGTGGTGGGTAGAAGTGGCCCCGATTATCCGAAGGTCGGGGTTCGAATAATAGTGCGAGTGCTATAAAAAATTGGTTCGGTATTAAATATTGCCAAATTTGGGCATGCAATGGCGGATCCAGGATTTTGGTTTGGGAGGAGTTTGTCCCAGCTAAGGGTGGACTCTGTTTGTCCAGGGTGGACCCAAATGCTTTTGGGGGGAGAGCTTAAACCCTTAGCCCCCTCCCCCCTTCCCTGGATCCGCTACTGCGTGAGACTCAAAACTGGAACTAGTGTGAATATTAGCATACTCAAATCAAAATTTCCAGTAGTTATGAATTCGAACAGTTCATAAGCTGCGAAAGATCGAACGAAGAAATATATGACGCCATGATTCTTTATACTTGAAAATGTATATTTTTAAGAAAACAAAATTAATTTATGGCGCTTAATGCGACTAGGCGGTTGTGAAGACCGCCGTGATAAATATTTGCATGTTCTGCAGATATTTTTTAAAGGAACTAAGTGTTGCTTTAGCATGGTAGGTGCTCGTAGTTCCTGATACCCACGAAACAGGGAATCATAGTGTGGGGTCACAACCATGTATGTGTCTGACATGGCACACGACCACAAAACTCTCGTATTATAATATAATCATTGATACTTTGATACCGATACAGTATGTAATAAAACCCTGTCTGACCCGAAATAGTATTACTATGTTATGTTGTATCTAAATGCATGATGTAAAATTAAATGTAAGTATTTTTTCTACATATAAAGTACATACCTTATACATTACCATAACCTTTGGGTGCTTGCAACACCAGAGGCACCAATTGCGTTGTCGGCCTTGAGACATACCGGGTGAAAAGGTTCATGTGCTTTTAATATCACCAGCACCCATAGGTACCCTTTAAACCTGAACACCTACTAGGTATACCTACTACGCCTTTATGAGTCGGACAGGGTTTTTGTTACATACTGAAAATAGAGTTAGCTACCCTTGCCATGGTGTCCAATGGTGGCGTATAGGCATGTTGATTGTTCCACATATTATATTGAAATAGCTGTCCCCAACAAGACAAGAGGTAAGTAGTGAGAAATTTGGTGGATCTATAAAGTGCTGATGACTCTGTGATATGGCGATCAAATGCCGGGAAATAATTTCCAAGACGCGGGGCAGTACCGATAGAAGAAAAGTTTGGAATGTCTTCGTACGTCGACCCCTCGAACTGTGGTGCAGAACGCAAGGGAAAACTAACACGAGTAAATTATGAAAATGGAAAGAGGAAATGCATCAGTTAAACGGACAAGTCTTAAATCTAATGAGATGACATGCAAAACTGAAAAAAATACAGCTGTGTTGATCTAGTACCCAACCTCGGATCGGAAGGTTCAAAGGCCGTAGGTTCGAATTCAGTTGAGCACCAATAGATTTTTCACATCGAAAAGTTTGTGCGGACAGAAAAGCGGTGAACGAAAACATCGAAAGAAATGCCATTAGTTAATCCAATAAATCTAACTACTATACAAAAACTTAGCATGTGCCAATAATGTTTGAACATGCCTCTGCCTATACCCTACTTGGCATATCTGTTTGCTGTATAGATCCATCATGGACACCTATAATTCTAATGACTATTGTGTGAAATAACTCCTTCCTTTCAGTTCCAGGCGTGATCGTCCTGATGCTCTCCTACATCAGCTCAACATGCGCAGTTCCTCAATGCGCCTGTCCACGACAGTACGCCCCAGTCTGCGGGTCAAATGGGCAGGTCTACCCAAACAGGTGTCTACTGGACTGTACCAGGAGTATACTACAGCGTGACATTCAGGTAGATAATACGGTGAAATTCTATTTTACAGCTAACTTTTTGACAGAGCATGGCTTTATCGCGTAACTATCGACTTTCCACGACCAATGGTTTTTTTTATATATAATGTATACGCCAATGAAGCACGGTTGTGCACTAAATAAAGTTTCCACTGGAAAAATATATGTGAGTAAATATTTACACGTGCTAAGAACGGTGAAGGACAAAATCGTAAGGAAACCGGCCCAAGAACCAAAACCTCTTAAGGCATGTGCCATGTGCCGTTATGTAGTATTCCAATAAGCGGCGATGAGCTTGTAACCTGTCACATGGAATGCAAACTACATGCAAAAACGTGGGTTTTTGCATTTAACTACCCCCCTACTTGGTATCCTCAAAGATCTACACACTGAGTATGTATCTGAGGATGTGGATATGGAATAGAGTCGTGAGCGTGTTTGTTTGTTTTGTTAAAGGTTATAAAGGAAGGCCCGTGTGGGGCACCATCAGTGATGCCAACTGCTGCGGCAACCCAATGCGCCTGCGAGAGGAACTTATCCCCAGTTTGCGGTACCGACGGGGTCACTTACAGCAACATCTGTCTGCTGAGATGCGAGCGACGGAAGAAGCCCACTTTGGAAGTGCGCGTGCAAGGCCCTTGTCTCAAGAGAAGCAAACGGGCAATGCTGTATGAGCACAGATATAACATGCAGAGGCGAAACCCGTGCAGTTTCGAGTATTAGTCTAGTCAGTGGGCGTTCACTCACTGCTGGTATTTTTCCAGTGGCGTTAGTTGCCACTCAAACACTTTTTGGGTTCAGTGCCTTTCGAACCCAGAGAGTTCCGCCTTCACACTATCATGGTCACACACTATCACATGTCATGGTCACCTCACGGACTCTGCCTTCGTCTACTGTCTTCCCGCTTTGCCAAGTGCAAAGCTCCACTACTGGGTAAAGGCCACTCAGGCACACCACTCCTTCTGGTTGTTCACTTGTACACTTATGCGTACGCGCATGACGTGTACCTGGTATTATATGGATGGATTAAAATGAGGTTTTAATTACTGTGCACAGCATTTATTATGGACTAGCTGACCCGACAAACATTGTTCTGTCCTTGAATTTGTCCAGAAACGTCAGATCGTCAGATCTTAGAAAACTAAGATCAGTTTGTATGGGAGAAATAAATACATTTCTTTAATTTTACATATTCCGGGCTATTTCTCATATATTTCCTCCAATAAATACTTAATTTGGACTAGGTATGACGAATATTTTAAAACAATAAATAGCCAAAACGGTCCTTCCGTTTTCAAGTGATGCGCTTACCAACGAACAGCTTTTTATTTTTTTAGAATATCTATGTACCTAACACAAATTAAATCTGCGCTAAACGTAGGGAATAAATTAGATGAGTATGTTAATTGTAATCTGCATTAAGAGAGAGAAAGCATTATTCGAAGCTGTATAAATTATTTTTCTTATGCTAATTTATCTGATATTTGGTCCTCGAACGGCAGCGAAAAGAAACCTAAGATAAGTTTGTTAGATTTAAGCTAATATTTATTACAATGTACGATCGACATCGCACAGAATATTGCTAACTTAGCGACCTACTTTGACGCATCGAACGCGATAGAAAGGAGTCGACAATTAACACCGTGAGCGATCGGTCACAGTAAAGCATTTTATTTTAACTTGTTACTTTTTATATTAAACTTTAATAACTTTTACGTAAAACTGTGATTTTGTGTCCAACTCAACTTACAACTACAACTTTGTAACTCTCCTCAACCTTCCGGCCATACCGGAACATACATATTTTGGTCCTTCGAGCCTAAAACTAGTGCGATTTCCTGTGACGTTAGCGAATCGGGTCAGCTGGCTTCCCACAAGCGGGTTCCACCAGTCGATTTGAGAAGGCGCATTTGTTTTTGCAACGTTATTGGGAGTCGTACAAAGTGATACCAGGATTACTGAAACTTCGGATTCCTGGTGAACTAGTGCCAACGGCAATACATACACAACTTTCAAATACCAAACAAGGTAAACATTCAATTTTTTACCACATCAACTTACTAACCTACCATGGCCCAGAGAATTGAGGAACTTATCGCTCGTCAAGAAGCAACATTATTTATTTGTATATATATGTATATATTATTTTCTTTTATTTATGTTATTATATCCTGTATTTAAGTATTAAAATCAATAATCCAGTTGTATTTATAGATTTGCATTACATAATTTCTACATATTAATATTTTTGTTTTAATCCTTTCTGCGCACTACCGACACATCTTTTTCCACAAAACACAAAGGTTATCTGGAAGAGAATGCTTTTTAGCATTAAGTTCGCCTATGTACTTATATTTTTATGTGCAATAAAGAATTTTCTATCTATCTATCTATCTAACATTTCAGGAAATCAAGCAACTATGCGTGAACTATAAAAAAGATGGCTCCGATCGGAAAACATTGGAATACCTAGAAGAACGAATTATACTACTCAACGCAAGCTGGGAGCAATTTGCTCAAAATCATGGCATTTTGGAAGCAAGTGACAGACGTGATCATCAATACTTCACTGAATGTGTCTTCAGCAAGACAAAACGTATGTATGAAGAAGTTGTAGCGGATATAACAAACCGGAAGTCTGAGTTGTTGTCAGTTAAAAAGACAATAACAGGAACGGAACAACCATCTGAACTGGAACGGTGACAAAAAGTGGCCCATCCACATCCAACTTTGACTTTGCGGGTATTACATTCCATGTACCACCACCGAAAACTAAGGAAAATAGTGAAAAACAACAAGAACGTGCCGTGGAGAAAATAGACTTAGAGTTTATTGCAGAAAAATGGGAGCTGGAGGATAACTTGAACATTATAAAAAACAAGTGGGAGCACATCGAAAAAATACATTGGCAACTAGACTACATTTTACAAGATGATGAAAGTAACTATGAAAAAAATTACTTAGCTATGGAAAGCATTTATGATAACTTAAGAAAACAACTTAACCACAAAATTTGGAATAACTCACACTTTGAGAAAACAACGCCAAAAATTGTAATTCCGGACTTCTATGGAAATTACAATCAATGGACTACGTTTAAAGATCTTTACATAGAAAGCGTACATACCAACCCTCTGCTTTCAAAGGCGCAAAAAATGCAACACCTCAAGACGAAACTCAAGGGGGAGGCTGAAAAACTGGTACAGCATCTTGGCATCAGCGCTGAAAATTACACCTCTTCTTGGGAGATAATTACGCATCGCTACGATAACAAGCGATTCCTTTTTGCTTCATACATGAATACTTTACTTCAACAGCCTTCAATCCAGCAAGCAAATGCCACCACCATAAAAAAGCTACATGACATCATGCTGGAGTGCCTAAACGGTCTTCAACATCTTACTCGACGTTACGACTTGGGATCCAATTATCGTATATCTTTTGGCGCAAAAACTCGATAGCGAAACTAATGGCGAATACATGAAGGATCTTAAAGAGCCAAGAGAGCTACCCAACTTAGATGAATTCACCAAATTCTTGGAGAACAAGTTTATGGCGCTAGAAACACTACAAGGTGGCAGCAATCAAAAAACTTCGCAATCATACAAACAACAACCACAGAACAAAAAGCAAAACTCAAGTAACATTCAATCGTCGAAGAATAATTACAATTATAAAAACTTTAATACAACGAGGTCATCGTACTTTAGCAAGTCGCAAACGATGCCTAACATTTATGCAATGACAACACGAAAATGCCCCCTCTGCAAAACTGATCACGTGTTAATGCAATGCGACAAATTTTTGCATATGAACGCAACTGGACGGCTTGACACAGTTCGAAACTTACGACTGTGCAAAAACTGTTTGTACAGTCATGGCGAAAAACAATGTACTTCTGAAAAAAGATATAAGTTGTGTAACAAAAACCATCATACACTAATGCATGAATCTGAACCTAGCCGTCAAGTCAACAATCAAGCTACAGCATCAACATTTGCCGTCAACAATTTAACAAACGAGGAAAAAGAAGTTTTGTTGACAACTGTACTGCTAAAAGTAAAGACTGTCGATGGAGATTTTATTAACTTAAGAGGACTGTTAGATCAAGGCTCACAAGTAAGCCTAATAACGGAAGACGCGGCTCAGCGTCTCAGGTTGCCGAGGCGAAGGGAAAGTGCCGTCGTGTCGGGAGTCGGTGCGCTGTCGGGAAGCTGCAAAGGATCACTGCAATTGGAATGCAAATCCATACATTCTGATTATCAATTCCAGATGAAACATTGATAATGTTGAAACTTATTAGTAACTTACCCACTACTTCATTTTCAAAGGAAAACTGGCAGTGGACTTACTTCTGGGTGCCGACATTTACTCAGAACTTATACTTAACGGCATCATGAAAAGCGATCAGGACAATGATCCCGTCGCTCAACAAACTAAAATCGGGTGGATCCTGTGCGGAAAAGTTAAGACATTTAACTGCTTCTTCATACTTAATGAGCTAATGAGCAACTGTTGCGAAACTACAAATATGCTACTAAACAAATTCAGCAATTTGAAGCGCGTAATACGAGTACTTGCATGGATATTGCGAATCAAGCCAGTAATAAAGCAATACGGAATGCAAATAATAACTTAACCGACTGCGACGAAAAAGAAAGAGTTATGACTTTATCAACGCAAGAACTAAGTGAAGCTACTCAACTTATAATCAAGAAAGTGCAACACGAGTATTACGCCGACGATATAGATCATTTGAAGAATACCGGCGCCGTGCCTACTAGAAGCAGCCTTCTAAAGCTGACACCATTTATCGATGAAAACAACCTCTTACGAGTAAGAGGACGCTTGGCTAACTCCTTGTTGTCACCGGAAAGCAAGCATCCGATTATTCTTTCAGCTACAGGAAGATTAACTGAACTGATTATACAAGAGGCCCATCGCGAAACTCTACACGGTGACGGTAGATTAACCTTGGCACACATTCGCCTTAAATTTTGGATAGTAGGAGGACGCACAACTATAAACAAACAACTACGACAATGTGTAAGATGTCACCGCTTTAAGCCACATAGAAACGAACAACTGATGGCTGACTTGCCAAAGGAGAGAGTTCTACCGTCGAGGCCCTTTACGAGCACTGGAGTACCTAGATTTCACAGGGCATGTTGAAGTGAAGATCAACAAAGGAAGAGGTGTCAAAAAGTGCAAAGCATATATAGCTTTGTTCATTTGCATGGTGACAAAGGCCGTACACCTAGAACTAGTGTCGGACTTAACTACACAAATTTTGTAGGGGCGGCCAACGTGCTCCAAAAGGACTTCGAACATCACCAAACATTCCACACTTCGGAATTCCACGATGAAGTAAACCACCTACAAGTACAGTGGCACTTTAACGTACCTCTGTGGTCATCAGCAGGAGGTATCTGGGAAGCAGGAATCTGTTCCATGAAGTACCATCTTAAACGTGTCCTTGGAGAGCATAAGTTGACCTACGAACAATTTACAACTTTACTTACACAAATAGAGGCATGCTTAAATTCACGTCCGTTGTGCCCTCTGACGGAAGACATAGATGACCTGGAATACTTAACTCCAGGGCATTTCCTCACCGGGGGACCTTTACTTTCACTGCCCCAAGAAGAAGAAGAATTTAACTACTTCGACTTAAGAAACAGATGGAGACTTATAGAACAAATAAACTTACATATTTGGAAACGCTGGTCGAGCGAGTACCTGCATCCACTACAGCAACGCTGCAAGTGGCAAAAAGAGAAAAAAAACCTGCAAGAAGGCAACTTAGTAGTAATAAAAGAAGATAACTTACCTCCCGGCAAGTGGGCGCTCGGCAGGATCGTTGCGGTACACCCAGGCAACGACGGCAATGTTCGAGCAGTTACGTTAAAAACTAAAAATGGACAGATGAAGCGACCCATCACGAAACTAGCTGCACTACCACTGGAAGAAAACTTACAAACTACTAGTAACCTAACAGAAGAAGAAAAGAAGCAAAAATGTAAACAACAACAAGACAGAGACACTCCATCGCGCAAGAGCAAGACGCCTTACAGTCTATTTTCAATGCACTACATACGCCGAAGATAAATTCAGTTGCACAGCCAGACAACCTGTCTATAACTTATACGATAAAAATGCACCTTGCGAAGCTAACGTGTTTAGTCAGCACACTTCACTGTCATGTGTTATCAAGGACGTGCAGTGCTAAGAACTCTGGACGGCATTACATAACCCAAACATATGGTTATTTACATTATGCGAGAAACATTTGATTCGTATTATATGTGACGATCAAGTTTCACCGACTACTATGGAAGGGACAGGTGTCATTACAATGAGACCTAGATGTATTTTACAAAAGAAAGACGCTACAGTATATACCTATAACCATTTAGGAAGTAAAATTAACATTCAGACGGGCATCGATGTACCAACCATTGACAAGTTATCCGGAGCGCGACACAACCGCAGGAGCCTGTGTTCAGTGAACCAGAACAGAAAGGAACGAGATTTTAATTTGATGATTATTTTATTTAAGTTTTCGTTTCTTGCTTTATATAACATTTTCTTTCTATGTACAAAATGCTCTTCTGTACCGTTGACCACCTTCAACTCTTCCCTCGGGAGCATGTACGATCGACATCGCACAGAATATTGCTAACTTAGCGACCTACTTTGACGCATCGAACGCGATAGAAAGGAGTCGACAATTAACACCGTGAGCGATCGGTCACAGTAAAGCATTTTATTTTAACTTATTACTTTTTATATTAAACTTTATTAACTTTTACGTAAAACTGTGATTTTGTGTCCAACTCAACTTACAACTACAACTTTGTAACTCTCCTCAACCTTCCGGCCATACATACAATGTTATTTTGAAGTTTTTAACCTTACCCGCGAGTAAATAAATACTTATCTACTTTCAAAAATGTTTAATTATTTTAATGAGATTACCAAAAGCATATTGCTTAAGTTATAGCCAAGTTAGTTAGAATGTACTATACCTATAGCATAAATGTATATGGACCATGGGCCTTCCGTATAAAGATGATTATACGGTCAAATACACAAAACACAAAATTAATTAACTGTTTAAAACCTTTTAAGTAGGCATCTGTGTGCTTGATTAAATGAATGAAAATACTTGCACACCACAAGAAACTTGCAAAAAAAACTTTTTAGAACTAAAAGTATACTAGGTCAGTCGTATCCCATCGAAGCGATCGTGTATAAAGGTGTACGTATAAATGAAGAGAGTACTACAAGTGACATAAGCTACATCGTTTATATACCATATATATCGTTTATGTACCATGGTTCATACCTACCACAACACCCAAACCTGGAACTTATCTTTTTTTTTCTATAAACAAGTTCACCTTGTTCGAGCTGAATGAAGGATCATGAAAATAATAACCAAGCAGAGTTTGTTGCCTGATTCTTCTAGGCTAGGTCGCGCGCGAGGAATCGCCGTAAATTCACCTAGTTTTTAAGTTGACGTTTCTTTAGGATCCTTGTGATTTCAATGAAAAAACCAATTGACTTTGACTTTGACAGAACATTCAAACATTTGTCTCGCAGAGGGAATCGAGCCCGCACCTCGTGCGTCGCAACCGGCTACTCGCCACGCCACCGACATTAAATAGTTGATGTGATATACTACTCTGTCAAGAAAGTACCGGGAAAAGATCAATAATACACAAAATGTTAGTTATTCATCTAAATTTATTTTATCGCCTTCAAAGTATGCTCCTTCAGAAACGATACACTTACGCCAACGAATAGTCCAATCATCAAAACATTTTTTAAACGCTTTTTCCGGAATTGAGTTCAGTTCGCGTCGCGAATTCTCCTTTATGTCTTCTACCGAATGAAAACGTGTGCCACGAAGTGGTAATTTGAGTTTAGGAAAAAGGAAGAAGTCGGCTGGAGCCATATCTGGTGAATAAGGTGGTTGCTCGATGGTATTTGTTGAGTTTTTGGTCAAAAATTCGTTTACAATTATGGCCTTGTGCGAAGGCGCATTATCGTGATGCAAAATCCAAGAATTTTCTTTCCACAAATCTGGGCTTTTTCGCCGAATTTGCTCTCTTAAACGCCACATAACGCTCAAATAATATTATTTGTTTACCGTTTCACCTTCCGACCAGTTTATATACCACTGCCGCATCTGCTTAGTTTAATGTGATTGTTTGATCCGTGTTAATTACTTAATAAATATATCTAATGGTCTAATATGATTGTGTATTATCTGTTAATAGATATTGAGTCAGGTGGAGTCGCGCGCGCATCGTCTCGGTCAGTCCGGCGCGGTGTGCGCGCGGTACCTGCTGGCGGAACGGACGGCGGACGACTACATGTGGCCCATGCTGCAAGGAAAACTCAACGTAAGCGTACGGACACTGTTTATAGATATTGAATCAGGCGGAGTCGCGCGCGCATCGTCTCGGTCAGTCCGGCGCGGTGTGCGCGCGGTACCTGCTGGCGGAGCGGACGGCGGACGACTACATGTGGCCCATGCTGCAAGGAAAACTCAACGTAAGCGGACGGACACTGTTTTTTTTTTTTGTCTATTTTTGTCCATGCCAGCTCCATCGTTCTCTCTTAATCGCTCAAGAGACATATTATAATATATGCACAGTTTAACTGTTTGTGACCAAAAAAGTTGTGAAATTACTTTTTTTTCCGGTTCAGTTCAGTTTAGTTCTTTGTAAAATACCCTCACTTCAGGTGTGAAATACCTGAAAATAACGTCGGTAGATTTTTGTCTAGATTTTTGTACGCTTGAAGATCGAGTTTTTCTATCGGGATATAGGACGAGACAAAAATAACATTTATTATTTGCTTGTTTCTCTTCACCCTACATATAGTACTAAAATTGATATTAGATGCTTCGGCAAAGTTCGAGTTTCTGAATGAGTGCGAATTTGCAACCAATGTCCGGCCGTCATCAGCGAGCTTCAGAAGCGGCAGATTGTCTGTATCATTCTGTATATACACAGATAGTATGTTCAAAGACTTTGACAGCTCCTAACCTGTTGCCTAGTGACAATGGCGTCGGGGTTATGCCACGACTTCGAGCCCGGTCGTGCACCAATAGACATTTCTGCTCGATGAATTATATGCGCATAATTTCGTTCTCAAAAACGGCAAAGGAAAACATCGTTAGGACACCGGCACGATCTAGAACCGAAAACTCGAAGGCATGTGCCATCAGTTAGTGTTCCAAGATGAACTTGAAATCTGTCACGTGGAACGCTAACTACTTGCATAAATAAGGCCATTTGTCAAATATAATGTTTGGACGTGCGTTGGCATCCTCAAAGATCTACGTACTGAGTATGTATCTGAGGATGTCCATCATTTAGAATACAGTCGTGAGCGTGTTGGTTTTATATTTTATTGTTCCTTGACGACCTCGGTGGCGTGGCGGGCGAGTAGCCAGCTGCGACGCAAGAGGTGCGGTTTCGTTTCCCGCTACGGGACATATACGTTTGCATATTCTGCAGACATTTGTCTCGCGTCTGGATGTTCTGGTACCACGGTACTCGTAGTTCCTGATACTCGCGACAGGGAATCTTAAAGTGGGGTCAGGACTGACATAGTCCCATTAGGATTGTAGGATGTGTCTGTTAGTATTTTTGTATTTTTTTTCCCTCAGGTACTGAATAACGTGGGTCTCAGCAAAGACACGTTTGAGGATACTACTATGAAACATCAAGTAAGTTAAATTATAACTTTTAAGAATTATTTCCGTGAAATTAAGACTATACGACTAAACACATTGAGTTGTCATAAAATATGTTTTGCTTTCGCGGTAACTACAGTTCTCGGTCTTTACTATGGCTCCTTGTAGAGAGTACGACAAATGACGCAAAAATAAAGGCCAAGTCGATGGAGGGTAAAATTAATCAAACTCAACTCTGAGAGCTACCTTGGGCGCGGTAAAATGAAACAGTTTGAACTTTACAGTATTTAACAAAAAAAACCCTGTCCGATCCAACTAAGTTTCATTTCTACTTCACTAACAATTAAACTATACAAATTACATTAACTTTCGATGCGGAAAGACCTCATCATAGCAGATGATGACCAATGTTTCGACAATATGTGAAAAAAGACGAAACAACTAGACGCAAACACGTTTTTGCGACCGTCAATATCATAAAAACTGACAATGCCTTTGTAATAGCAAAATATAATATTATCAATGCCTAATAATACCATTTCTAATTGAACTGGATTTTTGTTGACGTGCTCGAAACGGTGAAGTAAAACATCGTGTGGAAACCGGCATGCCTTCAAAAATTCGAAGGCATGTGCCATCAGTTAGTGTTCATTAAAAGGCGATGAGCGGAATTCTTACTACTATGCAAAACACGGACATGCACCAAATATTATGTTTGGACGTGTCTCTTGACTACCCCCTACTTGGTATCCTCACAGATCTGAGTATGGGTTTGCGGATCTCCATTATGGGGATGCATGTCGTAAGCGTGTTTGTTTTTTTGTTTTTGTAGTCAAGTACTGTTTGATTCTCAAAGTCATGCTTGATGTCGACAATGGAAATTATATTTTCGTAATAACCTCTATCTTGTACCCAATATGCCACTGCAACAACCGGGAACTGTACTGAAATTCATTATACATAACAATAGAATCATTGACTGTGGGGCAGTGGGCTTAAGTCCGCCTGAGACGCAGAAGGTTGCGGGTTCAATTCCCGCCGCGGGACATATTGTCTCGGGTCTGCTGTGTTTTCTATGTATAATATGTAAAAAATTAGAAAAAAGTACCTTTATAAGTAATCAGTCTAGGCTCTGCTTAATTTGGAGCTGGATGATGCTGTGTGAAATTGACCAGCATTATTTATTTATTAATTTAATTGCAGGAAAGTAAAAACAATATCACCCAGTATCTATCACCGCAATGTCGGAAAAACAAAAACGACTACATTCCCGGCACGAATATAAGGAAGGATTCCATCAAAAAGGATACAGCAAGGTCGGACGGGGAGACATCATTCGGCGAAATGAGTAAATCATTATTGGACGAGAGTGAATTATTGGATAAATCGTTTTTGGATGATAATGAAGGGGATGAACTTATGGCAAATTTGGATTTATGATAAACTAGCCTCTGCCCGCGGCTTCGCCCGCGTGGTATCCGGAGGGAAAGTGGCGTACGTGTTATTTCAGTCACGAACTATACCCGTGCCGGGTTCCATCCCAATCGGGCCAGCCATAACGGAAACTATTAGCAAAAAACATGGAAGCAGTCAAACTTTGTAATGTCTAATATTAAGTAGGATGTAATACAGAATAATAAGAATGACGTCAAATATCTTGTAAATATAATCAGCTGTTATTATTTAAAGTTAAAAAAACAGCTGATCAAAGCGTGTTCCAATGAATTTTCAATTATTATGTAAAGTGCTCGGAATAGCACTAAATAATAAAATCCGAAGAGCCTCGTGTGCGTTACCCGACTTTCGGTTCAGTCGTCCTGGGTTCGAACCCGGTCGATAACATAACAAAGGCATGTTCCATCACTTTTTGTTCCAATATGCGGTAATGGACTTGCATGGTGTCACGTGGAATGCGAACTACTTGCAAAATGCGGGCATGTAATAAATGTTAGTTTGGACGCTAATGCGTTGACCCAGATAAGAGCCAGCTCTCTTGTCACGCGTCGCTTCGACCAGTCGCCCTGAAAGAATTTTGAAAACGCGAAGGGCCCCGGTTCCCCACGGACCCAGAGTCTCAACCCCAAAAGGCTCAAATAAGTAAACTGTCGAGACTTCTATATTTGCGCCTCTTGAGATCCTCGGCCGAATCAGCCGCTGCACCGGCTCTAACTGAAGTCCCCGACAGATGAGATGGTGCTAGGGTATCTACTCATGTGGCGTCCCATACCAAAGGCCCCCTACCTAGTTTCTTCACAGTTCCACTCTCTGAGTATGTATCCAAGGCAGTGCCGGCCCGAGGCTAGATTTAGGTTGGAGCGAGATCAAATTTTGGCGCCCCCTACACCGTCACCTAATTTAAAAAAACACGTACTTCACTCCTCCCTGTATAGGTACATATACCTAGGAGTTTTAAATTTGTTTAAATTTCTATAGTTTTAAATAGAAAATTAAACAAGTCAAATATATTGAGGTAATTAAGTAGGAACTTTTATTTATCACAAGAATTACTTATTGAAGGAGATCAACTCTGACTATTTTAATAAAACTAAGCCTAAAACATCTTAATGAATGTAAGTACATTGAGTGATCAATAATTATCATTAATATGTGTACTGGTAGTTACGTAGGTACTTTATTAATATAAATAAAATTGTTAAAAAATCTTGCCTTAAAATTACCGGAACAAAGATAATTAAAATTGAATAATAAAACAATCAAAATAAAAAAGTGATAATTAAAAAAAGTGAATATTAAAACTACAACATTTTAATTAAATCTCTGCTTACGCACTTTTGCATTGGTAATTATTTTTTTATAATATCCTCACATGGTAATGCTTGAGCTAAATAATTTTCAATAGACAGTAATGCTAAATCAGACAGCTATTAATGATTTAATGCTAAGGTCTGAAGGACTGCTTTTGGTTTACCATTATCAACATCTAAAAAAGGTTTTAAACAGATAATTTCAGATAATTTAGCGCTGTAATCTTGAAATATTACAATTCAATCAAGTGTTTTCTCCAGTTTTAGGAACGATTCCTTTAATTTTTCCTCGGTTTTATTTAAATCATAAAGGAAAATCCAAGTTAATTAATGACATAATTGATGAAAGTTGCTGGAACCGTGTTTTTGTTGAGTTTATGGCGGTGTCTAACATTGGAAGAAAGATATTGATTTTAATTAATATCTCTGGATTCATTGGCGCGTCATCTTCACTTTCAAAAGAACATTATGTTTCCTTGTGCAAGTGATTTCAAATGCCGGATTAATATCAACTTCTTCAGCGATCTCTTTAGCTATAATAAGAGCCTGTAGCAGCCTGTCTCTAGAATTTTGTGAAAAAATAATCATTTTGCATCAAATTTGTAGTTTCTGACAGATTAACGCTTTCAGATTGCATAGATTTGCTAACCAGATTAATATGGAATAAAACGTCGTACCAAATGAACAGCGACAACAAAAACTCAAACTTCTTCAAATTGGCTGCAAGTGTTTTAGCTTCCGAACTCGTCAAGGTCCCTTGGAAGAAGAATATGATTGTTCATATTCTTCTTCCAAGGCACTTTTTATATCAGCATAGGTACTGGTAACGGACTGCTTTCAAGCTATTGACTCTACTTTCGCATCTTGTCTCACAAACCTTTTTTAAAGTTAAATTTTGTACCTATATTTTGAAATAACTTCCCACCTATAAGTTGAGCTTGAAAAAATTCCTTTTTGTTGTCTAATCATATTAATAATAATAATAATAATAATAATAATAATAATAATAAGCCCCTCCAAGCCCAACCCTACGTCCGTGCTGACCATCTATGCCACGTGAGGGGCGGACACTTGCAATGAAATAACTTAGCAAGTCACCAAAAAGGGCACTGGCAAACCCAGCATGATGGAGAGTAAGTATAAGAGTAAACGTATATGGTCGCTTCCCGGGGGTGATCGCCGGGGCACGTCTGGAGCCGATGCTGGACGTCACAGCATGCAAGCCATCGGTGGCGAGGGTAATGGGCGGCCCTCTGCCGGGGAACCCGAACAAGGTGAGCCCAACAGAAGGTACAACCTACGACCACTGAGAAGAACAAGCCGGAGCACATCTCGAACCGGCACAGAAGGTGCAGCAAGTGCAGCTGACGTGGGACGGCTGGCCTCTATTGAGGAAAGGAGTCCGAGCCAAACATATTGGGCTGTAAAGGATCATGAAGCCCGATCATCTAATTCCTCACCTAAATCTTTTCTTTCTTCGATTCCTTCTTCTCCCCCTTCTTATCTTAATGTTATTTCTCAACATTCTTCGATTTCTTCTCCTTCGTCTTCATTGGCCGAGGATGTTGTGCAGGCGACATCTGTCAATTATCCTGCACCCACCAAAGCTAAACCAAGTGCGCGCAAAAAATGGACTAAAGAAATGAATATCTTTATCCTGCGCACATACCTTATAATTACAAAGCTAGAGACAAATACCAGAGCATATCTTACAGAACTTCACACCAAATTTATTGATACATTTCCAGAAATGCAAGTCAGCAAACAGAGAGTAGGTGACCAACGTAGGGCAATAGTGCGCAATAATTTATTGAGTGCATCTAGTTTAACAGAGATACGAGTAGAAGTGGAGTCTCATTTACAAAAACACCAAGACCAAACACAACAGTCTACATGTCAAACACATACCCAGCGATTGCAATGGACTTCAGAGCACAATGAAACCATAATTCGAGCATATTACATAATAACACAATTAGAAACGAACAAAACAGCATATAGGAAACCTTTGCACCAAAACTTCATTAGTGTTTTTCCTCATCTTGCTCATTTAAGCGAACAAAGAATTGCGGATCAAAGAAGAGTCATCATTGCAAATAAACTTATTGATGATGACAGGCTTAATGTCATTCGAGAGCAGGTTGCTAGTGAATTAGGAATACAAACAAATATCTACACAAGTCAAAACGAGCCGCCTCAGGTAAATCTAAACAGAACAATTTGGTATGATGCGCTAGATGAAAATGCCCCAGGTATTCTACATGGCGCTGAAGTAACAGAACAACTGACAGAAGAACTTTTAGATATTGTAGCCGATCAAGACAGAAACCAAGAAGTTGACGCAATATTTGCGGAAGCTCTACAATACTTTAAGAATACGAACCCTGATGATCGACCGTTTATCCCAAAACAGAAGGCTTCCGGAAAATTTGGAAAGATTGTCAGTTACCTTAACAATGTCATACTACCTGAAAATGTTACCAATGACACTGATTTTGCAACCCTTCAAACCGCAGTTTACTGTGTGGCATGGACAGCAGCCAAAGTAAATGGTTCGAAACTCAGAATACCACCTGGAGAGTTAGGGAACCAAACTAAACAAAAATGCATACCGAACTGGCAAAAACGCCTGGAAAGGAAGAAAGACGACCTCCGAAAAAAGATAGGGAGATTAACGCAATTTATAAATGGAAACAGAAGTAGGGCCCTTACGCAACAAATCGAAAAAATACTGGATCAGTTCAAAACACATACAACGCACGAAGAACCAAACACAGATCTCACCCATTACTTAGACACCCTGAAACAGAAACTGATTGTTGTTAGCAGCCGTCTCCGGCGATACACAGCGTGTACTTTCCGTAAGACACAAAACACCCAGTTTTGCAATAATGAAAGAAAATTTTACCAAACCCTTTCCCAAAAAACTACGAACCGCGCTTCGTCAACCACAACGACCACAAATAATAATGAGATGAACACTAATGTGTTAGACCCTGCCGAACTGCGTCAGTTCTGGGCTCATATATGGGAAAATCCCGCTGAGCTTAAAGAAGAAGCTGAATGGATCCAGAATGAATGCGCAAGATACTCCGACTTAACACCTATGGAGTTTGAGCATATTCCTATAGATGTATTCCATTTAGTCCTAAGAACAACACACAATTGGAAAACACCTGGGTCTGACCACATACATAGTTACTGGTACAAAAAACTAACATACATCCATCCTTTTCTATACAACCATATAAATTACTTTATTCAAAATCCTAACTCACTTCCTAGTTACATTACAGCCGGAACCACCTATATGATACCAAAAGACATCAACGACACTTCAAACCCAGCAAAGTATAGGCCAATAACTTGCTTACAAACGATCTATAAAATCCTTACAGCGTGCTTATCTCAACTTATTTATAGGCACGTAGACACTAATAAGATACTGGCTGAACAGCAAAAAGGTTGCAGGAAATTCAGTCAAGGTTGTAAGGAACAACTTATCATTGACTCGGTCGTCCTACAGCAAACGCAAAAAACAAAAGCGGATCTCTATAGCATCTACATCGATTATAAAAAAGCCTTTGATTCAGTTCCACACACATGGCTAGTTAAGATCTTGGAAATTTACAAAGTTCATCCGCAACTCATCTCATTCTTAGGTAGCTCTATGGCCAAGTGGACGACCCAACTTCATGCACAGACTTTCAGTAAGACTATTGAAACAACACCAATTAGCATCAAGCGCGGCATATTTCAGGGAGATGCACTCAGCCCATTATGGTTCTGTCTAGCCTTGAACCCACTATCTAATAGCCTGAATTCGATCAACCTAGGCTATTATCTTGGAAATACAACTGATAGACAGACGGAACATCGAGAATGCACACTAAACCACCTCTTGTATATGGACGATATCAAAATATATGCTTCTACTAAAGGTGATCTAGAACGGCTAATTCAAGCTACGGAACAGTTCTCAAACGATATTGCGATGGATTTTGGAATCGATAAATGCAAAATAAATTCAATAAAATCAGGACAAAATTATCCACATACTTTTCAAATGCAATCTGGCGAAACAATTGATCCCTTAAGTGAAAACGAAGCTTACAAGTATTTAGGATATCATCAATCAAAACAGATTCATTATAAAGAAATTAAAACTAAGCTTACCAATAATTTCAAACACAGATTAAATTCCATATTAAAATCTCAACTATATTCAAGAAACACAACTAAAGCCATAAACTCCTACGCCATCCCGGTTTTGACCTATTCTTTTGGAATTATTAACTGGACGAAAACAGAGTTAAAGAACCTGCAACGCATTATAAATGTCACAATGACGAAACACCGAAAACACCACCCGCGAGCTTGCATTCAAAGGCAAACTTTACCGCGAGTAGAAGGAGGTAGGGGTATAATAAACATACGTAATTTACACAACCGGCAAATAACGACACTACGGACATACTTTCACGACAAAACCGAAACATCTACTCTCCACAAGGCAGTAGTTGAATTGGATCAAAAACTTACACCACTTAACCTTCAGGACCGTAACAAGCAGAAAAATGAAGAACTAACTGACAGACAGACTTTAATTTCCGAGTGGACCCTTAAGTCTCTCCACGGGAGACATCGCAACGATTTGAGCCAACCCACCGTCGACATGCAGGCGTCGAACGAATGGCTTCATCGAGGCGAACTCTTCCCTGAGACTGAGGGGTTTATGATCGCTATTCAGGATCAGGTAATCGAAACTAGGAACTACCAAAAGCATATCATGAAGAATCAAAATATAACTACTGACATGTGTAGGCGCTGCAATAGTTCATCAGAGACTATCCAGCACATCACGGGGGCCTGTAAATCGATCGCTCAAACCGACTATAAATTCAGGCACGACCAGGTGGCCAATATAATACACCAAAGACTAGCGACCAAATACAATTTAATAGAAACACTTCCAAGACCAACTCCGTATTATAAATACTCCCCCGAAACTGTGCTGGAAAACTCTACTTATAAACTGTATTTTGATAGAGCCATCCTAACAGACAAGACCACACACTATAATAGACCGGACCTAACACTCATTGACAAAACAAATAAAACAGCACTCCTTATAGATATAGCCATTCCCAACACACATAATTTGCAAAACACAATAGCGGAAAAACTTTCAAAGTATGTTGACCTGAAAAACGAAATAACTAGAATGTGGAGGTTAGAGAAGGTAACCATCATCCCAATAGTGATTTCTTCAACAGGTGTTATTCCAAAACAACTATTCCAGTCACTTGCCCTTCTCGATTTGCCCAAACACACATTTGCCCTTTTACAAAAAGCAGTAGTACTGAACACTTGCAGGATCGTGCGAAAATTCTTACAAACTGAACTTCCCATAATTATGCAGACATCAAGTTCTGATATCATGATTTCATTAACCAGGCCCACTGATGTGCACTTGGCTTAGGCCCGTGCACATCAGTTATTTCCAGCTTTACGTGAGCTGAGCTGATAAAAATCTACACCATAATAATAATAATAATAATAAAATAATTTATTTCTCTCACATTGGTTTCTTAGGTTTAGGTATAAATTTAAATAAAACTTATAAAAACCAGTTTTGTGAGAGGCTGGTGCCAGAGAAAGGTTTTGAAACCTGTATTACTGGTCACCAGTACTCTCGCTCCACGGATGATGGGACATGGACATATAGCAGGTAAGACCTACTACTAAAAGAAATAAATTTTAAATAAAAAACAACTAAGACAAAGTAAACAACAACAAGTAAAAAAAAAGAGTAAAGCAAAACAAAATACAGGAGGTGGGACGGGTAAGGTTAGAGGTTTGGGAATTGGGTGTTAAGTAGGGATGTGTTTGGTGTTGGTGCTTCTGCTTGTCTCAGAGATGAGGTAGGAATAATCATGAGAGAGGGTTTGCATGTGAGTTGAGGATGGTGTGTGTGAGTGAAGTGTTTGTGTGTATGAGGTGTATATGTGTATGTGAGTATGTATGTAGTGAATTTTTGAGATTTGAAACTTCTGGGTAGGTTGCCAATAGAAAGGATAAACAGCTTATTGTGGGGGGGAAAGTATGTCTTCGGTTTCCTGGTAATCCAAGGTTTTAAGCCACTTTGTGATTTCGGACTTACATTTACTTTTAACTAGGGGATAGATATGCAAAACACTATTAACTGTATTGTAGATGTAGGGCCCCAGGAAACAACTGAAATGGTTTGAGAATCTTGTGTTGAATACTCTGGCTTCACAAACTTTTCCCTGTCTACGCCTGTTTCTCAATAGATTTTGGTCATAAATTAGTTGGGAGTGTTGGGAAAGGACAATTTGCAGAACAAAATACTGCCTCACAGATAGAACGTCCTATTTTTGGTAGAGCTTAGTTGTTGGGAATTGCCACGGAAGTCCTGCACTTACTTTTAGGATCGCTCTTTGGGATCTTTCCAGGTTCAGCATATGTGTTTTTGCTGCACCACCCCATGAAGTAATGCAGTATCCGAAGATAGCTTGGCACAGATCCAGGTAGACCATTTTGATGGTATAGCGCTCTGCCACATGCTTTAGTTCCTTATATATATATAGACGAGCTTCCGTAGTCTAGTAACCAGCATTTTAATATTGAATGTAAAGGATAGTGTCTGGTCAATGACTATGCCCAAATATTTAGCGTGGTCAGTCCGTTGTATGTTTGGGCATAAGCATGCAGAAAGCCCTGTGGAGCATTTGTGTGCAGTAATGGTTATGGTCGGTAGGGGAAGACTATTTGACCTGAGTGCGAAGGCGACATAGTTCGTTTTTGCAACATTGAGTGTAAGTACGTTTTCTCTTAGCCATGTGCAAACCTTTGTTACGCCAGTTTGAGCACTAGCAAAAGTTGAAACTTTTGCTAGTGCTCAAACTCCCAGTTTTTGCCACTAAAGAAAAGAGCAGTGTCGTCCGCGAACGTGAGTATCTTTCCGTTTCGTATCCTTATGTCGCAGAGTTCATTAATTTAAACCAGGAACAGAGACGGCCCCAGGATACTGCCTTGAGGTACTCCGTAGCTAACTGGCAAATCTTCGCTTGTGTATTGGTCGATTTTGACACGTTGTTTCCTGTTTGTCAAATAGTTTCGGAAAAGCCTTAGTGGAAGACCTCGTATACCTATAGCTTCAAGTTTGTTTAGGATAGGGATTGAGACCGTGTCGAAGGCCTTCGCCAAGTCTAGAAAAACTATCAAACATTTCTTTTTTTCATCGAGGGTAGATATGATGGAGTTGGTTAATTCTTGGACGGCATCGCTGGTTGGCGTTTTAGAGCGGAAGCCAAATTGCGACGGTGACAAAATGTGATTTGATTCAAGATAGTTAGTTAGACGGTTGTTTATAAGTCTCTCCAAAATTTTGGACAATGCAGGCAATAACGAAATTGGTCTAAAGTTCTAGACTCGGTCTTTTTCTCCTCCTTTATGTATGGGTTTGATAACCGCAATCTTGAATGCGTTCGGAAAGTCACCACTCGAGAACGCGAGATTGCATATGTGCGTAATAGGTTTTGTAAGAAAGTGACTGTATCGTTTGATTAAGGAGCTAGGAATCTGATCAAAACCCACCGCACATTTATTTTTAAGCCCCATTATGAGGTTATTAACTTCGCGTTCGTCTGTTGGGAGCAGTAAGAGTGAGTGAACCGGAGGAACGGAGGGAGCATTATTAGGTAACATATTTCGGTTATTATTTGGGCGAGTGCTATTCACAGCTTCAGATAACTTCCTGCCTACGTTTGCAAAATAGCTGTTAACTTCGTTGATGCTGTTGGCTGGAGCATTAGGTATTAATAATTTTGGCGAATGGTCAATTGCTCTTTTTTGACCACTTATGGTTTTTATGACTTCCCAGAGTTGTTTCTTGTTATCTCGAGCGTTTTCAATCTGCTGTTTTTCGTAATTTCTTTTAGCTTTTTTAATGAGAGAGTTACAGAAGTTTTTAATGAGAGAGTTATATTCGCGACATTGTCGTAACTAGAGTCCACTAGAGTCCTTCATAAACTTGCAAGTTAAAAATCATTCACGTACACTATTCACTTATGTCAAAAAATAGTTATGCTCCTCGGTGATTGCAATAATTATTTCCAGCATAGATAAGACCACCTAGATTTCTCATTTTCCAGTTGAATTATCGCTTTTTGTAATATCAAAAAGCGATTTTGTTTTTACCTTTATTTTTCTATATTATTGAGGCGCCGCACCTCAGTGGTAAAATAAGATGAGACTTAAAATAAGCTATCGAAAGGACGAAGATATATTTCAGTTTATTTTTATCTCTTGACAGGCTAAAAAAAATACCTAACAATAACCGTCGTCTCATGACGACGCTTCCAGCTTACCTGTAAATTAGGATTTACGCAATCCAGTGATTAAGAAATATAAAAATTAAATTATAAAACTATCATAGCGAAATTTATTTTATTAATTAAAATAAATTTCCTTTAAAAACCGAGGCGCCGCTGTGACTAAAGCACGGCGGCGCCTCGGTTTTTAAAGGAAAATAAATATCAAAAGAGGCATTTAGCAGTTATTCCTTTAAAGAAACCAAATTAACATGTCTTATAGGGCGCCTAGGTGTCCTAGATCGGCGCCGACGGCGCCTGTACTCTGAGAGTCAGGTACAGCAACTCAGTGGTAAAGAAAAATCAAATCAAATATCGAAAAGGGGAACGCCTTTTAGGTACAGTTAATTTTTCTTTGAAAAAATTTGAAAGCGGTGGTGTCCCGGGGGCCCTTTAAGTAAACAGAAGTTCATCCGCAACGGAGGCGCCTTTGGCGCAAAGGGCGTCGCGGGCACCCAGGATTTTTCGCCAAGGGCAAGGATCGAACGCCCGAGTTCGTTCATCGTGGTACTCTTTGGGGGATGCCTATGTTCACACAGTGTAATTTACCTCTTTAAACTGTTAGGTACCTATATTTCGAAAAATAAAGACGGGCTTATAAAAAAGAAGCAAAACCATTCGAGGAAACAATATTTATTGAATAAACGCGTAACTGTAATTTCTAACACGATTAAAAATATGCATAAACACTGAATAATTTAAACTTTAACAGATTTTTTATAATACTCCAATTAAACACTAAATAAAACATTTCCATATTTATAAAAACATGTAGGTATTTACTTACTTTTTCTAAGTACCTACTTGATATTCGTCTGTCCACAGACTGTGTCACCGGGACTCAAGAAAAGTACTTGTTATTTTTTCAAATTAAATAATTTACCTAGTGCTCGATATTCTATTTTCCATTCTCGATTAAAATTTACTAATGGAGTTAGAGATGGAAATCTATTTAAAAATAGTTTTGTTACTTTTGACGTTTTTCTATAAGTAAGGATTCCCCAAGTTAATTACATCTCATAATCTCATAATTCTAGCATGATCCCTGTTTCGCGACGGTCTGGCCCGCGCAATCCAACAAACACAAGTTATTATATGTCACACCATCGGACCCACAAACTGGCTTCAAGTTTCTTGGGCAACTACAACTCTGACTGGGCGCGTTGTCCTCAATATTCAGTTCTATGCATTCACCAGCGTGTGCTTTTCTCAAAGTACTGTTGTTCGCGATCGCGCAGTTTAATCGACATTCATTGCTGTAAGTCTTGCCATCAGATCCACATACCGGCATGAATTCCGTAGTGCATATACACAAAGATAGAGCATAAGAAACGCACGCTTGTAAAGCCACGAGGGCCAGGACTCCTGTCAATAAAACCATATGTTAGTCTGGATGAGTAAAAATAGATTCGCCTGAGACGCAGAAGGTTGTGGACTTGATTTCCGCCGCAAAGAATTGTCTTGGGTCATGGTATTTTCTTTGTATACTATGTACGACTATGTATTTAATATGTATGTAATGTATTTAATTAGTATAACAGTCATGTAGTTGCCATAACTACATGACTCAGGACTACATGATGCTGTGTGAAAATGATGCTGTGTGTTTCCAGCTTATTATTATTGTTAAGTTCTAATTGGGTCTATTAGTTTTCCTGTGGGTATTTTCAATATCCTATCTGCAGATCGAGAATGCTCTATTAAGGTACAGTTCAGTCCAAACAACTTAAAGTTTTTTAGAGCATTGAAAACCAATCGTACTTTCTCTGGCACAACACCCAATCGACTGATGACATTATATTCTAAAGGTTGTTGGAAGTCTGTGTATGTAGGTGGCCCAAGATCGTTCGTTCATAGGATTCTTTGCCCCCAAAGAATCCTATGAACCTAGATGGTGATGAAAACCGAATCTCAAAGTCTTGTAAGTCAGTTAGGTAATCGAAGGTTGTCTGGAAGAGATATCTTTTAAGCGATAAGACCGCCCATTGTACTTTTAGTTAAGTATATTACGTTTTTGTTTATTTTGTAATCTTGTGGTAATAAAGTATTTTCATTCATTCGAATTTACCTGAAGTTTTCGAAAAATAGTAGGTATCTGTTTTTGTCCTTACTTGAAAACACTTTTCTGTTTTGTGACTAAGTAAGTACCTTCCGAAAAAACATAAAAACATAGTATGATTATGTAGACCGGCACACGGGAATTCACAAGCGTGAAGTACACATGGAATTATTATGAAAACCGGATGACGAAATGTAGTCAAAGAGGAACATTGCATGTAAAATTTTAAACGGAGTAAAATTAATTGATCGGTTTTTAGTTAGCAGTAAAACAATAAACAACTTCAGAACTTAAGTTACCTTCGTAACCGGTTGATCTTTGTGTGTGACCCCGTCTTATCCCAATAAACTTTACCTTGAATCTGTTTACATACTGCGATATATCGTTAAAGTCGCAATCCTTCGAGTTCTCGCTATTTATTCGTTACTCTGTCCACGGGTTCGCCCGCGTGGGACCCGGTTAAAAAGTAACTCTTACAGTTGAGGCAGCGTTTGTAAGAAACACATCCGCTCGACCGTTTTTTCGGCGACATATTCATCATTAAAACATGTAGAAATCATGCTGGGTTATAGGGTTAAAGAGTACCATCATTTCGAACGATCTCGAAATGCATCTACCGACTTCCGCAACCTTAATGTATGAAAAAATATATACGAAGCAGAACTGACTGATATGACTTCTCTGCTAATAGCTCTGCTTATTTTGGGCCTAGATGATGCTGTGTGAAAAATATTTATTTATTTATTTATAATGTCCATAGGTCGGTAAGGTATGATTTAAAATTATATCGAAAAATATTGTCCATAATTAAATTTTCCCTACATAGAAATAGCGCTACCAACCTGAAGACATTTCCCATTTTTCTTCCCCTTAATTTAATTCCCTAATATTCCACCTAACTTATCTGTGTAAGTTAAAAATAAAATCTCTATGCAAATATAAAATTTTAAACTCACCAAGCTTGCAGTTCATCTTCACAGTCTATTCTCGATCAATCCTCAGACGCTTAGAGCAAGCAGAGCACAGATCGTTTCTGATGATCGTAAAGCTGAGACCAGACTTAAATACTTGTTCATGATTATTTCTTGGGGAAACAGCAAGGTGTTTGTCTTGTAAAACCCCGAACTACGTCAATACAATTGGTTTGCTTTTGTTCACACTTAAGCCAATGCTTCACAGAATAAAATATTAATAGATAAAAATAAATAAATAAAAATAGCCTTTATTAATAATTAAGAAATACCTCAAGATATTACGGCTTGGACAAATCAGTCTCCATCATCAGATCGTCACCATAATACGCAACTCAACCGATCAGCAAAATTACAACTAAATCGTACGATTGAACGAATATATTTAAGGCATTTTTCGATGCAAAATTGGTACATCACAAAACACAAGATAGCTACGAGAGAGATCAAACAAATTTACAATAATTTGAGCCTTTGGATTCATATAAATCGAACATTTTATTATGAAAAATATTTTTTTACTTTTTTTATAACTAGTGATGAATTATCAAAACTCATGACATTCACAGACAATTTTGAACCAATAAAAAAAATCACGCAGCTACAACAGAACCAGATTGATTTGTCCAAGCCGTAATATCTTGAGGTATTTCTTTATTATTAATAAAGGCTATTTTTATTTATTTATTTTTATCTATTAATATTTTATTCTGTGAAGCATTGGCTTAAGTGTGAACAAAAGCAAACCAATTGTATTGACGTAGTTCGGGGTTTTACAAGACAAACACATTGCTGTTTCCCCAAGAAATAATCATGAACAAGTATTTAAGTCTGGTCTCAGCTTTACGATCATCAGAAACGATCTGTGCTCTGCTTGCTCTAAGCGTCTGAGGATTGATCGAGAATAGACTGTGAAGATGAACTGCAAGCTTGGTGAGTTTAAAATTTTATATTTGCATAGAGATTTTATTTTTAACTTACACAGATAAGTTAGGTGGAATATTAGGGAATTAAATTAAGGGGAAGAAAAATGGGAAATGTCTTCAGGTTGGTAGCGCTATTTCTATGTAGGGAAAATTTAATTATGGACAATATTTTTCGATATAATTTTAAATCATACCTTACCGACCTATGGACATTATAAATAAATAAATAAATATTTTTCACACAGCATCATCTAGGCCCAAAATAAGCAGAGCTATTAGCAGAGAAGTCATATCAGTCAGTTCTGCTTCGTATATATTTTTTCATACATAGAGGTTGCGGAAGTCGGTAGATGCATTTCGAGATCGTTCGAAATGATGGTACTCTTTAACCCTATAACCCAGCATGATTTCTACATGTTTTAATGATGAATATGTCGCCGAAAAAACGGTCGAGCGGATGTGTTTCTTACAAACGCTGCCTCAACTGTAAGAGTTACTTTTTAACCGGGTCCCACGCGGGCGAACCCGTGGACAGAGTAACGAATAAATAGCGAGAACTCGAAGGATTGCGACTTTAACGATATATCGCAGTATGTAAACAGATTCAAGGTAAAGTTTATTGGGATAAGACGGGGTCACACACAAAGATCAACCGGTTACGAAGGTAACTTACGTTCTGAAGTTGTTTATTGTTTTACTGCTAACTAAAAACCGATCAATTAATTTTACTCCGTTTAAAATTTTACATGCAATGTTCCTCTTTGACTACATTTCGTCATCCGGTTTTCATAATAATTCCATGTGTACTTCACGCTTGTGAATTCCCGTGTGCCGGTCTACATAATCATACTATGTTTTTATGTTTTTTCGGAAGGTACTTACTTAGTCACAAAACAGAAAAGTGTTTTCAAGTAAGGACAAAAACAGATACCTACTATTTTTCGAAAACTTCAGGTAAATTCGAATGAATGAAAATACTTTATTACCACAAGATTACAAAATAAACAAAAACGTAATATACTTAACTAAAAGTACAATGGGCGGTCTTATCGCTTAAAAGATATCTCTTCCAGACAACCTTCGATTACCTAACTGACTTACAAGACTTTGAGATTCGGTTTTCATCACCATCTAGGTTCATAGGATTCTTTGGGGGCAAAGAATCCTATGAACGAACGATCTTGGGCCACCTACATACACAGACTTCCAACAACCTTTAGAATATAATGTCATCAGTCGATTGGGTGTTGTGCCAGAGAAAGTACGATTGGTTTTCAATGCTCTAAAAAACTTTAAGTTGTTTGGACTGAACTGTACCTTAATAGAGCATTCTCGATCTGCAGATAGGATATTGAAAATACCCACAGGAAAACTAATAGACCCAATTAGAACTTAACAATAATAATAAGCTGGAAACACACAGCATCATTTTCACACAGCATCATGTAGTCCTGAGTCATGTAGTTATGGCAACTACATGACTGTTATACTAATTAAATACATTACATACATATTAAATACATAGTCGTACATAGTATACAAAGAAAATACCATGACCCAAGACAATTCTTTGCGGCGGAAATCAAGTCCACAACCTTCTGCGTCTCAGGCGAATCTATTTTTACTCATCCAGACTAACATATGGTTTTATTGACAGGAGTCCTGGCCCTCGTGGCTTTACAAGCGTGCGTTTCTTATGCTCTATCTTCGTGTATATGCACTACGGAATTCATGCCGGTATGTGGATCTGATGGCAAGACTTACAGCAATGAATGTCGATTAAACTGCGCGATCGCGAACAACAGTACTTTGAGAAAAGCACACGCTGGTGAATGCATAGAACTGAATATTGAGGACAACGCGCCCAGTCAGAGTTGTAGTTGCCCAAGAAACTTGAAGCCAGTTTGTGGGTCCGATGGTGTGACATATAATAACTTGTGTTTGTTGGATTGCGCGGGCCAGACCGTCGCGAAACAGGGATCATGCTAGAATTATGAGATTATGAGATGTAATTAACTTGGGGAATCCTTACTTATAGAAAAACGTCAAAAGTAACAAAACTATTTTTAAATAGATTTCCATCTCTAACTCCATTAGTAAATTTTAATCGAGAATGGAAAATAGAATATCGAGCACTAGGTAAATTATTTAATTTGAAAAAATAACAAGTACTTTTCTTGAGTCCCGGTGACACAGTCTGTGGACAGACGAATATCAAGTAGGTACTTAGAAAAAGTAAGTAAATACCTACATGTTTTTATAAATATGGAAATGTTTTATTTAGTGTTTAATTGGAGTATTATAAAAAATCTGTTAAAGTTTAAATTATTCAGTGTTTATGCATATTTTTAATCGTGTTAGAAATTACAGTTACGCGTTTATTCAATAAATATTGTTTCCTCGAATGGTTTTGCTTCTTTTTTATAAGCCCGTCTTTATTTTTCGAAATATAGGTACCTAACAGTTTAAAGAGGTAAATTACACTGTGTGAACATAGGCATCCCCCAAAGAGTACCACGATGAACGAACTCGGGCGTTCGATCCTTGCCCTTGGCGAAAAATCCTGGGTGCCCGCGACGCCCTTTGCGCCAAAGGCGCCTCCGTTGCGGATGAACTTCTGTTTACTTAAAGGGCCCCCGGGACACCACCGCTTTCAAATTTTTTCAAAGAAAAATTAACTGTACCTAAAAGGCGTTCCCCTTTTCGATATTTGATTTGATTTTTCTTTACCACTGAGTTGCTGTACCTGACTCTCAGAGTACAGGCGCCGTCGGCGCCGATCTAGGACACCTAGGCGCCCTATAAGACATGTTAATTTGGTTTCTTTAAAGGAATAACTGCTAAATGCCTCTTTTGATATTTATTTTCCTTTAAAAACCGAGGCGCCGCCGTGCTTTAGTCACAGCGGCGCCTCGGTTTTTAAAGGAAATTTATTTTAATTAATAAAATAAATTTCGCTATGATAGTTTTATAATTTAATTTTTATATTTCTTAATCACTGGATTGCGTAAATCCTAATTTACAGGTAAGCTGGAAGCGTCGTCATGAGACGACGGTTATTGTTAGGTATTTTTTTTAGCCTGTCAAGAGATAAAAATAAACTGAAATATATCTTCGTCCTTTCGATAGCTTATTTTAAGTCTCATCTTATTTTACCACTGAGGTGCGGCGCCTCAATAATATAGAAAAATAAAGGTAAAAACAAAATCGCTTTTTGATATTACAAAAAGCGATAATTCAACTGGAAAATGAGAAATCTAGGTGGTCTTATCTATGCTGGAAATAATTATTGCAATCACCGAGGAGCATAACTATTTTTTGACATAAGTGAATAGTGTACGTGAATGATTTTTAACTTGCAAGTTTATGAAGGACTCTAGTGGACTCTAGTTACGACAATGTCGCGAATATAACTCTCTCATTAAAAACTTCTGTAACTCTCTCATTAAAAAAGCTAAAAGAAATTACGAAAAACAGCAGATTGAAAACGCTCGAGATAACAAGAAACAACTCTGGGAAGTCATAAAAACCATAAGTGGTCAAAAAAGAGCAATTGACCATTCGCCAAAATTATTAATACCTAATGCTCCAGCCAACAGCATCAACGAAGTTAACAGCTATTTTGCAAACGTAGGCAGGAAGTTATCTGAAGCTGTGAATAGCACTCGCCCAAATAATAACCGAAATATGTTACCTAATAATGCTCCCTCCGTTCCTCCGGTTCACTCACTCTTACTGCTCCCAACAGACGAACGCGAAGTTAATAACCTCATAATGGGGCTTAAAAATAAATGTGCGGTGGGTTTTGATCAGATTCCTAGCTCCTTAATCAAACGATACAGTCACTTTCTTACAAAACCTATTACGCACATATGCAATCTCGCGTTCTCGAGTGGTGACTTTCCGAACGCATTCAAGATTGCGGTTATCAAACCCATACATAAAGGAGGAGAAAAAGACCGAGTCTAGAACTTTAGACCAATTTCGTTATTGCCTGCATTGTCCAAAATTTTGGAGAGACTTATAAACAACCGTCTAACTAACTATCTTGAATCAAATCACATTTTGTCACCGTCGCAATTTGGCTTCCGCTCTAAAACGCCAACCAGCGATGCCGTCCAAGAATTAACCAACTCCATCATATCTACCCTCGATGAAAAAAAGAAATGTTTGATAGTTTTTCTAGACTTGGCGAAGGCCTTCGACACGGTCTCAATCCCTATCCTAAACAAACTTGAAGCTATAGGTATACGAGGTCTTCCACTAAGGCTTTTCCGAAACTATTTGACAAACAGGAAACAACGTGTCAAAATCGACCAATACACAAGCGAAGATTTGCCAGTTAGCTACGGAGTACCTCAAGGCAGTATCCTGGGGCCGTCTCTGTTCCTGGTTTAAATTAATGAACTCTGCGACATAAGGATACGAAACGGAAAGATACTCACGTTCGCGGACGACACTGCTCTTTTCTTTAGTGGCAAAAACTGGGAGTTTGAGCACTAGCAAAAGTTTCAACTTTTGCTAGTGCTCAAACTGGCGTAACAAAGGTTTGCACATGGCTAAGAGAAAACGTACTTACACTCAATGTTGCAAAAACGAACTATGTCGCCTTCGCACTCAGGTCAAATAGTCTTCCCCTACCGACCATAACCATTACTGCACACAAATGCTCCACAGGGCTTTCTGCATGCTTATGCCCAAACATACAACGGACTGACCACGCTAAATATTTGGGCATAGTCATTGACCAGACACTATCCTTTACATTCAATATTAAAATGCTGGTTACTAGACTACGGAAGCTCGTCTATATATATATAAGGAACTAAAGCATGTGGCAGAGCGCTATACCATCAAAATGGTCTACCTGGATCTGTGCCAAGCTATCTTCGGATACTGCATTACTTCATGGGGTGGTGCAGCAAAAACACATATGCTGAACCTGGAAAGATCCCAAAGAGCGATCCTAAAAGTAAGTGCAGGACTTCCGTGGCAATTCCCAACAACTAAGCTCTACCAAAAATAGGACGTTCTATCTGTGAGGCAGTATTTTGTTCTGCAAATTGTCCTTTCCCAACACTCCCAACTAATTTATGACCAAAATCTATTGAGAAACAGGCGTAGACAGGGAAAAGTTTGTGAAGCCAGAGTATTCAACACAAGATTCTCAAACCATTTCAGTTGTTTCCTGGGGCCCTACATCTACAATACAGTTAATAGTGTTTTGCATATCTATCCCCTAGTTAAAAGTAAATGTAAGTCCGAAATCACAAAGTGGCTTAAAACCTTGGATTACCAGGAAACCGAAGACATACTTTCCCCCCCACAATAAGCTGTTTATCCTTTCTATTGGCAACCTACCCAGAAGTTTCAAATCTCAAAAATTCACTACATACATACTCACATACACATATACACCTCATACACACAAACACTTCACTCACACACACCATCCTCAACTCACATGCAAACCCTCTCTCATGATTATTCCTACCTCATCTCTGAGACAAGCAGAAGCACCAACACCAAACACATCCCTACTTAACACCCAATTCCCAAACCTCTAACCTTACCCGTCCCACCTCCTGTATTTTGTTTTGCTTTACTCTTTTTTTTTACTTGTTGTTGTTTACTTTGTCTTAGTTGTTTTTTATTTAAAATTTATTTCTTTTAGTAGTAGGTCTTACCTGCTATATGTCCATGTCCCATCATCCGTGGAGCGAGAGTACTGGTGACCAGTAATACAGGTTTCAAAACCTTTCTCTGGCACCAGCCTCTCACAAAACTGGTTTTTATAAGTTTTATTTAAATTTATACCTAAACCTAAGAAACCAATGTGAGAGAAATAAATTATTTTATTATTATTATTATTATTATTATTATTATTAATATGATTAGACAACAAAAAGGAATTTTTTCAAGCTCAACTTATAGGTGGGAAGTTATTTCAAAATATATAGGTACAAAATTTAACTTTAAAAAAGGTTTGTGAGACAAGATGCGAAAGTAGAGTCAATAGCTTGAAAGCAGTCCGTTACCAGTACCTATGCTGATATAAAAAGTGCCTTGGAAGAAGAATATGAACAATCATATTCTTCTTCCAAGGGACCTTGACGAGTTCGGAAGCTAAAACACTTGCAGCCAATTTGAAGAAGTTTGAGTTTTTGTTGTCGCTGTTATTCCATATTAATCTGGTTAGCAAATCTATGCAATCTGAAAGCGTTAATCTGTCAGAAACTACAAATTTGATGCAAAAATGATTATTTTTTCACAAAATTCTAGAGACAGGCTGCTACAGGCTCTTATTATAGCTAAAGAGATCGCTGAAGAAGTTGATATTAATCCGGCATTTGAAATCACTTGCACAAGGAAAAATAATGTTCTTTTGAAAGTGAAGTTGACGCGCCAATGAGTCCAGAGATATTAATTAAAATCAATATCTTTCTTCCAATTTTAGACTCCGCCATAAACTCAACAAAAACACGGTTCCAGCAACTTTCATCAATTATGTCATTAATTAACTTGGATTTTTCTTTATTATTTAAATAAAACCGAGGAAAATTTAAAGGAATTGTTCCTAAAACTGGAGAAAACACTTGATTGAATTGTGATATTTCAAGATTAGAGCTGTTGAAGGGATGTTATTGAAACGTCTTAACTCGGTGGAAGACCTTTTATTACTCTCTCCTTAACCCTAGATTACGAACCTTCGTCAACTTGACGACGCCGATTTAAAAAAATCGCGTAATCTTTTGCGCGCGCGCTCGCACTTCTTTCATACTGTGGCTAATCTCAGTCGACCCGTTGCCCCCGCGGTAGACATTAGTGCTTTGCGTGTAGGGGGCCCGTGAGCGCCGTTCCAGCAACTTTGGCTCGTCGCATCGGCGAAGGTTAGTACTAACGTGATTTTTTGCACTATTTAGTTTGTGTATTTTTGCGTTCTTTTTTCTTTTGTTAATTTTTATTCTATGCTATTTATTATTCGTTGTTTTAGATACAATTCGTCATTTGTAACTAAACGAAAGCGATGACGAAAATTCATCAGGGAGTGAGAGAGAGGACCACGTTGTTGTAGATCCTCCAAACTGCTCTGCGGGACTCAATTACACTAATTTTACACATGCCTGGAAGTAGTACTTCGAGCTCTACAATTGAGACTGAACAAAATAATGCAGCAGGTGTACCTCCTGTACAAAAAAAAGGAAAATATGTGCCTTATGTCCCTCCGCAAAGCGAAGGATGACTAAAAGTTGTTGTACCAAGTGCAACAAATCGTTGTGCGGGGAGCACAAACTTGACGTGTGTCACAAATGTTTAAGTTCCTAGAATTTCACCAAAATGATAATTTTATTAGTTTATTAGATTCATTATTTTTGATAATTAAAGCTTGTTTCTTAAAATATTATAATAAGTAAGAACTTTAAAGATGTTACCATTGCTGATTTTGCATGAAAACTATGATCTCATTCATAAGGCTCTTTGATTAGTAAATATCCAATATTAGTTAATTTAGACATAAGAAATAATATAAATAAATACTGTTCTTTATTATTAAAACCAAACATGTACACATTTTATTTTAATTAAACCTTTAACCCCCTTTATTAAATACCGTAGTCGTAACGACGAAGATTCGTGTTAAGCGTCGAAAAATAAGGTTAGTGATCTAGGGTTAAACAATAGATCGGTCGCTTATATGCTAGCTTATGTGTATACTTATATTACACTTCACCTACTACCTATACTACACTTCACCTCGGGAGTAAAAGAAAAAAAAAATATAACTATACATTTTTTTATAGGTGTATGTTTATATAATATTAAGTTATGAATAATTTTGTTCTATTTTTATGAATAACATATTGATTATTATTTTTTAATATTTTAACATTAACTCCCAAATCATCTAAAACTACAAATGGTCCTTCCCATAAAGTGTCCAACTTATTTCCTACTTCATTTTTAATTAATAACAATTCTCCCTTTTTATACGTTACATTATTTACCTTCCTATCATACATTTGTTTACGATTATGTTTGTTTAAAAGTAAATTATTTCGAGCATCTTGGTGTGCTACTTGTAACTTATACTTAAGATCTAATGCATAACTATCTGGATTATATAAAGGTTCTATATGTTGACTTACTCTACATGGTATTATACTAGGTCTACCGAATACTAATTCAAAGGGTGTGTATTTTGTTTCTGTATGAACCGTATTATTGAAACTGTAACACCAAAATGGTAACCAATGGCTCCATGTTTTTGTGTGAATTTTCTAAAGCTCCTATTGATTGATGATGATAAGATGTTGATGTTAGTTTTTCTATTTCTAATAATTTACATACCTGTTCCATTACTGAAGAAACAAACTCTGCTCCTCGATCTGTCGCTCTTACTTTGGGTATTCCAAACCTTAAAATTAAATTATTCACTAATGCTTTAGCTACACTTACCGCATCCTTATTTTTTAATGTATACGCTTCTACAAACTTAGTTAATTCGCATTGTAGCGTTAAAATATAACGATTATCATCAATATCTCTGTCTAATGGTCCTACAATATCTAGATATAGTTTTTCAAAAGCAAACGAAGCCGTTGTAGTTATCTCCATGGGCGCCTTGACATACCTACAATGCTTCATTTTTTGGCATTTAATGCATTTACTTACAAACTCTGCTACGTCTTTGTGTAGACCTGGCCAAAAAAAAAATCTTTTGATATTATTAGTCATTCTACGCACGCCTGCATGACCTGCAGTGGGTAGTAGATGAAAATCATGTAAAATGTATTTCTTTTCTTCTTCGTTTTCAATTCTTCTTACTCCTTTTAATATAAAAATCCGTGGATAATTGGATAACTGGTTATCCTTTATTTCTTTTAACAAATCTGCTATAAAATCTTCATTTTCATAATTTTTTACTATGCATAGTTCATTTATTTTCATATTTTTGCAAATTTCTCCTAACTTAGTCACGAATTCGGCTCGCGTAAATCGTGCTCTAAAATCAAGATTAATATATTATGCATTTCTTTTGTTACTGTAAATAAAACATTCATATTCTTTATCTATATTATTTTGTTGTCTCAACTTATTCATTTCGTTTTTTGTTATAAACATCATTTCCGTAGAGCTATTTGGTATTCTCAGCACTTCAACAACTTGTGGTTGATCAGGCCACTGGTCGTTTTGGTTGCTAATATTTTGTTTGTTCAATTTACCGTTAACATTTTTTGTTTGTGTCCTTGTCATAACCGAAATAATTTCCTCGTTCATTTTCTTTAAAGTATCTGACGTTATGATAATTCTGGACAATGCATCCGCAACACTGTTCTCTTTTCCTTTTACATATAAGATTTTAAAGTTATATTCCTCTAATTCTAGTCTAAATTTAAGAAGTCTACTAGATGGATCTTTCATAGAAAATAGATAAATTAAAGGTTTGTGATCCGTCATTATCGTAAATAATTTTCCATATACGTAAGGTCTAAAATACTTTATCGCCCAAACAATAGCTACTAACTCTTTTTGAATTGTTGGGTAGTTCAGCTCTCCTTTATTTAAAGGTCTACTAGCATAAGCTATTGGTTTCATATTTTTATTACACAAAACTGCGCCGATTGCAGTACCTGATGCATCTGTTTGTATTATAAACTCATTATTTTCAGAAAAATCTGGAAACTCTAATACAGGTGGAGTAATCAAAACTTCTTTTAATTTTTCGAATGCATTTTGACACTGATTAGTCCAAACAAATGGTTCATATTTTCTTGTTAGTTTATTTAGTGGATTTGTTATGTCTACAGAATGCTACAAATCTCTTTACTTCATCCGTATTAGTTGGTACATGATAATCCCGTAATACTTCCACTTTTGCTGGATCTGGCAACACTCCATTCTCCGATACTAAATGTCCCAAATAAAGAATTTCTTTCTTTAAAAAATTACATTTTTCTGGATTTAATTTTAAGTTTACTTTTCTTTAAGTCTTTCTAGTACATCCGTCAAATTTTTATTGTGTATTTCTAAGTTTCTTCCGAAAACTACTAAATCATCTAAATAGATAAAACATTTGTCGAACGTTAAACCTGACATTGCTACTGACATTACTCTGCTAAACGCACTCGCGCTTGTCTTTAAACCCATTGGTAATCTTTTCATGCTCTATTGGCCTGTACTAGTACTAAAAGTTGTATATTCTCTGCTTGGTAGGTATCCCTGGTTGAGATCTAAATGTGAAAAATATACTGAGTTAGAAAGAGAATCCAAAATTTCTGTTATATTAGGTAATGGGAATTTATCATCCACTATAAAGTCATTTAGTTTTCGATAATCCACAACTAATCGCCATTTTTTATTATTATCCATGCTTTTTTTTGGTACTAACAAAATTGGACTTGACCACTCACTTTTTGTTTGTTCTATTATATCATTATCTAACATATTTTGTACCTGACGGTTAATTTCACCTTTTAAAGAATGTGGCAATCTATACTGCTTAACATAAACTGGCCTAACATTTGGTTTTAATGTAATTGATTGTTCATAAACGTTCGTTGCTGTTAATTTGTCTCCTGGTAAAAAGAAAACATCTGAATATTTAGTACATAATGCTTGAATTGCTTTCTTTTCTTCTAAATTCAAATGATCTAATTTTAAAGTTTTTAATAAATTTTTAGCTCGCTCTAAACCGTTTGTATTTTGTTTAAAATCGCAAATGTCATAGTCTTTTATTGAATATAACTCTGGTTGAAACATTGGTAAAGTAATATCATGTTCACTTGTGTTAAGAATTTTTACTGGTAATCGATTATTTCGTATTTGGCTTATACATCCTGCTAAAAAAACATTTTCTTCCAATTGTTGGTTGTAAACGACACAATCGTCCTTAAAATCCGTATCTAAAAGTAAGTAGTGAATTGATTCACTCCGCGCTGGAATGTGTAACACTTCATTTGAGTAATTGATAGAGTCATAGAGTTGCAATGAATAATCCATTCCATTTTGGGATAGTCTTATTATGTTCTTACTCAAATCTATATTTGATGCATAATGACACAGAAAGTCTAAACCTAGGATTCCATCAGCTTTTAAAGGAATGTTCTCAAATATATGAAGCCTGGCATCAAATTCGATCCGATGATGTTCATCACGATGAGTCAAACAAAGGTTAATAAACCCAGATGATTGAATCTGGCCTCCAATGCCATTTATGGATGTCTCCTTATTTATTATGGAACTGTTACTTGGTAATGCATCTCTCTTTATTACAGATAATGATGCTCCTGTATCAATTAACCAAAAGTATTTTTTGTTACCAACGTAAAAGGATATAAATTTTGCTTTACCATATAATGCTAAGATGGTGTTCTTAAACTCGAAAAACTGCATTTTATTTTCGTTTGTTGTCACTGGTTCAGTACTATCCGACTGATTCGTACAAAACAATCGGTGATTATTACCACTACCATGAGTCTGAAAACTCGAAAAATTCCCGATCGAACCTTGGTATCCTCGTCCACGCTGATTTTTCTGTGAACGGTCAAAGCTGTTACCGTATGAACTTCTACCACGACCACGGGTATAATTTGATGAATTTCCACGAAAATTATTAAAATAATTCCCTTTGTTGTAATTAAATCGTCATCTGGTACTATTTATAGACATACCTCGGTAATTTCATCGGTGACTCGTTGTTGTGTTGTTGTAGTAGGGTCTTTGGCTATAATTAAATTTCTTACCTCTACCTCGATGCGAAATTTGCAAGACGTTCTCACTCTGTGAAGTTGACGTCGATGTTAACTCCTCGTCCTTGGCTGCTTGGATCGCATCCTTTAAGTTTTCGTAGTTCCGCGCTGCTATGATGGTGCTAAGTCTGGTATCGCGTAAACCTTCTGAAAATCGTTTGATTGCCAATTTCTCGTTAAGTGGCTTTAACACAGCGTAATTTTGAGAATTACCATCAGCCTGTGCTATTGTTAAGTTAGTAAATAATTTCTCTAATTCAGTAGCGTATTGGTCGATACTACGCCAGCCTTGGGTTGTATTTTGTAACTGTGAATGTATCGCAGTAAATTATTTTTTGGTTAATAAGCATTTCCGCAAATCTTTGACGAGATCGCTCATAGATGTGTAATCACTAGACATACGTAGTTTTCCATTTTCCGAAAGCCTACTTTTCAAGACAAATTTTACTAGTAAAACTTTACCTGCACTCGACAACATGTTACTTTCACTATTACTGATCATAACAGGAATCAAGCTACACGCCGTTTTTAAATCGAACTCCATGATTGGTTCTGAATCTTCTGTTTTATCGGTCTCACAATCACTATAATGGTCCGCAGAATCGGTACCACTTTTTCCCGTACAAAGTTCTATTATATTTACGTAACATTCGGTTATTTCGTCTTTCCACTTACTCAATGACGTAATATACTTAACATCTAAATCTCTTTTCTCACTTAATATTTTCAATAGAACTTTATTTTTTTCGTATATATTTTCTGTTTCTCCTAACTTATTTGCTATAACATTACCTTGATATCTAGATTTACCTTTTTTGATTAAATATTTTTTAATTAAAATGAGTTCTTCTACACATTTTGTTAATTCAATTTCCATATCCTATTTAAACCAGATTTATAAAATATTTTTAAAGAGAAATAATTAAATACATACCATAATTTTAGTTATAACAAGTAGTAGGGGACATCATGCCGCCACAAGGTCACTAGGATTCTTCATTATACGCGTAATTTGATACTATGAATGAACCGTATAATCTGCCTATGTAATATGTTACTAATGATTTATTCTAGATAGGTCACTTACAGTTCATTAACATTAAGATTGTTGACGTTGCACTAACATCGTTTTTTTTTTCCACTACACTTAACTGTACTTTTGACTTGTAAACTCAACACTCACTCAAACATTTAATTTTAAGGGTTCATAGTTGTTTATTTTGCACTTTTTTTTTATATAACACTTAATTCAAGCTAACGTTACGCCGGCCTTATCCCTCTGGACTTCTTCTGTCTCCCGGCGCCTAAACCAACTGCTGCTCCTTCGCAAGGCATGTTCGTTGATTTCTTGCATTATCCATTGTCGGTGACACTTTTTGTACAGACGATATGCTGCGTAGATGAAGCATATGACCATAACCACGCAGATGGTCCCGACAGCAAAAGTAGTGTACGTAGCGTGTGTCTTCAACTGCTCCAAATCTAATGTATTGCCGCCACCACTCGCGTTTTGGGCTATTATGACCTCTTCTTTGGAATATGTTTTTCCCATTTTTAAGTTTTTTTTTTTTGGACTTTATTAAATTGAAGATTATCGTTTTACACTCTCGAACTTAATATTTGAAAGCCGCGATGCGGATCCGCCGCGATCGCGTGACGCACCGATCGCGCCCCAAATATGGCAAGGGTCGCCATGAAGGGATGTTATTGACACGTCTTAACTCGGTGGAAGACCTTTTATTACTCTCTCCTTAAACAATAGATCGGTCGCTTATATGCTAGCTTATGTGTATACTTATATCTACCTATACTACACCTCACTGTCACGGGAAATTATCTGTTTAAAACCTTTTTTAGATGTTGATAATGGTAAACCAAAAGCAGTCCTTCAGACCTTAGCATTAAATCATTAATAGCGGTCTGATTTAGCATTACTGTCTATTGAAAATTATTTAGCTCAAGCATTACCATGTGAGGAGGATATTATAAAAAAAAATTGGAAATGCAAAAGTGCGTAAGCAGAGATTTAATTAAAATTTTGTAGTTTTAATATTCAATTTTCACTTTTTTATTTTGATTGTTTTACACGTATAATGGCATTATTTTATTTGTATTGCTTTATTATTCAATTTTAATTATCTTTGTTCCAGTAATTTTAAGGCAAGATTTTTTAACAATTTTATTTATATTAATAAAGTACCGACGTAACTACCAGTACACATATTAATGATAATTATTGATCACTCAATGTACTTACATTCATTAAGAAAATTCATTCCTTCAATAAGTAATTCTTGTGATAAATAAAAGTTCCTACTTAATTACCTCAATATATTTGACTTGTTAAATTTTCTATTTAAAACTATAGAAATTTAAACAAATTTAAAACTCCTAGGTATATGTATACAGGGAGGAGTGAAGTACGTGTTTTTTTAAATTAGGTGACGGTGTAGGGGGCGCCAAAATTTGATCTCGCTCCAACCTAAATCTAGCCTCGGGCCGGCACCCTTGGATACATACTCAGAGAGTAGATCTGTGAAGAAACTAGGTAGGGGGCCTTTGGTATGGGACGCCACATGAGTAGATACCCTAGCACCATCTCATCTGTCGGGGACTTCAGTTAGAGCCGGTGCAGCGGCTGATTCGGCCGAGGATCTCAAGAGGCGCAAATATAGAAGTCTCGACAGTTTACTTATTTGAGCCTTTTGGGGTTGAGACTCTGGGTCCGTGGGGAACCGGGGCCCTTCGCGTTTTCAAAATTCTTTCAGGGCGACTGGTCGAAGCGACGCGTGACAAGAGAGCTGGCTCTTATCTGGGTCAACGCATTAGCGTCCAAACTAACATTTATTACATGCCCGCGTTTTGCAAGTAGTTCGCATTCCACGTGACACCATGCAAGTCCATTACCGCATATTGGAACACAAAGTGATGGAACATGCCTTTGTTATGTTATCGACCGGGTTCGAACCCAGGACGACTGGACCGAAGGTCGGGTAACGCACACGAGGCTCTTCGGATTTGATTATTTGGTGTTATTCCGAGCACTTTACATAATAATTGAAAATTCATTGGAACACGCTTTGATCAGCTGTTTTTTTAACTTTAAATAATAACAGCTGATTATATTTACAAGATATTTGACGTCATTCTTACCTACCATCCCAGACAGCAGTCTGTGTAAATATGTTATATTTATGTTCTCTCTGTAAAATTTGTGTGACAAATAAATGTAAATTCTTTCTTTCTTATAAATCACCAATTTATTTAAAAAATGCTTTCATCATAAATAGTACAAAAATATTATTAACTGTATTACATCCTACTTAATATTAGACATTACAAAGTTTGACTGCTTCCAAGTTTTTTGCTAATAGTTTCCGTTATGGCTGGCCCGATTTGGATGGAACCCGGCACGGGTATAGTTCGTGACTGAAATAACACGTACGCCACTTTCCCTCCGGATACCACGCGGGCGAAGCCGCGGGCAGAGGCTAGTTTATCATAAATCCAAATTTGCCAAAAGTTCATCCCCTTCATTATCATCCAAAAACGATTTCTCCAATAATTCACTCTCGTCCAATAATGATTTACTCATTTCGCCGAATGATGTCTCCCCGTCCGACCTTGCTGTATCCTTTTTGATGGAATCCTTCCTTATATTCGTGCCGGGAATGTAGTCGTTTTTGTTTTTCCGACATTGCGGTGATAGATACTGGGTGATATTGTTTTTACTTTCCTGCAATTAAATTAATTAATAAATAATGCTGGTCAATTTCACACAGCATCATCCAGCTCCAAATTAAGCAGAGCCTAGACTGATTACTTATAAAGGTACTTTTTTCTAATTTTTTACATATTATACATAGAAAACACAGCAGACCCGAGACAATATGTCCCGCGGCGGGAATTGAACCAGCAACCTTCTGCGTCTCAGGCGGGCTTAAGCCCACTGCGCCACAGTCAATGATTCTATTGTTATGTATAATGAATTTCAGTACAGTTCCCGGTTGTTGCAGTGGCACATTGGGTACAAGATAGAGGTTATTACGAAAATATAATTTCCATTGTCGACATCAAGCAAGACTTTGAGAATCAAACAGCGTGTTTGTTTTTTGTTTTTGTAGTCAAGTAGACTACAAAAACAAAAAACAAACACGCTTACGACATGCATCCCCATAATGGAGATCCGCAGGCCCATACTCAGGACAGATCTCTAAGGAAACCAAGTAGGGGGTAGTCAAGAGACACGTCCAAACATTATATTTGGTGCATAGTAGTAAGAATTCCGCTCATCGCCTTTTAATGAACACTAACTGATGGCACATGCCTTCGAATTTTTGAAGGCATGCCGGTTTCCACACGATGTTTTACTTCACCGTTTCGAGCACATCAACAAAAATTCAGTTCAATTAGAAATGGTATTATTAGGCATTGATAATATTTTGCTATTACAAAGGCATTGTCTGTTTTTACGATACTGACGGTCGCAAAAACGTGTTTGCGTCTGTGGCGTCATCCTCGCATCAGAGTCCGTCCCCCGAGTGCACGCCTGCGCTGCGGGGCATGCGAGAGGCGCGCGGGCGGAGGACACCGGCTGCTCAATAAATATTCATACCGCTCGCGCCGCCGACACACTCGCTCAGAGCCTTCCGACGGGATACACGTATCGCTTGCTCTCGCTACTCACGCACTTTGTACTCGCGAATCACGCTAAATTCATACCTACATCTATCTATCATTCTGTAACTGTTCTGTATCGTTTCTACCTATCTTCTACCATCTGTAACTTTCGACTATCCTCATTAAACCCTGTAAATATTCTTGCTGTTTCCATACGCCGCCTGGCCTGCCTACCCGCTACCTACCTAGCCGAATACCTACGTAGGACACCGCATAGGCAGGGATCCACGACAACGCTTCACTGGTGACCCCGACGAAGAAGATGAGGAAGTCTACCGAGGAACAGCCCCAAGAACCTGGAACTTCTGGACAAAATCCTGGATTGTGGAGAGTGGGTGTACGAGTACCCCCATTTTGGCCAGAGGAACCGGCCGTATGGTTTGCGCAGATCGAAGGTCAGTTCGCAATTTCTAATATTACTTCAGACCAGACAAAGTTTTACTACGTTGTTGGACAGTTAGAAGCACAGTACGCGTCCGAAGTAAAAGACGTTATTTTGAATCCGCCGGAAACCGGTAAATACGAAAAGCTCAAGACTGAGTTAATCAAACGATTGTCTGCTTCTCAAGAGCGTAAAATCCAGCAATTACTAACCCACGAAGAGCTGGGTGATAGAAAACCTTCACAATTTATGCGACATTTGCAAAGTTTAGCGGGACCGACTGTACCAGAGAGCCTTATCAGGCAGATTTGGTCGAACAGATTACCAACACAAATTCAAACTATTATTGCTTCACAGCCAGACAGCGCACTACACACCGTGGCCGAGCTAGCGGACAAGATAAACGATATATCTTCTCCAACGCAGCAATCAGTAGCGGCTAGTTCATCAGCATGTGAAGTACCAGGTACGGTGTCGGCATTGGAAGCAATGGCAAAACGTGTTGACGAACTGGCGAAACAGGTTAGAAATTTATCCACTCGAAATCCTAGACCCAGAAACGAAGTCCGAAATATTAGAACCCGCTCAAACTCCAGGAATCGATCAAGGTCACGAGAACGCCCAGACGACCATCCGCATTGCTGGTACCATTACGTATACGGATCTAGTGCCATAAAATGCAGGCAGCCGTGTACGTTTAAATCGGCGGGAAATGCGAACGGCAGTCACTAGTGGCGGTAGCTGACTGTCCAAAATCAACAGGCCGCCTGTTTGCCACTGACCGGAAATCGAAGGCGCAATTCCTGATCGACACGGGTTCAGACCTGTGTGTCTTTCCAAAGTTAGCCATACGGGAGCCGCGAACTAAGACTAAGTACCAACTTTTTGCCGCGAATGGCACGCTTATATCTACTTACGGTCACATTCAACTTAACTTGGATTTTGGGCTACGACGAGCATTCAGTTGGCGTTTTACTGTGGCAGACGTCACAAAGCCTATAATTGGTGTAGATTTTTTAATTTTTTATCACCTACTTGTAGACTGTAGACAGCAACGGCTCATCGACGGAATCACCATGCTCTCTATTGACGCACCGCAGCCTAATGAAAACGTACCTGATATCTCCTCCATACGAACCACAGCAGACGACAACATTTTCACCAACCTGCTACGAGAGTATCCTGATATCACTCGCCCTGCTGGTAAGCCAACCATACCTAAGCATAGTACCGTGCATCACATCCGGACTACGCCTGGACCACCTGTGTCGAGTCGCCCACGTCGTTTGGATCCGGAGAGATTGCAGATAGCGAAAAAAGAGTTCGATGAAATGCTACAAAGCGGGACAGCACGAAGGTCCGAAAGCGCCTGGTCTTCTCCTCTTCATCTAGCTAAGAAAAAGAACGACGGGTGGAGACCTTGTGGGGATTACAGAGCCCTGAACGCCCGAACGATCCCGGACCGATACCCTGTGCGTCACATTCACGACTTTACCAATCAGCTCACAGGTAAAACAATATTCTCTACTATTGACTTAGTTAGAGCATACAATCAAATACCAGTCTTCTTGGATGACATACCGAAGACTGCCATCACTACTCCATTCGGTATGTTTGATTTCCCATACATGGCATTTGGTTTGAGGAATGCGGGCCAAACATTCCAGCGCTTCATGGACGAAGTTCTGAATGGACTGGACTTCACCTACGGTTACTTGGACGACGTACTCATTTACTCAGAGAATAAAGATCAACACTTGGAGCATCTTCGAATACTTTTTGCACGCCTAAAGGATTACGGCGTCCTAATAAATACCTCGAAATGTATTTTTGGTCAACCTAAGGTCACCTTCTTGGGTTTTAGCGTCTCTGCCGATGGAATTAGTCCCCTCGACTCGAAAACAAAAGCTATTATGGACTTTCCCACACCGAAAAATACGAAAGAGCTCAGAAGATTTCTAGGGACGCTAAACTTTTATCGTAGGTTCATTCCAGAAGCAGCCAAGAAACAAGCACCTCTCAACGCAATGCTAGCTGGAAAACAGAGCAAAGGTTCGAAGCCGATTGACCTCACACCCGAACAGCTGGAAGCCTTCAGAGACTGTAAGTCGAGCATTTCTCACGCTACGCTGCTAGCTCATCCAGATCCCGACGCCGAACTCGCTATACAGACCGATGCTTCTAACGTAGCTATCGGAGCCGTGCTGCAACAACGGAAAGGTAACGATTGGCAGCCCATGGCATTTTTCTCCAGAAAGCTAAATAATGCCCAACAGAAATATAGCACCTTCGACCGCGAGCTACTGGCGATATATGAGGCGATACGATACTTTCGTTTTATGGTGGAAGCGAGACCATTCATCATACTGACCGATCACAAACCTATAACGTTTGCCTTCACCACTAAAAGAGACAAATGCTCGCCACGACAATTTAGATACTTAGATTTCATATCTCAATTTTCGACAGATATCAGATTCGTCGCTGGCAAAGACAACATCGTGGCTGATACTCTTTCCCGTATCGAGGAACTTTCGATGCCCCTAGATTACCAGAGCCTTGCCCGAGCCCAAGAGACAGACGCAGAGCTACGAACCCTACTCGTGGATGGATCCAGTCTACAGCTGCAAAAGGTTTTCCTACCCGACGCTAAAACGCAAGTATACTGCGATACTTCTACTACGAACCCGCGACCATACGTCACACCACCATTTCGCCGTCAAGTTTTCGAATCGCTACATAACCTGAGTCATCCCGGCGCTAAAGCTTCAGTACGATTAGTGACTTCTAGATTCGTATGGCCGGGTATAAGGCGAAACTGTCGACAATGGGCTAAGGAATGTCATCAATGCCAGCGCTGCAAAATAACGCGACACACAACTGCACCGTTTAAAGCATTCAACCCACCTTCAGCCCGTTTTCAACATGTCCATATGGATATAATAGGTCCTTTACCTTTGTCTGCTTCCCACAGGTACTGCCTCACGATAGTCGACCGCTTCACACGTTGGCCTGAGGCGTACCCACTTACTGACATCACAGCTACCACCTGCGCCTCTGCCTTCATCTCTGGTTGGGTCGCACGATTTGGCTGCCCCGCACGCATCACAACCGACCGTGGCCGCCAATTTGAGTCGCACCTATTCAAGGCCATCGCCGCTTTAATCGGAGCCACTCACCTCACGACGACCGCATACCACCCGGCCGCCAACGGTCTTGTAGAACGTCTACATCGCCAACTCAAGGCCGCCATCTCCTGCCATGCGTCATCACAGTGGACCGAAGTACTTCCCATTGTGCTGCTGGGTATCCGCAGCGCGTGGAAAGACGATATTCAATCCTCAGCCGCCGAACTCGTCTACGGCGAGCCTCTCCGCTTGCCTGGACAGTTTTTCACCACTGCACTCGAAAAAGAACTCGACATCACCGACTTCGCCGATCGCCTGCGCAGCCGCATGTGCAAGCTGGCACCAACACCAACTTCGTGGCACTCACCACGTCCCTTCTACATACCAAGAGACCTGGGTACCGCGACGCACGTCTACCTACGCCAAGGTCCAGTCCGACGTCCATTGCAAGCACCTTACGCTGGTCCATACATGGTCGTACGGAGAGGATCCAAGACATACGACATCAAAGTGCAAGACAAGGTACTTACCGTTACCATGGATCGACTGAAGCCAGCGTACAGCGCAAGCGACGACACGACGCTAACGCCAACCTCTACGACAACGACAACGCCAACGCCGACGCCAATGACCGCTTCCGATCCTGATCCAGTTCCTGACGGGGTATCTACAATCCCCGCCAAGAAGACGAAAAGCGGAAGAACCGTAAGATTCCCCGACTACTATCGATCGTAGTTACGATCTCGGCGGGGGAGTACTGTGGCGTCATCCTCGCATCAGAGTCCGTCCCCCGAGTGCACGCCTGCGCTGCGGGGCATGCGAGAGGCGCGCGGGCGGAGGACACCGGCTGCTCAATAAATATTCATACCGCTCGCGCCGCCGACACACTCGCACAGAGCCTTCCGACGGGATACACGTATCGCTTGCTCTCGCTACTCACGCACTTTGTACTCGCGAATCACGCTAAATTCATACCTACATCTATCTATCATTCTGTAACTGTTCTGTATCGTTTCTACCTATCTTCTACCATCTGTAACTTTCGACTATCCTCATTAAACCCTGTAAATATTCTTGCTGTTTCCATACGCCGCCTGGCCTGCCTACCCGCTACCTACCTAGCCGAATACCTACGTAGGACACCGCATAGGCAGGGATCCACGACAACGCTTCACGTCTAATTGTTTCGTCTTTTTTCACATATTGTCGAAACCTTCTGCTATGATGAGGTCTTTCCGCATAAGTTAATGTAATTTGTATAGTTTAATTGTTAGTGAAGTAGAAATGAAACTTTATTGAATCGGACAGGTTTTTTTTTGTTAAATACTGTAAAGTTCAAACTGTTTCATTTTTCCGCGCCCAAGATAGCTCTCAGAGTTAAGTTTGATTAATTTTACCCTCCATCGACTTGGCCTTTATTTTTGCGTCATTTGTCGTACTCTCTACAATGAGCCATAGTAAAGACCGAGAACTGTAGTTACCGCGCAAGCAAAACATATTTTATGACAACTCAATGTGTTTAGTCGTATAGTCTTAATTTCACGGAAATAATTCTTAAAAGTTATAATTTAACTTACTTGATGTTTCATAGTAGTATCCTCAAACGTGTCTTTGCTGAGACCCACGTTATTCAGTACCTGAGGGAAAACAATACAATAATAATTTAATAATACAACAAATACTAACAGACACATCCTACAATCCTAATGGGACTATATCAGTACTGACCCCACATTAGGATTCCCTGTGTCGCGAGTATCAAGAACTACGACACAAATCCAGACGCAAGACAAATGTTTGCAGAATACGCAAACGTATATGTCCCGTAGCGGGAAACGAAACCGCACCTCTTGCGTCGCAACTGGCTAATCGCCCGCCACGCCACCGAGGTCACGTCGTCAAGGAACAATAAAATATAAAACCAACACGCTCACGACTGTATTCTAAATGATGGACATCCTCAGATACATACTCAGTACGTAGATCTTTGAGGATGCCAACGCACGTCGAAACAATATATTTGACAAATGCCCGTGTTTATGCAAGTAGTTAGCGTTCCACGTGACAGATTTCAAGTCCATCTTGGAACACTAACTGATGGCACATGCCTTCGAGAACGAAATTATGCGCATATAATTCATCGAGCAGAAATGTCTTTTGGTGCACGACCGGGCTCGAAGTCGTGGCATAACCCCGACGCCATTGTCACTAGGCAACAGGTTAGGAGCTGTCAAAGTCTTTGAACACACTATCTGTGTATATACAGAATGATACAGACAATCTGCCGCTTCTGAAGCTCGCTGATGACGGCCGGACATTGGTTGCAAATTCGCACTCATGCAGAAACTCGAACTTTGCCGAAGCATCTAATATCAATCGTAGTAATATGTAGGGTGAAGTGAATCAAGCAAATAAAAAATGATATTTTTTTTCTCGTCCTATATCCTATATCGCAATAGAAAAACTCTCTTCAAGCGTACAAAAATCTAGAAATCTACCGACTTTATTTTGTTTCGACTGTATTTCACACCTGAAGTGAGGGTATTTTACAAAGAACTGAACTGAACTGAACCGGCATAAAAAAGTAATTTCACAACTTTTTTGGTCACAAACAGTTAGTAGTATACTACTAACTGTTTACTGTAACTGTTTGTGACCAAAATATGCATATATTATAATATGTCTCTTGAGCGATTAAGAGAGAACGATGGAGCTGGCATGGACAAAAATAGACAAAATTAAAAAAACATACAAAAAAAAAAAAACAGTTTCCGTCCGCTTACGTTGAGTTTCCCTTGCAGCATGGGCCACATGTAGTCGTCCGCCGTCCGCTCCGCCAGCAGGTACCGCGCGCACACCGCGCCGGACTGACCGAGACGATGCGCGCGCGACTCCGCCTGACTCAATATCTATAAACGGATAATACACAATCATATTAGACCATTAGATATATTTATTTAGTAGATATATTAATTGACACGGATCAAACAATCACATTAAACTAAGCAGATGCGGCAGTGGGCCGGTCATCCTACTACTATTATAACAAATAACAAACATTCATCCTCACAAACTTTCGTGTGAGGATGAATGTTTGTTACTCTTTCACGCAAAAACTACTAAACGGATTTTGATGAAACTTTACAGTAATATAGCTTATACATCAGAATAACATATAGACTACTTTTTATCCGGGTACCACTCCGGCGAAACCGTGGGCAGAAGCTAGTATATAATAATAATAATGCTGGACATTTCTCATACATCATCATGTAATCAGAGCTTGGGCTATGGGGACTGCATGACTGATATAATACTTATATACATTTTATTTGTAAATACTTACAAATTATACATCGAAAACACCTAGACCCGTGACAAATATCTGCAGATCATAAAAACATTTGTCCCACGACGGGAATCGAACTCGCAACCTTCTACGTCTTAGACGGGCCTTCGTCCACTGCGCCGAGGTCGTCAACCAAGTACAATGGGCGGGTTTATCGCTTAGAAGCCATGTCTTCCAGACAACCTTTGGATGGAGAGGATTTTAGGAGATTTTAAGAATGGCCGGTGGTGTACATCCAGGGTATAATATTTTCATATTAAGTTAGACTCTGTGAGGAAACTTAATAATGAAGAAGGTAGAATACGAACTCCTGGATTCCAATGCAGTTCCGCGAACAGCACCAGCTGCGCCGCGGTGAGGGTGATCCCGGAGTTGGCAGCAGTTATCGACAGCACGGCGCAGCGGCACGACGTCGTGTGCTGGAACCTATCCACCAGATCCTGAAATACGAATAAAGAAATTTACATAGATAATAATTTTGTAAAAGGAACATTATAAAGAATAACCAGCCTTGTTATCTTGCCTGGCAGTAGATAAAACCCACGTTTCAAAGTGATTTTAATGAATAAACGAATTTTAACTTTGACTTTTGCTGGACATTTTCACACAATTTCATCTAGCCCCAAACTAAACAGAGCTTGTGTTATGGGAACTGCATGACTGACATACTACTTATATATTTAATTTGTGCATACATACAGTTTATACATAGAAAACACCCAGACCGGAGACAAATGTTTGTCCCGCGGCGGGAATCGAACCCGCAACCTTCTGAGGTCGTCACAGAGTAGGTTAGGATGGATAAACATTTATCAATCCTCACAAACTTTCGCATTTATAATAAGTATTTGGAAAGGATAGGATATAATGTATGTTGTGATTCATATTATTTTATGTACACCCCCGCCACTCTCACAACCTCTTATTATCCATCCAAAGGTTGTCTGGAAGAGATCGATTCTAAGCGATAAGACCGCCCATTGTACTGTCTTAAGTATAAGATTTCGTTTATAATGTTATTCGTTTAAGGTGTTTAATAAAGTGTTTTCATTCATTCATTATTCTAAATAATTTTCAAGTAACATTTTAATTGTTAGCAATAATGCACGGAAGAGATCGCTGTCAGCGATAAGATCGCCATTTGTAGGACCTAATACCTACATTGTGTTTCTCAATAAAGTGATTTTACATTTTAATTTCATTGAATTTAAGCAGCGTAAGTTTTTGAAGACTTACTGCTCTGGTGTGCGAGGGTGTGGCCCCCGTGATACAGATGTAGTGGACCTCGGCCTCGTCCAGCGTATTGCATATGGCATCGATCACGTTCCTGTGATGTGCGAACACCAAGAACTTGCCCGTACACCCATCCGTCAACAGCTGCCGGATGTATTTACTGAAAGAGAGAAGCATCATGCTAGAACATGCTGGATGACGGTAGGCGCGGTGGCGGGACAAATGTTTCTATGGTCTGCCCTGACTCAAATAAAGTCAAAGTAAAGTCAAGTCAAGTCAAAGTCAAAGTCAAAGTCAAAGTCAAAGTCAAAGTCAAAGTCAAAGTCAAAGTCAAAGTCAAAGTCAACATTCATTTATTCATTAAAATCACATGGACCACTTTGAAACGTCGGTTTTATCTACTGCCTGTTCTACCGCGACCAAGCCACGAAAGAAAGGCAAGAAAACAAGGCTGGTTATTCTTTGTAATGATCCTTTTACAAAACATTGGATAGAGCTGCAGAATCCACAGGTAATCTCAACAGAAAGCCACTACATACCAAGATTGGTTCATGAGGCAATTGAGATTATCAAACACAGGGATTTCAATAGAGAGGATGGTTTGAATTATCTGGAGTCTGGAGTTTGGAATCCTGTGGTGAAATTGATAGATAGATAGAAAATTCTTTATTGCACATGAAAATATGAGTACATAGGCGAACTTAATGCTAAAAAGCATTCTCTTCCAGATAACCTTTGTGTTTTGTGGAAAAAGATGTGTCGGTAGTGCGCAGAAAGGATTAAAACAAAAATATTAATATGTAGTAATTATGTAATGCAAATCTATAAATACAACTGGATTATTGATTTTAATACTTCAATACAGGATATAATAACATAAATAAAAGAAAATAATATATACATATATACACAAATAAATTGCTCAAATATTAAAACTACAAAAGGCAAATTGCTCAATCTTTGCCTTCACCGAGGAAGTGATTGTAGACTCTACACTTCAACTGAAGGAGCTTCACCTCCTTCAGTTGAAGTGTTGTGAGGTGCGAGAATCTGAAAGACATGGTACCAGCTGCGCGTCAGGATACTGTCAGAGTTGTGGGTATGAGCCGAGATGTACTCGAATGTGACAGTGAAACCGGTGATGGTATTTTTCGCAATGATACAGTGAGAAAGAGGGTAGATAGATTTATCACTAACATTATGACGACCTCTGTGGCGCTGTGGGCGAAAGCCCGCCTGAGACGCAAAAGGTTGCGGGTTCGATTCCATCATCTGCAAATATTTGTCTCGGGCCTGGGTGTTCTCTATGTATAATATGTAATATGTACTTACAAAAAAAGTATATAAGTAGTATATGAGTCATGTAGTTCCCATAATACAAGCTCTGCTTAGTTTGGGGCTAGATGATGCTGTGTGAAAAATGACTAGCATTATATATTATGTTTAACATTACATAACATTCAAAACGAGCAAAGACTTCAGTTCCTCCCGTGATCATGGTACATGCAACTGTGCTGAAATATCGGTAAACATTCACTCTCATTCGACTCCCAAATCATGGTAAATAACCCGTTATTTAGGAAAAAAAAAACGTAGTAGGAACCTCACAGTAATGTTCTACCTGAAAACTAAAGAATAATTAATATTATTTACCAAATAGCGGGTATTTTGACGCGCGCCGACTCACTGAAGAATGTTAGGAGCGCCGCGTGTCTGTCCGAGACCTTAGTGCTTTTGTATGTTTCAGCCATCTGAGACAACCCCTTCTCGTCCTCTTTCGTGAATTGGAGTAAAGTCTGGTCTAGTAATACTGTTTCTCTGAAACAAAACATACGCTGTATTATAGGAAAGGTCCAAGTTTTTTTTGAGTAAGGCCAAAATACCATACTGAAAGATACAAAAACAGCTTAACTGTATTAAAAATACAACATGTATCATGGGAACTACATGACTGATATACTACTAATATACTTTTTTTTGTAAATACATATCAAAAGCCGTGTTGGCCTAGTGGGCGATACACCGACTTTCTACCCAGGTCGTGGGTTCGTGCACCAATGGATTTGCCCACTCGACAAATTAATGTGCGCTTTAACACGTGCTCAAAACGGTGAAGGAAAATATCGTGAGGAAACCGGCATGTCGTAGAACCGATTCGAAGACGTGTCAACAGTTAGTGTTCCATTAAGCGGCGATGGGCTTGTCCCGCTGCGAGAATCGAACCCGCAATTGCACCACAGAGGTCGTCGGTTAATGTATGTTACCTTGTTTTTCCTTCCAGTTTGGTGAGCACCTGTTCTTTAGTCCGTCGGATGAGGAATCGCTTCTGTAATATGATTTGCAGCTCGGCTAGGTTGGACTGTCCCGTCATGTCCCATCCGAAGTTGGTCTGCTTGCCGTCGCAGTATCTCTTACCTGAAACCAATTAATGTGTACCACTCACATACACTCTCTCGCATACATACACACACACACACACACACACACACACACATACACAAACACACACACAAATGTCGAGAGACTCCTTTTCTGTTGGCGTTAACGCCTGCGAAAAGAATTGAATTGTATGAAGCCGTGTTGGCCAAATGGGCGATACCCCGACTTCTGATCCGGTGTCGTGAGTTCGAAACCGGTCGTGCACAAATGGATTTTTCCACTAGAAAAAATTATGTGCGCATTAACACGTGCTTAAAACGGTGGAGGAAATCATCGTGAGGAAACCGGCATGCCCTAGAACTAAAAATTCGATTCGTTAGTGTTCCAATAAGCGGCGATGGGCTTGCAACCTGTCACGTGGAATGCTAACTTGGGGGCGTGTACCAAATGTAATGTTTGGACGTGCCTCTGACTACCCCCTACTTGGTATCATCAAAGATCTTCTCACTAGTATGTATCTGAGGATGTTCACCATGGGGAAGACAGTAGTGAGCGTTTTTGTTTTTTGAAGTTTTACCTTAGTTTTCATTTTTCGCCAACGTGAAAGGAAAGCATGCACAGTTCTGTTATTATTATTATTATTAAATTCTTTATTGCACAAAAAAATGTGAACAAAAGGTGAGCTTAATGCTAAAAGTATTTTCTAGCTGCCAACCCCACAGGTATACAAAGAGGGCGTGCTATCTCTACGTAGGATTTAACTTACCATACTCAGTGTAAGATCCAAACAGTTTCGGTTCAATAATGGCAAGTTGCGTGTACAATTCCGCCGGTCTGCTAAGCGCCGGGGTCCCGCTTAGAAGAATACAGCGCGAACATTGACGGGTTATACCGCCCAGCGCGATAGTGCATTGAGCTTTGTGAGACTTTAGGTAATGAGATTCATCCTAAAACAGTATTATAAATATCTGTGCTAAAATCAAGAGAAGAAGTTACTGGTGGAACGCTCGCGACTTCGTCCGCAAGAGTTAGAAGATTTATTTTAAACTTAATGAGAATTTTTCTGTTGTACCACTTTTTATTGTTCATAAAGTGTTTTATCAGCAACAAACATACATAATTTCGCATGTTTTATATTATTGATAAGTAGGATAGGTAGTTAACCAATATATCAGTTTGTGTTAGTGTGACTAAAATTTAGTTTTTCTCCATAAAGATAAAAGTACTTATGGAGAACACAGTTGGTAATGTCCCTCAAAAGGGAGGGTTTTCCACCGGGCTGATCCATCCGATCCACTTGCCCGGGCTCCGAGGACCGGCAGTAGGATGCTCGAGTTTTTTTTACTACTAATGAGACATTCAAACTTACCGCCCACCTGTTGGTAAACGGTTACCGTAACCTATATACGCTTGCAACACCAGAGCTATTATTCTATCACTCCGCACGCGTCACCTCCGCTCCTAGGACCGACAGTAGAATGTCGGAGTACATTTTTTAATCTCCTTAAGGTGCTATGGACGCTTTCAACACCAGAGGTATCACTGAAGTGTCTCCTCCGCTCCTAGGACCGACAATTGGATGACAGAGTATTTTTTTTATTTCACTAAAGTGGCCAACAAACTTACCGCCCACCTGTTGGTAAGCGGTTACCGTAGCCTACGGACGCTTGCACTTCCGCGATCTAGAACAATCGCTATATATTCGAGCGCCATCTGTGATTTTTGTTCGGTAGCATTTGGGTACGTTATGCTTCGTAAATGAGTAGATCGTTTGCTCTTCACCGATGTGATGTAACCTAGCTCAATGATATGGCGATAGATGTCGCTACATACTTACAATAATAGCCACACCAAACTTCTTATTCCTGAGTAGATCTGAATGCATTGTAGTAATCTTGTAGCTGACAATTACTATTTCAGTCTGAAAATCAAATAAATGTTGTCATTTATAAATGTGGCAAAGCAGATAGATAGATCGATAGGAAATACTTTAATAAATAATAATAAAATAAATAAGCCATTTATTTCAGACATAAATAAATAAATAATGCTGGACATTTTTAACACAGCATCATATATCTGATATACTACTTATATACTTTTTTTTTATCAAAAAGACATCAATATCAATTAATAAATATTTCAAAGTACTTGAATTAATTTATATTTTATTCTATTATCAATTACCTACCTACACTATGATCTAATAATTTAATTTAATTTAATTGTTGATGTTGTCTGTGTGCTCTTCAGCATAGGCCTCCTTACATTTTCCTCTGTCGTTTGCAGTTCTCGTCCATAGTATTCTTTTTTTTCTATCGAAGGGATATGAAATACTATATTGCACACCAAATACGTTGGGGTAAATGATTTCATGAGTGGTGACCGCGTCTAGGCAAATCTTAAGTCATCGCTCCACCGCGTCTGGGTGGAGCAATGACTTAAGAAAGACGGACGGGCAGAAAGTGGATGAGAAGAGACGAAGACCGGAATCAGTGGCGCGTATCGGGAGAGGCCTATGTATGTATGTATTAGAAGAGAAGAGAAAACAATGTATATAAGTAGTATATCAGTCATGTAGTTCCCATAACACAAGCTCTGCTTAGTTTGGGACTAGATGATGCTGTGTGAAACATGTCCAGCATTATTTATTTATTTATTTGCTCATGTCCAGCAGTGGACTAATGTGGGCTGATGATGATGATGATGATGACACCAAATAACACATCAGCTTAGTTAAGTACTACAAACATTGACAATGTTGTACAATGAGCGGTCTTATCGCTGAATATGATAATATAAATATATAAACACAATATTCAGCTGTCACATACAAAGTCCTGACCCCACACTAGGATTCCGTGTCATGGGTAACCGTGGTAATATGGAGAACACGGTTGGTATTGTGTCATACATTTGCTGTGGGGAACATCTTTCACTGGGCTGATCCATCTGATCCACTTCCCGGGCTCCTAGAACCGTCGGAGGTATTATAAATGTTCAAGTTGAGTGAACACTTCGATTGCGCGATCTAGACACTCCGATGCAGCGCCATCTATGTTAGCTCTTCGTAAATGTGATGTAACGTAGCTCAGACATGTGGCGAGAGATGTCGCTACAGTATCACAGTACCCAGACCCAGATGAAATTATCTGCAGAGCAAGAATCAAACATCTTGCGTCGCAGCTGGCTTTTTTTTATACCAACAAGTTGTTAAACAAGCATACGGCCCACCTGTTGGTAACCCGTTACCGCAGCCTATGGACCATTGCAACACCGGAGGTCGTCGCAACAGTCGTGATCGTGTTTTTATTATTTTAGTTACCTGTCTATCAGCAACCAGCTGTGAATCCCTGCTATTGGTGAGTGTGGCGATGTTCATGAGAGGCACTGAGGGCAGTAACTCATGAATCTTGCTCTGCCACGTTTCTCTGAAACAATATTAATGTGCTGGCAACATTTTAATGAAACTTAAACCCCGACGTCACAAATAAATATGATTTATAAAAAGTAAAAAAAGTAGCCTATGTAACACACTACTTTTAATCCGGGTACGATAAGATATGATGTATAAGCTATATTACTGTAAAGTTTCATCAAAATCTGTTCATTAGTTTTTGCGTGAAAGAGTAACAAACATCCATCCTCACAAACTTTCTAGTTTATAATGGTAGTAGGATTTATTTATTTACACTTTTGGCGTGTTGGCCTAGTGGCTAACCCCGACTTCTGATCCGGAGGTCGTGGGTTCAAACCCGGTCGTGCATCAATGGGTTTTTCCACTCGAAAAACGTATGTGCGCATTAACACGTGCTCAAAACGGTGAAGAAAAACATTGTGAGTAAACCGGCATGCCCTAGAACCAAAAATTCGGAAGCATGTGCCAACAGTTAGTGTTCTAACTAAGCGGCGTTGGGCTTGCAACCTGTCACGTGGAATTCTTACTACTTGCAAAACGCGGGCATGTACCAAATGTAATGTTAGGACGTGCCTCTGACTACCCCCTACTTGGTATCCTCAAAGATCTACTCACTGAGTATGTATCTAAGGATGTCCACAATGGGGAAGAAGTCATGAATATTTTTTTTGTTTGTTTTTTTAACTTATATCAATGTGTACAGTCTTTTTATAGGTTACAATATTATAAAGCAATGTTAAAGAAAGTGGACGTAACCAAAGTTTTATAACATGTTACATAATCTGGACTCACCTATATGGCTTCAAAAGGCTTAAAAACATGTAAAATCAATTAGATACCTCATTGACGATGTAGTTACTATCAGAAGGGGCCAGTTGTGTCTGTAATAACTGGCAACAGCGAGTGCTTGGAATGTCTTGCCTAGGCCCATGTCATCTGCTATCATGCATTTACCACGACGGGCTATGGCAAATCTGGAATGGAACACAGAACTAGAGATAACAGTTTTGATTCAAGATAGGCTAGCTAGGTTTAAGGTGGGCTAGAAGAAAGATTTAAAATTCATTTTTTGACAATGTTTATTATTAACACGCTCTGGCTGACGAACTCGGTCGAGTAGCTGTGACGCCAAAGGTGCGGGTTCGTTTCCCGCTGCGGAACGAATGTTTTCATGTTCAGCAGATATTTGTTCCGGGTCTGGGTATTGTGGTATGTCTTGATACCCACGACACAGAAATTCCTAGTGTGGAGTTAGGACAATGTGAGTGTCTGTTAGATGTTTATTATTTATTTATAATAATTGAGATAATCTTAAAACATAACATCTTCACCTGACTCCATCTTCTTGAAATGGCATTAATTTGTGCCTTAGTGTTGATTCCACTGGTGATAGATCAATTTTGTTTGGGTCCATTGTATTCTCTCTAAGGACCTGCAAGAAAATCAGCCAATCTCTAACTTTTAGAAATCTGCAATCAGTTGATGGACTATATAAGACAGATGTATTGAAGGTTAGGCCTTGGGAACCAGGCACATTAGTGGTTCTTCCCTTTACCTATGCAGTATCCAAGACATTGATTCTCTTTTACCGCTTTGTGTCGCTTGGTTTTTCGACTAGCGCTCTTTCTAGCAAAGTCAAAGTCAAAGTCTATGTCTGTATAAGGCGGATCTTTTTGACTGATTGGTATTTAATCATATGCACATGATTATGTAGAACCAAAAACTTACAGACATACTCACAACCCGACATTTAGACAGACATACATTCAGTCAAAAAAGTATCGGGAATGGATAATTTGTCTATGGTTCCCAATTCAATTTTTTTGTTTATTTTTTTGCTGTTAGATTGGCACAACTGTTTTCCATTTTGGCGCGGATTTTGAGTTGCATCTGTTGTTTATATTTATTATAGTGCTGTTTTTAGTTAGATCATAATATCTAGTGTGTACTGCGAATTTCACTATGGACAAAAATATCGAACAAAGAGTTTGTCTTAAATTTTGCATCGCCAACGGAATTTCGTGTTCGGAGTCACTGAAAATGTTACAGAAGGCTTACGGTGAATCGATTTTATCAAAAACACGTGTATAAGAGTGGTACAAAACGTTTAAAAGCGGCCGAGATGTGATAGAAGATTTGCCTCGCTCTGGTCAGGCCATCAACATCTTCAACTGAAGTTAACGTCGCAAAAGTGAAGGAATTAGTGACTGAAAATCCTCATTCAAATTTGAGAGAGATAGCCGCTGAACTAGTCAACAGGCTTCAGAGTGGTGCCTCCCAACTGAACCGAAATCGAAAAAACCACGCCAAAGTCGATCAAAAGTTAAAGTCATGTTGACTGTTTTCTTTGACTATGGAGGTGTTGTGCACTCGGAATTGTTGCCGGAAGGAAAAACGGTAAATAAAGAATATTATTTGAGCGTTATGCGGCGTTTAAGAGAGCAAATTCGGCGAAAAAGGCCAGATTTGTGGAAAGAAAATTCTTGGATTTTGCATCAACAAATACTATCGAGCAACCACCTTATTCACCAGATATGGCTCCAGCCGACTTCTTCCTTTTTCCTAAACTCAAATTACCACTTCGTGGCACACGTTTTCATTCGGTAGAAGACATAAAGGAGAATTCGCGACGAGAACTGAACTCAATTCCGGAAAAAGCGTTTAAAAAATGTTTTGATGATTGGACTATCCGTTGGCGTAAGTTTATCTTTTCTGAAGGAGCATACTTTGAAGGCGATGAAATAAAAATAGATGAATAACTAACATTTTGTGTATTATTGATCTTTTCCCAGTACTTTCTTGACAGAGTAGTATATTCCCCATTATATAAATACTCAGGGCATAGATATTTGAAGAGAATAATCAGAGGCTCGTATTTGGTACATGCCCGCATTTTAGCAAGTAGTTTGCATTCCACTTGACAGGTTGCAAGCCCATCGCTGATTTATTGGAACACTAACTGTTGGCGCATGCCTTCAAATTTTTGGTTCTAGGGTAGGGCATGCTGGTTTACTCACAATAAATAATAATAATAAATAATGCTGGTAATTTTTTTCACACAACATCATCTAGCCATAAATTATACATAGAATTACGCAGACCCGAGAAAAACATTTACAGATGATATAAACATTTGTCCCACAGCGGGAATCGATCACGCCACCTTCTGTGATTCATGCGGACCTTTGCCCACTGCGCCCCAGAGGTCATCAACAGGGTAACATTTGTCTCACAGCAGGAATCGAACCAGCATCTCTCATCTCGGCCGGCTACTTGCCCACTGTATCACCAAGTTTGTTGTGTAAAATATGAAACTAGTTCCTACTTGATATTTTGTTAGACACAGCAGATTAAACAAGTTTCATAGACTTACTTTGAGGACATAGGCAGGAAGAGCGCCGAGGACCACATGAGGACTCAGTATGGCCACCTTCGACATCAAAGCATCATAGTCATCTATTGAGAAGTTCCATAGTTTTGACTTTGAATCTGAAAAACCATAGAATCTATTGTTTATTGTTTTATCAGTCATCCTGCAAAGACTGATAATGGGCCTGCATAATACCTGATGGTGAAAGAACCAATGTTGTAAAAGGAGTCAGAGCCCTGTGAATTGTGATGTACCATGGCATGGACATATGAGTGACTATTATTTCAGTGTTGGGATTGTTGGAATCAGGTTAGAAGGGGGTCTCCCCTTCTAACAGTGCATAACACACCCAAATGAAGGATACAAGTGCAGATCTTGTTACCCACACTTTTTTTGTCTATTATTTTAATAAATTTGGTATATTTTGAACTATGTTAGTTTAACTGAACCCTGCTTCCACATATAATGCACCAACATAGAGTTCAAAGGCGGGAAGGTAGTCCACCTACATATTTACCATACCATACCCACCTACATATGTAGATTTTCATTATCCAGCTTGTATACATGATAGCTGATTAATGATAAATAGTCATACACACCATAGTGTTTAGAAGGTAAGCTCTTGAAGATATTGATAAGTGGAGTGCAGAATTCGGAAGGATTTACTTCAAACCTATCTTTAGAGATCAGATAAATAGTTCCACTGACTACTTTGCCTACAGGTACAACACTTGCTTCCTGGACTCTAGGCTTTGCATACGGATGGTAGCCTTTTGGAGAGTTTAATGCCTTCAGAGGACCAGCTCTGGAAGCGTTGGCGGCAGCAGAACCGCTGAATGACGGTGAACCGAATTGTGAGGTTTTGTTTTGACGTTTTTGTAACGCGGCGAGGCGTTTTCTCTCTATTTCTTCTCTGGAGCACGACATGGTTGGCGATTAATACTTGCAGAAAGTCGGATCACATTACAATAGGTAGGTAACTACAACTTTTCTGTAGATAGAAATCAACAAGTGAAAAAGTTCTGTTCAATTATTTCAACCACACTTCAACTTTTCAAAACAAGTATTTTGAAAACAAACAGTTGTTTCATGGGATATATATTGTACAACCATATAATTTTCTGCCTGATTATGCTCAACTTATTGCAAGTTTTGATACACAAATGACCCAAAGCTTAGTTTGAAAACATTTTATTCAGATTAGTAGATAGAGTTTCAGTAGTATGTACAATACAGTTTACAAAAATAGAAACGTATACGTAGTTTTTTACCATGATATTTTTGTGTGCTTAGCCAGGTTTATCGCTATCTTGCTCGCACACCTGTTGCTTGGTGTACCTTATTACTACGTGTCAATAGGTTGAAAGCCATTATGTTTATGCTAGTTCACGAAAGTGAAAAGGAACGTAACATATGGACTTGGACTTTGACATTCTTACAATCACAAAACAGCTGTGAGCTGACAGGTTTTTAGACAACAATTTTTTAATTGAAAGTAGATCAAAAACCTAGTTTCAAAGTATAAATTTTCCTTTCTTTTCTTATAACCTACGAAAATACACTACAAAAATGTCCGAAAACAGTAGCCCAATAAAATATTTTCTGAGTGGCGGTTTCGGTGGAGTATGCACTGTTTTAGCAGGACATCCCATGGACACGGTAAAAGTGAGATTGCAGACTATGCCCCTGCCGAAACCTGGCGAGGTCGCTCTATACGGCGGCACCTACGACTGCTTCAGAAAAACTATACAGAAGGAAGGTTTCCGGGGTCTCTACAAAGGCATGTCAGCGCCTCTCACCGGAGTGGCGCCTATATTCGCAATCAGCTTCTTCGGTTTCGGGCTCGGTAAGCGGTTGATAAAGAATGACGAAAGCCAAGTTCTCACTAAACCTGAGCTGTTCGCAGCCGGCGCGTTCTCAGGTATTTTCACTACGTCTATTATGGCGCCCGGAGAGCGTATCAAGTGTTTGCTACAAATCCAGCAGGGCGGTAATGTACCACAGAAGTACAATGGCATGGTGGACTGTGCCAGGCAGCTATATTCAGAGGGGGGTATTAGGAGTATTTACAAGGGCAGTGTGGCCACAATACTGAGAGACGTTCCCGCTAGTGGCATGTACTTTATGACCTATGAGTGGGTTAAAGAAGTGCTGGTTCCTGAAGATGCCACCACCAAATTAAAGATGGCAGTGACGATTTTAGCTGGGGGGTGTGCTGGTATAGCTAACTGGCTGGTGGCTATGCCGGCTGATGTACTGAAGAGTAGACTACAGACTGCCCCGGAAGGCACATATCCTCGAGGCATGAGAGATGTATTCAAACAGCTGATGGAAAGAGAAGGACCAACAGCGTTGTACAAAGGTGTGACACCTGTCATGCTTCGTGCATTCCCAGCGAATGCTGCATGCTTTGTAGGTTTTGAATTAGCTATTAACTTCCTTGATTGGGTTGCTCCTAATTTTTGATAGTTAATTTTGTGATTGAACTATGAAGTTATAGAAATAGGTGCTAAGTGTTATTGTCAGGGGCCATCCATAATTTATGTTACACAAATTTCATAATTCTTTAAGCCCCCCAGTCAAATCTGTGTGGGGGTCACACTAAAGTTTTTCGCTAGAGTTGAAGATTGTTGACCCCCCTCCCTCCTCCTAATGTAAGACCTAATTTATGGATGGCCCCTAAGTGGAAATCAAGAATTTTGAATAAATATAGCTGTTAATATGAAATGCCTAGTTCTGTAAACTGACATTATAGTAAAACTAATACTGTAATTATATCTAAAAAATGTGATTAATATTACCTGGCATGCTATGCATACTATAAAATTGTTGAATCATGTCACCTTTTGTACCTCAATTGAAGACAGAAATTCCTATTCTTAGAATAATTTACACAGACAGAAGTGATAAGTAATCTTAGTATAGTTTAAGATTTTATCTCTGCACAAAATATAATTTTCTGATCCAATAAAGTAACAACATCTACTTTTATTTATGAAAAGTATGGATTATTTGTATTGTTTACTGTTTATAAATGTTTTATGTAAAAAGTATCAGTAACTGTGTTGTGCCTTTTATGCAAATAAAGTGTTTATTCAATTACATTGTATATTTTATTAAATACCTAAAAAGTAAAGTAAAAAGTCTCTATTCAATTGGATACCATCACAAAACACACACAAGATCTTGTAATCACAAGGGGTAAAAAATACATAGCTATAATATTTGTAGATACTGTATTTTTCTAGATAATAATTGTATTACAGTAACTGTTTTCTTATGGTAGATAAGATTCAGAACACAACTGAAAATTGAATGCTGCAGATAACTTATAAAAATTGTTATCCTCAACAATGTATAAAACTTTTTCAATAGAATTCTCTTCTGAAGTTGATTTCCATTCTTTTATAATTTTTGAATTCTCTATCAACCAATTTACTATTTTTAGGTATTGCCACTTTAATAGTATCTTCTTTCTTTTTTTCAAGGCCTAGACCTTTTCTGTCTCTTTTCTGTACAGCTTTGATTGGATACTTCTTTCCGGATCCATCTTTCCCCAGCCCACATTCTTTATCCCAGCCAACTTTCAGCATTATTTGATACCCTCGATTGGTTTGTGGTATCACATAGTTAGTAGGTATTTTCTTATCCTTACTTGCATTTATATTGTGTACTGTTGAAGCTAAGTGCTCAGCTTTATCTGGGAATTCTTTATTACAAATTTCACATACATAAGTTTCTTTAAGCTTACTCTTTACTATTCTAGGCCTAATTTTACTTGGAAGTTCATGGTTATTGCTGCTTTCAGAGGCACTTTTTCTGTGACTTATGAGTAGGTCTGCTAGTTCAAGGTTTTTGTTTCTGATGACCAAGTTGGTTGCAGAGTTTCCCCCCTTATCTCTAACTGAGGTATCAACACCCCGTTTTAACAGTTCCTTTACAGTGTCAAGGGAGTTGGCTTGGCACGCAATCATAAGCAAACTCCACCCGTATACATCGACCGTGTTCAATAATCTTGGGCAAGAGTCCAAGATGTTTTTGAGCATTTGAACATCATTATTTTGAACACTCATAAACAAGTTCTTATTTGAGATATCTTCAGTATTTAGTACTCTTTGTGCTGTCGTATGCTTTGGTGTCGTATAATATGTATTAGAACTTGTGGAATTCTTTGTGTCTTTAATTTCTTTTAGGTATATTTCCTTGGCTTGCTCTCCGCTAAGTGAAGGTTGTTTGCTAACAATTTCTGAAGAAGTTGAAGCCTTTATGAAATTGTTATAACGTTTTTTCAGCATTATGTGTTTTACCACAGATGTTATAATAATATACCTTTTTACTCACGCAAAAACGATTGAGAAAATGTAAAAACAAGGTATTTAAATTTATTGTAAAAGATTCTTCCGTTGTTTGATCAAATGAAACATAAAAAAAACAAATGTTATAAAAAAACATTATGTCAATGTCAAATTAACACTCACTTCTTCAACTTCAACTTTTTGTTATTGGCTTATGTGGTTAGGGTTGCCACAATTTTGCCAATGTCAGGTCAACAAGATTTAAAAAAATAAGGCGATGGAGAGGAGTTTACCGAAATTTGTCCGGTATAAAATAGAACGAAAAGTTTTTTTTTTTTAAATATAAGTTGATTTATTATATGAAAAGAAAGGAACAACACAAATACAGAGACAAGACACACATACTGTACATTTAACATTGTGAAAGGAACTTATAAATGCAGAATTATCATAATTTTATTTTATTATTGGATACAAATTTACATAATAAACATATAAAAGGGGTGAAGACAAGGGATAGTAAAAATTTAGAAGAGAGAGGACGAGGAATTCTGGAGGAGTGACATCATATAAAGATAGCCGTAGCTTGGGACAAGAGAATAAAAGGTGATCAACATTTCCTTCATCTAATCCACATTCACACAAGGAGTGATCCCTGACCCTTATTTTGGCTAGAAAAACTGGTGTGCAAGCATGACCTAATCGTAAACGACAGATAGTGGACGTTGTTATTTTGTCAGCTTTGCGGAACTTAAAGAACCAGGGTTTTATTGGAATTTCGGGTTGAATATCACCATAGTGTTTACCTTTCAGAGTTTTGGAAGTAATCCACATACGGGACCAGGAAGTTGACAAATGCGAACTAGGAACTAAACAAAGGTCGTGGGAATAAATATGTAAGTATTCATGGGAGCCTGTCTGAGCAGCATATTTTGCGCAGGAGTCGACTGTTTCATTGCCTGGAATTCCAGAATGACCAGGGATCCATGCTAACACAATATTAATTCCGATCGTATGACAACTATACAGAGCTTCACGAATACTAAGGATAACGGGGAATCTGGATTTGGATCGAAAAGGGTTAGAAAGTATAGCCTGGAGGGAGCTTTTAGAGTCAGTGAATACAATTGAATTATTAAGGTTATGAGATTTAATATAAAGAATACTCTCTAAAAGAGCTACAGATTCTGCCGTAAAGACAGAAGATACTGATGGGCATTTAAAGCTTAATATAATCTTAGACTAAGGAATCCAAACAGCAGCACCAACAGGGCTGGAGTCATGTAATTTTGAGGCATCAGTAAATATAGAAAGCCAGCCATTAAATTTAGTAGCCATTTGCTTATTAAATGAATCGCGAGCACCCACCGAACCTTTAGCAATTCCAAAATCGAGTATAATATTTGGTTGATACACTAGGGCTTCATATGTAGTTGAAAATAGGGGGTTAATTCGATTCTGAATGACAGGGTGTGGCAGGCGAGAATATTTTATGAAACTACGAATTAAACATGGAATTTTGTCTTGAATGTTATCGATGAAAGGTTCAATTAAATTAAAAAGCTCATTTAATTTTTGCAAAAGAGGATGATGAGAATATTGTACTAATTTAAAAAAGAATCGATCTGCAAGGTACTGTCTTCTCAAACAAAGAGGAGGATCAACACATTCCACTTGCATTGCGTTTATAGGAGAGGACTTCATTGCTCCAAGAATTATTCTCAGACATCTTGACTGTACCTTATCTAATTTCCCCAATGCCATTTTGGTACATGGGTCTAAAAGAAAGGACCCATAGTCCATATGACTACGAACAATGGCATTATATAATAGTTTTTGGCAATAAGGATGGGAACCCCACCATACGCCAGATAATGAGCGAAGGATATTAATATTTTTTTCACATTTCTCTGAAATGTAGCTGAAGTGAGGAACTCCTGTCATTCTTGAGTCTAATTTTATACCTAAAAATTTTGCACTGTTAGCCTGTTGAATCTGCTCTTCGCCAACGTACACTTCAACAGACGGGATAATTCTTTTCCTAGAAAACACCACACACCTACTTTTAGAGGCTGAAAGGGATAGGCCATGGTCATTCAACCATTCATTTAGGAGTCGAAGGGCTGTATTTAGATCGTCCCGAGTATTTTCAATAGAGTTTGATCGAACAGCATATCGTAGAATCGTTTATGATGCAAAGATTGGCCTCATCAAACATTTCCAAAAGTAAACGTCCAAACACATCACAGTGGCCAGAACCCCATGAAGAGTGATGGGCGTTGAAATCTCCCAACAAAATAATGGGAGAAGGGACAGAAGAAATAACCAAAAGAATATCAGGGATTAAGATCGAATTGGGATGAGGGATATATATTATATAGAAATAAATGAAATATCAAAAACTCTAACAGCTACCAAGTTTATTTCAGGGGAATGGGGTGGGAGGGAAATTTGGGAGAAAGGGAGGGTGCGCCTGACAAGCAGGCCACTACCGGCGTACCCGTCAGTCCTGTCGTCTCGGAGACAGGAGTAGCCTGATACCCGAAATTGGGAACCAGGAACAAGCCATGTCTCCGAGACGGCAATGACCGACGGGTGGAATTTAGAAATTAAGTGGAGAAGTTCAGATTTTCGTGGGCGAAGACTTTTCGTATTCCACTGGAGAATGGACACTAGATCCATTATTACCAGCTAATGACCTAGACAGTTTTTGGGCAACGTTGGACGGTAGGGGAGAGTTGGATGTTGAGAACAACTCAATTATGAGTGTTAGAAGAGTTTCAATAAGGAAACTCTGTCGGGTCTCGGACTCTGATGACAGAGTATGAGACATTATTGCATGACCATTTGGAAGAACTGAGGATGGGTTAGAGACGATGGCTTGATGAGCAGCTTTGTCGAAGGATTTTCCTAATGGGGCTCGGGGACGAGGAGTAGCATAGACAGTTTTGACATAAGAACGGGTTTTCGATGAATTGCTTGAGGGGATTGAATTTTGAAGGACAGGATTAGGAGAAGAATACATAGTCTGAGCAATTTCAGAATATGATTTTCCAACCTTTGGAAATTGAAGAGAAGCTTCCTCGTATGAAATGCCATTTTGTGACATCAAACTCTTTATAGACCTTTGTCTCTCCTGTTCAGGACAACTTTTGTTGGAAGAGAAATGGTTACCGAAACAGTGTAAACAAGTAGCTTTGGATTCTTCTGTATCACAGCTATCACCAGTATGTTCTTTTGTGCATTTGTAACATCGTGGTTTGGAGCGACATTGAGCTTTAACATGTCCAAATCGGCAGCAACTCAAACATTGGATAGTAGGCAACTGGTATGACTCAACCGGGAGAGAGGTATGGAAAGAGTAAACTCTTTCTGGAAGAAGCTGTCCTCTAAAAGTGAGAACCACAGTTTGAGTGGGAACCCACGAAACCTTACCCTCATCCACAGATTTTCTATTTAGTCTGCGGGCTTTGAGAACAAAGCCGCATCCATCAGGAACTTCTAAATTCTCAGCAAATTCATCTAAAGATAAATCCACTGGAACGGAGCGGACTAGACCCATGCGTGTGATGTTGTAGGTTGGGATACTCGCAGTATATTTACACATTGGCAAAATCTGGTTGTCCAAAAATTTGTTGGCATCCGAAGCTGTTTTAAATTTCACCGAAATTCGATTGCGCCCTACTTGCTTAACACCATCACAGCAAATGTTAGAAATTTTGTGATTTGACAAAAATTGACCAAATTTGATGGGACGAATGGTTGTACCTGCTGAAGGGTCAGGTTCAGTCCTTGAAACATGGACGATGAAAGGTCCTTTATCTTGATTAGAGTATTCTTTTATACCAATAACCATCAAGGCATGATGATAGACAGTTTGTATCGAAGCAGAGGCCATATCAGGAGAGGTAATAGTTTTTTTCCCTACGGAAACATCCCCCTCATCCACACTCAGTCGGCGCTTGGCTCCCGAACGACTTTGTTCAGGAGCCCCAGACGAACCAGAACATGAATCAGGAGGATCTGGAGGGCGATCCGGCGGGACCACCACTTCCATATCCATCTTGGAAAACGCGGTTCACAAAATCAGATAAGGTTAGTAAGAACAAACAATGTTAAAACATATACTACAAGGTATTACCAACAATACCTAAACCCACAAACACCTAATAACAATAAATCAACTTGATAGGACGTGAAATAGGTAGCGAAATTAATTTAAAAACTCAAAAACTCTCACTGAGACGCTTGTTATTCCAAATCCTGAGGCGCGATTCTGGGATTTGCAACATGCTAAAAACGTGACCGTATCGATCATTTTGAACCGTTTTCCAGCACGTATTTACCAATTCCGATCTTGGGTAACATGTTGCAACGACAAATACGGACGGTATTTGAATTTTTCAAATACCGTCCGTATTTGAAACATTCGAGACGTTTGGGAAAATCTTTTCTAATGTTTTTAACGGTTTTTTTAGAAATTCCGATCTCGAGTGTTAAAACTGACAGCTTAACGCATGGAATTTGTAGAAATTCGTCAGACGTTCACGGTTTCGTATCTCGGCAACAATTTTGTAGGAGAGACTGCCTGTCGACCTAGCAAATAGATCATTTTCTTGTGGATATCGTAGTTCTTTTTGTTTCGAAAATGTCATCAAGATATTTTCTAGCATGGAGATGGAGACAAGAAGATGAACGGGCTCGTGATGGGTACCGTTACGTAAAAGAAATGAAAGCCAATTTACGGGAGTTCTTCAACCCTGTCGAGGATCACCTATTGCGTAAATATCAGAGATTTTTTCACCGGAATAACCCTAGAAGTATTAATGCATTTTACTTACAGTTCCATATATTCCACCATCGTTTCGAATTGCGATGGACTCGTACGCATTATTTTTTCTTGTTCTACTCAAAAATTAAATATTTAAATAAACCGTCCGTAGGGGAATCCCTATTTTGACAGAATGACAATGACACTGACAAATTCAAGTAACAAATTCCTTATAGATCTGAAGTTTTTTAATTTTAAATTCAAGTCGTCAACCTTCTAAAAATGACTTTTACACAATTTTCCTAATACGTCATCGAGGGCTCGTTAACCCGTTTTGCACATTTACATGCAAGTAAAAATCAAGTGACTCGTAAAACATCAAGCCGAATAATTCGGTCAACGTTGGCTCGTCCATGGTTTTACGCAGAAAATGGTAAAACTTAGAATTGGGGTACTGATCTCCACTCACTTCTTGATTATGGCGGTTGTGAATGTCAAATTAAGTTGAGTTACATTCAAAGTAGGTAGCTAATAATCTTCGAGGAACGCTTTATGTGATGCCAAATAAAAAAACAGTCGCGTACACAAGTCCCTGTATTGTACGACCATGTAAAACACGGTCATGAAATGTAGTTGCCATGTTTTAGAATACTGGCCGTGTATTCACTACACATGTCGACCTTGTACGGCCCATATTGTACAGCTGTGCAAAAAACAGCCCTTGGAAAACGATGGGATTGTCAAAACGATCGATACTGTGTTTTCTTATGCGTGTTTGAAGAAGTGCTGTGTCGCCATAGTATTTTACATTAACTATAGATGACGCGATCAGTTGAACGATCTATAGATACCTCAACTGATCCAGATCACTAAAAGACGGAAGCAGGGTTGTTTCGAATATCGGCATCCACATCCGCATATACATACATACATATACGCATTTTTCCGTAGGGGTAGGCAGAGACCACAGATTTCCACTTGCTTAGTACGATCCAAAGTCAAGGTCAAAGTAAAAATTCAATAAAATCACAAGGTTCACTTTGATACGTCGGTTTTATCTATTGCCTGTTCTTCCGCGACCAAGCCAGGAAAGAAAGGCAAGAAAACAAGGCTGGTTATTCTTTTTAATGATCCTTTTACAAAACAACGCATTTGTTGGAGCATTTTCAATCCCAAGAGTTTTTATCATCTAAATAATCAGATATTTTATAGTATGCCTTTTTATAAACTTGTTTTTTAATTACGTTTTTAAATTTGTTAATTGTCAATTTTTGTATAACTCTTGGGAGTTTGTTATAAAAGCGTACACCTTGCCCTTTAAAAACAATTTACTAACTTTATGGAGTCTACAAGTCGTGGCAACAGCGAGTTTATTGTCTTGTATAATCACAATGTGATTATCGCTGTTTTTCTTAAACAAATTATTATATTTGTGAAATTGATTTTCATAGATGTATTGACAAGGAAATGTCATTATATTTATTTCTTTAAATTTTGACGAAGTGATTCTCTGGGACCCATATTATAAATTGCTCGAACAGCCCTCTTCTGCAGCACAAAAACGTCTGTATAAAGACGGATCTTTTTGACTGCATATGCCGCAGAACTAAGTCTCTTCGATAACTTATCAATGTGAGGGCCCCATTGAAGCTTATTATCTAGGGTGATACCTAAGAATACGGTGGAGACAACTCTTTGATTTTGATATTTGCTTTAACTTGTGAAACATTAGGTATTATAAATCTAATACCTACACTTTGTTTTCTTTTCATTTAGTAGAAGATTGTTTACATTGAACCATTTTACAACCTTAGAGATTGCATTGTTTACATCGTCAAAATCGGTTTGTCGTCGCTTTAATTTGAATAAAAGTGACGTGTCATCTGCAAACAATATAACCTCATGATCGTTCCTCACAAGATCATGAATGTATACTAAGAATAAAAATGGTCCAAGAATTGATCCCTGCGGTACACCCATAGTAACCAGAGACCCCGGAGAACGCTTTCCATTCACGTCAACTCTTTGTACTCTGTCACTTAAATAGGAAGTGAGAAAGTCTAGAGCAACGCCCAGAATTATGGCATTCATAATCCTGGCATAGGTAACTCTTTTACTTCATTCATCCTCATCATATTCTTCATACAAGCTTGGCGCATTTAATCCGCATTAATTAAAATATCCTTATCCACTTTGATTGATGCTGATATTCATTGCGGATTTCGAGACGCGACATGCCCCGAAGCTTATGGCACATATTTGTAATAATTAGGTAAACAAGCAAAGGTGGAAAAAGTGAAAGTTCATTGTTATTCATTGTGTTGTACGTGACGTGTGGTTGTGATAAATAATGGCGCCCTGAAAAGTGAGATAGATGAGAGCGTTATCAACGGTGATTGCAATTTGCAGTTGTTTTCTGAAACAAAAAAGAGCGAACAGCATATTATTACGACTATACCACGTACTTTACTATTCTCCTGCTGACGTTTCGTTGAACACCCGTCTCACGACCGTCGAACGTGGTCGCGGACGGTGCTCATGAGGAAGGACCTCTAAACGGTCAACGAAACGTCAGCAGGAGAATAGTAAAGTACGTGGTATAGTCGTAATAATATTCTAAAATGATACCAAACAGCAATTTAGCAGTGCTGGAATGATTAAAAGCCTTCCAGAAACAAATTGGAAGGCGAATCAGCAGCTGAGCTGTTTTTAACATATAACTTTTTAATGCTGCACATTTTTCACACAGCATAATCTAGCTCCAAACTAAGCAGAGCGTGTGTTATGGGAACTACATGACTGATTCACTACAATAATACATTTTTATTTGTAAATACGTAAATATAAAGTGATCGTAGAAAACACCCAGACCAGAGACAAATATTTGCAGATCATAGAAACATTTGTTTGTGTGATCGCAGAAGGTTGCGGGTATCGAACCCACAACCTACTAAGTCTTCACCCACTGCGCCAGAGGTCGACAAACCTTGTATAAAATTACAATATGATTAAGCTAGGTAGGTACAGATTTTGTAGATTGTTTTCTTTTTTCATTTATTGTCACAAAATTATTAAAAAAATTAACACGCTTTTTCATGTAGATTTAAAAGGACATGTGCATTTTTCATGATTAAAAAAACCCGTAAAATCATCATCTGCATCAGCTGATGTGTAAAAAAACTTTTGGACCCAAGTTTGTTGGGTAAAGTTCGTATAGCAAGCAACCATGTCTGCTGTCATAAAAAAAACCTAAGCTATCCGAGTCGGATTTGCCTAGGAAGGATATTTCAGGCCAACATGAACTTAACAATGGCAACATTTGGTTTAAAATGTAGTCACAGAATACTTGGTGTACATTCCCGTTAAGTGTCAAGCTTGTACAGCGCTTATTGTAAGACCATGGGAATTGACATTGAATGGGGACATTGTTGGTCCATTTTTCACTGATCGAACAAAACGGTCTTCTGTGCATGCACTGTAGGGTTTTTAGCACATAGTTGGGCGCTCGAAATGTTGTTATTATATAATAGTGGGAACTTTCAAATCATTGCATCCAGCCTAAAGTCAAGAATTTATCTAATGATGGATAGGGATGAAAGTCAAAATGTAGGTAGGCAGAACCTTATAGCAATGAAGCTTAATAAACAAATAAAATATTTTCTTAAAATGTCTCCTTATTTAATTTATTGACTATTTTATAGACTATTTAGTATAGTATATTCATTAGTATGCATTACTTCTATATTTGGCACTATTTCCACATTCACTTCGCAAGTTCTTTTGCAATATCCTTCAATGCATCCGTCTGCTCTTTCATTAATAAAAGCTTCTGTCTCAAATAATCCTTTTTGAAATTGAAATAATCCTCTTTAATTTGTATTTTCCTCTCTTCCTGAATTGCCATTTTGTCACAGTTAAATGCACAGTTTTCTAAATGGCTCTGACTGTTTCTATAACTTTTGACTTTTTTTGCTTTAAGCTGTGAGCGGTTTATATCAACTTTTACTTCAGGAGGTGATGTAGGCTCACTATAAGATGTATCATTAAAACCATTAACACTATTGTCATGGGTACTTTCATCTTCAGGTGCAACAAATTCCATGGTGTCTTGATAATTGGTCTTAAAAGACACACTTTTAAAACCCAAAGCTTCTCGTTCGGAATCAGTGAGTTTTGTGATTGAAGCAGGTACTTCACCGTTCTTTACTGACTGCTTTTTCTTGACATTCGATTTAATATCTTGCCATGTCTGTAAGATTTAAGTTTTAGTTAAAGGAACCATCTCATATTGTTAATGCAGAATAAAACAGACTTAATGTTTTGATCATAATCTACCACTATTTGCCAGCCTAGTTTGTGTTAGAGACTAGTATTTCACAGCAATTGGCATGCTGCTCTTAAATCAGCTTCAGTAACTAATGGTTAACTCAGATGTCAGAGTTTACAGGCCACCCGAATACCTCCCAACTGTAAGAGTCAGAACCATCATCTTAACATAACATTTTGTTAACTATTATAAAATTTTATAAGATCTATGTAATTCATCATTGGTCTTCCATAACAAGGCTGTTCATGCCCAATAGAGGTATTAAGAAAGAACCATACCTTCCTCCATTGTTTCCAAGTCTTTCTAGCCCCAGGAAGTGAATTACACTCTGCTGCGATTTTGACCCAAAGAGTCCTAACCGAGTCCCTGTATTTTAAATCTTGAGATGCTTTGATAGAGATTAACATAGGATTCTGTGCTATCGACGAAATTAACTTCCTTTTTTGTTTAGCTGTAGGATATACACTTCTTTGCCTCATTGAGTCCATTCTTCACTTTTTTTTTAATTTTTACGTCGGATCTGCAATCATCGCAGAATATTCACGGGATTCTTTGCATAAAACACTGAACTGCTAAACTGGCTAGACCGAACAAAAATAAAAGTTAAAACAATTTAAAAAAGGACAATAAATAACTTTGGCAGAGGATATTTCTACACCAGATCTCGAAGCAACATGCCTATTGCAGGGCTTGCAGTTTTCTTCAAACGCTTTGTGTTGTTAGGCGTTTAGTTAGGGCTCCGAGGAAGTCCCTCTCTACCCTGGCGTCAACTCGCAGAGCAACCAGGGTCAATTGGTAGTGAAGCTTTAGGATTTCATTTTCAAGTGTTGCTTGGATGGTCCTGTTTCCTAGCATTATGCTGAGCGGATACCTGTTTGGTGCGACACTGAACTATCTAGGTGGATGGATTAGTAAGGTGCGTGGGGCATTTCTGTTTCAGTTATAAGTAGGCTATTCTATCTTATTTAGATATTGCTACCTATTTTTTCATAGCTTATTAACTTACAAAATTTATGTTTTTTATGTCGTGCTAAATAAATGTTTTTCTTTCTTTCTTTCTTTGGTTGCTTTACTATAGCAAATTCATACGTGTATATAAATACCAATACATACACATATATACACTCTATTCATAATACGTATTATACATACATACACACATGCATCTGCAAAAGAACATAAAACAGGCTTTCTCAGGGTGCCTAGCTAGCCACTCGGAAGCAATTCACGGGGTAGTGGATGCCCGTCAGGAGGTCGTACATGGAACGGGGCAGTACCATGTAGGTACAGTGCCGGCCATTGTCGGCGCGGTCGAACATCCGAGGACGTGCCAATATGGTCACAAAGTCTACCAACATCGTTATAGGTATTCACGTCCCTGGCAATAACGTCGTTCCTGATATATCTACACAAACACGGAGAGCAATATTTTGTGTTTTACACAAAACACTGAAATGATGATTTCCTACAGTTGACTGATTAACTTATTGACAGTTGACCCTCGAGATATTACCTACTACGATGGGAAACAAAAATAACTAAAGCCTTTCTACATTTATTCCAAAAGTATTCATGAGTCTTCTGATTCCTATCAAGTGGCAAGTTTATTTTCTGTTCGTTACGTCGTCGGTAATTATGTCAATATTAATCGTCGTTGTCACAGACTTACAAGGAACGAGTTGCAGCGCACGTTATGGTCTGTTACTATAATCTTATATAGGGCCGTAACTGATCGTTAACAAGATATTAAATATAACACTGATGATATACCTGTTAAAAAATAACAGTCAAATAACAGGAACTGTTGTAATAGTGATTAATTTTATACCTTCATGCGAATAGGTGAGCCTGAGACGCAGAAGGTTGCGGGTTCGATTCCGGCCTCGGGACAAATGTTTGCAAACACAAATATTTGTCTCGGGATCTGGGTGTTTTCTACGTATAATATGTATGTATTTGAAAAAAAAAAGGATATAAGTAGTATATCAGTCATTTAGTTCTCATATCACAAGTTCTGCTTATTTTGGGGCTAGATGATGCTGTGTGAAAAATGTCCAGCATTATTATTATTATTATTAGGCTTAGGACGGTCAACGATTACGTGGGCTATTTTAAAATTAATTACTTTGTGTACAGTGAAATCTTTTAGTTTAACAAGTTTTTTTTATTAGTTATTTTATACGTTCTTTTATGTTGTGCAGTGATGCAATTGGCGTGCATCGTGTTTGCTCTTTTAGTCATGGACGTTTGGTTCCATTAAAATCAAGTCACTTTCTTAGGAAAACCTGCAAACCGAGCGATTAGTTTTCGGTAATCCTGCTCGGTTTGCAGGCCAGACTGACGTCACTGACGGACGACAGAGACCACATAGTAAATTTTTACATACTTGAGCGGCCACGCCACCCATACTACATAACGATAAGCGTCGCGAAAGGAATATTTTGACTGTTATTAAATAATATAATACCGTGTAACTGTTATGAATATATTCTCCTCATATTAGGTTTCCTGTACCTATTACGATTATATTAGTCACATCTCTAGAGAAAACAATCGTTCCACAGAATCACAGATAGTTATAATACCACTCGATACACAATCATTCATTCGTTGTTGTTTCTTCGGGCGTGACGTGACGTAAAGACTACGCCGTAACAATAAAATTAAAGTTGTGGAAAAGTAAATAATCGTCTAATTATGTTATGATAGTAAATTAGTGCTTTATAAAACGAATTAGTGAAATCTAGTGAGGAGCAATGGCTGACCATCCAGGGTTTTTTCGCCGATTTCTACCAGCATTCTTGGAATGTCTTTTGCTTTTACATCTTGCAGAATACGTAAGTTGGTCATGTTCTGTGCTACTGCCTCTGACGAATGTGTTATTGAAATGGAGTGATTTCCGTGATGTTTACGATAAAATACAATTTATTACATGCTAAAGGTTTTTTGTTCGTACGTTTCTACGCTTTAGGAGCATTTTTTTACAACAGCATCGCGTATGTATAACTTTTTCAGATTCTCGATCAGGTGTCATGTCACCTGATCGAGAATCTGACACAATCAGAGAATGTCCAAATTACCAGCAGTGTAAGTTTATTCAAAGAAAGTAATAAACTACATTTTTAGGGTTTCGTAACTCAAAAGGAAAAGACGGAACCCTTATAGCATCACTTTATTGTCCGCCCGTCTATCCGTCTTTGTCTGTCTGTCTGTCTACATACCTCCCTCCATGCCTTGCTGACAAGACCCTTTTTCTCAGGAATCCAGTTTAAATTAATAACAAATACATAGGGCTAAGGCCTAAAGTTGAAGTTGCTTAGTTGTTGATTAAATTTGCAGTGACTTAGATTAAAAACAAATGATGCTGGCATTACTAAAATCATACCATTTACCCTATAAAACGACTACTATGTATTAACCATTTTGCTATGTATAGCTAGTTATAGCTATATGATTTAGCTAGGGTTATATTTGTAAATGTCAGATAAGACAATTCGACTTTGGTCATGGTGCAAAATACACTGATTCTAGCAGAATAAGTTTAATTATTACACATTTAAACTTATTCTGCCAAGATTTATGTAACTATAAAATTAGATTAGTAAACAAGACAGAATATTGCAGAAACAATACTTCCTTTCAATATTTAAATAAATGATGCAGATAATTCAATTTGCATTATGATAAAACAAACATTTCTATTTGTCCTGTCATAGCAACATTATACTGATATAATAATAATGTTGGACATTTTTTTTTTTCATACAGCATCATCTAGCCCCAAAGTAAGCAGAGCTTGTGTTATGGGAACAACATGACTGATATACTTTTTTTTTGTAAATACATAGAAAACACCCAGATCCCAAGACAGATATTTGCAGATGCAAACATTTGTCCCACTGCGCCACAGAGGTTGTCACAATATATAATATCTGAACAACTTCTGAGTTATTGACTGCTAAGAAAGTATCATAATATATATATTTTTTTCTATTTATGTTAATTTTGGGTGAGTAGTCAGCTGCAATGCAAAATGTGCTGGATTGGTCCCACTGCGGGTTAAATGTCTGGGTGCTGTGGTACCACAGCACTCATAGTTCCTGATACCCACAATACATTCTAGTGTAGGGTCGAAGTATGTGTGTGTCTGTTGGTTGGTATATTTAATTTTATAACTGTAAATCAAAAGACGCTTGTTTAAGAAAGGCATTAACCTAAAATACAATCTTATTTTGCTTGACTATATTACAATTAGCGCTCTGATATAATGTATGAAACTTACAGTCTGTTGGTCAATAGACTATTAAGACCATAAATTAATATTAATTTATACCAATAACCAAGCATTTGTTGTCAATTGCCCATTTACTAAGTGAATATTGGTTCCACAGCTGTCCAATTAGTGGATGTAGGAAATGTGGGTATGTTATTAAAGTGAATCATGTGGGATTTAGTTTGACAGTGGGTGATGAGATGAGGACTACTGAAAATTAGGTATTAAGAGTATTAGCTTCTCTCTCAATACCATAATATTTTAACAACAACAGCACGAATTAAATTATTATCCTAAATTTTTTTTCTTCATTTAAAAAAAAACACTCCTGACTCGAAAGGGATTTACCAGGATATGACGCATGGTTTGTTTTAAATTGTCTACTTTCTCTCATAAAAGCTTTTTGCGCCAATGAGAATATTTGACGCCATGGTGGGCCATGACACATTGGTTTTGGTCTGAATTAATTCTTACAATCACCAACACCAATCTAAAATTACCAAACTACCCACCCTACTACTGAATATTATGCATGCCTAATGCATAAATACTTACTTACTTGTTTTGGTTAGGTCGATGCAAATTTGCGTCATCGTCTTGAAATTTGTAACATATACCTACTGTAGTTTACCTAGCTTACTGAATTGCCACACTTTGTGTGAAGAGCTTATGGCGAACGAAGCTTATGACGCAGACAAGTGCCGAAACAGCAACAACGAGTAAAAGTAAACAACGAAAAGTAAGCCAATTATTAGCTAGTACTAGTTTCGAACATTAAATTACAAGATCATTAAACGTAAAACGGACAGAAGCCGAAAATACTTTGTCTAAATAAATATTTTTCCAAATTGGCGGTTTCTACGTCCTACGACTTCTACAAACTGTTGTTGATGATTATGATTTGTGCTAGTATGATTGTGTTGCCATAGTATGTAGATAGTATGAAGTATTCACATCCCGAAAGATTGGACTTGGTTTTAACCACGATGTCAATTTATCCGTCTAAGGCACATTTGTTACCGACTACGTCAATTAAAATAATTGACAACAAATAGTAACAACTATACTATATTAATAAAAAATAATTGGCCGTCCCTTGCACCATGATAAAAAATAAAGTTTTAATCACTATCTCGCCTCGAGTGATGCGATTCTAAGGAAACTGTTTAATATTCTCTACGTGCCGAGTGACGTTTGTGACTGCTCGTCTGACACCGACGCAGAACCTTGGATATAGCGCAGCACAAATATGATACAGCATCGACATCATCCGTTTTCGGACTTGCCAGATACAATAATATGCTTGTTTTAAGCTCTGTCGTACAAAAAGAGGCCAGCCCCGTCGCATTTCCCGGCCGCGCTATTGCTTCTTGGCTCCTTGGCCTCCTGAGTCGTAGCGTGATGTTAAATAAATGCGTTCCTCAAGTATTGGGTTATTTATTGATTATAAATCCGGAAATCAACAGCTATAACACAATGTCCTTAACAATACTTAAAAAGATATAGGTAGCCAATAATAGGTATTTACTGACTAGGATCTTAAAATGTGAAGCTTTTTCCTACGACACAGACAGCTCAATCAATAACCACTGGAGATAAACTTAATACTAAAAACAATTAAAATTCACATACGCACGAAAAAAGTTGAGTAATATTAGGCACCTCGTTGCCTTGGTGATACTCGTATGGAACAGGTCAATGTCCAACAACTTACTGAAATCATTAACAGTCCTACTAGCTCGCATCATATACGAACAATATACATTATTGTTACTTTATAACAAGCTGAATATTTTTTCAAATCCGACTGATAGTTTCAGAGATTAGCGCTTTCAAACAAAAAAACAAACAACCTCTTCAGATTTATTATTAGTAAGTATAGATATAGATTTATCTGTTGCTTCAAATGATCATGTCACATCATGACTTCACCCACTGCTGAGTTTAGGCATCCTTTTATCTGCGACACTACTCACGGTGCTGCTGTGCTAGTTTCAACCAGGTTCGTCCTGCAACACTTGCGATGTCTTCTTAGTGCTGTTGATGATGATGTAAAGGGTAGTCAGAGACTACGGATTCCTATTCGAATTTAAAAAGTTTAAACAACGAAACGTCAGCAGGAGAATAGTAAAATAGTCGTGGTATAGTCGTAATAATATCCTAAAATCATACTAAACCGAGATAGATAGACAAGTACAAACGACGAGAAAAAAAAAACTGTAAACTACAATAAAATATATAATAAAAACGGCTTCAAAGCAAACGGTAAAAAGGCAAAACTATAAAAGTATTTAAGGAAGGAAGGAAGGTGGTAATTAGGTATGTATTCAATTACTGCTTATAATACGTAATTAATTAATTAATTACGTAAATATTCATTTGACATAAGCTGTAGTTGATATAAGTTCGAAATAAAATCGAATATAAGTTTAAAAGTTTACCATTTCAGCAACAGTAAATACATTAGATGTCCTGTTGCGCTCATAAACCGAAACTATTGATTACCTTGATCTGAGAGTTTTCGTTTTGCGTGACAGGAAAAACGTAAACCGCCTGCGATTATTATGACAGAATCACACAGAATAGAGAGGAAATAAATGTATTTGGTAATTAACAATGTATTTGGTAATGGTAATTAACTTGGCTTTTCCTAAAGTTACTAAGGGAAACCTCAACTTACGTTGCCTACGTTTTTGTTGAAAACATGTCTTCTGGGCTGCTTTTTTGAACGAGCCAGTGACAAGAACTGCTATTGATTGGGTACGCATAGTTTCCCCGAGGCTTTTTGGGTTTGTTCATATACTTGATCAAGAAGTCACGATGTACGAAAAATTCCACGTTCGCTAAATGAGACTGATCAACCGCGCTGAATCATAATTACGATTCGCGAGAAATTCAAATAGGCGCCGACATACAAAGCGTTTATCTAAATATACAAACGAATACTAGTAGTTGGCTACTGTATAAAACGTACGTTGATGTTTTGTTTACTTTGAGGTCTTGGGAATACGTATTTTAAACCTTGATCTTTCTTAACACAAGAATTTTGTCGTAGAATTGTAAGTGGCTAACCTCCAATGTAAAAGGGCTGATGGCACCATCTAGCAAAATAAATTATCCTTAATAAAATAATTTAATTAATCCTTAAGAAATAAATAAATTTTACTCGTGATGTTGCTTCGTAAAAACACGTTAAATTAGGAACAGATGGGACCATGAAGTTTATAACTAGGGATACCGGTTGTGCCCAAGACCATGTTGAAAGCAAAATAGCGCATTTGGCTCTTCTAATTACTACTTAAATCTTTTGTCGTAAATTATGTATTCCTTTCTTTTTATAGCAGATCGATAAATTAAATTAGTTAGTTTTGGTAAAACTGTTGACATAAACTAAGCCTGTGACTGTCATGTTTTAAATGAATGCACAGAGAAAGTAAATGATTGCGTTCGAGATGAGACGCAACGGCCGACAGACACCGAGACAAGGTCGGCCCAACCTTACCGATAAAATTATCAGCAAATTTTTAAATCAGACGAAATTCATAATGTATAATTCGTGGAACCGAGCTTAGGTATGCTTATACCTAAACTCTGATTCACGATTTAACCTGCTCAGGTTAAACACAACTTTACGCGCTATAACTTACAAGCCGATGGCAACAGCTATAACTTACCTATAATTAAACAAGGACGAGAGCAGTCTTATAGTAGTCTATGATGGTTGACTCAAACACCGGAAAGTCCTGACTCAAAATAAAGTACCTAACCAAATAAAAACATTGTTACAGACTGAAGCTCTATGCTAATTCGAACAAGACCGACTTCCTTTCATTGCCATTGCCCAGTCAAAGTAAATCTAGCCTTATTTGACATAATAGGTTGGGGAAAAAGTTTCTTCGCATTTTTTAAGAAAATTCAAAACATTTTTTAATATAGTTTATTTACATTTAACTAAAGTATGTAGGTACCATTTTGTTCGATAACTTTTTGCCATTTTGTAGGCAGGGACATGATCCCATTGCTATAAAAACTTTGGGGCTTCTGTTCAAAATACCGCGACAAGTGGTTTTGGCAGTCCTCTCGTGATATTAACCTGACACTGCCTAAAGAATTCTGAAGAGACCGAAACAGGTGGAAATCTGAAGGTGCAAGGTCAGGACTATACGGCGGATGCATTAACACATCCCAGCCAAACTCTCTTAATTTTTGCTGAGTGGCTAAAGATGTGTGAGGTCTAGCGTTATCATGATGAAAAACCACACCCCTTCTGTTGATTAACTCCGGCCGCTTTCTCTCAACTTCTTGTTTTAATCTCATCAGTTGTTCGCAGTAGAGTTCAGAATCGATGGTCCTGCCTGGTGGTAACAGCTCATAATGAATAATGCCCTTCCAATCCCACCACACACACAGCATCACCTTGTTGCGAGTTAACCCGGGTTTCGCCACAGTCTGTGAAGCCTGACCGGCCTTTGACCACGACCTTTTTCGCACGTTCTTGTCGTACGTGATCCACTTTTCATCACCAGTTATCAGCTTCTTCAAAAATGGTTCGGTTTCATTACGTCGTAATAAAGAATCACAAATGAGAACACGGTTCATTAGGTTTCTTTCAGTGAGCTCGTGAGGTACCCAAATATCGAGCTTTTTTGTGTACCCAGTTTTTTTCAAATGCGCCAAAACTGTTTTGTGGTCAATTCCCAGTTCTTCAGCTACGTCGTAACTACTGATATGCCGATCTTGCTCCACTTTTTCAAAAATGGCATCCATTTTATCCGTAATAGGGCGACCAGAGCGACGTGCATCTTTGACATCAAAATTTCCGGATTGAAAACGCTTAAACCAAATTTGTGCTACTCTCACAGACACTGCACTAGGTCCATAAACATCGCAAATTTTTTTCGCGGCTTGCGTTGCATTTTTACCTTTTTTGTAGTAAAATTTTAAAATGTATCGAATTTCTTCATTAGATTCACTCATCTTAACAGTACGAAAAACAAATAAAAATCACACATTTTCCTAATTTGAATTTGGAATTATCTTCTTTAAAATTTAAACTTTTAATGATACCAAAACCAGCCAGATACAAATAGTATAGCCAAAGATATTTTATTACAAGTTCATACATACAATAATGCGAAAAGACTTTTTCCCCAACCTAATATATAGTAAAGGTGAATTTAACGGTCTAATCTAGTGGGTTTGGAATGTGGATATTGATCACCGGTGAATTAAACGGTAGACGGGGCGTGGCGAACGACTAGACGGGAAGCTACTGTACAATTTAATGGCGATATTAGAACTTCACTATAACCCTTGTCAAGGCAGACCTAGGTGAAATTACAGGCACTAGACTTTCACCATTATATCTCACAGGGTCGCGGGAGTGATACCTCTGTTGTTGCAAGGGTCCATAGGCAGTGAAAACCGCTTACCACAAGTGGGCCTTGCAAGTTTGCCACTTAAAAAAAAAACCAGCCCGTATCATGAGTTTATGACAATTGTCCCGATCCTATCCCAGTCTGATCTAATTACAACCCACCAATGGTCCTCAATCACCCTATTAGCAAAATTCGTTGAAATCAACTGTTTTGTTTTAAGTGATTCGTGACTTCGCATCTCAAGCGAACTATTTTACCTTTTTGTAGATTTGTACTTTTAATAAGTAGCCCTTAAAATTCTGAATGCTTCCTTTAAGTCAAAGTGAACATTTATTTATTTATTACAATTACAAGGATCACTTTGTAACGTCGATTTAATCTACTGCCTGTTCCTCCGCGACCTTTGAATAAAGCAAACCAGATAGGTTATCTTACACTCAGACACGGTGACCCAATGTAAGCTCAACTGATTACGCTTATTTCTCTGAATCATGCCCATATGATGTCAATGACTGACAATCAAAACAGCACTTCGATTTTATTTCGAGCTGGTGTTGCTCAAAATGATACTCTGTTATCAAAATGTCTATTTGGCTGTCTTCCACTGCCACCCTTTCTCGGCCATGTTATTCCCGCTTAAACTTACTTTTGTGCCCTAATATCGGCCACCATACGGTCCAAGCTATATTCTTCATACCGTCCCTCATAAAGTACATAAAATACTTTCAAACATGTATAACCGTTAAAATACGCCAAATCGTTTTTGCGCACACTCTATTCTGTCCGCATTATAATAATATACTAGGATGATTGATGATTCGGTAAAGGCTTAGCGTAACACAACTCCAAATCTAACTCATAAGAATATTGCTCTGAGGGTCATGCACTCACAGGCTTCAAAGCCCCACAAGTGGAACCGAGACTGTCTGATGAATACAAAGGCATGTTTCTTGACACATAGAAATGTGTTTTTCTACCAGGAATTTTGTATTGTGCTCTAGCTAGTTTCTAGGTGACACTGATCGGATAACAAAAGTCGTATAGTCGCGTGGAGGCGGGAAAATGACACACGAGGCATGATACAATGTGATCAGATTCCCTGCGTCTACAGGACTGGATAGTATCAATAACAAAGTGGTTTTTCTTTTGAATTGTGTGGAATTACTGGCTATTGTGTTTAACCCTCCATTAGCGTTTGTTCCAAGTTCATAACGGAATGAGCTTAACGATTCTTCCTTGCGATTTGTGGTCTTTACTATAGCTTTTTATAAAGGCGTTTTTGAGGCAATGCGCTATTTTATCAAAGGTGAAAGGACTATAAGTAAGTCTATTTAGTAAGGTAACTAAACCTTAATGAACTCAAAACTCACAGTTCGCCGCGCATGAATCCATCAGCCTCTCATAAGCCTTCAAAAAATTGTTTGTAAGTATTTTATAAGTTCAATGGTTTAGAATTGATGAGTTACTTTGGTTGTTGAACGCTTTTGACTGCCTTTCGGGGTTATTTAAAATAATAATGTAATATCCAAAAGCTTCTTAAAGGTCAACAAACGTTAAAATACTCGAAACTTCTGTACAACTGTGCAATCGACCTAACTACAGGATCCGTCACCTTCGTTTCAGACCACAAACTATACAGATTTTGTGCCTCTATATATTCACCTCACATGTATGTTATTTAAGCAGGAAATAATGATATGCTTCCTACTGCCTAATTTTGTTTCCTTATCCTATCAACAGTCTTTTCTAAAGAATATGTCTGGATTTTAGATCGGATATTATACTAGGAACGGGTTCTTGATTTCTTGTGTCGGCAATTTCATACTTAATGCAAAATAAATATTATTTACTCTAAACTCGTTTTGATGCCGAATGTAAAGCACGGGCTATTTTATGCAGAATATTTATGCAGTTTATATTATTTCCTCCAAACTACCCAGCTATATTTCCTGATAAAACAATATAGAGTTTAATATCCACTGAGAAAAGCACAATCTCATGTTTAATGCAATAGATGATGGAATGTAAAACTGGGACATAAGTATAGGTTTTTGCTATCGTGTTTTATGATTTCTAGAAAGGTCCTTAGGTAGGTATTGCAATGCAATACGTGTTGGCAAACACGTCGCAGTTTTTTCTTTTAAATTTTATTGTTTTTTTTGTATTAGTCGAACTATCGTCGCCTATATTTATGTGTCCTACTTGACAGTTGATTCTGAATTCGATATTTCGAATTTGAATTTGAAATAGTTTCAGTGATGCATTAAAGATAGGACGTTGAATAAAATATCAGTTTTTAAGATGTTTTCGACCGTGGACCGAGTGACGCAAAAGGATTCATTAGAAAGTCAAAAGATTAAATCGGCATGCGCATAATTCATATGATTTCTCATGTTTATTTTGTTGAATATTTCAATTGGCGCCGATTCTCTAGTACACCAACTAAACTTCATTTGAACTGTCTCTCTTTTTCTGATAGTGTAAGAAAGAGATGGCAAGAATTGTACTCCTGCCAAATAAGTGTACGTGTCGCTTATAGTCAGCATGTTTTGAAATCATGACTACGCAGTGTAAAACAAATACAAGACAAGACGTTATTAACTATTTTTTTAAATTATATGAAAACTTGGCTGTAGCGGTTTCAGGTCAGTGATTAATTAATGCTGGACAGTTTCACACAGCATCATCTAGCCCCAAACTAAGCAGAGCTTGTATTAGGGGAACTACATGACTGATATAATACTTATATATATTTTTTGTAAATGCATATTGCATGCCCATAAAGACCAATTACATTGTCACGCATTTTATATGTACCATCCTTTTCACATGTAATTGCAATAAATATACTTTTATTATACATACAAAACACCCAGACCCCGAGACAAATATTTCCATGTACAAAAATTTGTCCCGCGGCGGAAATCAACCCGCAACCTTCTGCGTCTCAGGCGGGCCTTTGCCCACTGCGCCACAGAGGTCGTCAAAATTGTTGATAAATATTTTCATGATTTTTATCAGTTTTCTTATTTTTTTTCCGGGCAGCCCCGACTGCTCCCTATCTCCCCTGCTTTCATGCTCGTGTTAAATGTCTTCAAACTTTTAGTTCTAGGACGTGCTGGTTTCTTCACGATGTTTTTTAATGTTTTCGCATGGTAAAGTCCATCGGTGCATCGGTTTTGGACCAACTTCTCGTATTTTCGGATTGAAAGTCGGGGACTATCATCATTGTTACTTTGGTGTAGGCAGGCAGACTCTGCCCACTATTAATATAATCAATGCGGTAGTATGCATGTTTGTATGTGTGTTGCTATAATAATCTTTTGGATAATTATAGCAACACAGATACAGATGAATTTGCATATTTGCATCACCTAGAATAATATGGGCTACTTTGTAATAAGGGTAGGTATCACGTGGGCGGAAGCTTGCATCGAACTAAAAAGTCGACGTGCTATAGGTATTTTTGTTTCGAAATTACAAATCCTAAAATCCTACTAGGATATGGATGAAATTTTGAACAGGTATATGGTTCTAGGAGGCGTGATCTAGCGTGTTACCCGGATGATCTACTTATCATCCGGGTAACACGCGAGCGAAGCCATGAGCAGAGGTACATATTAAGAAAATAACTTTCTTGTGTGACCTTTTGCATAAAATTTGCAATTTGACATTGTAAATAAGTTTATCTGGAACAACAACAATTTCGTTATCTCTAAATGTTTATTGAATTATAACAATACATTGTAATTCACATTAGCGCATTATCACACAGCTACTGTCCATTGTGAGTTTGTGACGGTGTGGGACAGTTTTATAAATAGCGATGTCCATTTGTAACGAAAACTTTGTTTGTTAGCATTCCTGTATTTTTCCACGTCCTTTTATATCAGAAACATCTTTCGATCAACATTGATTATCAATTTTTATATAAAACCTTATAACTACCTGTTTAGTCTAATTATTAGTAGTATCTATTGTATTAGATTTTCGCTGCTGTCATACTCTGCCCTTTATAGAATAGAATATAGTTTATTTTGCTGGTCTTCCGTTAACGGTCACCGTTTTTTGGGGTGCGGACTTGAATACATATAAATATTAGGTATCAACAAAGAACCAAAAACGAATTCATAAAAAACGCAACGATAAAGCGATAATTAAACAAAAAACAAATAAAACATCAACAAAATAAATAATACATTATACTGTCTAGGTATCTGAGATTGTTTTCTATTTAATTGTAAATGTATTTTGAATATTGTACTTACAGACAACTTCATAAAAATATTAATATTAGATTAATTTCAATTACCTACCTATTATACCTACAACAAATGTGTTATTTCACTGTATTGTACTTGTTACAGAATAAATACTTATATATAATAATAGGTTGGGGAAAAAGTTTCTTCGCATTTTTTAAGAAAATTCAAAACATTTTTTAATATAGTTTATTTACATTTAACTAAAGTATGTAGGTACCATTTTGTTCGATAACTTTTTGCCATTTTGTAGGCAGGGACATGATCCCATTGCTATAAAAACTTTGGGGCTTCTGTTCAAAATACCGCGACAAGTGGTTTTGGCAGTCCTCTCGTGATGTTAACCTGACACTGCCTAAAGAATTCTGAAGAGACCGAAACAGGTGGAAATCTGAAGGTGCAAGGTCAGGACTATACGGCGGATGCATTAACACATCCCAGCCAAACTCTCTTAATTTTTGCTGAGTGGCTAAAGATGTGTGAGGTCTAGCGTTATCATGATGAAAAACCACACCCCTTCTGTTGATTAACTCCGGCCGCTTTCTCTCAACTTCTTGTTTTAATCTCATCAGTTGTTCGCAGTAGAGTTCAGAATCGATGGTCCTGCCTGGTGGTAACAGCTCATAATGAATAATGCCCTTCCAATCCCACCACACACACAGCATCACCTTGTTGCGAGTTAACCCGGGTTTCGCCACAGTCTGTGAAGCCTGACCGGCCTTTGACCACGACCTTTTTCGCACGTTCTTGTCGTACGTGATCCACTTTTCATCACCAGTTATCAGCTTCTTCAAAAATGGTTCGGTTTCATTACGTCGTAATAAAGAATCACAAATGAGAACACGGTTCATTAGGTTTCTTTCAGTGAGCTCGTGAGGTACCCAAATATCGAGCTTTTTTGTGTACCCAGTTTTTTTCAAATGCGCCAAAACTGTTTTGTGGTCAATTCCCAGTTCTTCAGCTACGTCGTAACTACTGATATGCCGATCTTGCTCCACTTTTTCAAAAATGGCATCCATTTTATCCGTAATAGGGCGACCAGAGCGACGTGCATCTTTGACATCAAAATTTCCGGATTGAAAACGCTTAAACCAAATTTGTGCTACTCTCACAGACACTGCACTAGGTCCATAAACATCGCAAATTTTTTTCGCGGCTTGCGTTGCATTTTTACCTTTTTTGTAGTAAAATTTTAAAATATATCGAATTTCTTCATTAGATTCACTCATCTTAACAGTACGAAAAACAAATAAAAATCACACATTTTCCTAATTTGAATTTGGAATTATCTTCTTTAAAATTTAAACTTTTAATGATACCAAAACCAGCCAGATACAAATAGTATAGCCAAAGATATTTTATTACAAGTTCATACATACAATAATGCGAAAAGACTTTTTCCCCAACCTAATATATACTTATACTAGTTGGCTATGGATTTATTATGTACGTATAGACGATGTCGCGAGCGATAGTTAGTGTGTTATAAAACAATGATATTGAAAACTCTTAAATGAGCATCCTATACTGTGATTCATTTAATAGTACTGGTCACATAGTAGTTGAAATATTCGATATGATTTGTTATTACTCTGGTAGCTGGTCTGGTATGACTGGCCAATGGGACATCGCGTGTTCACCGTTCTACCATTCTTATGAATAAATCAACCGCGTGAGACGATTCTGACGATTGTGTACTGATTCTGACTTATCACGCGATCGGTATTTGGAATCAAATCAATAGGTGCTGTAAGGACTAATTGATTTTCTTCTATTCTGTGAAAGTTTCATTACGATTTTACGGTAAAACTTTAAACTTGTTATGTGTTTATCTGTCTCGTGCACGAAAGGTCAAATCTCAGGCGTGCACGAGAGGGAGTAAACTATAATTTTGTTTGGACGTTATTCTTGAGAATATCTCTGTCCATAAAACGTGTTAGTTCATAATCACTTCCTCCTGCGTCGTGTAGTACAGCTTACAGAATCTGCCAAAGATCTGTGTTCAAACTATCCTTTCAATTTGACTGATATTGTAATCTGCTGGTCCTAATGATCTCATTTGTTGCAGGTTCCAACGGCGTCAGCTGAAGGACATTGTATCTGGTACGGAATATGCTCCAAGCCGTCGGCTCAAAAGAAGCTTAACTGTTTCTACAATGACACAGCGCCGCCTATACAAGAAGAATCTCGGGTAAGTTTAATGTTTATGAATGATATTGTAAGGAAACATGTACTGTCGGATAAAAACCTTATAATTCTACTTAGGCACGTCACCGTAAGAATGCTCATCGAGCGAATATGAGTCATCGGCCAAGAAAATTCCATAATACACTAAACTAATTAGCTAGAAACTAACGTCTACCATATCAACAGCCAGTAACTTCTATTTTCTTATTGAGATCATTATATTGAGAAAATATAGCAATAGTAACAGTTCCATATGGATATACGACGTTAGTTGTGACGTTGGCGAACTACGGTTCCCGTTTCTATTTTCAATATTTTCTTGTCAAGGTTGTCTTATCCTGCGTTTTGAATTGAAGTATTTTACTGTTTAGTAGATTTTTGGTAATCGCTTTCCATATTATATCGTCTACAAATCACTGGTATGTTATTGTTCTCAATTGTATAACTTCACCAGAACACAATACTGCTTGCATTCCGTTTTATAGCGCGAATGTATTTTATACATAAAACATTGTTTTTCCTCGTTCCATGACTCCATTTTGTTATGGAAATCCAAACATGTTCTCGTGTAGCAACTGGGTACTGGAGAAAATTTCCGTGTCCTGTTTGAAATAAAAGGTTTTGCAAAGTTTTCCTTGTGTCAAACAGGATATTTTGACTGTATATTTTTTTTTGCCAATAAATCTATATTAGTCTAGATTCCGTTTGACATTCTTCTAGAATACGGAATTACGATCTCCATCTTAATGGGTGAAATAATTATTTTAGTTATCTTATGAGATGGTACGCTTTGGTTGACAAAGTTATCCATCCATCACGTCTGTAAATTAGAGGTCATACATACATACATACATACAGTCACGCCTGTTTACCGGAGGGGTAGGTTTCCCATGGATTTCCACTTGCAACCATCCTGGAATACTTCTTTCGCTTCGTTCATCCTCATCAAATTCTTCATACAACTCGGCGATTAAGTGTACTTCTATTAGAAGTCATATAAAACAAAAATCAAATGTACAGTACCTACTCGTCGGAAAATGGAGCGCCCGTGTCCTTCAAAAAGAAGGCCGGCATTTTGCCAATTTTTGGCCTGCTTCCAATATATTTGTACCTGGTTTTCGCTTCAACCCTCGTCCCAAGGGCACGTGGCTGTGGAGTACATAATTGCCTCCTACTTCTATATCTGTAGCAGGTAAGCGGGTCACAGCGACTATATTTAGCTCATGAATGACATCATTCAGTCCTAGTTTGCAAGAGAAACTTGACCCGACATGCAACAGTTGCATTACCTGCTCGCATGTCGTATTTGTTTTCATTAAAAGTTAAACCAGTTTTGTAATTTTCCAAAAAAGGACGTTTTCAACTTCTAATTACGAGACTCTTAAAATATGTGAGACGTAGCTCTCTATCACTGAGAGTAGGCTTGCAGTGAGCATTAAAAATGTTGTGCTTAAATGAAAGTATGGCAAATAATCAAATGAGTAAACTTATGCGAAATCTCAAGATTTTATGATTTACCAAAATATAAACCCCGGCGGGAATTGTGATTTTCCTTTTTTACCGCGGGTGCTGTAACCACTCAGCAACGAGATCTGGTCTCAGTCTGGGGATGTAGCTCCAACTGTTGGACCCTAAAAATTTAAAGAGAAAATATATAGAAGGGAAGAATTAGAAACAACCTTTAAAATCCTGATCTTTCCAAGTTTTGAACAACTTTTTCGGCAACGTTTTTCATTCGACCTTACACCTTAATGACATTCAGGTGGTTAGTTGTGATCGCAATCGTTGCAACATTATAGGTTATCAACCATTTAAGTCGAGGTCACCTTTGATCAATTTTGAGTCGGTTACTACGGCTTTTATAAAAAACAACTGAAACATCTTATTTAATTTTTCCCAGCTAATATCTGGAAGTAACACGCCAGACGATATCGTGTACTAAACATTGGTCTTTCGAGCCGGATTATTTTTTAGTGTCTATCCTTTAAATTACTGGCTTTTATAGGGGATGTTTCATGTTCAGGTACATTGTACATAAGTATTTTTGCAAGCATCGTACTAAACAACTATACTTCCTTTTTTAACAGCCTTTACTAACAACTACTCTGTAAGAATATCCAATTACATGTGTTAACAAAAAATAATTTGAACGACACGTGCGATAGTTTGCACGTGTCGTTCAAATTTTCATATACCGGTAGATTAAAAAAAAAATCAAATCGGTCGAGTCGTTCTCATATTATGATATTTCATACATGCGGCAATTGATTTTTATTTAAATATAGATTATGGTGCTTGAACGCAGGGTGACATGCAGTGTTGATCATGTTGAGGCACAGGGTGTATGGGGAAATCATGTAAAGAAGTGCGCGGGCCAATGACGCATTAGTGTGCAGACTAGCTCGTGCATTGAGACAGCTTATTGTTCCAGGTACTAGCACCGTGTACAAGCACCATTACGTATTAAAATATTGTGTTTCGACATTGTTAATGCGGTTGTTTTGCTTATCAGCCTGCTTAGCATGAAGACCCAAGACAACAGTTTTGTCTACCGCCGAGAAGACAAATAGTATTTTGTCCCTCTCTTTTGTTTGACAGAATAGGCGTCAGAAATAGTTTTGTCTTCTCCTCCGTAGACAAAACGTTGTCTTGGGTGCGCATGCTAAGCGGGCAGCATAGTTCTCGGTTCTCACTTGGACGTTTCTATAGTTCGCGATCGTGTGCGGCCCTTCTCCATAATTTGGCGACCTCTGTGGCGCAGTGGGCGAAGGCGATTTGTGTCGGGTCTGGGTGTTTTTTATTTATAATATGTATGAATGTATTTACAAAAAAAATGTATCTAGGTGAGTAGTTTATCAGTCATGTCATGTAGTTCCCATAACACAAGCTCTGCTTACTTTGGGGATGCTGTATGAAAAATGACCAACATTATTTATGAATTTAAAACGAAGTCGGTTTTCCACCTTTGGAATAGTCTTCCTCTCTCTCTCTTTTTTCTAAATACAACACCTAATGGATTAGACGCGTGTGAAACACTAACACACGTCTAACCCCTTAGGTATGATAAACAGTTAGTCTGGCTGATGTGAGTGTACCAATTGCGCAATTTCAACAACAGTGTAAACACACACAAAATTATGTTTTCGTGGCATTGGAATCTATGTTACGGCTGTAATCTAAATGAGGAACTATATAGTTACTTTATAGGATTGATCGTGTTAGTGAGTTAAATATTTATGCAATTATTGATAAGACAGTAAGTGTGTTATATTAAGAAACATTTTATTGAGAAGTTAATTCAAAAGCTTTATGCTTAGTAAAATATGATGAACTTTTAAATAAAATGTTTCCAATAATCTGGTGTTCCAGAGCAGAGGTATCGCTCGCGCGTTGCCTACACTGATACATGACGGGTGAAAAGTCCCATTTCACTGGCACCCGGAAGCGCGAGCAATCCGAGTGTTTCTTCGTGGCGGCAGAAATAGGTTCCTATAGTTAATTAATAAAGATTGGTTTACGTGTTGGAATAGGGCTCTATGAAAATGATTTTGACAATGGCTCGTAGACTTCTATGAAGACATCCATTAGATTGAGTTCGGACCCCACCGGCGATATACTTTTTGTGTTTAAAAAAAAAAGAAAAAAATCTGATTAACATTTGAATCTTTGAAATCAGCTCTATCTACAGAAAGCGGTGTACAAGATGTATTAGTGCCCCATGTGGCAGACCATTTAAGTATTACTAAGATCACGTCGCGGGCCGTAGACGGTTTAGGCCATAACAGGATCTTTTTATTTCAAAAACTGTCGCGAGTTTGGTCATTCATATTGTTAATCGGGAATTTTCGCTTACCGTACTATCGGTGAAGGCACGAGTGGCAGCGCGCAGTGCTAGACGCGACTCGGAGAGAGAGCGTCGTGATCACTCACTCTGATGAAGACTCTCGGAATGAGTTGAAACTTGGTCGGTGCGTTAGCCGATAGAACAAAAAAAAAAAACACGCTCACGACTGTCTTCCCCATGGTGGACATCCTCAAATACATACTCAGTGAGTAGATCTTTGAGGATACCAAGTAGGGGGTAGTCAGAGGCACGTCAAAACATTACATTGTGTACATGCCCGCGTTTTGCAAGTAGTAAGCTGTCCACGTGACAGGTTGCAAGCCCATCGCTGATAGAACATTACGTGATAATACCATGAATCTACACAGAACTTCTCTGACTGAGGATTAATATGATGATATGATACATAATTGCAAAACCCCATGGTAGCACTCACCATTTTTGAAGAATATGATAGTGACGATGAGAAAATAACAATTTTCGATTCCATACTTGACGAACAAAATGACAAAAGGGTCGGTTCATTGAATTGTAACAAAGAATGAAGGTAAAACGTATTTGTCATTATTGTCGACAAAATTACTCATCCAAAGTCAGTATCAAAACCGACCTGATTAAATATAATGGGTACTATAGCAAATGATCCAACTACTCACCCAAGTAGTGTGAATTCGAGCTTATTTTCACAATTCTAACAAACAAAACAAACAAACACGCTCACGACTGTCTTCCCCATGGTAGACATCCTCAGATACATACTCAGTGAGTAGATCTTTGAGGATATCAAGTAGGGGGTAGTCAGAGGCACGTCCAAATATTACATTTGGTACATGCCCGCGTTTTGAAAGTAGTAAATATTCCACGTGACAGGTTGCAAGCCCATCGCCGCTTATTGGAACACTAACTGTTGGCACATGCCTTCGAATTTTAGGTTCTAGGGCATGCCGGTTTCCTCACGATGTTTTCCTTCACCGTTTTGAGCACGTGTTAATGCGCATAAAAATTTTCGAGTGGAAAAATCCATTGGTGTACGACCGGGTTCGAACCCACGACCTCCGGATCAGAAGTCGGGGTATCGCCCACTAGGCCAACACTATTCTATTCTAGTATTTTCAATAATCTGCGACTAGGATACGAAACAAAGTCAAAATCAAAAGTTTTTTTTTAACAGTAATACAATCCATTTTGTGTTTAAATACTTAAGACTATTTGTTTTTAATGCTTCCAAGAGAGGAGGACGAGGTAGATAGAGATACAAAGGAAAATATTTGTTTTTAACCTCGACGACAGAAGCCCGTATATGCGTTTGCAATAATATGTTACTTGTTTGTTTGATACTATTTATCTTCGAAAAAATTTAACAGATTGTAATGTGTTTTTTTTTTCTGCAATTTATTTGTACGTAGCGGCGATGGGCTTGCAACCTGTCACGTGGAATGCTAACTACTTGTAAATACGCGGGCATGTACCAAAACATAACTTTTGGACATACCTCTGACTACCCCTACTCTTCTACATACTCAGTGCATAGATCTTCAAAGATCTATGCACTGAGTATGTATATGAGGATGTATGATCATACATCATGGGGAATACGGTCGTGTGTTTGTTTGTTTGTTTGGTATACCTTCAAGGTTGGTTACTCGATTTATGTCATTCGATTTATGTTTGATGTATCGCCAGGGGCGCTGCAATCGATGATGCACGTCGGGATTTATAGAATGTAAAAAAAAAGGGGGATGGAGGTAGACCAAGAAAGTGCGACATGTCACTCTTTGAAGGCCTATGTTCAGCAGTTGATGTCTACAGGCTGTTGATAATGAAGATGATGATGATGTGAAACAGTCATCTAGCTTTTAATACAAAGGCCGAAAAGAGAATCACAATAACAAATATCTGCAATCTCGCTTAACATGCCCTAAAACCAAAAATTCGAAGGCATGTGCCAGTTAGTGTTCTATTAAGCGGCGATGGGCTTGCAACCTGTCACGTGGAATGCAAACTTGCAAAACGCGGACATGTACCAAATGTATTGTTTGGACGTGCCACTGACTACCCCCTACTTGGTATCCTCAAAGATCTACTCACTGAGTTTGTATCTGAGAATGTCCATGGGGCAGACAGTCGTGAGCGTGTTTGTTTGTTTTGTTTGTTTCGCTTAACATTGTCCTACTTTTTTATTTGAGTCGTTTGAAATGTACAAAATTACTACCTATATATAAAAAAATGTCTATCCCTATTGGACTTCGCTGTGCGTAAAACATGTTTTTGCGCAATATGCTCAGGTCAGCCTTTTGAGCAAGAGTAGTTTTGAGCGGGGATGTGCTTCCATGCTTATTTCTGCCACAAAGCAGTAATGCTCTCATTGCCGGTTCGAAGGGTATGGTTGCCTTTAATTACTGTTCATCTTGATATCTCAGGGCGATAACGCGTGAGTGGATTTCTCTGGTATTGCAAGCGTATATAGGCTACGGTAACAGCTCACCAATAGGGTGGGCCGTATGTTATTTTGCCTGTTTAGTAGTAAAAATAACAAAAAGAAAATTTCGCTCCTGTATGTCTTGACTCAGATGTTTTCATCCTAGTACCAACGCATTTAAACTGGGCTCTTTGCCAAACCGTAAAACATGAGTCGCTTCAAAATAAACTGTATTTCAATAAAACAACACTTTTTATTTCGCATAGTTAATGCAATTTTAATGTGTATTATTAAAGCGCAGTATTGTTTGCGGCGTCATGGACTCTGCTGCCTTATACTAATTAGTCACTGATCATATTTTAATGATATATTGCGGCGATGGGCTTGCAACCTGTCACGTGGAATGCTTACTACTGGCAAACCGCGGGCATGTACTTAATGTAATGTTTGGACGTGCCTCTGACTACCCCCTACTTGGTATCCTCAAAAGATCTACTCACTGAGTATATACCTGAGGATGTCCACCATGGGGAAGACAGTCGTGAGCGTGTTTGTTTTTTTTTGTTTTTCATATTTTAATGTAACGGAAACCATTTTGGGAATTATGGAAAATGACTAATCGGTCGTCCGTTTCCTGTCGATCTGTTTTCAGAATTATATGACTCATTTCATTTATTTAACCATATTATACCATTGTGAAGTAATACAGCAGACTCAGTATTATATTTCTTTATTCTTGGTAGGTATCGACAAAGAGTACAGTAAGTAGACTTAAATAACAACCATTCGCAACGCTGGTTAGAGATCAATTGCCTGCTTCTTCAAAGCTCCTTCGCACCACAACTCGGTTTTGGAGCACTCTAAGCGGGAAAATATATGGTTGGACACCGAAGACCGCTCGTGATTGGCGACCATCTGTCCACCAATCACGCGCTAGTATTTAAAAATCAATGCTGTGTTGCTATTTATAAGAAAATATTACTAATTTGTAAATAAATAATGAACTAAATAATAAGAATCACGACATTCGGCCGTCCGACATCGTGCAACCTCCTGGTGCATGAAGGTTCCTCAAGCAGTCATTAATTTTTAGAATTGTATATACCTATATAAGACTATATATATTATATTAAACTCTATTATTAAATTATTAAAATCTTAAAATTTAACTAGGCTATACTTCAAAATAATTCATGACTAATATAATGTATACTTACTCGTAGTAATTAAGTATACATATCATGTTATTTTAACGGAGCGATAATTAAACAGAAAAATCATCAGACACTCAGAAACCTTAATTTAACAACGCTTACAATCAATATAAAATAAATAGGTACGTGAATGAAATTAATAAAACTTAAACAAGTCTTTACAATACTAATCTATTTTTTTTTTTCTCGTGTTGATTAAATAAAAATAAAAAAACTTAAACTCCTGTAATGAATCACGGGTTCACGACATTCTGTCAATTGTTTAACAAACACATCTGTTATAATAATACTAACAATTATTCTCTAAATTTAACTAAGTTAATTCTGTTTTTCGTTTCTGCAGCACAGACAATGGGACCTCATAATCACTATCATCACTACTTGAACAAGACAGAGCATCTGGTTTGTTATTTGCTTTGAGCATTGGAGAATTTATATTTATCCAAGGTCTTATTCTGTCCGCTGCAAAAACGGTTTCGAAAACTCGTTTATTTTTAGTAAATCCTGGTACATTCGTTATTTTATATCTATCATTACCCATAGCTTTAACAATTTTGTAGGGTCCGATGAACTTGGACAAAAGTTTCTTACTGTGGCCATCGTTATGAAAGTTTGTTCTAGTAATTTTAACTAATTCTCCTTCTTTGAAAACAGTAGCAGGTGATCTGTTGGCATCATGCTTGCGTTTTTCTTTTTCCTGACTTTTATTTATCGCAGCTGATACTTCAGCCCTTACTTCCTGAAGAGTTACAGGAGGTATATTTGTATCAATATCTAGCATATTAGTTAAACTGTCACGCAATCTGACACCAAATAAAACTTCTGCTGCTGCCTTCTTCGTAGTAACATTAATAGATTGATACCCCACTGGATGCTACCTAACCACGTATCCCAGTCACGTTCATCTTTACCTGAACCATGTTTGGTTAATGCATTCAAAATTGTTTGGTTAAATCTTTCGGCCTGTCCATTCGCTCTTGGGCATGCGACAGCGTTTAGTACATGTTTGATGCCATGTTGGTCACAAAAACTTTTAAAAGCTGCTGATGTAAAAGAAGTACCACGATCTGAAACTATGCGAGCTGGTAAACCAAAATCATGAAATATATTTTCAAGGACTTTCAGCGTGCTTTTGGTTTTTGTGTCCTTCACGGCTTTGGCAAAGACATATTTAGTAAATCCATCTACGATAGTTAGAATGTAAGCATTACCCTTTTTGCTTTTCACAAATGGACCAAGATGGTCAATATGGACCGTATGGAAGGGTATGTTTACTTTCTCTATAGGGTACATAAATCCTGTTTTATTTTTTGCACAGTTATCTTTGCTATAAGCACACTCTATACACCTACCCAAGTATTTCTTAACAAAGCGACGCATCTTGGGAAACCAGAATTGACTTTGAAGTTTCTCAAGTGTTTTTGTTTCGCCAAGGTGACCTATGTCATCATGATTGGATTTGCATATCTGTAATCTTGCACTACGGGGAACTACAAGACACAATTTACCATCTACTTTCCGGTAAACTTTGTGATTTTTAATTGCATAGTGCAATTTTATGTCTTTAACTTCTTCGTCTGTATCGGGCCTAAGGATTTTAACAATGCGCGAGATGTCAGGGTCTGTCATTTGCATAGTCAAAAGCCAATTTTCCTTTTCAATATTATAAACAGTTATAGTAGAATCGTCTGTCTTATCAATACCTAAGTTAGTGTTTCGACTTAGAGCGTCTACGTGAGCCATGCGAGGGCCTGGTCGATATTCGATGTTAAACGTAAACTCACTTATTTGTAGCCACCATCTGGCGATTCGCGGTATGAGGTCACGTTTTGTTAGAGTTGTTCTAATAGCATGACAATCAGTTATCACCTTAAATCTGATCCCTAAGAGATACACCCTAAATTTTTTTAGTGAGCAGACTATAGCAAGCGTTTCTAGTTCATATGAGTGAAGATGCCGTTCTTCGGGTGTCGTTTGCCTGCTGAAGTAAGCAATAGGTTTTAGCACGCGAGGATTTTCCTGCCATTGCATTAATATCCCACCAACCCCAAGTGCACTGGCATCAGTGTGTAGTTCAGTTTCAAGACTAGGGTTGTAAAGAGCCAGTATTGGTCGGTCTATCAATTTATCTTTTAACGACTTGAACGCATGTGATTCTTGTTCTGTCCATTTAAAGGAAGAATATTTTTTTAACAAGCAAGTGAGAGGCCTTGCTATTTCCCCAAACCCTTTGATAAATTTCCTAAAGTAACCGGCTAAGCCTAGAAACTGACGAACCTCGTGGACGTTTTTAGGAACAGGAAATTCCTTGACGGCTATTACCTTGCTTTCGTTAGGCCTAATTCCATTGACTGAAATTTCATAACCGAAGTAGTTTATAGAGCTATCAAAAAATCTACATTTCGAGAGCTTCAGTGTGAGATTACTTTCTCGAAGTAATTTGAGAACATCCTCTAACCTATCAAATCCTTGATTCAGATCTACCGATGGCACTAGAATGTCATCCAAATATGCCATCGCAGATTCAAAGCGCTTTGAGCCAAGCATGTCATTGATTACTTTTTGAAACACCGCTGGGGCATTAGCAAGGCCAAATGGCATTCTCTTGAATTCGTAGTGGCCATCTGGTGTTACAAAAGCAGTAAGGTGCTGACTTTCTTTTGCCATCGGGATTTGATAATATCCGGACGCAAGATCTAAAGTGGTAAAAAATATATTACCACTAAGATTTGTTAGCTGATCATCAATAAGTGGGAGCGGAAAACAATTTTTTTTTGTCTTATTATTAAGGGCTCGTAAATCAACGCAAAGTCGTTGTTCCCCAGTTTTCTTTCGAACCATGAGAATAGGGCTTGCATAGTTGGAACAGGATTCTTGAATAACGTCATTCTGTAACAATTCGTCAATTACTTCGCAAACTTGTCCCCTTTCAACATGGGATAACCGATATGGACGATATACCACTGGTTTGTCATCAAACAAATCTATTTTCATTTCTGTTCCACTTATACAACCTATTTCTCCCAAGTTCACTGCAAAGCAATCGCGATATGACTGCAGGAGCTGATAAAGTCTGTCAAATATCTCATCACTGATATCCTGCCCTACGATTATTTCAGACCTTTTAAGTGGTTCTAGAGTAGAAATTTTATTGACATACCGTATCTTTTTTTCTACGAAAGGGGTTGCCCTAGCTATTAACGCATTTGATTGTAATTTTAGCGGCTCGACCATCAGATTAGTTACTACTACGTGACCCTTACCACTATTTATGCGATAAGCGCCCTGATGTAAGCGAAATTCTTTTCCCGGTTCACCGCACGTATAACCTTCAACATAGACATCGCCACTAAAATCCAAATCTGATGTGGACACGGCCACAAGTCCTACTTTTAAAACCTGATTAGCGCCCGATACTTTCAATTGCAAGCGGTCGTCAGGGTTGAAGCAGTTATGCGGGTTTTTGTAGAAAAACAGCCTATTATGATCTTTGAGCACAGTGACGAACGGCAGTTCTGTTAAATCTTGTCCAATTAAAAGAGGAGTGTATAGGAATTCATCACTAACGACAAGTAATTCAATTTGTGCCTCAATGTCATCAACCTTCACATTGACCATTATCTTACAGATTGGAATAACTGTAGAGTTCCCAAACCCCTTAATTGCGGGAAGGTTAGAGAAACTTTTTTGAGAATCTAAACATTGAGAGTCAGACTCTCGTATAAGACTGCTGTCGCTTCCAAAATCGATATACGCGACAAAGTCATGACCATCTATTTCCACTTTTTTGAAAAACTTGTCGTTGGCATTATCGTGTGTAGAGATAGCTAAAGTCTTACGTTCGTTCTTTGTATCTAGTCGTGAATTCAATAGAACAAGTTTACAAGTATCAGAGTCATGACCAACTCTTTGACATTTTTGGCACCTTAAAATTGGCTTGGGACACCTGCTAAACGAATGACCTTTAACGCGGCAGTTAAAACAAGTGACCAAACTATGGTCTTTGTTATTGGTCGAACTGGTACCAGGACTATTCGTTAAGCTGTCAAAACGTCTTTTATTATGGGGTAAACTTTCATTTGTGCGTTGAGAATTGAGAAAATTCAACAAATCTTCTGGTTCCTTACAGTTAAAGGCCTGTGCCCCACTCCTAATCGATTTATCAATCAATCCATGTACTATACAATCTACAGCATTTTTGCCTGTGATGTGGCATCTATTTACAAGGGTTAACTTATCATAAAAATAATCGCGCAGATTCTCATTGATGCGCGAAGTGCGACCTAACATTTCTTCAAGAAGTCGACCATAATTTTGCTCGTCTGGAAAAGCTTTCTGTAGTTTTGATTGCCAGTCAGCCCAATTGAATACTACTGACGGCAGTGCCTCAAACCATTTTTTTGCAAGTCCAGTAAGTTTTTGCAGGGCAAAATGTATGGTCTGCTTTTCGTTCCATTCATAAATAATGGCACACTCGTTTACTTTTCTGATCCAGCTTTCTATACTTTGACCCTTACTGGCTGGATCAAATTCAGGGATGACGTTGTTTAAGTGATTATTGCTAAGTCCATGAGATATTCTCAGTTCATCCGGTTTATGCAGCGAAGTTATAAAATTAAGTACCTCAGCAGCAGTGAATACCGTGGACTCCTTTCGCGTCTTCCTCGCTGGGCTGCGTGACGGGGAGGGTGATTCTGCAGTATCCACTTCTTGTTCTTTTTCACCTTCTACGTCTTCTATAATCCATTCAGAAAGCGCCGTATTTTTTTTACGGGCGCGCAGCCGTTTACGCCTTGTAAAGACGCTTTTGGAGATCTTTGCTTCGTCCAAACTCATCACCTCAAAATAAAGAAATAAATATCGGATAAGCAATATAATATAACAATAACAAAATAACAAATGGTGTTCGTATTTTCTTCTGAATAAACTTAAGCTTCAAAAAAAAGTTCTCATATTCATGATTACTATATGCAATGTGATTTCTCTAACTGTACTATATCAACATAAAGTCTGTCAATTGTAACAGTTGAGAACTATCCACATATGACTATTCACAACGGTACACTAGGACTGCTAAACACTTGGCGGCTCACCATGGCATACTTATACTAAGCCGGTTGCCTGCCGGTTAGCTTGCCGACATACTTAGCCGGCTGTATACACTGAGATCAATATGACATACTGAGCTGGTAGAACACACATGGTTCACTATGGCATACTTAGCCGGTAGAACGCACATGGTTCACTATGGCATACTTAGCCGGTAGAATACACATGATTCACTATGGCATACTTAGCCGGTAGAATACACATGATTCACTATGGCATACTTAGCCGGTAGAACGCACATGGTTCACTATGGCATACTTAGCCGGTAGAATACACATGATTCACTATGGCATACTTAGCCGGTAGAATACACATGATTCACTATGGCATACTTAGCCGGTAGAACGCACATGGTTCAGAACAGAAATTTAATAAAATAAAGATTTTCAAATTCAAATTAAATCATGCGTTATTATTCCTATCTATAATTTTAGGCGACATCAACCACCACTAGTTAACACAATCGGAGAGTAGCTCCGACCGAGAAAGATTGATGCTACCCACAAATTAGTCTTACCGAACAGTTTATAATTCCAACATGAAAGATAACTAAAATTTAATCATGCAAAGTTAAGCCAATCTACAATTTCAGGCGACATCAACCGTCACTAGTTAACACTATCGGAGATTAGCTCCGACCGAGTGTTCCCGAGAAAGATTGATGCTACCCGCAAATTGATCTTAAAAACCGCTATCAAGAAGTAGCCTTGATCGAACAGTTTACAATTTCAATACTGCGGACCATGGAAATGATTTATTCAAACGTATTTGAACATCGATACTGCACACTCAAACTTTACTGCCACAATATAATGATACAAAGTAGGTATTCAAGGTTCCAACCATTCTTAAAAATTGAAAATTGCTAGCACAACCAGATAGTCTCGGTGCAATCCCGACTGGTAAATGCGAACAAAGATTCGAATTAAATAAGATATTAGAGGAAACCTATAACCATACCGAGTATTAAAAAAAAAATGCTCACACGCTCGGATAGTCTCGGAACAGTTCCGACCGATGCACGCTAGCAATTTTTCTAGTGCAGTAAATTTCAATTCGAAAATAATTTATCAGTATCGAAAAACATCATTCTGTGGTTTCTTATAATAAAAAATTGCTACTTTTACGTACCTTGGGTTGTTGCCACTTCTGAAGTGAAGTAATACAGCAGACTCAGTATTATATTTCTTTATTCTTGGTAGGTATCGACAAAGAGTACAGTAAGTAGACTTAAATAACAACCATTCGCAACGCTGGTTAGAGATCAATTGCCTGCTTCTTCAAAGCTCCTTCGCACCACAACTCGGTTTTGGAGCACTCTAAGCGGGAAAATATATGGTTGGACACCGAAGACCGCTCGTGATTGGCGACCATCTGTCCACCAATCACGCGCTAGTATTTAAAAATCAATGCTGTGTTGCTATTTATAAGAAAATATTACTAATTTGTAAATAAATAATGAACTAAATAATAAGAATCACGACAATTGTTTGTTATACAAGGCAAGTCAATTCTGTTTACACATTTGTGTTAAAATAATACAATTAAATTACAAAATTACGCTATTAATTAAAATAAGTTAATAATATCCTTATAATATTCAAGTATTTGTCAAGAACACACACTACTCAACATCGTTGTCATGCAAAAATGAAGATTCGGCTAGAGTCGTATCTCACCGAATCATATAGCCGAATCTCACCTATGCTTCTATAACTTTTTATAGTTTTAATGATATTTTTATTTTAAAGGTCGTTTGTTCTGAAGGTCGTGGGTTCGATCGAACCCGGTCGTGCAGCGATCGAAGTCGAATTCAAAATTTTTTTTTTCATTAAAATCGCAAGGATCTCTTTGAAACGTCAATTTTACCCACTGCCTGTTGCTCCACGACCAAGCCAGGAAATAAAGGCAAGAAATAAGGCTTATTATTTTTAATGAACCTTTTACACAACGTGCCTCTACCCCCTACTTGGTATCCTCAAAGATCTACTCACTGAGTATGATGTTCACCGTGGGAAAGACAGTCGTGAGCGTGTTTGTTTTTTTTATAAAACAATAGGTAGGTACATTTTTAAAAGAGGGTTGGAGCGACTTCAATCTTAAGATTTTTTTATCGTCTGAATAATCCGATATGTTTTTAGAACTCGAAAAAAGTAGGTGTTAGTATGAGTATCGAATAATATGGATATTCCAATAATGTTTGGAACAGCCTGTATATAATTATCTAACTACAAATAAAGATGGAATACGAGTTCAGGAGACCGGCCAGCTGTTTTATTCAATGGTGTGAGTTATTTTTATGTACTATGAATGTAGACTGTGATTATTAACTGTTTACGGAAATTATACTTATCTATTTAAATGAGGAATCGGTCCTTACATTAAATTTAGACAAACCGCTTTAAGTTAATAATAATACTGGACATTTTCACACAGCAGAGCAGAGCAATACGTGTGTATTATGGGAATTACTTGACTGATTATATTTTGAACAATCAACCTATTTATAAAAAAAACATTCAAAACAAATATCGACCCTTAATATACATAGAAAATACCCAGACCCGTGACAAATGTTTGCAGATCAGACTAACATTTTCCCGCGGTGGGAATCGAACCATCTGCGTCTCAGGCGGGCTTACGTCCACTGCGCCACAGAGATCGCCAACTTAAATAATGATTTAACTGTAAATTTTATTGTGATTTACTTCTATAAAAAATCATTCTGGCTTCCTCTATAAATAATACATCTTCAAATGTATTATTATGTAATTAAATGTATTATATTTGGAGGCGCACAAATTTATATTAAAATATACTCACAAATAAAAAAAATGGAAATTCATTCAACGCATATCAAAATAGAAACAATATTTGCACGATTTATTATTAATAAAAAGCAATAACTTTACAAACATAAGCGTAGGAAATGCAAAAAAAAAACTATTTGCTAACATTGTACTTTGTCTGTTTATAAATTCTTGTGTATAAAAGTGTATAATAAAGAGTTTATTATCTATCTAATAACTTGTACCTAATAGAATGACCTACTTTTTAAATTAATTATGATAGTTATATATAGGCTTCGGTTCTCTTGTACACCAACTAAATTTAATTTTACGAACAGAAACAAAAGAAAGAGAATGCAAACATTTTTGTGCTCGCAATTTAAAAAAAAAAACTTAAAAAGAGAGACAGTTGTGATTTCAAAAAATCCTGACTATAAAGACGAAGAAGAGCGACTCGTCAGGAGTGAAACTCTTGCCATCTCTTTCTTGCGTAAAACAGAGCGACTGTTTGAATTAATTTTTGTTGGTGTATATAACAAGAGAATCGGCGCCAATAATTATCATCATTAATTTAAAAAGTAGGGCATTCTAGTAGGCTCGCCTCGCAAATATCTTCTCCGTCAACCCCCTCTGTGAAGGGGAGTCATGTAAATGTGAGGCAGTATCATAGTATTTTTCTTTTCAATGAATGTCAGCGAATTAATTAATAGAATCATAGATAGTTAAAATTAATAGAATCAAAGATATTAAATTTATCTTTGATTCTATTAATTTTAACTTCTATTTCCTTGAGAACCTCAGATAATTTGTTTTCTTGTATGTTATTCACTTACCAATATCGTCATGCTTGAGATTGCTTTTCGCGGGCGAGGTCCAATATGTTTACTGGAAAATATCTGTAAACTTAGCGTGTTTTTGTTGTCCAATTGCTCTAACAATGTCGCAAGTTTGTCATAAAACTTTCAGGGTTGTTTTATCACCTTTGCTCGCCGGAAATTAAAAAGGTTCGCGTTTTTATTTTTACTGTTAGACCCTGAAAGCGATTCCGTGACGACGATGCCTTCAAACGGACGTTTTAACGGACGTATGTTAGGAAGAAAAAATGTTATGTGCCAAAGATTCTTTCAAAATGTTCCATTTAATTCTCAGTATCTAGAGAACCGAGAACAGAAACTAAAACAATGATGGTAAAAGTCTTGAGAGCTGTTCCAAAGTGCGAACTTGACATCTTGTACCACCCGAACCGAACCACGGCTCAAAATTAAATGTGCCGGCCTTGAGACAGCCCCCATTTTTGCCGTATGAAGCTATTGATCGAGCCACCGCGTTAGGGTTTAGTATTCGGCGAACGGACGAAATACATTTTGGGGCGGGAGGATATCTTTTGGTTTTAATAAAATGTATTTTTTTTGGGCATAGTCATTACTTTGATAGAATCTTATTTTGTATCCAACTAGCGCCAAGCTATACATACATACATTGATAGTTGATAGAGAGTATTTTTTAACACCCAATAGTTATATACGTAGTCCTGATCCCGCATTACTAATTAATGTAATGACTACTTTATTGGGGGAAGATGAAAATAACAAATAAAAATCTTATTTATATCAAAAGTAAAGTGAAGGATTTCTATCGCGCGTTATCATCATAATCTTCCAGACAACCTTGTCAGTGTATCTTATTTAGTACGTCTGTCTAATGATTTTGACGGTTAGATCCAATAGATATTGTAGGGAGCGTACCCAATAGTGATTAACAAACGGTCAGTAGCTTTTACGTCATCGACTGTAGTACGATTTAATTAGCAAAGACATGGTATAATATTTATCAAATCCATAATAGGTTTTATTGTTAACAATCAATCGTGTACGATAAAGCCACATTCTACTGATTGATATACATACAGCACAAAAGCTGTATAACAGAGAACGTGAACACCAGAAATATTCTTCTGGTTCTAGTAAAGGATTTAAAGAGTTATTGCAACATCTTGCTTCTGTTTAGCAGAATTTGCCTAGCTTTGTAGTGCCTAAAGCTATATAATCCTCTTTTTCAATCTTTTATGTAGAGACGTTCTGTTTGAGATGTAAGTTCTGTACAGTTTGATGCTTGCGACACAGTATAGTTTTACTTCTGCGAGTATCATCGTTTTTTCGCTTGTTATTTCAAGCACATGTAGGTAAATGTACCATTTTTTTTTCTAATACATTCTTAAGCTTATTACAAGAATATAAGCATAAATAAGGGTTCTATAAAGCATTTTAAAATGCTTCATGAATTATAATGACTGTCCTCATGCGTTACAACTGTTTAACGGTGTAACTGATGTGTCATCCCGAGTTTGAAGTCGCGTTTTTTGACATTTAATGTCTTATAAATTATTAAGGTTGCATATCATTCCTTAATTTAGTTTACTTACCTTTCTTTCCACTCAGTCTAGCGACCAACTCTCTCCGCATTCTTTGCAAAACTGCGAATCTGGAACCGTCCGAATTCCAGCCACATTCTTTATTTCAACAACATACTGTCCTCCCCAATTTCATTACTACATAGGACAACTAGGACGTGACCTAGAAGACTTGCGTTACTTATGCCATTGAGACGTTAGATGGCATGTCGTATAATAATATGCCGATGCCGTGCCATACATTTTTATGGCCGATGACCAAGCTTCAGCTGAGAATCTATCCGGCCATGTATGATACTATGCTAATTAGGTGGTAATATGAATTCCTATGTGACGTTTATACGTAGTATAGAGAAAATTAGTACTAAAAACGTGATGTTTACCATGATTTGTGAGTTTGAATGTTTCTCGATATTTCTGCATAGGAGGAATTCAGTTCACTGGTTAATACTGGTTGGACGTGGTTCTTGTTGCAGTCTGCAGTGTTTGCGGGTATTTGAATGTTAGTGGCAGGGAAACATTAAAACTCGGAAACTAAGGCGTCCTTTTCGGATTTCAACGGGATTTTAGCATAATTGTCATTATACCGAGAGTATATAAGTTTTGTTTTACCCTCGGTTGATTAAATCAAGTTTCTGTTGTTACGTCTCTAGAATTGAAGGCCTCTTTTTAACGCCTTGACCCAGAACTTGTTCTACATACAACTGAGGCACTTGAACGCTTCTAACTGTTGAATCGTCTCTACATGATAAGAAGATTTTAACTGTAGTTATTGCATATAATCATATTATTATCTTGAGTATTTCTCGTAAAGCATTTCAGGAAATTGCCTTCTATTTAACTCGAAGGCCTTATATTTTAATCGCAGTTTTTTTAGGGTTCCATAGTTAACACGGAACCCTTATACATAGTTTCGCCATGTCCGTCCGTCTGTCTATCCGTACGCAGCTGCGACTAAGAGTCTCTAACCTAGCTAGGTTAGAGACTCTTAGTGCTAGAAAGCTATAATTTGGCATTGGTATACATATAAATCATGCCGACAGACCATTTGTGAAATAAAAAACAAGAAAAAAAAACGATCAACTAATAAAATGTTTTTGTAGAAGTAAAAAGGAACATTTCGTACAAATTTCATTAAAAAATACTTAAATGAAGTTGTAAGTTGTGTAAAACATATAGTAAATATAAGTTTATGAGCAACTACGGAACCTTATAATGAACGTGGCCCGACAAGCACTTGGTTTTTTATTTATGTTATTTGGAAGCAAACACGCATACGGCACTGATTGAAAACGGTTACCGTCACCTTTTCACATCTGCAACGCAAGGGTTTGCAGGCATTGATGATGATTGTTGATTCTTTATGGCTTTGCTTGCCATAAAGAAGAAAGAAGATCATTATCATGTGCTTTTTTTTAATATAAGTGCTTGACCAGCTTTCATTAGTCCTGCCTGATGTAACTTACAACTGTCTGTATCTGTTTTTGACGACCTCTGTGGCGCAGTGGCCCGCCTGAGACGCAGAAGGTTGCGGGTTCGATTCCCGCCGCGGGACAAATATTTGTATGATCTGCAGATATTTGTCTCGGGTCTGAGTGTTTTCTATGTATAATATGTATGCATTTACAAAAAAAAAGTATATAAGTAGTATATCAGTCATGTAGTTCCCATAATACAAGCTCTGCTTACTTTGGGGCTAGATGATGCTGTGTGAAAAATGTCCAGCATTATTTATTTATTTATTTCTGTCTAATATTTGTCGGCATACGCTCTTCTATAAATCTTACTACTATTATAAATGTGAATGTTTGTGAGGATAGATGTTTGTTACTCTTTCACGCAAAAGAGGGGATTTTGATGAAACTTTACAGTAATATAGCTTATATATCAGAATAACACATAAGCTACTTCTTATCCGGGTACCACGCGGGCGAAGCCGTGAGCAGAGTCTAGTTTATAATAAATTAGTTGTGGCTGAATCTTAATATACATTGGTATGAAATCCAATTTCATTAATCATTGAAGTTACATCGATAAGTCCCTTCGGGAATCGCTCGCTCGTAGCGAATCTAGATTACATAAAATACGTAATCATACTTTGACTTATGTATGATGAGCATTTTGGACCCTGTTATGGAAGCAGACTAGGCTTAGAATAGAACAAGTAATCTGTCAACGACAGTCTCAGCAAATGTATTTAAAAAAAAAAAACGCTGGACATTTTTCGCACAGCATTATCTAGCCCCAAAGTAAGCAGAGCTTGTGTTATGGGAACTACATGACTGATATACTACTTATATAAATATTTTTTTGTAAAGACCTACATAACATACATAGAAAACATCCAGACCCGAGACAAATATTCGCAGATACAAACATTTGTCCCGCGGCAATTTGATTAAGTTATTTAAGTGGCATTATTCAAAATGGCTTGTTAGTATGCTTACGCAATGGGGATTTAAGGATAATAGAGGTATTAGGATAAGCTCTTTAAATTAGCCGGTGTGACTCATCCATCAGATATTGCAGCGTATAGCTGGTTTATGCCTATACTAGCAATACGCGATTCCTTTACATTACTAAGTAGTCATTACTTCCTACTTAAGATAGAGCTCCCATTTTTTCATTGGGAATGTATCGTTCTAACCAGAGTTCGAAAAATCAGTCGAAATTTGTTTTTTTTTTAAATGGACCTCGACATTTGCATGAGTTTTACAGAGAAATATACGTTATCCGTTCTTAAGTATTATAACCTTATATATTCCTTATTGGAATATATAAGTTGGTGATGGGAACTGCTGAAGTTAGAAGAACACATTTGCTTTGACAACAGCATCTGTTTTGTCATTAGTCAGTTCTCGGATGACGAAACAGCGTCTTATGTAACAGATGTTTAGACCTTATCATCAACAACCCTTAGAAGTCCATTGCTCCTTAAAAAGTGCTATAACGTACTTGAGCGATGGCTCAAGGAGGTGGAAGTAATTTCACTGATTTCCTTTCATCACTTGATTGTGTCAGCAGATTCCAGACACGGTATAAAATCATTAAGTCTCAACCAGATCTTTGTTTAAGCATACGTGTCCCAAGTTTAGCTAACTCTAGGTTATGATCGCACTCGACGGTAATGCAAGATACAAGTACAAGATTACTGCGTAGAAAATTGTTTCTTTGCGGTTTCAAAGTTGTTATTAAGTTAAGCATGTCAACCACTGTTCGAACCGATAAAGACGACTGGTAGAAAATGCTGTATAGTAAGTCCTCCTTTACATAGTTTGTGTGCAGAATAAAGCATAAAAAAATAACTTAGGGGTTAGAAAAAAAAATAACGGGCATTAGCCTACACCTTCGAGTTAAGGAATTATCCTTAACCCAGGACGTTAAGTGACACTGACAGTAAGGGGCCTTAAATATGAAGATTTTTTGAGCATTTGTTTAGCTACAGTGTTTTGTTTTCTACTGTTGATTTTAAAATGACACAAATCAGAAAGAGATGAAGCATTGTTTAATTCACTAACTGTTTAAAAATCTTTATAAGCAAAGCTGAAGATGTTTAAAATCAAGTTAGCTAAATTGAAAATCACTTTTATGTAAGATAGTACTTGCGTATGGCTTCAATTAGAAAAGCCCTGCCGGCCATTTAGATGTTCACGTTTTACGTTAATAGTGTATAACTGCTTCGTTAATTGACTTGAAGTATCATGCACGTAAGGTCAGGCCATGGTCAGCATGGCCGTATTCGTTAATACTGGAAGTTCATGTTAATACATAATTTGAAATTAAATCATGTCAGCGTTGTAGGAAGTCGAGGACTGGTCAGTGTTTGAGAATATGTTATCGTGAACATATTCTTATTTTAAATTATATTCTTATTTTAAAGGCTTTGGATTTGGATTACTCTCCTAGGATAGGTTTTGAAACAAATCATTACAAAAGAATAAAACACTGAAAGGAACGCTGAAAAAAATACAGAAGTAAATACTGTGTCGTAGTTTTCTGCGCCTATTCTCGGGACAGGGGGAGACATATGTCAGAAAAAAATGGTTAAGTATTTATGCCCCTTCTTAGGCCCGGGATTCACCAACAAAATAATGGATGGTAGGGTCTTAATCAAGGCTTTTTGAAACACATTATCATAGGAATGTCATAATTAACAATGGTTAGACTTGACCGTCCATTTATTTTGTTTGTGAACTCAAGCCTTACAAATATTTTTAAACAGTTGATTCACTAAATATGGCTTTGTCTCTTTCTGTGTTCATTTCAAATTCCACAGAAGAAAATAAAACACAGTTTAACTGAACAACAACTAAACATCGTTTAGCACTTTGCTTTTTTTTTAAAAGCAATGTGCTAATTAAAATTATAAATAATTATATATAATTACTTGATATACATAAAATATTTTTGGTATGTATTAAATTACTATGTATAATATATTACTTGATTGTATAATGCAATGAGCTCTCAATGGATCGTTCATGAGTCAGATGTCGGATCCATTTTTTTTTAGTTATTTTATGTTAGGTATTGTTCTTTCTATATTCTTGACTAAATCGTGACGTAAAATCCGATACATACCCTTAAATCCTGCTAAGTTAATACCACTCAAGATAATATATATATAGGTAAATATATCTATCACTATCTTGATCGGCCATTTGCGTTGAGTAATGTTTTGACAGATTGTTTGCTGATACGAGAATGGTAGGAATTGAATAATCAGACGATTAAGGTCCGTTTCCATTGTTATCCATTCATAATTGGATATCAATGGATGTAGAAAAAAATGAATGAAATATACTAATGCACCGAACTATATGACTCAATCACTTCATGATCTTTGGTCTGTAGGACTCTAGGTTATCTGTTACAACTGTGATATCTAAACCTAAACTTGTATAACATATGCAGGTGTGCAAATAAATAACTCGTATATGTGACAATAATAATGTCTTAAGTATTTAGTTTAATCGATGGAGATCAGTAGAGCACATAATTCCAATCTTCATGTTTGTAACATTGATGTATATGCGAGCCGTTCGCGCTGTCACCTTCAGTAATAAACTAGTGCGCAACACAGTCGGTCGTTTCATTACTATCCATATCTATAACTGGCGACGAGGATCCGAACCGACGCGTGCAATTTTACATACATACTTTAGGTAAACAGAGAGTTCATCACAACGAACGTTAATCTAATCCCAAAGTCTTTATAAACAATATATCTTTCTTTAATCCGTTAGTCCTTATATTCTTTATTGACAAAAAAAGACACAAATAAATACTTACTGTAGGGACTTGGACTATAGTTTATTTATAAGTCAGTATAATAATATTTATAATAAAAATAAAAACTACCATTATACCCGCACTCTGTTTAATTCTACGAAACTCGTTTGGTCAAATACCTAATTATATGCAAATGTCGCCGAGCAAGGTGATCATGTCTACAGTGATTCATATCAGAATACCTTCATTCAGCTAGCTATAGAAAAGAGTACTGTCAGGACGAACTACAGTTCGTTTTTCTGACCTCTTATCAGCAGCGACAGAAATAATAGTATGGCCTGACATCTGACAGTGATGAAGACGTGATCGCCCGAAAGCAATTGACGGCCGAGTAATATTGGAAGGACGAGGAGGGGAAGCGGAGTCCTTTCGAATTGATTTAAATAAACGAGGCCGGTAATTGCTATTTCGGCCGAGTCTTTTATAGTTATTTTGTCTAATTTGGGAGAAAATAAAAAACAAATAATTTCAAGTTTAATTGCGTTTAAATTGAAACTTGGAAACTAAATGTGCTTTCAGCCTTAAATTATAATATAATTTTGTACCTAAAAACATCTAATTTATATTGGTGTGCATTTGCTCTGTGACAAAACACTGACCAGCAATTTATATTATTGTCGTGTTGGAAATTGCTGGTGTGTTATTTCGTTGCGTACCGTAAAGTGTCGATTGACGTATTTGAAATAATAATAATTATGCAATTTCCGAGCATGTAGTAGAAAAATGTTTTAACTCATCAAGATTGGTATCTCTTCTAGTAACCTTGGAAAGCCATTATTCCCCACAAATTATATATAGCTTATGTTCACCCAAGGGTCGCCAGGAAAAGATACCAATAATAAATAAAAAAAAAATCTACCAGCACAGAAAAAAAACAAAAATTGCCATGTCTAAATATTGCGGCAACTCGGATTGCAAGAGTTTTGAGTTCTGAATTGCTTTTTGTTTTGAAACTGTAACTATAACCGCTCTCTATTAATGACTAATTAAGTAGGATATGCCACTCAATTCTTGCGTTGTTTGATGACATCAGAATGTTATCTCGTTTCGCCTTTAAGTTGAACCTCAAAGTGTTATTTCATAATGTTGTGGAGTTGACTCATTACTAAGGCTGGGTCTATTCTAATTCCCAAGTGAGGGAACTAAGGTCTGCACTGACGTCCCGCATTTGGGTGTATTATGCATTATCCCCCTTCTAACCTGACACCAACTCCTTGAAATAGCGGAGTACCCTGGGTTCATGTCAGCAGTGCTCTAGTATCCAGGGATACTATGTACTTATGGTTCTTAAGAACATAGTAAACCGGGATACTGGGAATCTTCTGATCTCTGTAAAGAGATCCGACGAACTCGTTTAAGATCCTTAAATATTGTCACAGATTATTTATTCTTATGCAGTTAATTATTTTAGTTAAATATCTAAAGAAAGAAAGAAAGAAAAAAAAATAGCACGACATTAGAAATCAAATTTTGTGAGTGAGGATGGTGGATTAGATGAAAATAATAATAATAGGTAGCAATATCTAAATAAGTTAGAATAAGCTACTGCTTATTAAGCTGCTTAATAAGCTAAGTATAACTGAAACAGAAACGCCCCACGCATCTTACTGATTATCTAATTATCTATGTATTAACTTACATAGATAATAAAATTAAAAGTATTTTTATTGAGGAAATAAATATTATTATATTACTAATATTTATTTCCTTAATACAACACTTAATACTATTATATTACTGTGATATAATTAACGCGTACTTTATTATTTTCCTGCTGATTGACCGTTTAGAGGTACCTACTTCTTCATGAACGTCAATGACACGTCAACTGGTGTTAAGTAAAGAACGTGGTATATTCCTAATTATATTCTTAAAAAAAAACGGAATATTTACCAAGATTTGGGCCGAAATACCGGGAAACAATAAACCTCAAAAATCATCATCATCATCAGCCCACATTAGTCCACTGCTGGACATAGGCCTCTCCCAATACGCGCCACTGAGCCCGGTCTTCGGCTCTTATCATCCACTTTCTGCCCGCTGCCTTTCTTACGTCATCGCTCGTCATCGTCTCAAAAATCATGGTTTTCTATTAGGGGCCGTTCAAATATTACGTAAGCAGATTTATTACAATTATTTACCCCCCCATCCCCCTTGTCAGCAAAAGTAAGCAAAGCTCTTACCCCTTCCCCCTATGCTTACGTAAACATTTTTCAATTATAAATGTATCTTTTTTTATTTATGATTATAATGTTATATTTATAATTTCAAAAATAAGAATAGATTTAGGATAGAGATTAGATTTTACTGATACAGTATTCAACATAGAGTAAGGACAAAAATATTATAATCTTATGAACATAACAAACTTATTTTAAATTTTTGTACACATATTAAATTCAAATTAACAGTAATTTATAATTTCGCCACACTTCGTTAACTAACTTTTGTACATTTTGTACTTTCGTACTTGTATGAGATTTTTTAAAACTTTCAAACAATTTTTGGTATAACTTGGATTTGTCTATTTGAAACGACATCATATTTAAACGTCAAACTTTGGCTAATGGAATCAATGGTAACACAAATGTTAACTTGCTTTGCTATGCTTACAATACGTCTACGCGCTATAGTATCCAAACAAAACAATACACTGACAGAGGAAATTTAGACAAGTGAATAGCGCGCGGTAATTCCCCTAATCGGTTCTAAAGCGAGTGCCTAAACGTATGCATTACTTGCGGGAATCCTCGAAAATGCGTTTCGTTTTCAAGCATAGATAATGTGAGGGTTGCCATTCGTGTAAAAAAGTAAATAACTACCGATGACGTAATCATCATCTAGACTCCCCTACCCCCCATGTCATCCAAAATAAGCAAAACAAAGACCCCTCCGCCCCCCAATAGTGCTTACGTAATACTTGAACGGCCCCTTACTACTGAAACTACTAAACTATAAGAAAGTTTAAGAAACAAGTAGTAGTTATACCTTCCTTCATTGTTATAGGACTTTATTATTTATTAAGACACAAAATGTACAGTAAATTTTATTTATCAGTAGAAATAACACCAAACTCGGTGGCTTTCCCTTACGCTTCAATGAAATTTCCGCTAAAATGCCCACAATACAAATTGATAAGAGTTTAGTACACTAATGGGGAATTCCAATACATTTTTTGATAAGATATAATGATAACTGCTTGAACTGTTCGTATTTTATGGTTGTTTGAAATAAATTTAATGTTATTTCGTAATCCTTACTTGCTGCAAACACGTTCTTTCACAAGCTATGATTCTGAGTCATACCTCAATCTGGTCAGGTCTGGAACACACAGGCTGGCCAATTAGTAACCGGTGCACGACGAACAAACAATACCCTAGGCACCTTCAGCGAAGTCAACACATCCCTTTTGATAAGGAATATAACTTTCCGACAGTATCAAAGTTGAATATGTATTGTGATACTATAATTGTATGCAGTTAATTAGTTTCGTAATTAGCTTTGCCAGTTTCGCCACCTAAACAAACCTCTTGTTACACTTCTTGTTTGTTTGTTTGTTACCTCTTGTTCTCTCAACGAAAGCGTTACTTCTTGACTTTGAAACTATCTTTGTTTTGATGCGATTCAGACGAATGATAGCGTATGGTCGACCATGCCTTCTCATACTTGGTTTTGCGAACTTATATGTGCGGAAAACACGATGAAGCTACTGGCACGGGGCATATCCTAGAATCAAAATTCTAATTATAGGTATATCATTGTAATTTGTGGCTGATATCTCGCGACCGAATGTAAGCCTAAGGGCCTGCTGTAGAAACTGCTGATGGTAATTTGTGGCTGATGTCTCGCGACCGAATGTAAGCCTAAGGGCATGCTGTAGAAACTGCTGATGGTAATTTGTGGCTGATATCTCGCGACCGAATGTAAAACTAAGGGCCTGCTGTAGAAACTGCTGATGGTAATTTGTGGCTGATATCTCGCGACCGAATGTAAAACTAAGGGCCTGCTGTAGAAACTGCTGATGGTAATTTGTGGCTGATGTCTCGCGACCGAATGTAAGCCTAAGGGCCTGCTGTAGAAACTGCTGATGGTAATTTGTGGCTGATATCTCGCGACCGAATGTAAGCCTAAGGGCCTGCTGTAGAAACTGCTGATGGTAATTTGTGGCTGATGTATCGCGACCGAATGTAAGCCTAAGGGCCTGCTGTAGAAACTGCTGATGGTAATTTGTGGCTGATGTCTCGCGACCGAATGCAAGCCTAAAGGCCAGCTGTAGAAACTCCTTATGATTTTGAGCCTGGTAACTCCTCGTATGTGCACTGCTCAAGCGTTGCCGTATGTAAGAAATGCTTTATAAAAGTGGTAGATTTAGACGGCAGATAGACGGCAGCAATTCAATTTTATTGTAAGCAATATCTTTTCTTGTTTAATATGACACTACCAGAACGTCTCAAGGCTCACATTACTGTTATGGAACACAAGCGTAACTCTAGCCTTCCACGATATTAACGATGGAAGATTATATTTCCTTTGTGTTTTATGGACTACGTGTAAACTTTAATTGGCGAACTCTCTAGAACATTTTGAGGTTAGTCTCGGAATGTATTTTTCGCAGTCAGGCGATTTTACCAATATTGCTTTTTAACAATATTAAAATGATTTGGAATGTATGAAAGCTAAATTCCACTGGATACGACTGACTAATTGGTGTTTACTTTTATCCTAGGATTGTATGGGTTTGGGGAAGGGCATTTGAAGTACCATTAATAATGTACACGCCGGTTCTAAGACGCGTATCTCTGAATAAATCTCATACAAAATCTAGCTAGACTCAAACTGTGATTTAAAGTTTCATGGAAAGCCTTCAGCCCTTGCAATCGCTAATCTACGTTTAAAGCTTTCACGCAGCATTATGGCCTGGCCAGCCAGTTGTTCACTATCTTATAAAAAAAACTTAATCACAGTAAAGTTATGCCTTTATTCCTTTCACAATTGAAGTTTACAATTCTTGTTCCAGCATATAATTGAGAAGTACTGCCCTGAAATCGCTGCCACCGGTACAGCATGCTGCAACACAGAACAGCTCCAGATCTTCGAAGCCAACATCGGCTTGGCAGGGAACCTCCTTTCCCGGTGCCCGTCATGCATGGACAACTTCCTCAAGCATATTTGCGGGATGAGCTGTGGCATCCACCAGAGCGATTATATCAAGCCAGTTAAATTGCGGCCTTGGAATGGTGAGTTGCACTACATAGAAGTACCTGTATTCATTTTTCTGGGAATGAACCCCCATTTTTTGATATCCGGTGCAACCAAACTGATACTAATAATACTGTTTCAAAAAAAATTAAAAAAAACATTCACGTACTCTCCCTGATTGACATCCTCAGATTCATACTGAGTACGCGCCATCGCCGCTTATTGGAACATAAATCGATGGCACATGCTGTCGAAGTTTTGGTAATACGACCTCTGTGGCGCAGTGGGCGATGGCTCGCCTGAGACGCAGAAGGTTGCGGGTTCGATTCCCACCGCGGGACAAATGTTTGTATCTGCGAATATTTGTCTCGGGTCTGGGTGTTTTCTATAGAATGTATACATAACATACATATATGTATGTTTTGTATATATTAACAAAAATAAGTAGAAGTATTAGTAAAACAAGTAGTATATCAGTCATGTAGTTCCCATAACACAAGCTCTGCTTACTTTGGGGCTATATGCTGTGTGAAAAATGTCCAGCATTATTTATTGATTAGGTTTTCCTCAAACCTTGAATCGTAATATATTTTTCGATGATATCCTGTTGGTTTAATTCCATACCAATTCTGTCCTCTTCCGGGTAGATCTGATTCAGTTCCCGGGATCTGGTCAATACCTACGTTTACTTATCCTAAATCCTTGTTCTAACCAAGCAACCGCCATAATTTCCATTTTAGTTTTCCATAAACTAATTTAGCGACGTGATATAAAATGCCTTCTGTTTCAGAAACACACCAGGGAATTGCTGAGATCGACTATCACATCACCAATGACTATATGCAGTCTACTTTCAACTCTTGTTTGCAGGTAAGATCATTCAATAACACTGCTATTATAGACCTAGTGCGGGGAACAGAGCTACACAACTACAAGTACAATTTTAATTCCTTGTGAACCTAATTATCTAAGTTATTTATATATATACTATATTTATATATATATATATATATATATATATTTATACTAAATGTTACAAAATTAAGGCAATAAAAGCATTATTATTACTGAAAGATTTCTTTGACGTCCTCAAGGCGTAGATGGAAACCCCGATTTCTCGCTTAGTAGAGACTGGACTATGACTAATTCTAAACCTTTACTGATTACTTTATCAGTTTTTTTTACGGTACTAGCAGGTGCTATTATCTTTCAATGCTTTCCTGAAAGGTAGACTGGGTAGCTATCAGATACTACAGTAAAACATATCTTAGGGAAACAATTGAATTCTTCTGATAAGATAATGGTTGTATGTGAATATGAACGATTCTGGGGAGTATGGATTCTCGAGGCGCGACCACGTATCGGATAGCGCACTATATTCCAGCCCTACCACCTTTAAAATGTTTTAGAAAGTCGGTGTATGAGTTTATCTTATGACTCATGGCACTCTGCTTGTGGGGAACTGCGCGCTGGCCTATCTCATACCTTACTTTCTTATCTTTAAACGTACAAAACAGTTTATAAGCGAACTAAATTACAAAGATAACACACGCCCAAGTTATAGGTATTCTACAAGGTCATACATTCATTCGACAAGGTTTTCCTTCAAAGTTTTCTGCACTTAGTCATTATATGCTCAGACCGATAATCTGGAAATTTCATCCCCCATTTTTTAGAAATCTCTTTGCCTTGAAAAATCAAGTTTTGAAGAATGATTTACTGTTTAGCGCTTTTTAATTTAAGATTAAATACTAGTTACAATCCTCTTATAATTCATTTATCATAAATAGGAAGAAAAAAGGGAGACGTTTGCCCAGCTGTGGGACAGTATAGGTTCATATAGAATAGTGTAGTTCTCATAACACAAGCTCTGCTTACTTTGGGGCTAGATGATGCATAAAAAATAATAAAAAAAACACATTATTATTAAAGTCGTCTCATTCACAGTTTGCAAGTAGGTATGCTAGACTTACGAAGCGTTAAAGCAGAAATTGCGGCTATACGAAAGGAGGAAAATCAGGAAGCTTAAGCTTATTGAAATATAATAAGGAAATGTCAATGTATGGCGTTCTTGTTTTTATAAATATTAACCATTCTAATTAAAAAACCAAAGCATAAGATTCAGAATTAGATAATTAGGTTCGGAATTAAATATATTAATGAATACCTTCCCCAGGATTCTATTATACCTTTTTATAATCCGTTAAAGCGTGAAAAAGTAACAGACAGACATACTTGAATTTGTGTTATAATATTAATATTATTACTTTTTCCCACCCTAGAAGTATATCCAACTCATTTGTTTATTGGTAATCAACAACGTTTTAATATAATATAGGACAGCAAACCTACGTTTTAATTATAAGATAATTGGGTTGTTAAGGTAGGTACGATAAAAAGTTGAGGTACCTGTAGTTAAATATCCACGAAGGAAAAAGTAGGTAGATATTATAAGTATGTATTTACAAAAAAAAAGTTTATAAAGTAGTATATCAGTCATGTAGTTCCCATAACACAAGCTCTGCTTACTTTGGGGCTTGACGATGCTGTGTGAAAATGTCCAGTATTATTTATTTATTTAAATACCGGGAACTAAGAAATTCACGAACATTATGTAAAAAAAAGTATAAAAATTGGCTCACAATTGACCGAAGAATGGAGAAACTCCTCCTTTTTTGAAGTATATAGAAAAAAAGTCTAAAGGACACTTTTTTTTAATCCTAAGTTAGTCTAGGCAACGCATCAGCAAATGCGCCAGGTGTTACAGATGTCGATAGGTGACGGTGACCGAGCACCATCAGCCCATCAGGTGGACAGAATACCTGTTTGTCTTGTCACAACATCGATTGAATATAGTATATCTAAGGACTAATTATAGTATATACTAATTATAGTATAATAGGTTTTCAGAATTGACGAACCGCTTCTGCGTCTCAGGCGGGCCTTCGCCCGCAGACGCAGAAGGTCGATTCCCTCCACGGGACAAATGTTTTTATAATCTGCAAATATTTGTCTCGGTACTTACGAATTTACAAAAAAAAATGTAAGCAGTAATCTGTCATGTAGTTCCCATAACACAAGCTCTGCTTACTTTGGGGTTAGACGATGCTGTGTGAAAAATATCCAGCATTATTTCTTTATTGAATATTTTCCAGGTGCAAACCCCTTCGACGAATCAGGTAGCTCTAGACCTGATGTGCGGTCAATGGGGCTCGGAGTACTGCACGCCGCAGCGCTGGTTCGAATTCATGGGAGACGCGACCGGACCTTACGTACCGTTCCAGATCAACTATGTCGGTAGCGACGGCCCCGTCGACGGGTACACCCCGTTCAATCCTGAGACCAGGGCCTGCAATGTTGGAACTGCGGTAAGAATATAATAAAAAAAAAGACTTGATTAAATGACTGTTACACTAAGTAGGTATTACAAAGCTTGTTATCATGCTAATTGTATTTTTTTATACATGATATATAAATGTATTATATTGTGACATCAGATCATCAAATCAAATCAAATATTTGTTTCAAATAGTTGTTTTTTGCAAATTGTTAAAACTTCCGACGCGCCTGGATTTTTAAAGTATAGCGGCGCCTTGTAGTTACTTGTGACGATAAAACCTATATAATCTTTGAAGACTGTAGATGTGCCGTTAGATAGTGGGAAGTACGCTGGCTTCCGATGGATTTTTCCACTCGAATAATGTATGTTTGTTTCAATAACACGGTGAAGGTTATTTGAACAAAACAGCGAAGGAAAACATTGTGATGAAACCGGCTTGCCCTAAGAATTTTAAGGCATGTGCCATAAGTTAGATTTCCATATGCGGCGACGGGCTTGCAACCTGCCACGTGGAATGCTAACTACTTGCAAAACGCGGGCAAGTACCAAATGTAATATTTGACGCGCATATGACTACCCCCTTCTCAACATCTTGATTTTCGCACTACGCATTTGAGGTATGTCTATCATAGTGAATGCGTGTGTTTAATTTAGTATTTTTCAAACTTTCGCGATCTGTTTACATAATTATAAGTTTTTACGGGTTTTTATCGCGTTTCAACTGTAACTCTTCCCAATCTCAACGTGCCGTGGTCATGGGCTGTGTCATCCCGCGCTTTATCGACCCGTAAAAAACTTAAATTTGGGTTTGAAATAAAAATCCATTGGTCTACGGATCAATAGTTGAGATACCGCCCACTAGGCCAACACGGCATCAACCGGCTGTTCTCTCCTCAGGGCCAGCCAGGATGCAGCTGCCTCGACTGTTCAGCGTCGTGTCCGGTGCCGCCGCCTCGGCCTTCGCCCCCCAAGCCGTTCACCATCCACGGAGCTGACGGCTACGCCGTGGTCATGGCTATCGTCTTCGTCATCTTCAGCACGCTCTTCCTGAGCGGCGTCTTCTGCTGCGCACAGCAGGAGAACTCTGTCGGTGAGTGTGGTTGGACGATACGAAACAGTTATTAAAAAAAACCTGGACAGGTGTGAGTCTGACGCGCCGAGGGACTTCCCCAAAATATAAGGAATAAAAATGACCTTATTTTCTGATTGCGTTGGCTTAAAAGCTTTATTCTTGCAGAATTCGACAATGTTGTACAATACGCGGTCTTATCGCTAATTAGACTACCTTTTACAAGCTTAGACAGACAGAAGACAAATTTCACCCTAATTAGTTCAGCGGTTACGGTATGGCTAAGGGAAAAAAACTTAGACAGTTTTTCATAACAAATTTAGTAGGATCCATTCATAAAACAATCGTATGACCATGTATGTATATTTATATATGTATCGCTTTTTATTTAAATTTGTATGAGTATAAAACGTTTTTAGGTTAATGAAAAAAAAAAGAGTAAGAGTTTTTTTTTTGTTCAACTTTGTCTCTACACTGCCTATCGTTGGCGGCCCTTACGGCGCCCGTTTAGTGGACGGCTAGTCAACTACCTATGATTTAATCTGAATTTCAGTAAGAATTGGCAGGTGTCGTTTCACCTATATAGCCCAGCAACCATTCCATAAGCATATACTCCTGTAATAGCCCAGTTTATCAACCATATTTCCAATAGTTGGCATCAGTCAATCCGCAAGATTACGTTTTTTTGTATAATAATGTACAAAGGGCCTCTTAGTTTAAGCTTTGGCTCCACTAATGCCTGTTGTGGGGCTCTCAAGCATAATAATTTGAAATAATAACAATAATTATGAAAATGTTTACCCCAAAAGCCCGAAAATAAGCAGAGATTGTATTATGGGAACTACATGACTATTACTGCTTTGAATTTTCTTTTTGTAAATACATACATATTATTTATAGACCCGAGACTTATTTATAGCCGAGACAAATATTTGCAGATCATACAAACGAAATAAGTTTATATTTCCGCTGCGGAAAGTAAACTTATTTTGTGTGTGAAGTTTCAATCAACAGATTTATATCAGATGTTAGCGTAAACTAGAATAAAACTCTTTCACATTCATACAAAATTCGACTATGTGCTCAAACTATAGAGCTTAAACTATAGAGTTAGTATGGTAACAGTTTGCATGCTGAAATATGCGTGGAGGTGGCGGTTTATGGGTTTCCATACTTATATACTGTACTATACATAATATAACTATGTATTTATGGATTAACGGTAGCATTGACCTTGGCTTGTTACGCTAACGTGCCTTGAAGCAAAATTGTTGAAGATAAACTATATGTGTTACCACGGTACCCGTAGTTCCTGATACCCAAAATACAGATAATCCTAGTGTGGGGTCAGGTCTATGGAAGTGCCTGTTGTATGTGAAAAAAACTAGTTTGAAATATTTATTTGACATTGGAATAGTTTGGTTTTGTACGGTTTTATGATGTTAGGATTGCTCATGTGTGAGCAAACTAACTGGAGCAAAGACTACAGAGTTATCTGATGACAGATTTCCATGAGATTATGTCGGTAAAGGTCTTTGTGTAACTTCACTAAAAGTCGGGCATAAGCCCGGCTTGCGAAACGAATCATATCTAAATCCGGAATGACATTAAAATTACGCTCGGTTGCGGACATTGACTTAATTGCAATCAGTATATTTAATTATTATTGCTGACAAATACTTTACTACAATAATTAGTTAACTTATTGCTGGTACATTCTATTTATATATATATACATATTGTTTTGTTATTTGTATGGAAACTCATAAAATTTATAATACTATACTTCAACTTGAATTTTAATTATGCAGTAGTTAGATAACTAGAAACTAATCGACCTTATTGACAATTTACGACAAGAAATCTTTATCTTAAAGAAATATTTATTTTGATGTATTGATAATGTAATCATATGACAATACCGAACATGTTTTTGACCACCCAATCCAAACCTAAATTTTTACATTCAAAAATATTCTAAGAGGAATTTATAGACGTCATTCTTATCGAGAGATACTACGACTTAGAAATAAAAACCATAAGAATAAAACTTTTTTTTTGTTGTGATTATGTTGCCGTGCGATCGCCAAGTCATTATATTTATGACAGAAATAAAGAGGACTTATATTATATCTTATACGGTCACTATAAATGTTGGTATCTAGCTATATAGATAGCAATTTATGACAAAGTTATTGAATAGGTGTTTCAATAGATACCTAGTGTTTTTATATCTGTGATAGATACTAAAATAACTAACTTGGTTTTACATGATATTTCAAACCTTAACGTAGACAAACATACTTTGCGAGTTTTTTTTCTATAAAAAAGATTTAGTCAATTCGGCTGTATTTTTATCGTGTCTAAATTCCTTACCGATTTTGATGGTTCTTCTTTTGTTCTATAGAGAATGATCCCGAGGTGGTCACATACAAGTTTTATTCCTTAGGGATTGCTATATTCCCCGTAAAACTTGTAAAAACATGTAATCGATTAGCCGAAACATTTGTGGGTGATTTTACTTTTGTTTTTTATTCGAAAGTGTCATCCCGAGTTTGAAGTCTTTTTTACATTAAATGTCTTATAAATTATTACACCTATGTTTTCGATGGGTTAAAATTCTAATAAAAATATATGAAAATCTAAAATACGCAAATGTCATATAGCTTATTATTTAGATTGTCTATAATAAGTCGACGAAGAATAAAGAATAAATGAAACTATTTTTTTGAGAATTAAGAAACACGTTATATGTGTAGACTCTAGCCCAATGTCAATAAGGTCGATATGAGTGTGATAGCATGCTAACCGCGGTGATTGGGAACAGACGGGTGGACCGACGCGCGCCGTGGCGGCGGACCCGAGGCCAGCCCCCTACACTCGCACCGCTCTAGTACGTATCACTCTTATTTAAACGGGGTAAGGTATAAACTCCTCTGATAAACTAGCTATTTGTGCGCTCACCAGATTCACATAATAACAGATTCTTGGAACATAGCAATATAGCAATTTTCATTCAAATCTAGAACCGCGGAATTCCACGAATAAAGTAGCTCTGAATGTACTTTTATCTACAAGTCCTTAAAATGACGGGGAGTGTCATAGTGACAAACATGACAGGACCTTTCAAAGAAATGTTATTTCTTAAAAAGTGAATTTCAAAATGAATTTCTTTTTGAATCTGGTATTATGCTCTGGAGCGTTTTTGTGAAAGTCGGTGCATTATATGTCTTGTAGTAACGGGGTAAAGTACAAATTCCTATAATAATCTAGCTTTTTGTAAAAGTCTATGCATTATATTATCATGTTCTAACAGAATAAGTCATAAATTCTTTAATAAACTAGCTTATTGTGAAAGTCGTTGCATTATATGTATTTTAATAACGGGATAAGACACAAATTTCTTTAATAAACTAGCTTTTTGTGAAAGTCGTTGCATTATATGTCTTTTGATAACGGGATAAGACACAAATTTGTTAAATAATCTAGCTTTTTGTAAAAGTCTATGCATTAAATATATTTCTTGTAGTAACGGGATACATCACGTATTCCTTTAATGAACTAGCTTTAATTAAAAGTAGGTGCATTTTGTGTTGTGACTGTGACATAACTGAAGGCTTCCGTGACGTGTCAAGGTGACGTTAAGATGTCTATCCCGGCTTAAGCTGTCACTTTTAGGCGGTCTAAAAACTGCGACACTAGACCAAATGTAACCCACTTGCGTCTAGTCTTTTATGTGATTCAAGTCATCTATGTTAAATTTTATACAACTATTCTGTCGATTAAAATAGTGAGTTCTCTATTATTTTATAGTGCGTACTCTTTTATCAAGGTAGTGCAGTACTATATATATAGTGCTATATAGCACGCTTTATCTTTGCTGCTTTTTAATATTTTACTAACCACATTATTATAACACCACATTTGCACTTATTTTTAAAGTAAAATGACAAGAACTTTCCACAGAAAATAATATGTTGTTTTTTTATAAAAAATCTTGTAATATTATGTAGATGGTATACTGCAACTATTTCTCTAAACATAATTCCTATTTTAAGAAGTGTTTTAGATTAGACTCACGCTAGACTAATGTTTTTGGAAATTAGTCACATTAAAGGGTGGATCCCAGTTAGTGACGTTCAACACAGAGTGAGACGAAAACACGAGTGTGGTCGGTTCATGTCACACCAACAACGTGGCTTGTATTGTGCGTGAAATGACACTAATGTGCACTCACCCTTACTTTTAAATTCATGGACATGCAACATCTGTTACATAATCATTCGCTGACTTAGCAAGTCGCTAAATTTAGCTCTGTCCTTTTCTAATACTAAACAAAGGATAGAGGCTGGCAACTATTAGCCGCTAAAGTTTAAAAAAATAAAAATAGCTTTATATAGCTATACAACACGGCGAATTCGGTAACATTTTAAAATAATGCTGGACATTTTTCACACATCATCATCCCATAATACAAATTATGGGAACTACATGACTGATATATACTGCTGATATACTTTTTGTAAATACATACCTATTATACATAGAAAACACCCAGACCCGAGACAAACATTGGCTAATTTGTCCTGCAGCTGGAATCGAACCCGCAACCTTCCGCGTCTCAGGCGGGCCTTCGCCCACTGCGCCACAGAGGTAGTTAGCGAGTGATTATGAAACAGAGGGTTATTGTATAACCCTGGGTCATTATTAACTTCGTAACAGGGTCGTAACATTGTTTAGTCGGTACGCGATTGTTATGCTTTCTATATTAGCTAATTCGTTCCTTAGCTAAAAATAAATAACTTGAAAATCAGATACATGGATGAAAATCTCACAAATACCGGGTGTAATCAGACTACTACCGAAAACTGAATTGCACTGAGACTTGAATATCACGTAAACCGATATTCTTACTGCAATATCCATAAGATATCGCAATAGCAGCACAAGTATCTAATGTAATTTTGTTCGTAAAGAATTGAAAACAGTAATATAAATTGCATAAAAGCGGCAATGTAAAGCTCGATGATTATCTGTTGCGAGGGCATTGACCGCGCGCGCCTTGTGACTTGCGGCCCCTCGCCGCAATGTTGGCAATACATTTCTGCTCGTGAAAAACGTTACAGATTTTTTTCTGTGAAATGGTTCTGCTTTCGGACAAGTTTTGTTTTATATAGATACGTAATATGTAGTTCTAGCTGTACCTGCAGTATTCAGAAGTAGTCTTATTGCACCGTGTACACTGTGAACTAACAAACATCGTCTTTTAGCTAAGGAAAATTCAGCCTTAGCAACTACAAACTGTCATGGAACTATAAAGTTTCTGTAGCTTAGCCACTGTTTAACAGATAGTTACTAAGTTTGCGATTTCAAGTTCCTATTTAAACATGTATTTCCGCTAGGTGTAGCGTCAGACCACAATCAAGAGATGGCGACCAATCCCACGTCAGCTGGGTGGAGCATCGACCAACCAGACGGAGGGCCAGCCGAGGCGACATTCTTTGAACGGCTCGGAGCAAAGACTGAGACGAAATTGGAAGACTTCTTCCAATGGTGGGGCGTGCTCATGGCCTCTAGACCTTGGATTGTGCTGTTTTTGGGTAAGACATGTAAATACGTCCGGGAAAAATGAGAGCAAAGAAAACATGACAGAAGTTTTGTCACGGAAGTGATGAAATCGAAAATTACTGACACATACTCGACTTTACTCTTCATATACTAGAGGATTGAGTTTACCTCTTCTGTAGCAACACGAAAAAGAGAAGGTATGGAAAAAGCAGAAAGGTAAACTTGGATTTGATATACATTACAACACGACCTTGAAAATTTTCAAGTGATGTTGAGAGTTTCAGTAAAGTCCCGTGCGATCTGGTGCCTTTACGGCTACGACGGCGGTGGCGATCAGTATATGATGCGAACTTTGACAACCACTTGACAACCATTGCCACCGCGTCAATTTGACCGACTTCTCACTGTCATTTGATTGTCAGAGGTATATCAATGGAATAATGTAAAATCAAGTGTACCCTTAACAATCGAGCATGCGTGAAGAGGTATGTCAGGATTGTGGCAAGTGGAAATCCGTGGTATCTGCTTACCCCACCGGGAAACTGGCGTGAGTGTATGCATGTAATAATAATAAGTGTATTTTCTTTCTTTCTTTATTTCTTGTTTGTAACATGTATAATGTGTTGTTGTTTCTTCCCACAGGACTCTGCTTGGTAGTCGGTCTGGGTCACGGAATCAAGTATATGCAAGTTACCACTAATCCAGTGGAGCTTTGGGCATCTCCTAACTCTCAGTCCAGAGTCGAGCGGGAGTATTTCGATTCGCACTTTGAGCCATTCTACAGGTAACAAAATCACTGCCCAGGGTGTATAGACAAATACCTCGCGCTTAGTTTTCCTTTCAAGCTAACGCAAATTTGTCAAGGAGGAACTTGGCAGCAGTCACGTGACTTCTCAAAAGCTAATGTTATATCCATGCTTCGCCCGCGTGGCACCCGGATAATAAGTAGCCTATGTGTTATTCTGATGTATAATAACACATAGGCTACTTTTTCTCCGGGGCCTGGTTGAAATACAATAGTCTATATAATAACTACATAATAGAATAGAAAGAATGTAGTTTATTTGAAAACAATAAAGCACAGAAAGGACATGTACAAATATAATTAAATAAAATAGAAACTTTATATTATTAGTTAAGATTTTAACACTTAAATTCAGATAATAAATATCCTAGTATACCTACTCAGTCAGAGCAGAAATAATAAATTGCTGTCGTGCTTGCAACAAGTATATTTTTTTTTTCAGGAAAAATTGAATCCTAAAAAATGGCGGATAAATTTAGGAAATGTCAAAAAATGGGCGGGGAAATTCCCCGCTCATTTTTTGACTCATACGGAAGGGTTTTTTTGATAAAATCGTGACTATATTTGTATGTATGTGAATAGTTGATTCCCTGAAATACTAAATAATTAGTTATCCTTAGCCATCTAACCAATCCTATGCTTGCATTGCATCCGGAAACGCCATGAGATCATATTTGCCGACCCAGGTAATGTTTTCATCATTACATGTGTTTTCACCATTTTCATGTGATGTCACTCTTGGTTGGGAAAAAAGTGTAGGTTTTAATTACCTTTTTTATATATTCATCGTGTCTTTGGTTTTCTACACGGGATTAAAGGATATCTTTCATCTGGGGCCTGGACTATGTATGTTACGAAAAAAGGACATTAGAAAAATGCGTAATTTTAATTTTGTAGAAAAATATGATCGAACTAAATTGTTTTTGATTAGTTAAAGGTAACAGACATTTATTTTGTATCGCAGAAAGGAAATAAATAAGTCAATTTAAAGTTAGTTTATATTCTTATACTTTGTACAGTCAGCATCACCAACTAGTTACCCTTTCTGGTGTTTATTTTATCTTTTAATTTTTAAAGGTTTATACTTTTTTAGTTTTTTGTGAAACAAAAATATAGCCTTAGACTAAATACACAATCGATTGATATTGAATGTAATATTAAGATGAAGAGCTCATTTAAAATGCAATCTTTAAACTACACAACATAATTAAAAAAAAAAAACTTTCCTACTCATTTAAAAATCTGAATCTGAATCCGTACATAGTGCAGGCCCAAATTTCATTCAAGTTGGGACATTTCCTTTGTACCCATTATGTATCATTACTTCTGTCGTCCATGTTAGTTTAATAAACGTAATGGTACGTTTTCCCTCCAGAACGGAAATGCTGATCATCAGCTCCAAAGGGATGTCCAAGATCGAGCACGAGACTCCATCGGGCGTGATCGAATTCGGGCCCGTTTTCAACGCGACATTCATGACTGAGGTGCTCGAACTACAGAATAAGATTATGGGTAAGTTTCACACGAAAATAATATACAGGGTTATAAAACTAAACCCGACTTTACGCAATTCAATACGATACATACAGGTGATAAAACTAACCCCGACTGCATGCAATTCAATACGATACATACAGGTTGATAAAACTAAACCAGTCTTCAGGTAATTCAATACGATACATACAGGTGATAAAACTAAACCCGCTTTCAGGCAATTCAATACGATACATACATGATGTTAAAACTAAACCCGACTTCAGGCAATTCAATACGATACATACAGGTTGATAAAACTAAATCCGACTTCAGGCAATTCAATACGATACATACAGGTTGATAAAACTAAACCCGACTTCAGGCAATTCAATACGATACATACAGGTTGATATAACTAAACCCGACTGCATGCAATTCAATACGATACATACAGGTTGATAAAACTAAATCCGACTTCAGGCAATTCAATACGATACATACAGGTTGATATAACTAAACCCGACTGCATGCAATTCAATACGATACATACAGGTTGATAAAACTAAATCCGACTTCAGGCAATTCAATACGATACATACAGGTTGATAAAACTAAATCCGCCTTCAGGCAATTCAATACGATACATACAGGGTGATAAAACTAAACCCGACTTCAGTTGGTAGGCAATTCAATACGATACAATATATTTTATCCCTTGTTAAAATATATTGTAAAATATATTCAGCTTGTTGCACAACTCATTTGTACTCATTTTTTTTATGTATATAGTTGGCAACGCACCGACGTTAATTTAAGGAAAGAAAGAACACTTATTTTATTGCAATATTTGTTTATCCAAAACTTTTGTACCTATATGTATAAGTCAAAAAAATGTCTTTTTATAGTCAGCATTGCATTCATCTTTAATATACTCCCATCCTTCTAGCAATTCTATTAATTCCCTAACTCTATTTGCATTTCATAGGTACCTACGCAATATAATGGTAATAGGGAAAACATATTTTACCGTATTACCATCTAATGGAACCACGTTAAACCAACGCAGTGGTAAATTCCAGTAGCATTTGCAGATCATACAAACATTAGTCCCGCGGCGGGAATCGAACCCGTAACCTTCTGCGTCTCAGGCGGGAATTCGCCCACAGCGCCACAGAGGTCGTCAATGTAATGTCAATTGTATTTTCTTTCTTTCTGCCAGAATGTATGTGACTGTTGGGGCGTAAAAAACAAACCTGGATCCTTTTATCGTGTGTGTTAAATAAATGTATTTTCTTTCTTTATATCTGTCAGGATGTATGTGACTGTTGGGCGTGATAAATAAACCTGTTTTTATGTAACATTGTATTTCAGAGCTGGGAAACGAGACAGGTATCGCTGATATCTGCTTCGCCCCCCTTTCGTCCCCGTTCCGCGGGCCGGTGACGCCGCGGGAGTGCGCCATACAAACCGTATGGGGCTGGTTCCAGAACGACATGGAGAACTTTGATACGGATCAAAATGCGTATCTCGATCAGATACTCATGTGCACTAGGTGAGAAGCGATAACATTATATTGTGTTGGATGGGGATACATAATCAGTGCGTAGATCTTTGGGGATACCAAGGGGTAGTCAGACCTACGTCCAAACATTATATTTCGCACACGCCCGCGTTTTGCAAGTATTTAGCATTCCACACGACAAGTTGCAAGCCTATTAAATTTTTTTTTTAACTTGTGTTTTGTTATATAAAAGGCTAACATGAGATCTAATATAACATTGATAAAAATGTCTGTCGTTCCAAACAACGTCAAACGCAGTTCAAATGTTTTTCGGACACGGATATCATCCATGGACATCATAGATCTATGGAACCTACAAGTATCTATGGATTACTGATAAATTACAGTTATATTCCTATAGTTTAATGGCGTTTGTATGTGTACCTACTGAAGGCTATAATTTACAGTTTACTTCAACACTAAGATCTCGCATGCATAATACATTCTGATCCTACATATATCTACATTAATATTATGAAAAGTGTAAAGTGTGTAAGTGTGTAAGGAGGTAATCTCCGACACCACTCATCCGAAGTTATCGTAACTTAGTAAAATTTAGTAACTACCATTTTATTATAAATTAGCTTTCCCTGCATCCTACCTTAAAAATAGTTTTTACTATAGCATAGTTTAGTATAATTAGAGCAGATTACAAGTGTTACCATGTACGAACTACAGCAGATTACAAGTGTTACTATGTACGAACTACAGAAAAGAGGGGACTCTTTTAATACAGGTTTACTTAAACTTAACTAAAGAGATCCCCACCCATTTATGTTAAGTAACTTGTAATTTTGAATAAAATATTTTGATTTTGTTTTTTATTTAACTGATGCAATTTTGTTCCAGTAACCCGTACGCTACCGGCTGTCTGTCTGAATACGGCGGTCCCGTGTTGCCAGGAGTAGCTTTGGGTGGTTTCCTGGCGCCCGGGGAGCCGCTCACAAAGCGATCCCGCTTCTACGACGCCAATGCCTTCATAATAACAATCCTCGTCAACAATAAACATGACAAGGATAAGGTAAGCTTTATAACAGTTCATGGTTGGTATTGTGTCCTCCATTTGCTGTGGGGAAGATCTTCCACCGGGCGGATCCATCTGATCCACTTGCTCGGGGTCCTAGGACCGACAGTTGTTTGTCGGAGGTATTATATATGTTCAAGTTGAGTGAAAACTTCGTTTGCGCGATCTAGACAGTTCGATGCAACGCCATCTGTGTATTGACTGTGGTAGCTCTTTGTTGATGCGATGTAGCCTTAGCTCAATAATGTGTCGAGAGATCTCGCTATACTCTTTATAGTGCAAAACATCTATTTACAAATACCCAAATATATATTAATACATAATAAATATATACACAAACCCACATATTTGAACCTATATCAGCAGATCTGATATATAAGTGAAATATATTTTAAAAAAACACAGATTACAATGAGTTTACAGTCGGATTCCAAAAATGGTTACCGAAGCCAATATATATGTAAACATTTATTCATGTTTATACTATGTACAAGTAGGTATATCAAGAAATACAGATAAAAGAGACACCAAACGATCTATAGATAGCTCAACTGTATTGGATAATACAATAGTTATGGTACCTATGTAGATATTATGATGTGTATAGTATGTAACTAGTGGTACTGTGGCGATCGGGCTGAGACTGTTCCGGACTCCATTGAGCGTTGACACATCGACTCTGTCAAAGCGCACTGAAGTGAAGTTAGTCGAGAATGCCCATAGAGGGCGCGCTTGCGTTCCTTTTAAGAGTCCGTGATCGTGACCGGATGCGACAAATATTATAAGGGCCTGTGAACATTTGTAACATCTATTAATAAGCAGATTTTTTTGTTAATTTTGATTTTGATTTTTGCATCTGAGCCAAATCCTTGAAGAAGGTTATAGGCTATTTAACATCACGCTACGGAAAGAAAGCTAAGCGTAAACGATGCGACGCGATGGGTCGGGGCCCGAAGACGGCCGTGGCATAGCTAGTCATGTATAAAACCTTACCTAAATTAACTTTCTGATAAATTTGCAGCTGAAACCGGCGCTCGCATGGGAGAAAGAGTTCATAGCATTCATGAAGAACTACACTGAGAACCAAATGCCGTCGTACATGGACATCGCGTACACTTCCGAGCGCTCCATCGAGGACGAGTTGGATAGGGAATCTCAATCCGACGTGTCCACTATCCTAGTGTCCTACTTCATAATGTTCGCGTACATTGCGATATCGCTCGGGCATATCACTACGCTGTCACGGCTGCTGATCGACAGTAAAGTCACGCTAGGACTTGGAGGTAAGGATATATAAATAAATAATGCTGGACATTTTTCACACAGCATCATCTTGCCCCAAAGTAAGCAGAGCTTGTGTTATGGGACCTACATGACTGATATACTACTTATACATATACATTTTTTGTGAATACATACATACTATACATGAAAACACCTAGACTCGAGACAAATATTTGTAGATCATACAAACATTTGTCCCGCAGCGGGAATTGAACCCGCGTCTGCGTCTCAGGCGGACTTTCGCCCACTGCGCCACATAGGTCGCTAACTCAATTATCGATGTTTTCCTTCACCGTTTGAGCACGAAATCCTATTCTACTACTATTATCAACGCGAAAGTTTGTGAGGATGGCTGTATGTTTGTTACTCTTTAACGCAAAATTTACTTAACGGATTATGGTGAAACTTTACAGTAATGTAGCTTATACATCAGAATATCACATATTCTACTTTTTATCCGGATATATAAATACATACATACTATGCACGAAAACACCCAGACCCAAGACAAATATTTGCAGATTATACAAACAATTGTCCCGCGGCGGGAATTGAACCCGGAACCTTCTGCGTCTCAAGCGGAACTTCGCATACTACGCCACAGAGGTCGTCAAACCTTTCGTATGACCTTTAACTATGGGGTGTAACTAAATACTGCTATTTCTCTTTCTGATAATTGTTGTTTCAAATTCAACAGTAGAACCAGAAGACCAAAACACTGTTAACTAAGCAACTTTAACTTTAAATGTTTATAAGTGAGACCATTAATATTTTCCAGGCGTACTAATCGTGCTAGCATCAGTGGTGTGCTCGATCGGTATATTCGGTTTCGCGGGAGTGCCCGCCACCCTCATCATAGTGGAGGTGATACCGTTCCTGGTGCTGGCGGTCGGTGTGGACAACATCTTCATACTGGTGCAGACCACGCAGCGGGATGCGCGCAGGCCCAATGAGACCGTGCCCCAGCATATCGGCAGGACGTGAGTATCACAAATATCGGTAGGACATAAGTATAGCAGCACCAGTAAATAAATATACACCCAACAGACATAAAATCCCCAACAGTCATATAAACTCCCAACAGTAACAACCAATGAGACCGTGTTCCAGCATATCGGCAGGACGCCTACCTGCCGATATGCTGGAACACGTAAGTATTATTCTGACGTGCTTGTCACCGACTTCAAGCGCATTTAATAATAATCTGTAATTTAATTTTTTATTCTTTATACATTTATTCATACAACTATGTACAAGTAGGTATATACAAAAAATACAGATGAAACAGCTAGCTATCTAAAGGCCGTTGCAAACGATCTATAGATAGCTCAACTGATCCAGACTACCAGGCGGAAGCGTTCCCAAAATACTGGCCGCATTGCCACGCTGAATGGCAATGCTAATGCGTTGACCCAGATAAGAGCCAGCTCTCTTGTCACGCGTCGCTTCGACCAGTCGCCCTGAAATAATTTTGAAAACGCGAAGGGCCCCGGTTCCCCACGGACCCAGAGTCTCAACCCCAAAAGGCTCAAATAAGTAGGCTCTGTCGAGACTTCTATATTTGCGCCTCTTGAGATCCTCGGCCGAATCAGCCGCTGCACCGGCTCTAACTGAAGTCCCCGACAGATGAGATGGTGCTAGGGTATCTACGCATGTGGCGTCCCATACCAAAGGCCAAAGGCATGTAATTTAATTGTTTTTCTCTCTTATTAAGATTTATTTATTTGCCAATTTATTTATACTACCATTGTTTCATTGTCCAGACTCGGTCAGGTGGGTCCGTCGATGTTCCTGACGTCCGTGTCCGAGTCGGTGTGCTTCTTCCTGGGCGCTCTGAGCGACATGCCCGCGGTGCGTGCGTTCGCGCTGTACGCCGGCGCCGCGCTGCTCGTCGACTTCCTGCTGCAGGTCACATGCTTCGTGGCGCTGCTGGCCATCGACACTTACAGGCAGAACGCTAACAGGTAATACACACGGATACACACTTGGCACAACAGTACCTACCTAGGCAGGTAAAGAACATATTTTAATTTGTCAAAACGGAAAGAATCTCTGTGGCGCAGTGGGCGAGACGCAGAAGGCAGTAGGTTCGATTCCCGCCGCGGAACAAATGTTTGTATCTGCAAATATCTGCAAGGATCTGGTTGTTTTCTATGTATAATATGTATGTATTTACAAGAAAAATATGTATAACACAAGCTCTGCTTAGACAAGGAATTGTATAATTTTTTACGTGAATTGTAATCTGACGCATTTTAACTTACCACATCCTTCCTTGCGGTAAAATCTCTTAATATTAGAGTTCAATGTAAATGTGTGCTTCGCAGGTTTGACGTGCTATGCTGCCTGCAAGGCTCCAAGATAGAGAATCCCGCGGAGGGCACGGAAGGCGCCCTCTACAACTTGTTCAAGCAAGTCTACGTGCCGTTCCTGATGAAGCGGGAAGTGAGGGCGGCAGTTATGATCATATTCTTCGCCTGGCTGTGTTCCTCCGTCGCTGTGAGTACCTATCGATAGATAGTGGCCCATTCTAGTTCTACGGACGACCTCATGGCATACAGAGTAGTTTGCGGGTTTGATGATCAGTGGGACATATGTTTGTATGATGTACAAATATTAGTCTCGGGTCTGGGTGTTTCTATGGATAATATGTATGTATTTACAAAAAAAAAGTATCTTAGAGGTATATCAATCATGTAGTTTCCATAACACAAGCTCTGCTTAGTATGGGGTTAGATGATGCTGTATGAAAAATGTCTTTCATTATTTAGTTATTTATGAACAGGCACGTCAGCTAGAATGTGTTAAATGTACTGTCTACCTGCCGTGACATAGTTGAATATAATAAATGACATAATAGAATTATGAATTATGTCATGTCAGGTAGAAAGTGCTTTTAACAAAGAAAATAACATTAGCCTCTCCTCGAAAACGAACTTAAGATCAGACTTATATACTAAAGTTTACTTTCACACCCATCTTTAGCAGTAACATAAATAGAGATAGAGAATGAATGAAAATACTTTATTGTACACCACAAGACAACAAAATAAACAAAAACGTAATATAACGTACAATTAAAAGAAAACACTTTATTTCTCACCAAATAATAATAGCAGCTTTATTTATTCACATACCTTGCTTCCAGGTTGCACCGCACATAGAGATCGGCCTCGACCAAGACCTCTCAATGCCGCAGGACAGCTTCCAGCTGAAATACTTCCAGCATCTGAACCGGTACCTGAACATCGGGCCGCCGGTCTACTTCGTGGTGACCGAGGGGCTGGACTACTCGGATCGAGGGACGCAGAATATGATATGCGGCACGAGATTCTGCAGGCAGGACAGTGTCGCTATGCAACTGTACTCAGGTGAGGGGTAACAAACTTTTTTATGTATCTGCAGGTAAATATAAAAAAAGTTCACCTTGCTCGATTGACACCATAAGGTTTATAGCTGGAAGGATCATAAAAAAAACTAAGCAGAGTTTGTTGATTCTGTAGACAGGACAATGTCAGTTGAAGGTATACTTCAAAGATGGTCACAAATAAATATTATACAAATTGGTGACGAAATTTCATATTGGGCTTTTCATCAATTTCCCGTTATTCAAGTCGTTTTTTTGACATTAGAGTCTTATAAATTATTTCAGATACAATAAGAGAAATACCGTTTCGAGAACCTAGACAAACCTAACATAGGTTTCTAAGATAGTATTAACTTATTTGTACCTACCTTTGTACCTACCTATATATCATAGCATTACCTAATTCGTGCATTTTTTTATATTTTGTATATTTTGTTGTTCTATTATGGTTTACTGTAAAATGGTGTTACATTCAATAAAGGGTTTATATATCTATCTATCATGCCTTTCCTACATTTCAGCTTCGAAATCACCGAATGACAGCTACATCTCCCAGCCGCCGAACTCCTGGCTGGACGACTTCTTCGACTGGAGCTCCATCGCTGAATGCTGCCAGTACTTCCCCGGGAACAGTAGCTTCTGCCCCAACGATGGTAAGCTTACAAAACTTTGTGTGCATCATTTAGAGCACGGGTTTTCAATCTACGGCCCTCTGGCCAAAACCTGCCCGCGAACACCACCAATCTGACTGATTGGTCTGCACTGACATACTAATTATATACTTTTAAATTATAAAGTTTTAGATAAAAAAGCCGTGTTAGCCTAGTGGACAACACCTCGACTTCTGATCCGGAGGTCGTGAATGGATGTATGTGCGCATTACACGTGCTCAAAATGGTGAAGGAAAACATCGTGATGAAACCGGCATGCCCTAGAACCAAAAATTCGAAGGCCAACAGTTAGTGTTCCAATAAGCGGCGATGGGCTTGCAACCTGTCACGTGGAATGCTAACTTGCAAAACGCAAGCATGTACCAAATGTAATGTTTGGACGTGCCTCTGACTACCCCCTACTTGGTATCATCAAAAATCTAAGAATTTTACGTCCACCATGGGGAAGACAGACGTGAGCCTGTTTGTTTTTTTTAAATACATACATTAGTCCTATTGTGAAACATTGCCTAAAACTAAAAATCATTTTTAGCCTATGCCTCCCCACCATGCCTTCGCTGCAACATCTCCCTTGTGGGCGTCGAACAGAGGCCTTCCAAAGCCGACTTCAACCACTACGTACCATACTTCCTGCAAGACAACCCTTCGCCGTCGAGCGGCTGCGTGAAGGGAGGCCACGCGGCCTATTCGCAGGCCGTCAACTATCACATGTACAACAAGACGCAGGCCAAGCTGGGCGCTACGTACTATCAAGGTAATGTTTACTATAAACTTGTAGGAAATGTGAAGGAAAGAAAGAGAGAAAATCCATAATAAACAATTCTCTAATCACTGAGTATCGCTTCCGAATCACTAAAATTAATTTGCATTCAAAGCTTGAACTGAACTCTGGGTTCCGTGGTGCGTTTATATGCCGCAACAACGCGTTCTCAATGCTTTCAGTACTCGCTTGTACAATCCTCCCTTTCCCTTTCTAATATATTGCTGAAACAAAAGCGGTCCTAGGATCGAGGCCTGCGTCACCCCAGTTGTAATGTATGTAATTTCTGATAGCCAGTGACGACGACATTTTGTGTACGATTATGTACGTGAGAAGAAAGCCAGCGCAGTAAGTTTCTTCGTATGCCATTGGAAGCGATTAATTGATGAATCATTCAAAAAGTATCGCGTGAACAACCTCGTCAAAAGCTTTTCTGAAGTCTGTGTATATCATACTACAATGGAAATTTGTAATCTACTCTATTTATACAAAAAATACCATTATTAATTATCGGGAAAGAGCCGTTGGCAACGAGTTTTTCATTCCATTATATTTCCCTTACAAAAGAACTTGCTTTGTCCCCAGGGTATCACACAGTCCTGAAGACAAGCCACGACTACTACTCAGCGCTGCGCGGCGCGCGCGATGTCGCCGCCAACCTCACAGACACCCTCAACAGGAACTTGCGAGAGCAGGGCAAGAACACAACGATCAATGTGTTCCCATACTCCGTGTTCTATGTGTTCTATGAACAGTATCTCACGATGTGGCCGGACACGCTCAAGTCTATGGGCATATCTGTGCTTTCTATATTCATCGTGACCTTCCTGCTTATGGGCTTCGACTTGTTTTCGGCTTTGGTAAGTAAAAAGCTATTATATTTAATTGAAAGGTGAACCCATACTTATTTTTTTTTAAATAAGTATGGGTTCACCTTGTTCGATTGGCACACATAGCTAAATGAAGGACCATAAAAAAACAAGCAGAGTTTGTTGCCTGATCCTTCTAGGCTTACTCGTGCGCGAGGTGACGACGTAAATTCACTTTAAAATTTTAAATTCACGTAGTTTTTAAGCTGACGCTTCTATATGATCCTGATTTCAATGAATAAAAACCTTTTGTCTTTGAAAAACCATTTAGGCCCGTATCCGGACATGGAAACCGTTATTTCGGAACGTATCTAAAACTAAATCTAGACTCAGTTCTTTTGGTAGTATGCAATGAAAGAAAATGTAACCGAATTAAGAACACCCAGGCCACTCTCGATAAAATGTATGAAACTAACGCTCCGTAATCAACACAACAAGGTGTCATGTATACTTTAACGGTTCAATTGTATTGTATGTGCGAGTGTATAAGAAATGCTCAAGGTTGGTACCACATTCTACTTATCGCCAGAGCGTGATGTATGATTTTGCGCGAAACTACTGGAAAGATTGGTAATAAACTGGGCTATTGGCGGGGTATATTAAAATCATAATCTTGTGGATGGCAACTGATAGAAACCATTGGAAATATGAGTAATGAACTGGGCTATTGGAGGGGTATATTAAAATCGTAATCTTGTGGATGGCAACTGATAGAAACCATTGGAAATATGGGTAATGAACTGGGCTATTACAGGGGTATATTAAAATCGTAATCTTGTGGATGGCAACTGATAGAAACCATTGGAAAGATGGGTAATAAACTGGGCTATTGCAGGGGTTTATTTAAATCGTAATATTGTGGATGGCAACTGATAGAAACTACTGGAAAGATGGGAAATAAACTGTGGTATTGGAGGGGTACATGTTTTTATTATTATTATTTTTCTAGGTGGTGGTTATAACGATCACAATGATTGTAGTCAATATCGGCGGCCTCATGTACTGGTGGGGCATCAGTCTGAACGCGGTATCCCTCGTCAACTTGGTGAGAATGCTGAAAATATGTAGTATTTTCTTCTAGATCGACTTAACAGAATATTCATGAATTAATTAATGAAAATACTTTATTGTGCACACTAAACATAAGTAAACTTCTTTGTTTAGAAAAATTTGGTAATCTGTTATTGGCCTTATACTGTTTTTTCCTAGATTATTAGTTAACGCTGTTGATAAACAAATTAACAAAAAACTGTTGGTTTATTAACCACCAGCGACCCGCTCTGGCTTCGGACAGTAAACTTTACCGGATGATTTAAAAAAAAATATATTTCATAAAAACGTGTCCTAAGTCGCGGGTGTGTGAAAACCATTTTTCGATTTAGGGATCCGTTTGCCAAATATTAAGCTTTAAAGTGCAAATATTTGTTAGACTCAAGTGTCTCATATGTGAGTCAGCAGTCAAATATAAGTTTATGGGCGACTACGGAAGTCAAAACTGCGCGTGGCCCGACACGCACTTGACAGTTTTATTTATTTATATAGATACAAGTTCTGTAGCTGATGCAAAACACATCGGAGGCTATACAATTGAATATAATAATTCAGTAATTAGACTAAGCTTATTGTAAAAATGCTCAAATAAAGACTTCTTTCTTTATTTCTTTCTATAATGTAAGTTGTTTGTGGCAGGTGATGGCGGTGGGCATCGCGGTGGAGTTCTGCTCGCACCTGGTGCACAGCTTCAGCGTGTCGGGCGGCAGGTCGCGCGTGACGCGCGCTGCGGACTCGCTCACGCGCATGGGCTCCTCCGTGCTGTCCGGGATCACGCTCACCAAGTTCGGCGGGATCATTGTGCTGGGCACCGCCAAGAGTCAGATCTTCCAGGTAAACTCGGGCGTTTCGATACGTGTGCGGTCAGTCACTACGGTTCCTATCCTGTAGGTACTCTCGTCAGATCCTCGTATGCTCTCGTGATGACGAATAAAAAACGAAAGTAGAATCACTCAAATAAAATGTTTCGGCTAGTCGTGATTCAATAAGATTATGTTTTTTTTAGTTATATGGGAAGAATTGGAATCGCTCATGAATAAAACTGTTTACCACCTCTGGATTATTATTCATTGATTTGATCAATGATCATCAAAAACTGTTAACAATTGGCGAAAATAGCAAGTAACAGAAGCACACGATAAAAAAAAGCATACAACCGAATTGAGAACCTCCTTTTTTTAAGTCGGTTAATAAATACAACTTACAAAATTTTAAGTACAATGGTCATATCGCTGTCATATCGGGTGGAGGGGATTTTATGTATTTTATCTAGGAGGATCACGATCAGGGAATTCTAGTGTGGGGCCAGAACTATGTATATTACTGTTGGCAATTAGTTGACTAATTAGTAGTAAAGAGCCGTGTTGGCCTAGTGGGCGATACCCCGACTTCTGATCCGGAGGTCGTGGGTTCGAACCCGGTCGTGCACCAATGGATTTTTCCATACGAAAAATTTATGTGCGCATTAACACGTGTTTAAAACGTTGAAGGAAAACATCGTGAGGAAACCGTCATGCCCTAGAACCAAAAATTCGAAGGCATGTGCCAACAGTTAGTGTTCCAATAAGCGGCGATGGGCTTGCAACCTGTCACGTGGAATGCTTACTACTTGCAAAACGCGGGCATGTACCAAATGTAATGTTTGGACGTGCCTCTGACTACCCCCTACTTGGTATCCTCAAAGATCTACTCACTGAGTATGTATCTGAGGATGTCCACCATGGGGAAGACAGTCGTGAGCGTGTTCGTTCGTTCGTTCGTTCGTTTTTATATTATGTAATTGACTGACGATATTTTCGACAGGTGTTCTACTTCCGGATGTATCTAGGGATAGTGTTATTCGGCGCGGCGCACGGACTCATCTTCCTTCCAGTTATGCTCAGCTATATCGGTAAGTGATCATCACCCACCGTCTTAACCCAGCTGACTCAGATCTACCTTGAGGGTATAGTGACTCTCTTTCCATTCGATTTTTGAACATAGCTCAAAAAAGGATGTAGATTTCACGCCATATGGTTTTGGAGCACAAGATTAAGTTGCTCGTAGATTCTTAAAATAATACGAATAATTATAAACTCATGTTCTCAAAACCCAGGAACGTGATTTTTGAACGCTGCTCTAAAATTTAACGTATCTTAAATCTTTCCTAGATTTGATCTAATCTTTCCTTGATTTTTAAACGTAGCTCTAAAATTTACAAATCCATTTGCAGCGCGACATTTTTAGTCACTCGTTGATTTTTTAATTGTACACTAGTTTGTATGGAAATGTATTCTTTAAACAGAAATAAATGTACAACAAAACATGATCGTTTGGTTCAGTTTAGGTTATTACAAGTTAAAGACATTACAAGTTTTAGAGCTATGTTCAAAAATCGCAAAGTACGGTTGTATGTGACCTCAAATTCCTCTACAATTAGTGACAAACTAATTGTAGAGACCAAGACCAACCTAAGTATTATTTTTACAAATAACTTAAAAGCGGAATATTGGATATGTAGATGAGAAGCAGCAGTGTATTTAAATTAGTTTTTCTTTTTTTTCTTTCTCTAAGTCAATCACTAGTTTATTTCACACACACTATTATTTAAACTGTTTTGTTTCGGCCTCGCATGCAATTTAGTTTTATTTGCACATTTTATTTTTTAACTTTCGCTTGTATATTGGACCTTTTTATTATAACACATGGCAATACTAACTGTTTATCTCTGTTAAACAATTGTTATTGCGAATTTAGAAAACACGTTTTTTCTTTAAATGTCTTTAAAAAATACATAGGTGCGATCTTATCGATACTAGCGACCCCTTCCAGACAACCTTTGATTTTACTTGAGTGCAGAGTGTTGCCATGTAATTAAGCGTTTTTATGTTATGTTATTTTATTTCGAAGACTTAAATAAATACTTATCTTCGGCATAGGAAGCTTACATTAACCCATCATAGTGCATCACTAACCCCCCACAAGGTAAGGAGGCAATTATCGTGCAAAAGGTCGTGGGAAACGTACAAGTTGTCAAAACGTCTATTTTATTATGCTTTGTATTGCTTTATGGAGAACAAGGTTGGTACTGTGTCCTTCAATTGTAAAGGGGAAGATTCCATCGAGCTGATCCATCTGATAAATTGCCCAGGGTCCTAGGACAATTCGCACGAATATCCTAGGTTCTTGGGTTTCTAGTATTGGGTGAAGCCGTGGGCAGAGGCTAGTAATATTATAAAACAAAAGTTTTAATGTTTAGTTTAGATATTTCTTGCTAAATATTTCTTTTAAAGATAAAGATAAAGATAAAGATAAAGATTCATTTATTTGCATCAACATAATGTATGTTACAGTTGTAGGTCTTAAATATATTCAAATTTCCAATTATATTCTACCTTAAAATTAGGCATGCAAATGTTTAAAATTATTGTACATAAAAATTAAATAGTCAAAGTTTCAGATCGTCAGCTAAAAAGTCATTAATGTTGTAATAACACTTACTACGAACAAAGCGATTTGAATCATGGATATCCTAGCTAGGTTCATCTAACGCAATCGTTTGTGTTGTTGGTGGCCCGGTTAAACTGATGCGGTGGCGCTGGCGATCAAAGGAGAAGTGGTTGTCAAAGTTCGCGTCAATGTACCGATCGCCACTGCCATCGCCACCAGTTTGAGCGGGCTTTTATTTAGGTACCTAATAATTAATGTTTTGAACAAGCATTAATTGATAGCTCATTCTAAATTGATTACAAAGTATTAATTGGCACATGCCCACGTTTCACATAGAGTTAGCATTTCACGTGACGTGGTCCTAGGTCTAAGGTATCATAAATGTTCAGGTTGCGTTTAAACTACACTTGCGTGATCTAGATCCGTCTGTGGATTGTATGACAGTTCTTTGATCTTCGCTCTGCATTGATGCGATGGAATGTAGCTCAATCGTATGGCTACAGCTTATTTGCTTTTGATATTATTATTAAAGCTTTTATAATCGTGTAAGTATTTACAAAAACGTGTTCTTGAAAATGAATTGTACCATTAACCAAGGTCATTCAGTGTTTTGTCTTAATCATACAGAAAATCTAAAGGTTTTTATTTATTGTAATCACAAAGATTGTTTGGAAAGTCAGAAAAAAAAATCGAGAGAAAAAAATCTAAAAGCCTACGAAAATTTTATTTTCTTGGAAAAATGAACAAAAATCAAAGTTATTTAATAATATAAATTTGTAATTTGCTTATGTAAATATAAATATTCGTATTCGTCACTACTAAAAGCATCTATTATTTATTTTTCCCATAGAGGGGGATGAAAAGCAGAGTGTGGCACACGGTACCAAAATTATTAAACCTCGAGCGACGTACTTTGAATTCTTAGCTTCGCTCTGGATTCAAACAATCGCTCTCTCCCTCAATACATTATTTTGGTCCCTTGTGACACAATCTACTATTGATGATCCACCAGCTTTAGTTTTGTGAAATAGAACATTAGTAAAATTAAGTTCCATAAAAACTCAATTCAAACTATGTTTACTGGGTGTAACAAGATAACTTCCAAAAACTGAAAGCGCATATACAGCTTGTCCGGCATAAACACTAGGGGAGAACAAAATCGCAATATACCATTCAACATGCGACTGTTTTTGTATAGATACTTGTTTAACGAAGTATTTGTGGAAACCATGGGGGCCTTGAAAGGCTTAAAGTTATGAAGGAGTTTGCGTTGACCTTAAACTAACAGAAGTATCTTGAGATATCGCAGTGTAGACAAAGATAACGATGAAAGTACAATTATTTAATTACGTAAAAAAAAACTGAAATCTTTCGTCCGTTTGTTTTCGGAAGTCGTCTTATACTCAACAATAAACTCATGGCTTAAAAGATCTAGCTTAGAACGTACCAGCTTCGGGTCTAAGGTGCCTTATGTGATAACAGCTTTTACCATTCAAAATTGTACCGAGAGGCAGGTGAATTGAATCCAATTTTCAGGTTCGCCAGTCAACAAACAGAAGCTCGCCAACCAAATGCTGCGAGGCAAAGAGGCGCCCGTCGCTGAGACTTCGCTCACTCGAGTAAGAAACGGAAGGGGGCAGGCTTACCGGCAATACAACTTTGACACGCTACTCGCGTGAGCTTTCCAACTCGCGAGAATGGACTTCAACACCAGTGGGTAGAGTCAAGACTTGTAAGCTTGTCTGTGAAAGTAACATGTGTGTTTTTTTACGAATAGGATCTGAATTCACGCTCAGTTAGAGCATAATTTCCAACCTTTACCTACTAGTTGTTCCGTCTGCCTTCTGGCGTAATTCTCCCTACTTTTCTTCTCATACAATTTGTGCGAAAATATATTTGTTTGTATTTATACGAGAATCTTTATATGAATATGAATACAGACTTGGTTGAAATTTGGAGTAGGTATAGTCACTTAGTAACTTAGAATATCACATAGGCTATCTTTTATCTCGCTATCACGCGAGCGCCTTATAAATGCTTCTTTGGCGTAGCCGGTGGGATGAAAAAATAATTAAAAAACACACATTGTCCACAGTGCAAGCTTACACTATTGGCTGAGACAGATAGACCGCTGTAGAATAATAATTTATTTTTGAAAGTGTGCGCGTGTTTTAGCCTCAGTATTATTTATAAATAATCGAAGTTTTTTCTCGGTCAAAGATTAAACATTTAAATTGTGTGTCAACAATTAAAAGTGTCTGGTTCATTCTCGAGTTGAGGTCCGTAACGCATCGGTATTTTGTATTTTATATGAATTTGGGATTTTTTCAGAGAAAATCGACTTATATTTTATTTATTCGATATGAGAATTTTCTAGCAGTTGTAGTAAACATATTGTTATAATGTTAATGTAAAGATCCCATTTTTATGATGTGTTTTTGTGTCTTCCGTTTATCCCTTTCAGTAACTTAATTTTCTCAAGAATGAGTGCTTCGGTGAAGGTGAAATAACTATTAACAAACATGTTCCTAGAAAAACTTAAAAAGGGTATTTGTAAGTCACAAAAACAGCTATCAGGAATATTCGTGTTTTAAGCATTTACTGTATCAGGCTTGCAATTTTAAAATTGCACGCTTTAGTTTCTATCAAACTTGGTTACGGGACGCCTTTTAGATGTTAAAATATACCTCTTTTTATTTTGCATGAAGATCGTTGTGTGTTCAGCTCTTTTTAAACTATGCAGAGTAGGTTACGTGATTTGTGTGATTCTAATTAATCATTCGCCAGTTTTAGATTAGTTGTATTTAGTTCACACGATGAAGTTTCATGTATAGTTGAGTGAAATCAGTTTACCGTGCATGTGTAATATTTACCACGCATCGCTGAATGGGTGCATAGGTATTGACGCTCCCAACACTTGGATCTACAACCACGCTTCACAAGTGGACCAATGGATATTATTCTCTGTTCCATGAATTTCGGGATCCTACAATAATAATATCTTATGCCACTTCGATCCAGAGATCCAATCTTTGATTTTTGATCCAGAGATCCAGATTGGATCTGGATCTCTTGATCAAAAATAAAAGTTTCTTCCAATTCGATCCACACCTTTGTCTAGGTGATATAAAAGAGAGACTTAACTTAACTATTAATATGAAGTAAATTGTATAAATGTATATTTTGGTAAAGGTACCAAAATATAAATCGAATATTTAATACGATATTATTATTTTATTGTAGGGCTGTTCTAATTTGGGGTTTACTTTATAAAAATCTATTTATGATTTTTAGCAGAGTTAATATTAGAAGTACCAGGATAGCATAAATTACCAAAAGTGTTCACCTCTGACTGCGCAAGTTTGGGTAACCCGCACAGTTCCATCATTTAATTGTTCAACCTATGGATCGAAAAGGATGAAATATCGTATATTGATCCACCTGTGGAGCATGTGGATCCAAATGTACGGAGCGGGTATGGATAGCGATCATTCCTAATGATTTCGAATTTAATTATTATTTTATTTTTATCCTATTGTTTTAATTGTCTCTCCGTCGCTGCCTTTTTTATCTCTTTGTACTTAACTATAACCTTCGAATAGTGCTCAGAGATCGACAGGGCTCTTTCGAATAAACAAACACGAAGTCAGAATTTTATTTCAATGATGTTGCAGCTAGCTTTAACGTGCACAATCTACACAAATGAATCTGTACTTTTTAAAATTACTTTCGAATATCGTGGATGCTCTGTTGACGCACTGGACTAAATCCTATATCATATGTAAGCAAAAATCAGTACTTACTGTCATAGTACTTAAACCTTATTGAAAAAGGCAGTGACCGGACATAGTTGTATTAATTAATGATTAACATTTAAAGTAGGATTCATTATGTCATCGGAGTAAGGGATTGAATTCATCAACTAAATGCTTGAAAACACTTTTTTTTGCTTCACTGTTTCGGTGTTAAGATGTAGGTACAAGCAATGATTTTGTTTGCTTTTGTTTAGTGGAAACGAACTGTTTTGAAAAATGTTCTTAATTGTTTTAAAAACCTACCCTTGAAAAGGTACCAAGACAAAGTTATTTTTTCTACTTCACCCTTTTTGATGCTGTTTTAGCATGCACTTTGTTTTTTTTTTTATTTAGTTTATACTAACTTGGAAAATGTGAGCAATCTGTGACTACTAATTCGGTGTTTTGTAAAAGCGGTGTTGGTTAACAAGATCCAATTGATATTGGAATTCCTAAAATGCAAGGAGCTCTGTTTTTACAGGTATGACTGTAAAACCACACGGGACTTAAGAACAATTCTATTTATTTGCTAATTATTTTTGTATTTTTAATGTTTGATTATTTTTAACTGAAATGATCTGTATTAAACTAAAGAGATTTTTTAAAGCCCTCTCAGTTCCTAATTATTTTAAAGACATTGTTTTTTTTATTTACTGTATAATACATTTTTGTAGTGGAAAATAAATAGATGCAGCGAATCTCTACTTAAAATTAGTACTTAAACTTAAAACTAGAGGGAGTAACTATCCAAAGGTAATGGCTTGTGGAACTGGCAATTTTTATATTGTGATAGAAATAAATGTATATTTTAATTTATTTTTGTTTTATTATTATTTAGCACATTGCGCATGATTCATTGTGGATCCATTTTGTTTGCAATATGCATGATAGCTGTCAAATAGCGTTTTTAAATGCATTTTTTTGTAGCAAACGGTTATTGGCACAAAAGTTAGATAAGTCATGTTATTTTAATCATTGCATTATCGATAGCAATTATTGCATTAGACATAGGAAAAGGTCCAATGTACAATAAAAACTTTGTTTTTTTTTCTTGCCTTGCGTTAAAAGGAGCTTCTGAGTCCGAACCCAAATGACGTAAGGATTTTGAATTAATATTGCAAATCGCACATTATCACGTAGGCTTAGAGTTGAGTTTCACGTAAAAGTAACTAATTTAAGTGTGTACAGAAATGTGCTGGAGCAAATTGTACTTAGATATCTATTTTATGAGATTTTAGTTTCGACTTTAGATTTAAACACGTAATATAATGTTCCAAATGTCTTTGAACAAAATGCGCTTGAATTGGGGTCACTATCGCCAAAATGAAACAATGTTTTGAGTAACGGTGTTTCTCTGTTTTTTGTTTAAATCAAGATAAAAAAAGTCAATGCAATTCCCCTAGTTTCATTATATTGTACAGTGATAAAAATATTACAAAAAGTACACAATTTACGAGTCGTTCCATTTTCGAAAATGATTTCCTCATAAATTATTCTATTTCCCACAGATAAAACTGCACTTTTGTAGTGGCATGATATTTTTTCCGAATAATTTTTTTATGATTGTAAATTATTTTTTAGATTGGTTTTGCATGATTTGTTTCTTTGATACTTTTCCATGTACATTTTGTGCAATATCATATTATTGTAGCAAATGGACTCGTCTAATTGTGAATAAGGTCTACCATCTCTACAAAATGGAAATGGCACCTTTACCTGAAAATAGCTGGTCTACAGAATATATCTGTCATATATCTCCAACCAGTGTGTGTGACAACCTTTTTCATCTCGTTTTTGGTTCTTTGTAGGTAACTCTATTTTCGACCACGCTTTATATGGCCCTGGTAAAGGCCTGTGACCAATGGTGAAAGAACCTTATTAAGCGCATCTGTATGATTCCTTCGTATATTTCGAATGACTACTAAGAGTTCCGTGTCGTACGGTCTTGGACTACTCCCCCCATCCACCAATTTCCTTTAAGATGTTATCAATCCATCGGGTGGGGGGGCCTTCCTATACTGCGTCGCCTGGTTCGCAGTTGCAATTCGAGACCTCTATTCCCCAGCAGTGATCGGCCGTGTGATACATTTTATAATATTCACTTTAACATGAGCCAGGTTGGGTTTCCTGACACGATACAAAATGGAAATTGAAACGAGACAATTGCATTCAGTTTGACAGGCTTAGCAATGTCTGAAACTTCTAAAAACTTAGTCATAGAATAAGAAATTATCCCTCTACCACCAGGCATAACCCGACGCAGAGGGCGCGGGCGTTTCTGGAGCCGCGGCCGAACCTACGGCAGTCTAGACCAGACTGAGCCCCTGATCGCCGCCGGCAACAGCGCCGTGAACGCGTTCACTGACGAAATGTAGCGGCAGTGTTCTACGACTGATAGTGCTTGACAGCTTGATTAACTGACTAAATGTAGCGGCAGTGTTCTACGACTGATAGTGCTTGAAAGCTTGATTAACTGACTAAATGCAGCGGCTGTGTTCTACGACTGATAGTGCTTGACAGCCTGATAAATTGATGGTATGTAGCGGCAGTGTTCTACAACTGATCGTGCTTGACGGCCTGATAAACTGATGAAATGTAGCGGCAGTGTTCTACGACTGATCGTGCGTGATGGCCTGAAACTGATTGTGTTGTTGAAAATCCAGTGTGGAATTATGGTTTGAAGGACTGCACTAAGTAGGCCAGCTTAGTGCAGATCTAGATCTGATAAGCTAGTGGACTTATTGAGAAATTCTTAGTAATCCATTCTTAAGCTGCAACGTTGTTAAAATCATTATTGTGTTAATTGTGATTGGTTTGACATCAGCTTGCTCCAAGCGTATCAGCATGTGGAAGCAATTCGTGTAATTTAAATTTTTATAACTGTCGTGTAGAGGCCATGTTGCATTCATGGACTGATGTTTGAGTTTTCTAATCGTGCTTGACAGGCTGACTAACTGAGGGTCTATGCTGGGTTTAAAACATTTCGAAACGATGACGTATCGACAAGATTTCCTTATAAAATTGTTGAAACTTTTATCGAGTCCAATAGATTGCAATTGGTGCCAAGGGTCTTATGATGGAGCTAGGAGGTAAACGGTGAAATTCTTTTTATATCCGCCTGAGATACAGACGGTTGCGGGTTCGATTCCCGCAGTGATTATTTTGAAAAAATGACGCTTTTTTGTTTGGGCACGTTCAAATTATTGAGGCTAAAATGTAAACAGCGTGGGTTTAAGGCAATAGGAGACGACTTCGTTCCGTGGATGAATTGCCGTGGCTTGAAGTTATCGAGTCAAACCTTGACTGATAGAACGAGCGTATGATGGCCGCCTTCTAAAATTTGGGTAAATTATTTTAAATAGCTCCAGAAAATTGTCTAATTCTGCAATGAATGGTCATAAATAAAGATATTTACCCGTCAGCATTAAGATTAGGCAAAAACTTAGACGTACTAAAATGTTATTATAGGTACTTAGGTAGGTATATGAATTTATCACTAAGACACGCAGTATGACTAGATTTCTTACGGGATTTGTACATACTAGAAACTTAATTAAGTATTGCAAGTGGATTCATAACACGGCAGCGAAATAGTTTAAGTTAGTCGATAAAGTACCTACCTATTAACTTCCAATAATATACACGACGAACGATTTGTATTAGTATGTAATTTAGATATATGTATTAGCAAATATTCAATGAACGCCATAGTTCAAAACTTAGGTAATTTGTCTAGGCTAAGGTTTGATATTATTATTATAGATTTTGGTTATATTTAGAATATGATACATAGACCATATATCTGATAATCAAAATTTGGAACATGGCTATGACCTGAAGCGACAACAAATTACGGCTCGATATAAATAAATAAAATAAAATTTAAGAGTCTGTTTAGAAGGAAAATGGCCGTAGGTACTCGTGTCCGTGTTTTGAGGAACTGACATTTAAACAAAAAACTCAATAAAGTGGTTAATTGTAATTAGTGACTACAGTTAACCAACGCACAACAAAAAAAGTTAAAAATAATAACACGAGCGCGAATGAGCATAGGGGTCTCAAGTGCATTTTCTTTCTGAGCAGATTCTATTATTAAAAATAAACTTGATCATGAATTTCAGAGTTATAGAGTTCTATTAGAGGTCTTTGAAAATAGATTAATGTATTATATTTTAACGATTGTTAGACAATTTGGTTGCCAGTTGAACCAGTTTAGAATCCTGTTATGAAAATATTAATATTGTGACGATAGGAAACGATCTGTTGAGACACCTGTCATGTAGTCTACCTGCGACCACAAAAACGGAACCTCAGGAACAACAATAAATAAATTAACGCGATTAATTCATAATACTAAGTATATAAAAGGTTCAAAAGGGCCGTGTTGGCCTAGTGGGCGATACCCCGACTTCTGATCCGGAGGTCGTGGGTTCGAACCCGGTCGTGCACCAATAGATTTTTCCACTCGAAAAATTTATGTGCGCATTAACACGTGCTCAAAACGGTGAAGGAAAACATCGTGAGGAAACCGGCATGCCCTAGAACCAAAAATTCGAAGGCATGTGCCCATAGTTAGTGTTCCAATAAGCGGCGATGGGCTTGCAACCTGTCACGTGGAATGCTTACTACTTGTAAAACGCGGGCATGTATCAAATGTAATGTTTGGACGTGCCTCTGACTACCCCCTACTTGGTATCCTCAAAGATCTACTCACTGAGTATGTATCTGAGGATGTCCACCATGGGGAATACAGTCGTGAGCGTGTTTCTTTTTTTCTTTCTTTTACTAAGTATATTTCTGCAGAACTAGACATAGTTGAGTTGTTTGTGAGTGTGTTGCCTTCGGGTTCTACTATGCGGCTGCTATCATAAAGATAAAGTATTTAGGTACCTATATACGTGCTGTGAAGAATTTTAAGCAGACAACAGGGTCGCCTTTATGTACCGGGCTTTTCAGCCAATAAAATGGTTCAGTATAAAGGTAACCTAACTTTCTCTAGAATAATGATATTAAAAATAATTACGTCGTGCTATAATATGCTTTATACGTGTAATATATTGGATCGGTAGCTAATGTTTCTAGGGAATTTTCAATATTTGTGCGACAAAAATAATATTTTTGTGCCTTTGAATGTCAATTCGACGCTAGGCTAAGAATAGATTTTAGTGGCGCTGTCTATAACATTGTTTTCTTGCGAATAGTATTTTCGATCAGAATGTTTTTCAGGATTAATCAAAAACTCTGCGAGCATATCTAAAACGTCAACGTTTTACAACCTAGATGTAAAATGGAATATGCAAGGTCTTTAAAGGGTCCCGAAATGTAATAACAAAAACGGAACCCTTATATGTTTTATTTGGTCATATCCGTCTGTCTGTTTGTTTGTCATCCCTGATATCACCCTCAGTTTTACACGTAGGTATCTAACAATCTAATGGTGTGCGTAATAACACGAACTATAGAATTGATAAGACGAAGTGTTTTCTATTTAATCCAGTTTAATAATCTTGGGAATTCTCTTATAGATTGGCTTCATAAACTGTCAAACTAGGCTGCCACAGTTCAAAAAGAAAACGCGTCATAACGAAGTCTTTTTTTCAATGTCGACTACAATGTTTCCTACGGTTGGTAGGTGTCAGGGGTGCCAACAAAATTATGCATACGTACCTTAATATTTCTAAAATAATTGAATCGCTAATTTGGTGATGCTTAAAGAGAGGTTTGTTTTTTAACATGTGTAATTCAAGAAACCTGCTCATTCTTAGCAAAACCTAGACAGGCTTAGCTTCGTTTGAAAACGTTATTGCTAATCATGTTATTATAATCTTTAAGAGGATAAACCTAACATTATAAAGAAAATATTTAATTTAAAAAGAGGGCTTTAAAAGCTGTTTAGCTATTGTGTAATGTTAGTTTTTTTATTGAATTTGGAAATAAATAAGTCCTCTAAATTTACATAACTGTCTTTAAAAGTTATGATCTCTTGAAGGCCTAAGAGTATATAGTTTTAAACTAGGTACCAGACATTCCATGCGAGTACATAATTATGCAAACTCCAGTCTGTTTAATATCCTAAATATGTTTTTCTAAGCTTAAGTTATCGACCAACTTTTAAGCTTGTATGCAATGTACAAAAAAAATACAACATCCTTATGTCTGTCTATGTCATAAAACTGATTGTATATAATATATTTTTTTCTGTATATTACAAATACCTATGATATTGTAACGTAATATATTGATTGTTGTTAATGAAACTAACCCCTTTACTGTATAAATTTGAATAGCCATGGAATAATAAAGCAAAGAAAAGATGGAGAATTATAAGCACCTATCGAACGACGGTGAAGTTGAAGGAGGGCTCCCACCCGATGGAACGTAGCGTGAAGTAGGTGGTTGAAAGTCACATACGATCGTTCGCCGTGGTACTCTTTGGGAAAGCCTATGTTCAGTAGTGGACTTCTACAGAGTGATGATGGCGATGGATTTGCAAACTAAATATAAAGGAAGCTCTACATACATGTTTTGACTTCAGTTTTTAGTCAAAGTCACAGGTTTTTATTCATTGAAATCATACAGAAAAGTCAACAATTAAATAAAGAAATCATATAAACTATGATAGGTACTATTTAGATATGATTTGTTAACTTTGTTGTGATGCCGTAAATGTCGCTGACTGCAGTAAGTTTAAGCAAAGACTTAGGTGTGACTAAGTTAAAGATTCTGTAAAAAAAATTGTCATGCTTAATTAAAAAAATTAAGCGTAACAGTATGCATGCATAATGATATGTAGGTACTGGTTATCAAAATACAGCAGTATTTCATGATCGTGATGTGTGTTTATAAGTAAGGGGGTTGTTATTGAATTTTATTAATAAATGACGTGATTTAACTATGAGCTATTTTATTAATGATATGTTCTTAACCATAGAACACATTTTTAATTGCCCCAACTTGTATTTTTTATTTTTATTTGTAGAGTTTGTAAAAAATACCGATCTAGTTATGTAGGTAATTTAAGGTCTAGAAAGATCTACACTTGGGTGCAAAAAAATCGCACATGTATAAATTTTCATCAAATTTTCAAAAAACAAAAAAAACGTGTTTGTTTTTATTTTTTTTGGTATCTAATGTTAAAGTTTATTTCAAAACCTATCCAGCGGTACCTTTTTTGTCCTTATACCGCGTCTACTTAGTGAGTTTTGGGTAAATGTCTGAAGTACCTGTTTTTTGTGTATTTATACCATAAAAGTTAGGGGTTGAAATTAAATTAAAAACATGAAAATCAGCATAAAAACTTTTTTATTAATAAGGTGTGTTCCCTCCCCTAGCCCGAATGACTGCTTCCATGCGTTTTTTCATTGACTGAACTAAAGTTTTTATAAAATCTTGCGGTATGGCCTCCCATTCTTCTTCAATCGCATTTTGCAGCTCCTGGAGACTCGTTGGGGCAGTGTCTCTGGCCCGAACGAATTTTTTTAGCTCGTCCCATAAATGTTCAATCGGATTGAGGTCCGGGCTGCGAGCTGGCCACTCCATGACAGGCGCCGCAACCTCTTCAAGGTACTGGTCCACAATACGAGCCGTATGCGGTCTTGCATTATCTTGCATGAAGATGAAGTTTTCTCCGATGTATCCCGCAAATGGTACAACGTGGTCCTGGAGTACTTCCTCAATGTACCTTTGAGAAGTGATCGGCGGCCAGGATTCGCTCCGGAGATGAAAACAAGATCAGTCTTTGCCTCCAGTGATATGCCTCCCCAGAACATGCATGATCCACCGCCGTAAGAGACTCGTTCTTCGATGCAGCATTGTTGAAATCGCTCGCCTGGCCTTCGGTAGACTCTTCCTCTTCCATCTTTGCCATGTAGGCACATCCTGCACTCGTCAGAGAACAGGACTGCGCTCCATTGGTCTTCAGTCCATTCCAAATGCTCTCGAGCGAATTGAAGGCGGGTTTGTCGGTGGGCTGGGGTCAGTTTCGTCCATTTGCTGGTCTGTGCGCAGTCAGATTTCCTTCCCGTAGTCGTCTTCTAACTGTCCATCGGCTGACATCGACTTCCCGTGTTTCTTGGAGACGCTGTCCCAATTGAACTGCATTCAAACGCCGATTGCGCAATGTAGTCGTCACAATAAAGCGGTCGTCACGCCTTGTTGTGGCACGGGGTCGGCCAGATCCTTGGCGCCGTTTGAAGCCGCCAGTCTCTTGATACCTCTGCCATACTCGACGGACAGAGAACCGGCTTAGATTCAGTTGTCTTGCCACTTCAATTTGGTTTCTCCCTGCTTCTTGAGCGGCTATTTCTGGTGTGGTACTCATTTTTTAATTTTGGGTTACGATGTTATCAATTGACGACTGTTCAAAGTACACGTTGATGTGCGAATGAGGTCACTACCATTAAAACGCACCATTTTATACCTGCGACAAGTAGTGCGAGCGTCTCTACCTGTAACGAAATACGAAGGCCACTGCCGATGGTTTTAAAAAAAACCAAAAGACTTTTAAAACTTTTATTAAAATTTCACAATGAAATATCGATAATTATTCTAATTAAAACTAGTAGAGACTATCCGGTCAATGCAAGTACCGAGGATAGAATGACATGACACCTTATTGTTTCCAAGTTTGTGGAAAGAGCTGATTGATGAGTCGGCGTTCGTGTTGTACCGCCCGACCAACAAGTATTTGCAACGCTGCACTTTGGATCAGCAATTTAGGTACATGCTAGGCATGTAACACCTCCATCCTCAGAACAGCAACTATTTGAGAATATTGAGCGAAAAAGTTGCTGGGATCGTCCTTCGGGTTCGGGATTCCTCAGGAATGGCGTATGGGTGCTCCTCCGTAGTTCCTTGCTCGTTGCACGATGATTTAGCAATAGTTACATCTGTTCGTCTCATGTACCGTCGCACGGCGATTACTATAACAAGTACAGCTGTACCGAATAGTACCATGTAGAATGGTAGCGTTGTGTGGTAAAGTGTACCGTCTATAGGTTTTAGTTCTATTGGATGCTGAATTAATATCTTATCTTCAATATGATGAAGTCCTTTGAGATTGATGGTGTTTAGTTTAAGATGTGGGATGCTGCTGTCTTCCCTAGTGCTGTAGTTTTTAGGGATTTCCGTAATCTTCAATGGTTGTCCTTTGACTTGGTTGTTGATGTTAACTATAGCGAATTCTTCAGTTCGTAGAGAACATTTATGTGGGATCGTGGCGAGATAACTTCCAAATAAACTTATGAATTCTTGTCGTCCGCAATGTAGTTCGGCTTTCGTAGGCTTTGGGAAGATGAGTGTATAGTGTTGGTCATCCAACTGCTCCATAGCTTCCTTCATCAGAGTGATCTTCGTCGGTCGGCATGACTTGTCCAAATATTGGTTGATGATGAGATTTTGAATGCAATCAGGATGTTCCCGTGGTTGATGGTTGATGCTTTCTTCACAGAGATGATGTCGATTGAACTTCGGGCATTCAGCCTCCATGTACATGAAAGCTTTCCCGTCGGTTGCCATAAAAGGATAGGGAGGAATAAAGGTTTGGTTAATTTTATTAGGAACGATTGAAAGTTTATATAGATCAAATTTAGTGGGGGAGATTATTGGGAATTTAAAAATGATTACTATTCTGTGACCAGTGAAATAAGAACCTGGCTTGATGACGTTATAGTATTCTCTTAGATCGTCATCTAGTATCTCATTCTTACCATAGATAGTTCTAAGTTTACTTATCATACTTACTAAGTTATCTATTCCTAACATACTATGATGAGTGCTCGATGCACGTACAAATGCTAAAATGTTTTCTAACCTAGTTAATTCTAAAGATAAATCATCTGTGTTTTCACTGATGATGGCTAAAAGCTGTGCAAACTTCGCATATTTGAGAAGATTGTGGTCAGTGAAATTCTTCCTACTCAGAATTAATTCTAATGTCTTATTAATATTCTCCTGATTCTCTGCAATACTAGCAATTAACATGGTATGTTGGGACATCCAATCTTTATTAAGGCTAATATGGTCATTGAACTCAGACAACATCTTATGTTCATTATTTTCCAAGATCTTAATAGCACTATTATATCGCTCAGCATCAGAATGATCCAAGTTACCAGTAACGCTTTTAATAATAGATCCTAAACCATCAATTAGACCTCTTTTAACGCGGTTGGGCTCTAAACTTTTAAGTTGCGATTTTATTTTATTGAGCTTATTAGTCAGATAGTCCATTTGTAGTTCATAAAAGGCTAAGGTATGGTTTTCTAGTATGGTCCTAAAATAGTCTAGTTGTCTAAGTATAGAATCGAGTCGATTTTCTAAGTCTGGTAGTTCTACGTATTGTAGAAAAGAATGATAGTGGGTGATAAGTTTGGCTTGGCCAAGCTTAAAGGGTAGTAATCCGGGTCCATTGTCAAGAGGTTCAAGTCTTATCTCCAGTGCCAGTGTCAGTTGTAGTATCAGTAATAGTCGAATCCTGCAACAATTTTTTGTTCTTAGGTACTCGCTTGAGACGATTTTTGGCAATAGGTCCCTTCTTTTTAGAAGTGTAGATATGGATCGGGAGATCAGCAAGGACAGTGTCCTGGGTGTATCGCGGAGCTAGCTTTTGTCTTGCAGCAAAAGGGTTCCTGACAAATACTTGCTGAAAGGGTTCATATTCTACTTCGGGTTCTCGATTCTTATTCCTACTATTCATTAAGTTCGTACGGTCGGTTGTCGTGGATTGGTTAATCAGTTCATACACAGTCTTCATTTGTTCTCGATGTGTTATGATATACTGCTGCATCAGATGTTCAGTCAGGTCAATATCTAAAGGATCTCTAGGGTCAAAATGTCCTCTTACGATGTCATGGGGCCTGCATTTAGTAAAGCTATGAACTGAGCTATTATAGGCTAATATCGCGTAAGGCATTTGGTTAACCGTCGGTTCGCCTTTCTGTTTCAGTCTCAAAATACGCAAGTGTTCTAACAGTGTTGAATGGAATCTTTCTATAATACCGTTATCGTTGGGTGAATTGGCCAAAGTCCTATGGTGATTTATCTTATGTAGTCTTATGAATTCGGCAAATAGCTGGTTTGTAAACTCAGTCCCGTTATCAGTTACTATAGTCAAGGGAAGTCCATGGTGTGTACAGTAAGTCAATAATCCTTGTAGGATGCTGACTGCTGTACCATCGCGTAAATGATAGGCTTGTCCGTATTTTGAGAAGGAATCTACAAAGGTCAAGTACTTTTCAGATTGTGCAGTAAATAGGTCCATGTGCACTATTTCAAAAGGCTTTGATGCTGGAGGTACAATGTTAAACTGTGGTCTGATAGGGTTTCTATCGTATTTAGTCTGTCCACACACGGTACATTCATTAATGTACTTGGTTATTTCGTCTTTCATTCTCGGCCAGTAGTAACGGCGAGATAGGGCTAAATAGCATTCATTAATGCCCCTATGGTTTGTTTTACCATCATGATAATGTTTTATTATCTCCTGCTGTCTTAAATATTCCTTCACGTCTTCTAGCTCAGTTTTTGCTAAAACTAAGTTCATAGAAGAGCTTTTGAAGTGCTTTTGAATGAACGGAAGTATCGCGTACATGCCTAAAGTTGGAGTGATCTTAAGAGCAGTCTTAACCTTTGGGTTAACATACTCTTTTATAGCATTAACTACGTCTTGCTCGAGAGTGGATTCTGAGACTTGTATGAATGTGCGGGTGTGTGTGTCAAATGGTTTCGTTGCCGTCGTACGTCGTTTGATGTCTCCTACAATAGTGAAACAGATCTGTCTGTGGAACTTGTTTAAGGGCTCATCGGTTATTGGAATTTCAAGTATTGGGTTTTCAACGCTAGTATGCGCAGTAGCTGTTGAAGATCCTGCACGTTGTGATTCAGAATGCTGAACTACCAATGAATCGATTTCTGAGAGGAATGATTCTATTTCTTCGTTATTGATCTCTACTCGCGACAGAGCGTCTACGTTGGTATTGGCCTTGCCCGGTTTATGCTGGATGTTAAAATCATATTCACTAAGCTTTAATCTCCAACGTGTTATCTTTGAATTGGGCTCTTTCATATTCATAGCCCACTGTAGAGGCCTGTGATCAGTAAGGATCTTAAATTTACGACCATAAAGATATGGTCTAAAATACTTAGTGGCCCACACTATGGCTAAAAGCTCCTTTTCGATGGTTGAATAGTTTTGTTCACTTTCATTTAGTGTTCTGGATGCGTAACAAATTGGTTTGTCAGAACCGATAGGGCCTTGAGAGAGCACGGCTCCCACTGCTACATTTGAAGCATCTGTTGTCAGGACAAAGTCTTTGTTAAAGTCGGGGTATTGAAGTATGGGGTCATTGGTCAGCAACTTCTTACATTTTTCGAAACAGTCAACGTAGTCTGAGTCAAGAGTTATCTTGTTACCTTTCTTAAGGCACTTAGTCATGGGTTTGGTTATTCTAGCAAAGTCAGGAATGAATTTTCTGTAATAACCTAAAAGTCCCAGAAATTGCTTTATCTCCTTGTTGGTTTTCGGTAATGGATATTTTTTAATAGCTGCAATTTTGTCAGGGTTGGGCTTAATACCTTCCCTGCTGATTATATGACCAAGATAAGCGGTTTCTAACTGTAAAAATTCGGATTTATCCATTTGAATTTTAAAGTTGGATTCGCGCAGTCTAGTGAACACCTTTTCTAGATTAATCATGTGTTCTTGTAAAGATGTACTAAAGACAATTATATCATCGAGGTAAACGAGGCAGATCTCGTTTTGCAACCCTCTGAGAACATTATCCATCACCCTTTGGAAGGTGGATGGAGAGTTCTTTAGGCCCATAGGCATGCGAAGAAATTCGAAATGTCCATGCTCCACATTGAAGGCTGTCTTCGAAACGTCGTCAGGGTTCATCTCTACCTGATAAAACCCTGATGCCAAATCTAAAGTTGTAAAATATTGGCACCTACCAAGTTTATCTAAAACGTCTGAGATGTTGGGGATCGGATATTTGTCGTCTATGGTCTTGTCATTCAGTTTACGAAAATCTACAACTAACCTCCATTTCTGTTTCCCAGAAGCATCAGCTTTCTTTGGAACTACCCAGATAGGGGAGCTCCAGGCAGAGTCAGAAGGTCTTATGATGCCTTGTTCTAGCATCTTCGTAATCTGGTCTCTAACTTCTTGTCGATGTACAAAGGGGTATCGGTAACTTTTAGTATAGACAGGAAGTTCGTCAGTCGTTCTGATACTATGTTTGATCTTGTTGGTAAAAGTCAGAGTTTCTCCTTCGATGTAAAATACGTCGGCATAGCGCGCGCACAAAGTCTCTAAGTTCGCTTTCTCTTCAACGTTCAAATGATTTGTTCGTAGTTTTGATAGAACATCTTTTACTCGAGCCGGGTCTTGTTCGTTACGCGTGCACTCGATATTACAAACATCTACTAACGTCGGTTGGTCAAACGAGATAATTATGTCACTGTCAGTCATATTTTCCACTTCTACAATTCCAGTTTTGTCGGTCACATTTGTAATACATTCATGAATAAGGCAGTTATACATAACTTGCTCAGTCACAAATACGTCGCCGTCAGGATATTGAATAGGGACGTTTACTAATCTAGATGAATGAGCAGGAATGGTTTCCTGTTGATTAGTTTTCCTACATTGGTAGCGACACAACGGTATGCTAGCGAACTCAGTTAGCAACACATTATTCTTAAGGTCAATCTTGCAATTTTCTAAAAGATCTAAACCTATTAATCCATCAAAGTGGTTGTGGAATTTATAGACGAATAGTTTGATATTAGTTTGCTCGCCAAATTCCGCAAAATGGGGTATGGTGATTGAATGATCATGTGTGCTCGTGACACGTGAATTAGTGACCTCAAAAGGATCAAAATCTTTAGACACGTGAGAGAAGTAGTTCTCGGTCGCTTCGGGACTTATGAATGATTGATTTGCCCCGGTATCTACAAGTAATTTTAATGGTGGATGCGATACCTGTACATACCGCAATTCTTTCTTTGTCTGCAAATTCAATTCTATTTTAGTTCTCTGTTTGAACGGCCCTTGGGAAAATCCTGGTCCTTTCGGCTAGGTGACGATTGCGCGGACTCAAGAGCGTTTGAGCTTGATGTTACATCGTCTTGGTACTGAGGGTCGTTCTGTGGGTCGTAGTAATACTCCGGAACGCTCTGGTAGTCGTAGTAATTACCATAGTCTGTCTCCGGATAATCAGTCGGCTCCCAGTAATAGTCAGGGTAATAATAGTCGTTATAGTCATCTACCTCATTAAAATTAACCTCCCTACTCTTAAAATAATTTGTTGGGGGAGGATTACCAAACTTCCGCCAGTCATGACCTTGAATAGTCGGGGGTAGCGTCTTCGTTACGTAATGACTAACTCCGCTCATAGGTTTTGGTCCTTGATTTTGCGGAGGCGCATTCCTAGGGGGGAACCTGAATCCGCTGTTCTGGGCGTTATAATTTGGTGGGGGTGCCCGGAACATTTGCTGTGTACGCGATGGTTGTATAGGCATACGTTGTGAATGTGGGTTAAATTGAAAGGCGGGACGCCAATGCTGCGGTTGCGGTTGCGGTTGCGGTTGCTGAACGGTTGCGGGTGCAGACTTCTGCCAGCTTGGTGTACCGAAATTAAACGCCCTAGGCACAGAATAAATAGGAGCTAGAGATGGTACCTTTGACTGCGTCTGCGTAGCTGGATTACGCCGCTCGGGAATAGACTCGTTCCTATGCTGTAGGTACATTACATTTAACTCCTCCTGAACAAATTCCAAAGCCTTTTCAATTGTTGGCGGTCTCATACACCGTATACGAGACCCAAGAGGTTCTTTCAAACCTCGTACGTACGACTGCATAGTTAATCTACGATACAAGTCACGCTTTGCCTCCACGGTGGTAGGCAGACTCTCGTGCAGCGTCACGTACGTCATGATCGTACTAAAAAGGGTTTGACATTTGTCATAAAATTCCTGCGGGGAATCGCTTCCCTGGGTCACTAAAGACAAGTCATTGTAAAGGGCGGTCTCGTCCCTTTGATCTGCAAAATTATTTACTAAGGCATTTCTAATCCCTAGCCAATTATCAGGAATGCCGTTTGCATTGATTGTCCTGGCCGCAGGACCGGTAACCTTATTTAAGATACCATTTATCAGACATAAATTCGAAAGCTCGTGCCCTGGATCAGTCTTAACATATTGCTTAACGAGCTGATCACAGATTCTTATGAATCTGGTAAGAATATTAGGGTTCCCATCAAACTCTGGGACCAGGCGTAACGCCTTAAAGATGTGGTCTGGTTCTGAAGACATGGTTTCGTTTATTTCTACTATAGATTCTAACTTACCTAGATTTCTATTCTTATCTAACTCACTAACCCTACGAATCTGTCTAGAGGAGACAGATTCCTCCCCGATTTTTCGTGGGTGGAAAATTGTGGGAAAGGAGGCAACACTACAAAGAAAGTTTCAAAGTACTCACATTTGGTTTTTCTCTGCACTGATTGCTGAGTGCGCCCTCGGCCGTGTGCCCGTAGATTCTGGATACCTCGATGAAGTCCTTAAGAGCACAAACAGGGGTCTTTTCGCCTGGAGCCGATTCGTGGAACCTGGACGAATAACGCACTGCTTCGAGGAATCCTACCGCCTGCGCCAAATACGAAGGCCACTGCCGATGGTTTTAAAAAAAACCAAAAGACTTTTAAAACTTTTATTAAAATTTCACAATGAAATATCGATAATTATTCTAATTAAAACTAGTAGAGACTATCCGGTCAATGCAAGTACCGAGGATAGAATGACATGACACCTTATTGTTTCCAAGTTTGTGGAAAGAGCTGATTGATGAGTCGGCGTTCGTGTTGTACCGCCCGACCAACAAGTATTTGCAACGCTGCACTTTGGATCAGCAATTTAGGTACATGCTAGGCATGTAACAAACGAGCGATTTCGGGGTATGCTATTGTATTGTTGTTATTGTATTGTTTATAGAGGTTGATGGTCACTCGATGTGTCACTCAAAAGCCTACGTATGCATTTTGATTTAATGGTAGTAACATTTTGCAGTACCGTTAAAATCACACAAATAAAAATTCAGCGAAAGTCAAAATGTTGCATACGTGCGAATTTTTTGCACCCAAGTGTATAAGTAACTAGGAAGATAGATACATGACTATACATACTCTGTGCTGCAATGACAAAAGTAAATCGACACGACACGTCTCGTTTAGAGAAACGAGTATCTAGCAAAATTTATTATCTATATAGTATCAAGTAGAGACAAAAAATATAAAGAAAAAAACAAGGAAAAACGAAACGTCACTTCGCCGGTCGATTGCTGAAGTTCGCCATCTTTGATTTTAAACTAGATTTGCAAATGTGAATAAATTGACACACCACTGATTGACAATGAAAATTAACCGATGAGGAAATGTTATTATAACTTTTCCAATTCGCTACCTACGTATGGGATCAATGCCGAAAGAAAATGACAGTATCTATCTAGTTTAAAGTTAAACCAATTTATTTGTAACAATAAAATATACAATTCAGCGATGACTAGATTCATTCTGTAGCTGAGCCCACATCCCACAACCATCTCTCTTATAAATAGTATTGTTAATTAACTGTCCTTAAATCTACAAACCGATAAGTAAAAGAGGTTTCCCATTTATAAATACGCACCCAATTATTGATAAATACTAGTCTTGGTAAAACTGATTTTTCATTTTTTTTTTCACATAATTAGGTAGTTTGTTGATTATTTGTCATTAACCGCAATTCAGAGCGCGTTGTTTTTGTAACAATTTAGATAGGTAGGATAGGTGGTTTTTAATAATGGGTTTCCTACTTTTATTTACAATAGTTTTTTTAACAACTTAAAACTAAAACAGTGTAGGTTCAAGTATTACGTAAGCACTATTGGGGGGCGGAGGGGTCTTTGGTTTGCTTATTTTGGATGACATGGGGGTAGGGGAGTCTAGATGATGATTACGTCATCGGTAGTTATTTACTTTTTTACACGAATGGCAACCCTCACATTATCTATGCTTGAAAACGAAACGCATTTTCGAGGATTCCCGCAAGTAATGCATACGTTTAGGCACTCGCTTTAGAACCGATTAGGGGAATTACCGCGTCCCTTTTTTTTTGTCCCTTACTCTATGTTGAATACTGTATCAGTAAAATCTAATCTCTATCCTAAATCTATTCTTATTTTTGAAATTATAAATATAACATTATAATCATAAATAAAAAAAGATACATTTATAATTGAAAAATGTTTACGTAAGCATAGGGGGAAGGGGTAAGAGCTTTGCTTACTTTTGCTGACAAGGGGGATGGGGGGGTAAATAATTGTAATAAATCTGCTTACGTAATATTTGAACGGCCCCGTACAATCAAGGAGTAAATCGCTTGATCAAGTCATGCGCTTTCCACTTCGTCACGCACTTGAGAGTAATGTCTAATCCTAACATAATCCCACATTCTATAACGATTACCATACAGACAGGAGTACCATTATTTTATAATTATTAACATTCCAGATTTTTTAGACGTTTCGTTGACCGTTTAGAAACGTCAGCAGGAGAATAGTAAAGTACCTACGTGGTATACCTAGTCGTTATATTATTCTAAAAAAAATATCAGTTAACAAAATTAATAATTTTAACTGACAATACACACCTAGAACTTACTTGAATAAACAAAAACTACATTGAAACAAGCAACAAGGGCTAAATATATATACATATATATATTTTTCAATGTACATACATACTGAGATAAAACTCTTTAATCTCTTGCAACTTTTTTAAATGTAGATAATAAAATCTTATCATTTCCCTAAGTGTAAAAATAAATTGGTATGACTCGTTGAGATTTTTTTTCCCATTGAGTCACACTGTTACTCGTGGCAATTTTTTTTATAGAAGAGTTATCAACGTATTACATCTGTGTAACAGTGTTACTCGATGGGAAAAAAATCCTAACGAATCACACTGTGACCGGATCTGGTGTGACTCGTTGACTAAATAACCTATTAATTTTGATCATTTGTTCTAAACAGGGACTTATCGAATCTTAATTATTTTACTTGAAAACTGTCGCCATAATTTGGCACTGAAAGGTTTCACTTAGCTACAGGTATATATGTACTTCATATTAATTTAGTGCTAGATAAGAATTACGTTTCTAGTGGTCCTGGTTAGATGTCCAGGGGTCCGAAGAGATGCTTCGCCTGGCAGTCATCGCTGTGGTCTCCTAGGAACTGGGCGAACAGCTCCTGGTATCTCGAGAGGGTGAGACCTCCTTTTCTTCTGTCATCATCCTGAAAGTGAAGATGTTAATGAAGAATTAAATACTCTAATACTCCTATGCTTTTCGCAGTCTATATCTAAATGTTTGGTAGTATGTTTAATTTTTATCGCTGAGTCTGTACCTATATAAATACTATCAAAGGACCTTATCCCGAAAGTTATAGCATGACGTCTCTTCTTATTCGTTATTCTTGTCTACGTATTTTTCAAACTTTTCCGATCAGTAAACATAATTATTAGTTTTACATGAGTCTTTATCGTGAAGACGGCGATTTTGCAGTGCGGTGATAAACGGTTAGTATCGTGTATAGTCAGAACCTTTCTGAATCTGAAGATGTCAAAGTCAAAGCCAATAGGTTTTTATTCATTGAAATCCTTACATTGGCGAAGTTGCGGACCCCTAAAGGCCATAAAGAATTGTTTGATTCATCACACAATTCTTTATGGCCTTATATATATGGATATAGAAACGTCAACTTATAAACTACGTGAATTTAAAATTTCAAAGTGAATTTACGCTGATTGCTCCTAATTTTTCCTGGATGAAAAATGAGGGTAGTTTCGGCTACTGCCTTTATTTCTCGACGATAGCTCCGTATATTCCAGTCAGACTGTGATCACGGCTGTTTCATATTTTCCGATTGTAAGAAGGTAGGTATAATTCCTCATATTACTAATGGTAATTACGTCGACATTTTTCTAAAAACGGACTAAATCAGTCACGCACAACTATGTACTATAGTATCTACCTACCTACCTACCTACCTATCATAAAGCATTCAATATTTCGTTGCTATCAGGCCAAAACATCTTGAATTAACATAGATGTTTATATTCACAGTAATTTCGCAAGATTTGAGAATGCGGCAAATTCCTTGTCGAATTTGCCGCGTGTCGTAGAGGAAATAATATTTTCCACATAGGAACATCTGGTCTACACTCCTCCGCATTATTTCCACAGCTGATGAGCTTTCGACAGCTAGCTAGCTTTTTAATTAGTTTAGTTATTTATTTTTTTGTTATCTACCATTCCAAGTCTGCCCCAAAAAAAAAACCAGTTCTAACGGAAGACCAGCGCTGCATCTTTTTGGCTACTACTCTTTGTCGCTTTGATTAGGTAAGTTTTTGATTTATTATTATGTATCGTGTTTTTTTAAAAAAAAAAACTACATTCTATTCTATTCTTTTTATCATCGGTAGATAAATATATGGTTTTTAGAGGTATAGCATACTAGCCTATGGCCACGGATTCGCCCGCGTTGTACTCGTTTAAAAAGTAGCATATGTGTTATTCTGATGTATAAGCTATATTACTGTAAAGTTTCATCAAAATCTGTTCATTAGTTTTTGCGTGAAAGAGTAACAAACATAACGTACCACGCGGGCGAAGCCGTGGGCAGAAGCTAGTTACCTACATAACGGTGACATCTACAAAGATAAAATCCAGATTCCGGCTGCATGTGGTCTTCATTGTAGTTAGACTCGTTGGATCATTGCCAATAGAAAAAGCTCGTTTCTATTCAGCTTGTTGCATAATTTTATCTCTTTTCCTAATGCATGCGTATCGGAATAGTTTTTATTTTTAGCGTGTTTTCAAGATTGTATTGAAGTGGGGTCGGGCAAAGAATATATCTTTTGTAATGAAGATGAACGAGGTTCGAATATGTTGATGTGTGAAAATGTTTGAATATTTTTGTAAAATATTTCCGTTTATTTGGGAAACAAGTTTTTATGCTTTTCTTGGACTACTGACTCGCAAAGTTCTCATAGTGTTCGGCGAAAGAAATATATGAAATTATATTATCGTGGTTTGGAACCCTTCTAGTCTCACGAGGGTTCGCGTATTGCGCAAACATTAAAACCCACAGACTACGATACTACATATCTACTACGGGATACTACGTGTCCCTCACCACTAAGATACACACGATATACGGAATCCCAATGGGGACAGGTCTACGTATGACTGTTTAAAAAAAACAGTCACAGACCTGACCTGTAATCGGTTGGGTATTTATTATTATTATTTTTGCTAACATATGACACCAGCTGAAGAGTGAAATCTGGACATTTTCTGGACGTTTTCCAATCTGCACATTATGGGCGAATTGTAGAGCAAAATAAATATTTGTAACTTAGATTGGTTGGTCTATAATGGGGATGATGTGAGGTACCTACGTCGAATTTTAATGTTGGGAGTGATTATCATCACTAATCATTATAATCTTCGAAATAAAAACAAAGTCATGGAACAAAGGATCAGCCTTCCCTGACACAGTCTGATATTGACTAAAAGGGAAAATGTTTAGAAATTGAACGGGAAAGAAATATATTTTAGTTAGCGCCTTTACGGTACACAAGTCTTCTAAAGGACCTGAGTCTCTAGCTACCAAGAATACATTGTTCCACTTAAAAAACAAAAATCAGAAATCATATTTTACAAAAGACTTCATCAAAGAAAACTGCACTTGGCAGCTAAAAGTCATCTTCTGTTTCGTATCATTTACAAAGTAATGCTGACTTTTAATTGTCAGAGATTAAAAAGCTGTTTCTCCTCGTAAATTAAGAATACATGATGTTAATTATTGTGTGTTTTCTTGATCGCAGATAATTCGTACTTGGCATGAATTTACAGGAGGTCAGTGAACTTTACCTCTCAGGAGAAAATTGAAAAGTTTTTTTGTAACTTTCCATAAACCTGACTATCCTATGTAATAGTATTTCTTGATATATAATGTATACTATATCACACTCGTGATCAAGACGAATCCATTGAGACCTTATTTATTAAAAGCCATCAAGCAGTTAAAGGTACAGTTGTGCTCACTCATGTTTGGCGGACAGTCTTTAACCAGTAGGGTTACGCTCCCACATCGTACCATAGATTAAGTACTAGTGTACAGTCAAGTAAAAAATATACTCACATTCAACAAGGAGTTAAACGCATCATCGATGATCTTGATATCTTCTATCACAATCCTCTGCACACAGTCGTATCTGTACTCCTCGATCCCGATAACTCCATCTGAATTGATGTCGATCATCCTGAAATTGGTTTCAATGAAGGCCTTCATCGCTTGTGGGAAGTCATTGTATTTTCTGCCAACGCAGCTGTTCATCACGGCTTGTTTGAACTCGTCTACCGTTATCATGCCATCCTGGAATGGAAGGCCAGAGATCAATAAGCAAGGACCTAATGTTAGTTGAGTTCTAGTCTGTTGTATGATGTACATCGTGGGCAAGAAGTATTGATGTTTTTCTATCTTATCTATGGATTTTAGCGTTTTTTTTATACAAATTCAATCGTCAAGCTATATCCTCTAGAGCTGAAACTTAGTCCTTTCGCAGTGCAGCTCCTAGCGTCGATGTTATATCGCCGCTCTGGTACGGTTTTGTGAGCGCTGGGAGCCGAGCGACGAAACGGAAGGGTTATCGCATTCTGGCGAGGTGCACAGATATTTTGACCGGTAAGTTTTGTAGAAAGTTTAATGGGATCCCCACGATGTACCATTACAATTGCCAGGAACTGTAGTAGGAAGAGAAAAAGCAGAAGCTTATATAGTGCTGTGTGCAAAGCGCGTGTGCAGTGTGCGCGTATACGTCACAGAAAGCAAAGCTGTGTGTCGTTGTGATATTCCACCTGTCGTGTGGTTCTTTTTTTTCTCTGTCACCCTACTCTAAGCAATCCAATCATCGATTTGAATAGGTTACTATGATACCAAAGATCTCTTGGATTGTCGCTTCGGATAGTACCAATAGACATGATATTTTCATACTGTTTGGACAGAAAATTAAAATGACAATTTCGACCCCTTACCCTTCCTGATCTATTGACGGAGGCCCAAGTTCTTGGGAGGCTTTGTGATGATTTGTGATCGATGGTGAAGAAATAGTATGGTGAAAGATTCGGTGCGTCTCCCAAAGACTTCTTTCAAACAGGAAACAAAATTAAGTCCTATCGACGATGAACGATCTACCGACGACACTGATACCTACTACAGGAGTTTACCTGTACATTTTGAAGAGTTGCTTAAGAAAACGCAGACATCACAAGCAGATTAGAGCTCGATAATAATGGCTGAAAATTGAGTGCTGATGAAAAATCTTCGACTATTTAAAATTCAGTGACGAAACTCGCAATTCCATTAGGTACCTATTGCTTAGTGGGCAAGTACTCAGGCCTTAGCACCCACTTCGTATGAAAAGAGGAAAGGGTTAGCACTCTGCGCAGAAAATAACTTCTGTACCTACTTAAGTATCTCTGCCGTCAGGCAGTAGTGCTATGATCCAGTTGCCCGTAGAAATTACAGGCATAGGAGACTTCGATGCATCAGCAATTGGAACATTGCCGATGTTAATAAGCGACTCTTACCTCTTACCATTTGGTAAACTGCATGTTTGCCTTCAAATAATTTCCTTCTAGCGAGATTAATTCCTCCTAATAACATTAACATCAAAAGGACACATTTGGTTTAAAGACAATTAGCATTCTGCTACATCTATAAGCTCATCCAAAGTGGCGACTCTGCTATGTATATGTATATTGTGAAATCTACTGACATAGTCACGGACCTTATCGAGCCAGCTGTTCGTTCTTCTCCCGCAGCGACAGTTCAAAGACCATCCTAACAACTTGGACTCTAATAAAACAGCCAACAACGAAACAGGTGGACAACGAAAACAAAGAAATGCGCAAACACAGAGACAACAGACATTTATAAGCTCATCCAAAGCGGCGACACTAATATGTATATATTGTGAAGTGTACCGACATAGTCAGGAACCTTGTCGAAGTCAGCCAGCTGTGCGATCTCCTCCCACAGCGATAGCATCACATGCTGGTACTTCTGGAGTCGTGCGGCACTGCAGTCGCCCTTGCCTTCCAGCACGCAGGTCCGCAATGCTAAGCAGTGGAAGTCCCGCGCATCCAGAAAACCATTATTGTCGATGTCTGAAAGAGGAAATAATTGCTTTTGAGCTGAATGTTATTCAACTTTTTTGACTTTTAGAAAAAGTGGATATCCAGAGGCCTTCAATACTAGCTCCTTGAAAATGAACTAATGAGCCTCGATGTTTGGTAACTTAAAGGTAATACCTACATATCGCATTTGTCAGTCCAGCATATATCTCATCCAATAAATCAGTCGCATAAATCTTATTCCATCATCTTTATTACTCTCAACACGTTTTAAATGCCAGGAAGAGCCGTAAATCTCCTACAAATGGACGCAATCTGGCTAAATCTTTATCGCACGACAGAAGTACGCGAACACGAATATTTGCCGTATCTATATAGCCTGATATGTGACATAAAAGAGCGAGTGAACCTGCTCTGGCAGTGGATTGTGGACATAATCGTATCTACTGTCCTGTCGATCTTCAATAGATCGATGGTGTACTAGCCATTTGGCGAGCAAACCACTTAAACAATAGCGACAAAATTTAATTAATCAAAGCGTGCTACTTCTGCCAAACCCCTTTTTTAAAGTGCTTGATTTAGCAACACCTGTTTGTCTACTGGGATTGGTTGAGACAATAATGGTTTGCTTATTTATTGTCTTAAATATTGAAAACCGTTGATTAAATCATCAGTTCGCTAAACTTTTTAAAGCTTCTGTTTCCTAGGTAACCTTATTAGAATTAATTTGGCTCTTTCTTGACTTGACGTATGTAGGTACAGACTACAACAAAAATAAGAATACAGTAAAAAAAAAGTTTTTCATATCACTCTCACAAACATAAGTTCAATCTTAAAAGACATCGCTTCAGTTGCACTTCAGCCCGGACCACTACAAAAAAGGTCTTCTGTTGATATCCAGAAACCTGCAAATGCTCGACTTCTAAGAGCAGCTGAAATGTTGATAGCCATTGCAATAAACCGTTTGACTGACTTCGTGTCAAGGCTAACCGATGCATTATAGATGCCAATCACAGGAATAGATCAGCACTATAATTAGAACACCCTATATTTATCGGCAGCCGCAGGGTGCAATTGTAAACGGGAAATGCCGAATAATTAGTGCTAGATAATTAATGGATGAAAACTTTATTGGCAACGAATTGAGTTTTGATTGGATGGCAGGATAGATTTGTGTCGTGTGAACAGAAGGGCATACATTCTAGATTTAGCAGTTAAACAGACATACAAAGTAGGTACCTATATATTTACGTATTTCGTATGATTTCGTGAAGAATAAATAGTTTACTTAGTTAGATGGCTTTCGCCCGCGTGGTACACGAATAAAAGTAGCCTTTAAGTGTATTCTAAGGCAAGAACCTTTTCCAAATTTCATCCGAATCAGTGATTAAGTGATTTAATTTATTGTAAGCAATTGAAATCTAAACGTCAAATCTTTTGTTTTTAATATTAGTACAACTTGACCCGCTTGACCATCTTTTTGTGTGATAAGCTATGAGTTTTGAGTTGATAAGCTATGGTAACCGCTTTTCATCAGGTTGCCTGTTTGCCTACACATTTTATTTCTCTTCTAATCATTTTGTGTGTACCTAATACGAATGCACCTAAGTACCAAGCAACGAGTATTAGTTTCTTATTTGCATCGTTCGTTTCCACTAAACTTGTAGCTCCGTAAATTCATGATACCGATATTTCATTTTTAAAGTAAAGAAACAAGAAAGGTACTTGATTTTGTTCGTTGATTTACTATAATAAGTAGAAAACTACTAGGCAACAAACATCATTAAGACCTAGAATTACAATGTTGTATTGAATAACTATTTGACGGCCTATTTACTGTTACAATGCTTGCGATGATGGATGTAGTATCTTAGCGATCCAAACACCATACAATTAGCTCACACGTTGGGACGTAGCATGCAAGCGTCAGCAAGAGACGATTGCATGCTTCGTCCCAAATAGTCACTATATATTTTCGATTTAAGCGCGTAATAGAGCTCAAACTTTTCTATGGTCAAGTTTTGCTGGAAGAATAATATTTTTAGGATGTAGCTCGCCTTTGTACATATCATATCATTCTGCCTTTTGTAGGAAGTGTTAATTTTTGTGTAAGTACATACAATAATGAATAGAGTAGACTCATGCAAATCTGTTTAATCTCTATTGAATTCGTTAATTGCTTGAGTGGGAGTGATACATTGCCCAATAATCTGATGATGTGCAATCCACCTGGGTTCGTTTGTTGTGAAATCTTGGCAGGCTTTCACGCTTCGTCAGTTGATGATTGATCTACTATTGTTTTTCTTCGGGTTGGCTAGACTAGTGGGAGCCGCTCTGGGTTTGATAGAAATGGGCGTGAGTTCGTATTTGATAACTTTTAAAACTCTCATGGTAACGAACACAATTTTTACACAAAACAGGTTATTTAAATAGATGATTTGTGAGTTCAAATGTTTCCATATATTTCAATATTTCACAATGATAAAAATCTCGTTTTGAGTTTTGTACCTATCTATCTTGCAAATCTTGGGTAGGTAGGTATTTGCTGACTTTGGTGTTGATTTAAATAAATAAGTACCTAATGTAGCTTGGTGAAATTAATCTGCAGAAACAAGTCAATATCCAAATTATGGTTATAGACCTGGGTCAATAACCATACTACCCTTTACTTGTTTCAGCCTGGGCTGGGCCGAGCAGTTTTATTATGGAGTATATATATTCCGTATATCAGTAGGTATATATACTGACTGCTTGTAGACAGTGTTTATCTTATTAAGGCTATTAACAAAGGCAGGAGTAGAAGATTTGACTTCTACATTCTGGAAACAAAGTCGAATGGAATGGCAGTCTGAAATTTTGATAAAAGTAAAAAATATACTTTAACACGTAATATGTAAGTACCAACCTACTTAAATGATGAGCAAGCCGTCAGAACGCGTAAATTATGAGGTTAGAAATAAAAATATCACCGATTCACACTTGGTTCAAGTCCAATAGAGAATCGATTGGGGAAACTAATGTTGTTTTTTTCATTTACCGGTAGGCCCACCTAATATCTGTAGTTAGACCACTGTCTTATCTGTAATTGTTTACGACATGACAGTAATAGTATTACCTCAGTGACGCAAGCGAGTAGCCAGCTGCCAGATGTGGGTTCGATTCCCGCTGCGGGACAAATGTTTGCATGTGCTGCAGATTCCGGGTCTGGGTGTTGAGGTACCAAGGTACTCGTTGTTCCAGACACCCACGGACAGGGAATTCTAGTGTGGGGTCAGGGCTATATAATGTCTGTTTATTTATTAATACATATTAGCTTCTGCCCGCGGCTTCGCCCGCGTGGTATATTGATAAAAGTGCCGTATGACCGTCTCCAGGCTTCAAACTATGTCCATATCAAATTCCATCACAAACGGCTCAGCGGTTTAGTAGCGAAACGTATAGGAATAAATATTTCCGGTTTAATTTTACTGGCTTAGTTGATACTTATCATTATATTATGGCCAAATCACACAATATCATTATAAATTGTAGACTATGTATTGTGTAATTCTGATGTATGTACAAGCTAGGTATACCTATTTCTGTAAAGTTTAATCAGAATCCGTTTAGTAGGTTATGCGTAAAAGAGTAACAAACATCCATCCTCAAAAACTTTCGCGTTTATGGTAAGTAAAGTACTTGTTACTTTGCGATTAATCGTTCATACTGATCGCGAAAGTTTTGAAGACAATAAATACTACAACCGACGTAACGGTTGTAGGTACTTAGTATTTATTGCCTTGATCGAACAGACAGTCTTGGTTTGTCGTTTTTAGCATGTTGTGAGTGATCGAACCAGGGAATAAAAATAAATACCTACTAACTTTACGGCCTTAGTAATATTTCACTCTCCCTAGGGTAGTTTTGAAAAAAAAAATAGAAAATACATGGTATCATTATTTATTTTAAAGTTTATTTTTATCGAGTTTTGAGTGAATCGAACAAGAATAAAAAAAAACATACAAACTTTAGAACTCCCTTGCCCCTCTAGGGATTGGTTTAAAAAATAAAAAATACGTGTTTTATTATTTATTTTAAAGTTATTTGTACAGAGTTTTGAGCAAATCTAACCAAGGAATAAAAATTTACATAGAAATTTTACTACCCTGTTTAATCCCATTGGGTTTTTTTTTTAAATTAGATTAGTCTATTTGTTATTCTAGAACTATCTACATTCCAAATTTAATTAAAACCAGTTTAGTAGTTACGGAGATAAATGGTAACAGAAACACACACACAGTAGAATATGATTATTTAGCGTGGTATTAGTAAAGAATGGCGATGTCCAGCATCAGAGTTCTCCTGATGATATAATTCTTAGGTGTTTTAGAAGGTAGGTAGGTATACGTCACGTAACTAGGCAGGTAAATTGTAATTTGATAATTTATACCTAACTACTTAGGTCCAATCCATCAATGGATATATTACCTGTTTTTTTTTAAACGCAAGCTAGCGATAGATGTAGTCTTATTCTACCGAAGAAGTTTACCTACATCCTCTACGTACCCACCTATGGAACTACTCCTAGTTTCCACCCTCCAATAAATTTTATGATCAGCAACATCGAACTAAATAATACGTGAACAACGTCAGAGATGGCTTTAGAGAATCAGCTGTAACCTATCAATAAATAGCCCAGACTGCACAAACCAATAACTGACACACTTACCGTAAAGGTATCTCACTACAAACGCTACTCTGTTATCCCAGGAATATGCCATTTTGTGTAAACTTTGGTTTTAATATTCTGAAGAAACTACGTTTTTTTTTTCGGAGTAAAAAGCGCGGTTGCCGGCGTTCGTGATACGACTGGCGTCTGCGGGCTACGCATTTGACCGCCGCCCGCGCCTTTTCGCTAAGAACAAACGAATTAAACTAGCATCGATGGACGTAGTCAGGATTTTGTCCAGGGGCATTAGTAGTATCATTTATTATTTAATGGTCTTGCGTGTAGGTGGTCAATGACCAGTGGGGTTATTAATAATAATGCTGGACATTTTCACACAGCATCATCTAGCCCCAAACTAAGCAGAGCTTGTATTATACGACTGATTTACTACTAAAATACATTTTTTTTGTAAATACATACATATAGAACACCAGACCCAGAACAGAATATTTGCATATACAAACAATTGTCCCGCGGCGGGAATCGAACCCTCAACCTTCTGCGTCACAGGCGGGTTTTTTTTGTCCACTGCGCCACAGAGGTCGTCCATTATTGCGGAAGGCAACTGATGAACATGAATGCATCAGTGGTTATAAGGTTCGGTTAGTCGTAGAGTAGGAACCGCTTTCTTTAACCAGGGTGGAGCAAGTTCGCGAACAAAGCGAACTGTCCTAACAAAAAGTTAGGCATAGCACCAAAAGAAACACGGTTTATCTGTGAGCGAAGAGAGCAGCGAACATTAATTTGCGCGTGCGGGGGATATTTCTCGAGTTAGGTAGGTATTGTTGGCATGGCAAAATATATCTGTATGGGGGTGTTACCGTTTCCCCACCCTGGGCATGATGTCAGCATAAACATTAGCATGAAGGAGGGAAGCGGGAATATACCCACTTTTGCCCCTCCTTGGCTACGATCATGCCGGTATCTATGACTCGCTGGCTTCGTCACAACTACGTGGAAAGTTGTAAGTAAATAGATGTAGGTATCTGTCGTGGATCATTTTGGGATTCTGACGAGAATGGTGTCGTACGCAACGTTCAAGGTCATCTAACCATTGTTTTGAAACTTTCGAGAAAGGACTGAATTATTTGCTATACAGGAACATCAAACGATCATCATTATCAGACAGTAGACCAGTATCCATGCTGTACGCCAAGCACCAGCCTGAATAGGACTAGATGCTAGATGCTTTAAAGTTCCATGGAATCAATGCCCAGTATGGAATAGTTGGTGTTCCAACTTTGAAAATGTTCCACAACGGCCGGCCTGTTGGAAAATTCAATGGCTCAGAATACAACTTTCAGTCCTTTGTACGGACTTTCTATAGAAATTGAGGGTGATCTGACAAGATTGTGATCAAACGAACTGCTAAGTAGTGCATATTTTTTAAAGATACCGTCTACCTAACCTATAGGTACCTACTCGAAAAGTCATTTTTAGGTCCTCACT